>OZ005738.1:8576154-9776154 GCA_963930755.1 Eudasyphora cyanicolor | reverse complement strand
GGAAAAATAAGGAATAAATAAATAAGGAAATAATTAGTAATTGCTTCAAATAGTTCATGAAATATTTTACATTGTTATTCATAACCAATAAATGGGTATTTTTAAATTTAGTGATATCAGACATGTCATTTAAATATTTTAATTTTATTTTGATCTCAAGATGTTATCGTATTTTTATACCCTCACTTTAGTGTGACGAGGGTATATATCATTTGCTACGGAAAAAAGTGTAACACGTCGAAGGAGTGACCTAAGACCCCAGGTATGTTCGGAGGAAATCCGTTTTGGGTCATTTTAAGTCGAATGAGCAATGTCCGTCCGTCTGTCTGTCTGTCTGTCTGCTGGCTGGTGCGCACGATAACTCTCGAAAGGAGTAACCGATTGACTTCAAATTTGGTATGTGGTAATATTTTGATCTATCTCTGGATGAGTTCGAAGATGGGTCATATTGGTCTACTCCTTCTGGTACCTCCCACACAAAGGGTTAACATTTAGTGAAATATTGATTCTTTAATAACTTCTATACTACTTATTCGAATCTTTTGAAATTCTGCACATAATATTAGTATATTAGTCGCTATTAACTCGAGAAAAATGGGTGAAGTTGGCATGCCCCTTTTGGTACCTCCCACACAAATGGACCATTTTGCACCAAAAGTTAACAGCTTATAACATTAATAACAGTGTATAAAAATAGTTGAAATTTTTATATTCCCTACAGTCCAGGGAAAAATGGGTGTTGTTGTCACGCCCCTTTTGGTACCTCCCACACAAAGGTACCTTTTTGCACCAAAAGTTAACAGCTTATAACATTAAAACCAGTGTATAAAAATACTTGAAATTTTGTACAGTGTAATGTTTTTATAGTGTCTATAGCCCTGTGAAAAATGCGCGTTATTGCCACGCCCCTCTTTGTACCTCCCACACAAAATGGCCAAATCATACCACAATTTAATGTCTCATAACGTTTATACCAGTGCACATAAATGCTTATAAGTCGGCACAGTGCAATGAATTGAAAGTATCTAATGTTCAGCAAAAAAGGTGTATTTGATAAACCCCTTCTGGTACCTCCCATACAAATTGACAGAATAATTCGAGTAATATTCAATATTACATTACTCACAAAGTGAGGGTATACCTTAGTCGGTTTACCCGACTGAAACTTTCTTACTTGTTTAAAGCATTTTTCTTATAAAGTAAAAAAAATATGAACAAATTATAAATCATATTTGCTTGGAGAAGTTTCAGCATTTCAACAACACTTTGAGATAAAAAGCCTATCTAAGTAAATTTTAAAGAAGTAATTCAGTTTAAGGAAAGTCCCGAAAGTTAAAAAATCGATTTGAAAAATTCAATTAATAAATTTAATGTGCGACTAAATTTTCCTCTGGTCAGAGGTCAATGACCCCTTTTTAGTTGTCATCGATCGAACTGTCAAAGGTCTTTGACTCCTAGTCAAAGGGGTTTGACTCCTAGTCAAAGGGGTTTGACTCCTAGTCAAAGGGGTTTGACTCCTAGTCAAAGGGGTTTGACTCCTAGTCAAAGGTCTTTGACTCACTCTAAATCTAAGGTCTTTGACTCCTAGTTAAAGGTTATTGACTCCTAGTCAAAGGTCTTTGACTCCTAGTGAATGTTTTTTGACTCCTAGTCAAAGCCTTTGACTCATGGTCAAAGGTCATTGACTCCTAGTCAAAGGTCTTTGACTCCTATTCAGAGGTCTTTGACTCCTATTCAGAGGTCTTTGACTGCTAGTCAAAGGTCTTTGGCACCTAGTCAAAGGTCTTTGACTACTGGTCAAAGATCTTTGGCACCTAGTCAAAGGTGTTTGACTACTGGTCAAAGATCTTTGACTGCTAGTCAAAGGTCTTTGGCACCTAGTCAAAGGTCTTTGACTGCTAGTCAAAGGTCTTTGGCACCTAGTCAAAGGTCTTTGACTCATAGGTCTTTGACTCATAGTCAAAGGTCTTTGACTCATAGTCAAAGGTCTTTGACTCATAGTCAAAGGGTTTTGACTCATAGTCAAAGGTCTTTGACTCATAGGTCTTTGACTCATAGACAAAGGTCTTTGGCTCATAGTCAAAGATCTTTGACCATGAGTCAAAGGTCTTTGACTCATTGTCAAAGGTCTTTGACTCATAGTCAAAGATCTTTGACTCATAGTCAAAGGTCTTTGACTCATGGTCAAAGATCTTTGACTCATACTCAAAGGTCTTTGACTCATAGTCAAAGGTCTTTGGATCATGGTCAAATTTCATTGACTCCCGGTCAAAGGTCTTTGAATCCTAGCCAAAGGACGCTGATTCCTGGTCAAAGGTCTTTGACTCCTGGTCAAAAGTCATTGAATCCTAGTCGAAGTACTTTGACTCCTAGTCAAGGGACTTGGTCAAAGGTCATTAACACCCGGCCACAGATCATTGACTCCTGATCAGAGGACATTGACCAATGGTCAAAAGTCCTTGACACTTGAACACAGTTCAATGGTCAAAGACGCAGCAAAAAATACCAAAAAAAAATATTAATCACCCTAAACATTCACTAAACTCCTGCCGAAGAGCACTAGTTATCGCAAATAAATAATTCGCACCTGCAAGTGGAATTGGAAAATTAACTATGTTTAACTATAATTAAGTGAAACATCGGACGATCAAATTGTTGATTAAGAGCTGGATAAGGGTCGATATCTTTTCAGGGAGAGAAGGTAAAAAATAAAACTATTTTTTACTAAATTCACTCTCTAAATTTCTGATAATCCTCACATATGTAGATCAGATTTGCAAGACGATGAAACTTACCATTTTACGGAATTGCCAAAAATCGGTCGCTGATACGAAAGTCTTGACAGCCCATTGTTTGAACAATGTCTTAGGCACCATTTTATTTTGAATCTCTTGGAAAATGTCCCTCAAAATGGCATGTGTAATTTGTGCTCCTTGTGACTGAACTTCGGAAAGCCGCTCGTAATACTTCATAATAGGCAAATCATGTTCCACATCCATTTTGGCACATGTACTTTTGTATATTTCATACAGTGATATACTGGCGGGATTATCTTCGGCCAAACGCATTTGTGGAGAAATTGGTACAACACGCGGTACGGTAATATTCAGAAAACGTCTTGTGGTTTCCTTTTGTTTCTCCAAATAATAGTTTAACATTCGTAACAGCTGTAAAACTCTTTCCTCGCGACGAGCATCTCCTAATCCGGTGTCGATGACTACTAAATAAGGATATATTTTGCCATTCGTACCACGTATATGTAGGCGACGAGCTGCCGTATTATTCTTTTGCACTATTTCAACTCTAGGCATAAATCTAGATATTCGTATGTGGTAATGAGATGAGGAGGGTATCAGAAATTCTCCCGGCAGTTCAACTTCGGCGGTCTTCTGACTGAAATTCGACAAAAATCGGCATTTGTCTTCAATGAGGAAGGATGTGGGTAGCTTTTTCACTTTATTTTCCAAAGCCTTGATCCAGGATTTAAGTTTGGTTATCAAATTATGCAACTTCATGGCATCGGGCTTGGTAAAATCAAAATCGCGGGTAAATTGTTCTTTCATCATTTGGAAGGCGGGATCTTGGAAAGTAACTTGTGCTCGGCGTGCCAAAGACTCAGAGGCGGCGGAATTCGAAGCCGACGAGGCCACGGACCCGGGAATATTCTCTATGCCAATACCAAAGGTGGAACCCAACTTTTTGACAAAATGTAAGGTATGTGGAGTAATGGTGGCTTCATTCACTGTACTTCTTGTCTCAAAAGCAATGGCATAACATTTGATTAGGCCCTGGCGTAATTGACGCAGAACTTCTTCAGTCCAGCTTTCTCTAAACCATACCATTTGATCGACTATCCCCTCCAAGGAGCTAAGGATTGTGGGATGTATTTCACGTTGCACGTGCATAACTTTGGAACAACGCCACATGGGTGGCGTAGCTTTAATGGGATTTACGGAAGTGGGTCCGGATGCTGATGTATTTGTGAATACTTGATTCATATTGCTTTCCAAATTTTGCTGAAAAGAAAAATTTCATGAATAACAAGGTTGAATTTTCATATAGAAAATTTCGTATCAGACTGAGTTGTATTTTACTGTTAAAATATATTTTCTCCGGATGAGTTGAAAATTCAAATTCAGTAGGACATTTTTTATAAAATTTTCTCGAGTTAATTCTTCCTATATAAACTTTAATTTCAGTTAAAATTTCGCCTCAGACAGCCTAAGTTGTTGTTACAGAAAATGTCATCTTACATCAGTCTAAGTTGAATTTTCATATGGAAAAATGCTGACTATCTGAGAGTTTTCAGTTTTTCTATAAAATTTTTATCACAAAATAGTTTAACTTACATGATTGGTTGGCCTGCCAGATGCCTGCTCAGCAGTCTTGTGTTTTTCACGTTGCTCTATTTTCAACGTTAAGTACAGAGTACGTATGGGGAAGTAGACCGCTTGAGGATATAAACGACCGACCTACAAAAAAAACTGTATTACTTAAAATAAATTCCAAGGCCTTCTTGTTTAATTAACTTACATGACTCAATAGATTCAATATCACATTGCCATCATATTGTACCAGACAACATAAAAGCTGTGGAATCCAAGGCAACCAGTACGATGGTGGTACTCCTACTACATATTTTTCCAATGTACTCATTAGAGTATTATTGGAATTATCATAGGACAAAAACCATAGAACTTTTGCCAAATATTTGCGTGTTTTACTTTCACTCTGGTGACGACAGGCATGCAAATAGCAGGTTAAAGCACTGACTCCCAGCGATATTTGTTTGTCGCGTATAAACAAATGCTCCATGAAATCTCCCCACATGGCCCAGGCTTTTGTTAGGCCATCATGCAGTTGCACTGCAGCAGAAAATGCCTTAGCAGCCTCTTCCGAACGACCTATCTTGGCTAAAAGTAAACCTTTTAGAGCATAAAATTCGGCATTCATTTCGGCGGTAAAATATTTCAAATTGGTGGATTCAATAACCTCCAAGGCTTCATTTAAATCATTACGACCAGCCGAGGAAGCAGTCTGTATATAGCATTTAACTTGTTGGCGGATTTTCTAAAAATAGAAGTTAATTTGTAACAATTAAAATCCATTTGAACATATGAAAAGTGACTCAAAATTTACCTGGAAACAATCTACTATGGGCACTGAGGGTATGGTATATATCCTTGACAGTGTCTCCTGACAAACCCCAGTCAAATTATGCTTTCTTGCGATTTTGCCAAAATAAATAATGGCCTGTGCCGAGGCATGAACTCCCAACATGGTATTACCCTGATCCGGCTGCTGCTCCAGATGCTGTGTTATTATCTGATAATGATGTTGACGCCATGTGAATATATCCGACCAATGTGACAGATCATCAGCTATCACGGGCAAACGATTCCTCCAAGTCTTCACTATGGCTTTCATGTCGTGCAAAGAAGTATTGCGGGATTGCAGCAGACCTTGATGTATTTGACTGGCCTCATGCAGCTCAATGATTTGCTGCGCAGCCTGCAAGTACTGCAAATGGATGTGCGACACTATGTGTGGCAGTCGCCTCCATTCGCGTATACATAGACCTGAGGCTATCTCTACGTATTTCTCCACATTAGCCAGTTGGCGTTCTTCGGGATGCAATATGGCCAAGAAACCCTTGTAAAGGTTCACCTTGTAACCATATTGTTTGGAATAGGCTTGCTCAATTTTCAACAAAGCCTTTTTCATGAGATTCCAATCGGGTACACGCCAAGCACTCTCCATTATTAGTATTTCATGTTGTTCTCTATTGGTTTGAGCGTAATCGAGTAATATATCCCATTGATTGAGTTCCTTGGCACAACGTATCCAATGATTTTCCCATAATGAAATTTCACTATTCATATGAGAATTACACTGTCCGTTGGAGAGATCATCTTTAAATTTGGACATGACCAAATCGTAAGCACCCTGAGCCTCTTCAAAGAAACCCATTTGTTCGTAGGCTATAGCAAGATTAGTCTCCGAATATTGAGCATACTTCATCCACAAGCCCGCCCATAAATCCTCCTCGTGCATGGCCGAATACATGAGTGATAAAGAATCATGGACTGTAGTTTGATTACCATTATATTCATGCTGTTGATCGCAGTAATCCATAAACGAGCTTTGATTGCTTAGATTAACCTTCGAAGTCATTTCCTCTAACACCAAAGTCATACGATGCCATAGATTATGGGCTTTTCCCAAATATGTGCAGACATTGGGTGGTATATAAATTTTCGGATTACATTGTGTGAGACCTTCGACAAATGTATTTATGGCACTTGGAGCACAATCCTTTTGTATAATATTAGTGCCAGAGGCCAGGAAGGGGATAACCTCTTTGATTATGGTCTGCTGCTGATCTGTGCTAAATATAGACCAAATACGAGGGAAAATTGCCAACCACACCGACTCGGCCAGATTGGTATCCATGTGACAGAGCTGTGAAGTAGCCACCAGCAATTGATCGGTGCGTATCTTGCGATTTATTTCCAAAAATTCAATTTGACGATTAATCAATTTACATATCTTAACTTTGCGGACCGGCAGCAAACGTTCGGTGTCCGCTTGGTCGGTTTGTGTATTTATGAAATCCAAATTAACATCCACATCAAATTCTTCATCCTTGTCGTCGACACTTTGTGGCATATCCATGCAATCGCTTTGCGAAGATGTATAAATGACAAATTGACTTTTTTCCTCATTGTCGGCCATATTGATTATAGATGTTATACTGGGTATTTTATGCATATCATTGGCATTTTGTATAGAACTCATGGTATTGGCCGTTAAAACTAACAATTCAATACATTGTTTAATCCAATAATGAGTGCCAATAGAATCCCAAGCTTGAGAGCATATAATATAAAGTAAACGATCGTGTAGACGCCTTCTCATAGAAGCATCAATAATTTCAAAGAATTTTGCTCTTATTGTGGGATTTTGACTGCGCAGCCCGGTTAAGAAAGCTCCCTCCAATTTTGCACTTAGCTCCGTTTGCTTCAAGTACTCATCTCTATAGATGTAATTGATCATTTCCAAAAACTGTATATGCAATTCACTTTCATCTGAAAACTTTTTCTCCACACATTGCATTAGTTTAACGAGTAGAACTGATTTTTCTCTTATTGAGGGTATTTGGACCATGGTATTCTGTTCTTTAACTCTCACCCAGTCGTCTAACATTTTGATAATGCATTTAATAATCTTGGCGTCCATGCTCTTTTCAATTAGACTCACTATAATGCTGCCTATCAAGAGTTTTCTCACCTCAACACTCATAATAACAATACGATTTTTTATCATATCCAAAGATAATATCAGCAACTCCAAAGACAAATGATTGCCTTCCACAGAGGGATTCATAACTTGTGTATTATTTTGCATGGCTATGTGTTCTTTGGTGAGACGATTTAGTACTCGTATAAACTGCAACATCAAACGATCGATATATTCGGGATTATTAACACAACAAGCTTTCAAAATCATTAGAGTACCAAACAGAGATGAAGGATTTGGCTGAGGACTCTTTTCATAAAATGTTAAATTGTCCACAATCATTTTACTGATCGCACTATAGAGTATATCCAACTCATCATTTTTATGCTGTGAATCTGGGGGGAATATGGTCATCAGTCGTGTGATGAGTCCATGCATTAGGCGTACAATTTTTGTATTTTGATGGATTATGCAGGCGGACAGGCCCTTTTGTATGGGTCTGATAATGGCCAGCAATTGTTCGGGTTTCATGATGTTATTCAAGAATGTTAGGAAATCCAAGGCAGTGCAAATATTATTTATGTTAGTATGGGGCGATTCTATGGTGGTGAATATTTTATCCATCCAATTAAGTTTGAGTTCAAATGGTTGAGGCCAAACATCAGGACGCATGGCGGTTTTAAGCAGTAGAATACACCTGAAAATAACATAGAAGTAATATTAACAAAAAAAAGATGGTAGAAGTTTAAATATCACATTGGCTTGAAGCGAAGACCAGTTTTTTTGATATGTGTATTTATATTTAGACCATTTATGTTAGGCCTTTTTATATTAAAGCTACAACCGATATTTATACCCAACACCACATTGAGGTACAGGGTATTATGACTTTGTGCAATTGATAGAAAACATAGTTTAGAAACATTGTTTATGTCTGTCCGTCTATGCATTCTTGTGATCAAAGCGCAGGTCGCAAGTATGAAGCGATCTTTATGAAAATTGGTACAGAGGCATTTCATAGACTAGAGACGATCACCATTGAAAATGAGGCATATCGGTCCATGTTTGATATAGCCCCCATATAAATGTCCCCATCGATGTCACTTCTTGACACTCTAGTGAACATATTTTTCAATTGATCTGGCTGAAATTTAAGAAATTACATTTTATATTGGACCTGATCGTCCCTAGGAAAAATAGGCACACCGGTCCCAGTTTTGGTACCACCCCATATACTCGTCCCCACCACAGACACGTTTTGAGGCTCTAGAGAACACATTTTTCAATTGGTCTGGGTGAAATTAAAGAATTTATACTTTATATTTATCCCTAGCAAAAATAGGGTACGTCGGTCCATGTTATGGTATAGGCCCTCATATAAATGCTCCACCGATGCCACTTCTTGGCGCTCTTGAAACACACACATTTTTCAGTTGATCTGACTGAAGTTTAAGAATTTATACTTTATATTGGACTTAATCACCCCTAGTAAAAAAAGGGGCATATCGATCAATGTTTAGATATAGCCCCCATATAAATAACCCACCGATGCCACTTCTTGACGCTCTAAGAAACGGATTCTTCAATTGAATAGTAGTAAATAGTAAAAATGTGTCCTCTAGTGAACACATTTTTCAATTTCTCTGTCTGAAATTTAAGAATTTATATTTTATGGAAATGGGAAACATCGGTCCATATTTTGATATTGCTCCCATATAAAGAACCCTTTTGATTAGACTTCTGGGCGTTCTAGGGGAAGCATTTTTTAACCATCATGCGGAAATTTATTTACTCGATTTAATCTGCATCTGTTAATAGTAATAATGGTTATCCGTGCATTTGTTGCCAAACAATGGTGGAGGGTATTATACTGTCGATCCACCCGAATTTAGCCCTTCCTTAGTGGTTTCTATATACATGTGTTTCTCATTTAAGTTCTTCGAAAAAAAGATCAATTAAAAATATTTTTCCAATACAGAGATCAAATCAGAGAACTGCATAGTATAATTAATCTACATATTTTCTTAGTATCTACACTTACCTGCGCGATAAATTATCTCCTGAATTGAGTATAGTTGGCTGGCTATCATTTACTTGGCAGGCCAAACGTATAAGGAAATTTAAAACTGTATCACAGTGAACTTTTCCTATAGAACGAGAACTTTCATCCATTTTAGAACTGATAGAAGCTTCGGAAGTGCCTGGAAAAAATTAAAAAAATAATAATTTATAATAAGTGCGCTACACATATTTTTATTGCCCTCAAATAATAAAATTTATATCAACGGATAGTTATGTCCAAATATATAACTGAACAGAGACTTACTTGATCTTGCTCCAGTATCTGTTGTCACTTTCTTGCGATGCGACTCGGAGAAATCATCAGAGGCATTTCTTTTCACCGCTGTTTTATCGTCCATTTCATCATCCAAATTGGTATTTAGTATTTTACTTTCAGTCTCATCTTCTTTAATGCGTTGCAATTCCCATTTGATTATAACATCAGCCAATTCAACGGATAGTTTTTTATGTTCCAAAGAAGCATTCGGTGGAAAGCCCAAACGTTGCATATAGTTTACCAAATGCGTAACCAGTTGATGGCGTACGGGGAAGTAAACCTAGAAGGAGGGATAGAAATAAATCTGCGTTAAAAATAAGTTGCAAAAACACTACAAAGGAAAGCTTCCAGGCGGAAATGCTTAGGTCACTTCTTTGCATAAAGTCTGACAGCCTTTCGTAGGAAAACCTGTAATCAAACCGCCCTTAATGCTTAATTTCCCTAATTCTATGTATAGTTTATAATGTAATATTAAAAAAAAAAAACAAAATTCTCTTACCTTATAATGACGAACAATAAGTTGCAGAATATGGAAAAGTTGCTGCATTGAGTGACCCTCTTCCACAATGATCTTCTTTGTCCAGTGCGTCAACATAGTGTTACCATCTTCCATGCGTAATGGCATGGCTGGCGTTAAAACATCCAAAGCCTGTCTCACCACTGGTCTCGCCTCCAAAGCATGACCCTTTAAAAGTGAATGGAATACTTGCAAAACAATTTTCTTGTGTATGGCCAAACGGGCTATTATATGGGCCAATAGTAAATGTCCATGATATCGAGCTGTGGGATCTACAGAATTTTTACTCAGCAAACAAGGCCAGGCAAATGTCATTAGTCGTCTTAATTTATTGCCTTGCGTCCGATTGGTAGCATCACCATCATGTATATGTTGTGAAGCTCTCTCCACCAAAAGACAAGCGAACTGTAGCAAAGCAATTCTCACAGCATCATCCTTGGCATAAGGTTTTTCTGGATCAAAAACTTTGCTGTTAATGAACACCGAGACAATGTTACTTTCATCTTCTTGAAAGGGAGTGGGAGGAGCTCCAATTAGTTTATTGCCTTCACCCTTGTCAAAACTGGCCACAAAACAGGGAATAAGTATGGAAGTGATAATTTTAGCCTTTAGTTCTTCGGATAAAGAGATGTTGTTGAAATTTTCTATGAAATAGAAAAAGGCTTGACGCTTCCAATAGACTGTGTAACTTTGTGCGACAGTGTTCTGCAGAAAATCCCGGAGAAAATAAAAATCAGGAATAAAATGTAAACACAAGGCTCGAGAAAGCTGGAACAGCAACTCTATTTCATTGGTGTTGTGCGAGAAATATTTCAATAGAATCTTGCCTACTAAATGCCATTTATAGCTAATGACATTTTCCTGGCAACTATTGCTTAAATTGTATTGCCACAATTGTTTTAAACAGTTTATCAAATCTGTTTGTACCGCAATCCACTGATCATCACATTCCATGACAGTGTAAACAATTTTTATGGCCTGCTCTTGAACTTCCTGCTTTTGCTCATCAGACATAATGGAACTATCGATTTGTCCACAGCTTATTAGTCTTATTAAAGCCTTAATACATTTTGGTGTCTTCAGAAAAGTATGGAAGGGTTTGCCATCTTTGTGTTTTAGCAAGTAAATGAAAAATCGATTCCATTGGGCATCCACTATATATATATCCGAGAGAAAATAGTCCACAGTTTGATTGGGAAAACGCAAAAGAAATTTAAGCAAAGGAGCTCTGTAGGGTGACGAAGATTCAATCATTAAATTTTTCTCGGTCTGCAAAACCAGTTGGCAAAGATTCTCTATATATTTCGGAGTAGCAGCCGTAATTTGATGGAACATTTCTATGAGACACACGACTTTTTGTTCATATTCACCTCCCCGGATGGCCGCAAAGAAATTGCCTCCTTGCTGGCCCTGTTTGCATATCTGTATAGACATTTCCAAAAGATTGCGACAAAGTTCCAGGATTTGTTCACTTAGCTTCTCATTGAACATGTGGGGGAATAATTGGGTGAAATAAGACAAGCGTTTGGTGGCTGTTAGAGTGAGATTACGGTAATCTCCCAAAATCATTAGCAAAGGACGTATGCAGTTGTGTATTTCCTTTTTGTCGATCTGTATGCCGGCATTAAAACGTTTCATACATTTAAAGGCGGCTTCCTGCAACTCGGGTTTCTTGTGATCCATGAGCTTGAAGAGTATAGTGATGATTTTGTCTTTATGCTGCGTATCCGTTATGTAGTGACAAGCAGCCAAAGCTCGTAAAGCACTTATGCGCAATGGGACCAAATTGGTTACATTCTTATAGCAATCCAATTTCATTAATGTAGAATCCTCTGCTTCCGACAGTGTCAATAGCTCATGGAAGAATAATTTATGATAGCTATTATTGAGATCGATGGTAAACAAGCGAGGCTCTAAAGTGGTACAAAAAGTATTGCCCTCCATTAAGCCAATTTGAGCATTGACCGGCTGATGTCTTAGCAAGTGTTTCTTAGGTGGTATAATATCAGCCAACACTTCCTTATGGGGATCCATGACTTCGGAAACTGTACGATTTTGTAGCTGAGCTATATATTTCAAAGAGGCCATTGATTCTTGGCGCACTAAAGCATTAGGACTGGTAACTTGGCGGCATAACTCATGCACCACATCATAGGTGGACTTGGTTCTAATCGCAGTAATTTCCTCACTGGTTTCATACTCTTTAGGAGCCATGCACAGATCCAATAAAGAGCGTAAATTAGTTTTTGCTATATATATGGCTCCATTCGAAACTTCGCCCTCCAGATCCATCAGAACAAACATAAAAGCTTTGACGAACGAAAACAAATGCTGATATAAAGAACGTGGCGAAAAATGTTGATAAAGAAACTGTATAGCCTTGCACCCGCCTACTTTGGCATACCAAGGTCTTTCATAACATAAAGCTGTCATTTTTTCCGCCAAGTATTGCATCAAAGGCAATCGACAAGCTCTCTCTTTGCTGCCCAAAATATTTGCAGCAGTGTCCAATATTAAACCAATGCACAGTTGTCCCGGCTTACACAATTCTTTTTCCTCGTGACCCATACAAATTCCCAATGCATCCACCAGTACTAAGGGATCAATACCATTTAAAGAATAGTACTGTTTCACCGGAAACGGTCCAGCTTGTTGAGCTATGGCAATCATGGTAAAATGGCGAGCTATAGCCACCATAATAGGGAAAACAAATTCTCGTAGATCTTTTGTAGCCGAGGCCACAAACATTCCCGTCAAAGCATTTTGCAAGGTTTTGCGTGCCTGATAATCCTCTATTTTATTCTGATTGACGGGCACATTTACTATATTATTCTCGAGGAAACTGGGATGTAAAAAGAATTTTTGCAAAGTATGTTTTTCATCGTCCAAATTGATGGAGGCCGCCAAGAAACAGCGAATAACTTCCCAACTTTGACGACGATAGAAGGAATCGGTGGCATTTGAGCTGAGGGCAGCAAAAGCAGTCTCGATAGCTTTGTCAATGGGAAAATCTATGGGTTTCTCATGTTCCTGGAAATAAGCCACCACAGAAGTAGGTTGTATTTCACTGTTGGTATACTGGATACACTGAGGTTCGGTCATCATTTTACGATTGCCTCCACCAAATTTGCCCAAAACTCGAAAGGCCACCAGAGCAGCATTGTCTTGATTCCGTAAAGTTTTCCAAAGAGCCTGCATCAAAGCAGCTCTTACAGGCTGTATATGATCATACAAGAAATCCGGTTGCAGATTATCCACACACAATTCCAAGGTACGCAATCCCTAAAAATGTAACATGAATTTACTATGAGTAGCAAAGAGATCTCATCATTACATTTTACATACCTGACTAACTAAAGTAGCCGATCCATTGAGAGCCGAGACCAAAGGATCCATTAACATGGGTAAATAGGGCAGCAGAGAAGATAATCTCACGGGCACTGTTAAACAAAGCTCCACAAAGAGATCCTTCATGTGCTGCTTGTGGAAACCACTTTGTAAACGATTTAAACCCTCCAATAAATTCGGCAATAATGGTAAAAATTCTTGATACAATAAATCATGAGAACCTCCGCCAATCGAACGAAACAATGCCCGCAGCAAGAGGAAATAATTATAAGGCTCTTCTGCTGTTAAAGCCAATTCCATAGATTGATTTACAATACTGTGTAAATGAGGTTTCAGCATTTGTTCATTTTCCACAGGAAATAAACTAACACTGCCAAATACCAACTTAAAAAGTCTCAAATATAGATTTGATCTTTCAACATTGGTGCCCATTTCATGCATTTTTCCCAACAAATATTCCACAAGCACAGTGGCAAATAAAGGCGATGTTTGGGGATTGGCCAAAAATGAATTGGCTACAATTTGCAAAGATGGATTTTTGTGTATGCGTTCAACCATAAAGTCAATGGTAGTGGCAAAAACCTCTTGGAAATTTTGTGGATGCATCATAAGGAACTGAAACGGAAATAATTAAGCAACTACTAGTTGGTTGTAAAAAGATGAAAAATACTCACAATTCCACTGAAATGTTCCAAAACTTCTTTTTCCTCTTTTGTTCTGGGTATAATTCCCGAAGTTTTCAATTGATTGGCTGGCGATGTATTAATCGAATAGATGTCCAGGGCCTCCATGGCCCAATGAACTAAATCTATATAAATACTGACTTCATAAGGTTGGAAAAGTTTTTCCTGTTTTAATTTGGTAACATCAATTGAGGGGGACTGTAAAAAGGATTATGTATAATAAAGTAGTGTTACAAATATTAAAAATAGTTGTTTTCTCTTGCGACTTACCTTGGAACTCACAAAACCCCAAGTGATGGTTTTCACACCACCAACTAACGTTTTAACCAAACTACGATACTCCACAACATTCAAAGAACAAAGCATTTGATTGCCAGTCAATTGATTTTTGGAAATAGGATCTGAAGTGTTGTCCTGAAAAAAAGAAACAATGAGAGGAATTATATCTGCCTCATTATTATTTGGGAATAAAAAATAATTACTATAATGGCCGTGTCCTTATTATCCAAAGTAGATGAAGAGTTCGAAGCCGGTGATGTGGATGAAGTTGCCTGAGCTTTTCTAAAATATAAAAAGGTATTTTTATCAATTCGTTTTGTATACAAATGTGAAACCTGTACTTACAATCTTTGTGTTATTGTGGGTAAGGTAATTTTTGCAATTGTTTGAAATTTATAAACAAATACTTTCAACAAAGTTGTTAATAAATTTCGAGCCTTTAGAGGATCTACTTCACTGTGGTGTCTAACACAATCCACCAAATTAAGCAATAGTTTGCAGGACATTGTCTGTATACCGGTGGCCAAAGATTCATCGTGTACATTTTTCGAAAACAGTTTTATGGCCTTTTCCAAAACATCTAAACTTAAACTCTGACGCACATGATGAGCTAAGTCAGCCAATGTTGAGTAGGCCAAAGGACGTATGGAGTCCAAAGTGACACCTTTGCCAATCAGCAAATCCTCGTCGAATAAACGTTCAATAGAGGGAATAAATTCTATAAAGAAATGAGGTGTTAAATGAAAATAAAGCTGATTAAAAAAGTATTTCTGTATATACATACTTTGTCTTAGATCTGTGGCAAATATATGTCTGGCGGCTATCAAGAGCTCTTTTCTTAAATGGGCCGCTTCCTTGGGACACAAGTGCATTAAACTTAAAATGCCACTTGTCACCGAAGCTGAATGATTCATAATATTATCTTGAAATAGCCTAACAATATAGGCCAGGAATGACAGAGTTTTTATTTGCGCTCCCATAAAATCAATAAAAATTTCCTTATTAAAAAATTGAGAACTCCTGCAAAAACAAGAAAAAAATAAATGATATAAGATAAGTACAGAAATAAAGCATATTAAGCTCACCTATGAATTGTGGAAGGTTGTAGATTTATGGTGGTCATTATTAAAGGTATAAATTCGGAAACTTCTTGATGTACGGCATTCTTATAGATTTGATACATTAATACCACTATAATTGGTAATTCTTGTAAGACCCTCAGGGACAACATGCCGCGGGGCAATAGATTATACTTGTAAGAGTAGAGATGAGAAGTGAATGTAAAGCAATATGTAAGGTAAAGCAAGTTGTAGTTATAGTACCATTTGAAATGTCACCGGATCAGTGGGATTTTCCAAATGTATAGTTTTAATAACATAGGTTTCAGACAACAACTGCTCCATATTCAGTTCTTTGAGGTCTTTGATTTTTATCTGTTGCGTGGGTTCGAATATTTTGTTCATGTGATTGGGTAGCTCGGTATAGATTTTCTTAACCAAAGCCAAGAACTGTTGGACCTGTATGCGAAATATAAAACAATGTTATGTTAATAGGGATAACATAAACAATGCATTTAGTCTACTTGTTCCTACCTCATTATTAAAAGAAGGACGAAAGTTTTTGTGCAATTCAATAATGATTCGTAGGCAAACTAAAACATTCTCCTCATTATCGATTTGTAAAATATTCAACATTAGGGAAATAATCGACTTGACATGTTGCCTTAAGTTCTCGCTAATAGGCAAACGATGTATCATTTCTAAGATCAACTTTCGCACCTATGGAGTATATAAAGAAGAAAATAAAAAAAGAAGAAATAATGGTGAAATTACGGCGAAGGGTTTATGGGAAAAGTGGAAAAGAGGAGAAGGGGTGTTAGTGTTCTTTCACTTACCTGATGCGCTTGATATTCTTGAATGAATTGTGGCTCACCATCTTGCAAAAAATGCATAAACGCCTTCAGCGAGTGTTCCAGGAAAGATGGATATGATGAACTCTGCACAACCACCTCGAAATGTTCACTTAGTTCCTGTGCCGCTCTCAGCTTCTTGTCGTCAGTGGCTTTGCTATCGGCCAATATCGTCACATAACTTCGAAATGTATTTAATTGGAAATTTTCACTGTGCGCCATTTTTGCTACAAACTACATTCACTTTTATTTTATTTATTTTTAGAGCGGTATGCAATTTTTTCGTATAAACACAGCGTTCAATTGATAATTGTTTGGCTCACAACAAATTCTAGAGTAGAGTAAAAAAGTGACAGCTGACAAAACAATGCAACGAAAAACTATTTTCTTCTCCGCACAGGGTGTCTCAGAGAATGGAGAACTGGATGCTAATGGCATGATACAATAACAGGTTGTGTACAGCGATCAGCTGATTATATTTTTCCTCGTGAGCGCCTTCAGCTGTGAATTTATAGTCGACAATCAAGCAAATTGGTTACGGTTGGTAATCGTAACAGCAGAAAAGTAAATATTTACATTGTAATTAGTAAGTAGATAATTTTTTATATTTTAAATTGTTTTTCGTCAACTAATATAAATGACGAACTGTTGCGTTTGTGGGAAAACGATGGTTTAACCAAAAATTATGTACTACGAAGATATTCCGTTCGGCAACGCGAAACCACAGATTCTCAATTATACAGATGTTCCGTCGTGACTTTGTTTACATTTGCGTTACGAACGAATAGAATTGATTTTCAAACGCGAAAAAATAGTTTTATGGAGTCTTTTTTCATCCTTTTTGCACTTAACGATCGATATTAGTTTTCTAAATTTAAATAATTACAAAAAATCTCGAAAATCCGCCCTAAATGATGCAAAAAAATCACTCACTGATATCAAATTTCTATTCGTTCGTCACTGATAGACTACCTTCTTATAACTTTATTTTCTTTGCGCGAAACAGTCAGTGTCGAACGAATAGGAATTCCAATAAATAGGATTCCAACGAGTGAGGTTTTTCGCCGATTTTCCCGAATTTTTTGTAATTGTTAAAATTAAAAAATTAATATTAATCGATAAGTGCAAAATAAGTTCAAATAATGTTCACGGAAAACTGTTTTTCTCGTGTGACAGTCCATTCCGATTCGTTCGTACCTGATAGATTTTGACGTTTCGTCCGGACGGAACATCTGTCTAATTAAATGTCTGTCGGTTTAACCAAGTTTGTAGGAGAGAGAGGCAGAGAGCTCTTTCCACCTGCCCCTTTATCCCACAAACTTTGACACTTGCTTGGAAAAATTGCCGAGTGTGAATCCGGACTAACGAAGCATTGAAAAAAGAAATGTATGTCAAAATTTTGCTTCGATTTTAGGCTGGGTTAGGCAAACGTTGGGACCGTTCGATGGCTGAATCAGCTGGATTTTGATTTGGACGGTACGTTAACGAGCATTTGCAAACAAAATCAGTAAAACAACGAAAAAAGAAGACATTTATGCGAATCTTTTGAAATGGAATGATAAATAAGTATTAAAATGTTAAAATAGGGGCAAGAAAATATAAAATAAATTTTTGTTGTGAATGTCTGAGTCATATGGTCCGATTTACACGAGGAGTAAACTTGCCCCTGCGTTTAGACGACGTAATTTTGTTTCGGCTATTCCTGTGCGAATTGTTGTTTCAAAGTGCGAGAGAAAAACAAAACGTCGAGCCCGAGCACGGGAGAGTTTATTTGCCACTCTCTCCTACAAAACGCCGGTAATCTGCTGAACATTCAGCCAGCGCAAATCGGGAAATGTATGGCACGTTTTTCAAGTTTTGGGTAATTGCTCTAGCGTGCAACGTTACGGCTGCGTTAAGGCCCAGTTAGGCAAACTTAACCGTAACGCCCCCGTAGCGTAACGAATCAGCTGATTCAATCTGTCATATGGAAGTCGGTGTAAACGATTAGCCAACGGAAACGAAACGTAAACGGACGGCTGAATCTGTTGAAATTAGAATTGGACGTTCCGTTTACGTACAATTTGACAACAGCTGATACTACATGTTGTTTACAATTACAATTTATGTTCACGGAGAAAAGCAACGAAAATAATTTATTAATTATTTGTTGTTTAAAAGTGCAAATAAACATGAAAGACGAAGATTTGATTCATTGATGCAGTTGCACGAGCATTTATACAATATATAACCCAGCATATAGGATATCTGAAAAAAGCGAGAAGCTTGGAAGCAAATTGGCAAGGAGCTGGGCATCACAGGTGAGTTTTATGAAGATCGCGGCTGATTCCATTAAAAATTAAATTTATAATCTGCTTCAGGATTCCTTTGGCGACAGTACGAGACAATCATTGCGCCAATCTTCTTCATTGTGGGTGAATTTGACAGCAATATAAGCGTCGCTACAAATGTGGACTTATTTATAGATAGAGATTGGATTGGATTTGGCTGAGTACCTCTTCAATGGAACTATTTCCATAAGTAAAAGTATTAATAAAACACAGAATATTTAAGATATTGAGTTCAAATTTATTCCAGGTGTAGTGCAAATGTTACATTTTAAGAATGAAATTCAATTTCGGTCATATGACTACCACGAGCCCGTCAACAGCGACATTTCGACCGGAACGTTGGCAATTTCGCGTTGGGTGTTGTCTCTGAGCTCGTCTATAGTTGTTGACTTAGACCAAGGATATTCCTCGGGGAAAACGCCGCATCGCCAATAAAAAAAATGAGGAAAGGCTTCAGAGGATGCTGACGATAATGGTTTACTAGGAGGTACAGGTGCTGTACCTAAAATAACTGATTGGCCAAACGGAGAGTACTGGAATATAGCTGTATTTAATTTAAATTAAGAAATGGAAATTGTTTGTTTTAAAATAGATTATAATTAAATAGAAGTTTAATGGACATACCCCCATCGTGTTGGCTGCCATAACTTCCAACATTAACTGATATGAATGCATAGTTAGCATCGCAGATTCCCACACAATTCGGCATATCCCACATTCGTTGATAATCATTGGCGATGTGTTTGTACTGCTGTGTAGTTGGTTCACTTAATTAAATCGGAGAAAGCAAGCGCCACAAAACTTCACTGTATTCTAAAACAATATTTCGAATTGTTGTTTTCTCCAGCCTGTGACTCCATGCAATCGATTGTATGGAACAACCGTGACCCAAATATCTACAATTTTAAAGAATAGAATGTTAATATTTCCCAACTTGGAATCATAGGATAAAGCAATATTTGACATACAGTATTGTTATTGTTATATCTCTACCGGTCTAATCCGTTGCTTTGCCGTAGTTAACTCAGTCATTGTTTATAGGACGATATTTTCTTGATTTACTTTAATTGTAAATTCTGCACAGATTTAAAAACACACAAATTTATAAACAATCTTTTTAACTTCATTTTTAATAAACCTAAACAAAAAGAAATCGCGGCTTTTTTGTTTACTTATGTGTTGTTGTTGTCAGACCATATGACTCGTTATCTCAACGTTGGGTAATCGCTCAAACGGGCAACGTTACGGCAACCGTAAAGATAAATTACGGTTACGTATGTCTAACCCGGCCTTTAAAGTTAAGTTACGTTTTCGTTTGCCTAACCCGCCCTTTTGTCCTTCAATCTTTTTAACGATACAGTACAGTTTTGGGGCCTATATTATTTTTATTTATTTTTTTTTCAAATTTAACCCCACATTAAAAATAAATGCTCTTATTAACTTTCAATGTTTCTTAGTGTTAATATATTTCTATTATCATCGTTTATCGTTTTCGTTATTAATCATCAAATTATTTTTACTAAAATTATATGAGTTTTGTTTGTGGTTTTGTTTATCTTTTCTTTTGTTTAAATTTTTTTTTAATTTAAATAAGACGAAAAAATAATAAAAATTAAAATTGTATGAATATATGTAATATGTTTTTGTATGTATGTATATAGTACAAATTGGTGCATTTCTTTTCGATTATGTATGGCCTTGACAGGCCATATTTCAAAGGGGACTATTCTCGGAATCATCACGCTCCTGGATTGCGGTTATGCTCTGTTGTAAGGCATTCGGAGTTAGCCATTCCCTAAGGAAAGAGAAAGAATAGAAAAAGGTTAAATATAATTATTTTCTTCCGAAATTTGAATTGTGTGTTTACTCACTTTGGCAAGCATCTTTGTAAAAAAGGTACACATGAACTGAAATGGGCTAAACGATTTACCCAACTGGGGATTTCTTGGCCGCAAAGGATCTGAAAGATATTTATAAGAGACCTCTTTGATAAATAAATAAATAAATAGGACAATTATGAGATTATTTTATATAACAAGATATGGAGTCATCAAATATATTTTGAGTATATAATAATTCATTAGGAATTATGGTTTAGAATTATATCTTAGCATATTAAATTTCATGGGAGGACATCGGTCCTCCTATTAAAATACTAATAGTTCTGCCTCCTGTTTGGTCCAATCGCACATTTGTGTAAAGTGTCTTAAATACTTGTTAAATACACCTACCTAGTTTTGGTTGGTTGTAATTACTCCAAAAAAGGCTCAATTTAATTTTAGGGGTTTTTCTCAATGGGGATTACAGTTCGAATATCAGCAGTAATAGCAGCTGATCATCAGCTAGGAATAACGGACTCTGCGACAGTACTGGTCCAGATTTCCAAATTTTAATTAATTTCAATTAATGTACAAAAAAATCGAAATAATAAATCCCTTAGATGCATTTTCGTATCTCTGTGGTTATTTAAAGGACGTTACACATCGATTATTTGCTTGTGCGCTCTGGGAAAAATTTCGAATTTCTGGAATCATAGCAAACGTCGACTATTTTGGGTAAAATGTAGCTTTTGTCTAATGGTGATTTCTTTTCTGCCTTTTTCATGAAAACTGGACTTTTATACCACATTTTGGAATCTTGAAATAGGAGTTAAGTTTAATCAGTTCCACCTGAAAAGGGCAAATATTTATCAGAATTTCGCATCCGCGGGGCAAAATTTTTTTCTGAATCGAAATCACCATTATTTTTGGTTTGACTCTGTAAAATGCCCTTTTTCTGGAAATGATTTATGTTCCTAATTTCTTAAGGACACCATTATGAACCAAAATGTTTACCTTTGTTTTAGTTTTTTCTTTTTCAATTTACATACCTGAGTAAGTGCACTGGAGAAATGATTGCAGTTATTGTTCATTAGATGATATCTATCTCCTCGAAATTGATTTCCCAATTCCTCTACAATACGACGGACTTCCTGATACGTGAAATCTGTACATCCTATTTGTATACTTTGTCTGAATTGAAATTGATCGCCCAACTCATCGTGGTCGCGCGGTGTTATTTCAAATACCCCGGTAAAAGGGAAGGGATGACCTGATGATGGAAATTGATATATTTTACATTTCTTCAGAATTTCTTGTAATTTCTACATACCTCCATATGCGAATTCTGTGCCAAAAACTTCAACACCCGAATGAAAAACCCCCAAACCAATTGATGTTGTGTACTCGTTAATCCAATACTACGAGATGGTAGAAAAAAGAAAAACACAGTATATTATTAATTATACCCCATGCGGCACCGACGGAAGCTGTTCCACTTACCATATCGTATACATTCAAAATGACGGGTTCACGGTTTCCCAACTGGGAGGGCAGTAGTTCATCATTGCCACTGTCTTTCGATATGCCCAAACAACTGGGAAACGGTAGATTGCAATTGTTCGAAAACATCTCGCATTAATATTTGCTAGCTGAAAATATGCAAAACAACGAAGGTGTGAGAGATGATGGTGTTGTTGGCGATGCCTCATGATGGTTGTTACATTTTCGCCACATAATTTCTTTTTGCTTCTCAGAAAAATCGATGCAAAATGATAAATTGTTGTATGCTGTATGTTGTTGCACTCGATTTGTCGTTGACACTGAACCACCAACTAACCGAGTAAGTGTAACCAACCACTTTCTTTATTTTTTTTACATTTTCGAACAATGAATGAGATATTTATTCTTAGATTCGATTTGCAATTGTGATGGGTCTTTATTTATACATTTACCACAGACCACTTGCGACTTTGTTTATTTTTACCCAGTCGCCTTCCATTTATTTTTATTTATTCCAAAGAGCACTCAATCCACAATATACTTTCTCTTTTCTTTTTGCTTATAACAACAAAGGATTCTTTATTTTTTCCTTTCATATGTGTCGCAAATTGTAATTCTTTTTGGGCCACAACACTACAACAAAAATCGTACGAAACTCTTTTGAAGCCTACCTTACGACGAAAATAATTTTTTTAGTTTAAAATAAAACGAGAACAATTTTATTTATTTAATTATATCGATAACAACAGTAATAATTCTTTTTAGCACGAAATAATATCATATATCAATTTGTTTTTTTTATGTATCTTTAAAAATGTCAGATATTACTTCAAGATAAATGTTTATTTTTCGTAATACTGTTGCTGGTCAGTCCAGCAAAGGACGTAAGAGTTAACAGGGTGTGCGGTATGATGAGCACAAGGCGTTACAGAAAAAGTAACCCAAAATACAATCCACACTCGTCACTTGTTAAAGTCCACTTCCCACTATCAGACGTTTTCATTTTCTCGGATAAATGGAACAGATCTAGTCTTTTCATTTTTTCATTTCATTTATTTATACGATGTATGCACAAGCCAACAAGGCAAATTTGACAGCATTACCGAATGCAACTGCGTTTAAAAAGTTTTACAACATAAACATATAACTTAGCCATTAAAAAAAAATACATATTAAGATTTTACTTAAAACTATTTTTATCTTTAAATTTAATAACATTTATATAAAAAATCCTATAAAACACTAATGCAACTTAAGGCCCCTAGCCAGAAAGAGATTTAACTAAAAATGCACATTAAAACAATTGACACGCCTAAAGGCAAAGCAAAGAATAGACTTAGTTAGATATAGAAACACTACTCCTGAAAAAGATATATAAAAGATATAGAAACACTACTCTGAAAGTGC
This sequence comes from Eudasyphora cyanicolor, assembly GCA_963930755.1. Classification (NCBI taxonomy): domain Eukaryota; kingdom Metazoa; phylum Arthropoda; class Insecta; order Diptera; family Muscidae; genus Eudasyphora; species Eudasyphora cyanicolor. The sequence continues at coordinate 9,752,784 of OZ005738.1, read as the reverse complement.
AAAATTTTTAGGAATAATTTTAGATAGGAAAATGTTATTTTTTAGACTTAACGTATTGGAACGTGTAAGGAAGGCCAACGTCGCCTTATATTCCTGCAAAAAGGCTGTTGGGTCGCGTTGGGGACTCTCTCCTAAAATCGTCCACTGGATATATATGTTTGTCCAATACTGTTATACGGTATTGTGGTATGGTGGACGGCAACTGACAAACTAACCATTACCAACCTACTAACAAAGGTTCAGAGAACTGCCTGCCTGAGCATAAGCGGAGCCCTACAAGCCCTACTCCATATACTGCCCTACTCCATATACTGCCGATTAATACAAGCCCTACTCCATATACTGCCGATTAATATTGTGGCGAGAGAAGTTGCAACCAAAGCGGCAATAAGATTAAACTGCCTATCAATGTGGAGGTACAAGAACTATGGTCACATGAGGATATGAGATATGAGTGGACTATATACCAACTGTGTACACCTTCGAGAGAAATTACATCACTATGATTCCCGCCCGAGATGAATGGGTCGGCAGAATACCAGGTAATAGAAACCATCTCCACTTTTACACGGATGGTTCGAAGCTTGATGAAAATGTTGGCTTCGGAGTACACTGTGAAGAACTTAGTCTGGATATAGCTCACAGACTACCAGATACCTGCAGTGTCTATCAAGCCGAAATAATGGCAATACGGGAAGTCGCCAAGTGGCTGAGTCGCAACATAGTAACCAACACTGGCGTTGTCATTTACTCGGACAGCCAGACTGCCATCAGTCTGGCAGGACTCTGGAGGCAACATCCCTAAATTCACAAACAGCCCTCGACTGCCGCAGATCTCTTAACGAGATGGCTGAGCAGTTTAATATACACCTCATATGGGTGCCTGGGCATAGGGATATCCCGGGGAACTGCAAAGCCGATGAACTTGCTGGAAAGGGACGACATTACAAATTCTCGAAGAATTTGCGTATATTTTGGGTGCGCCACTATCTACGTGCAAGCTTTGGCTTAGGCAAGAGGCAATCAGGCAGTCCAACGAAAGATGGACAGAAATCGGCACCTTCAGGGTAGGTAGACAAATCTGGCCAAGGTATGACCTGAGAAGGTCAAAATATCTCCTCGCTCTAGAGAGGAAACGATTGTCTACGTTAGTACAGGTTCTGACGGGACACTGCTTGATCGGCGAACACGCCAAAAGATTGGGTATTGACTCCAATGACTTCTGCCGAAGCTGTGGAGATGAGGAAGAAGTGGAGAGCATTGAGCACTTGCTTTGCGACTGTCCCGCTTTGAGTAAACGACGACTGGACACACTGGGGTCGGCCTTTTTAGGCAGCCTAACAGATCTTTCCAGTACTGATATTCGTACTATCGATAAATTTATATATCAAACAGGTTGGTTTCTATGAGGGGCATTTCAGCCCGTGGTAACACTAGGGACCTAAACTGGTCTATGTGAGCTTGTAAAAAAATACGGCTGCCACCCTAACCTAAACCAGACGTTTCATAGGGCATATATACACCGGTGAACACCGTCGCCATATATACATATTTTTTAAAAAAAATTAGCTTAATTCATCACGTTTTGAGATCAAGTTAATTGTATAAAAATGTTTGTTATACATTTTCTTAGTCCTGGTTCACACTCGGCAACTTTTTCCAAGCAAGTGTCAAAGTTTGTTGGAAAGAGGCTTAAAAAAATATCGTGGGAATCAGTACTATGTTACAGCGTTGGAAGCCCAAAACGCTTGACAAGCATAGAATGCTTAAAAGATTGAAACGCTATCTTTGTTGTAGTAGCTTGGAGACGCTGGCTGATAATCCTTAAGTCTATTTTCTATTACAGACTTCGTTCCGGCATATATCCGATTATCGCGGGAACCTTATGTTGTTTTCATCTACTCAATGTTGTCCGTTTGTAAATTAACATTCGTCTGTTAATTTCAGGGAATGGATGTTATTTGAGTGTTTTAGTTTCTATTCTCCACTAAAAGCGCTGCATTTCTGTTAATAGTCGTCATAATGTTATGTCTGTTTTTAGCTTCCCTGTTGACGTGTGTGATCAGATGTTGTAGTGGTAGTGCGACCGGTGAGTTAGTTTTAGCTGCAGAGATTAGAATTATGATGAAAACATGAAAATATTGATGTTAAATTTTTCCAGTGCCCTGGCTGCAAATTGAACCCATCTCCTTCGGGATCCAAGTCTAATGCACTAACCACTGAGCTACCGAAGGTCACACGCTATCTTTGTACCTCAGCCTTACGTTCTATCCTCGGAATATATTATACTCTTTTATATTATACTCATAAATAAGATCATATGGCAGAGCCAGTCCATGCTTGAAATAACAATGGGATTACACTAATAGTTGCATCCATCCGCGACAAATGGATATTAAAATTTACGCTACGTGTACGTATGGCTAGCCCAGCCTTCATACATTTGAAATGGAATTGGACACGTCGTTTGCTTTTTCACTCGAAATAGCAGACATTTCCGTTGCCCTTTTCCCGAAAACTGGACTTTTATACTACATTTTGAAATAGGAGCTTAATTTAATTCGAGGGACTACAGACAGTTCCACCTAAAAAGGGTTTCAGAATTTCTCGTCGACGAGGCAACATATTTTTGAATCAAAATCACCATAAAATCTTGTACACAGTCAAATTTGTTTTTGCCATACGTCGTTCGTCTACGATTTGATTTAAAACGTACCCTAAAAAATCCCGCAATTAAATGTTTGTGCCACCCGGGTCCATTAGACATGAATCGTCAACATTTTCGGCAATCTGGCAACTAGAAAGCTTTTTTGTTGTGTTTGCATAAAATAACGGATCGTTTTATTTTTCGACGGGACAATTAATTGTTGTTATCCTCGCCGTGTTTTTGGAATGTGAATTAAAATGTAAATTAATTGCTAAATTGTCTATTAAAATGACCCATTGTCAATGATGCCAGATTTATCAGAAATATCTTATTATTGACAAAATGCAGCCAAAATTTCTGTCAGCGAGCTGTCATGTTGCTAAAAATGCTGTCATGTTGCTAAAAATGCTGTCATGTTGCCAAAATACTTTTAGTGGAAACGTATCGTACGCCAAGCTAAATTATAACGGATCGTTTTATTTTTCGACGGACAATTGTTGATCCAAAGTAAAAACAATAAAATTAAGTTAAACATAAGAAATAGCAAATTATGTCGAACAATATTGTGCAAGTATATGTATCAGAGCAATTGACAAATTTCTATCGTGAAAAGAGGTGCTGCATGAAGTTTTTGGGCCAATTATTCACCCTAGATCCCATATATTTTGTAAAAACTGTGAAGGAATTGGGTTTGCGCATGCGTCCTTACCTCGACAAACACAACGAATCAATAATTGTGTTCAAGGATAGTTGCCATCACGTTACCGAAGAAGCCATGGATTTAAAATTGTGTCCCGAGTCCTTGAAAAATATGTATATGTTTCATTGTGGAGCAGATTTTTGTGGTAGCCAGCAAGAGTTTCAAATGTCTCCAGATTTTCTAAGTCCTAGTAATGGTGCCCCAACAGTTCCACCACATCGATTTTCGTTGGGTCCATTAAAACAATCGATGGCGCGTACTAATATATTGGGTCAACAGAGTTTCCAAGCGAAATGTCCCATGCAGCCATATAAGGACATGATATTGCAAGGCTTGTCGCGGAGCCGAGTCTTAGTTATAAATGGGGGTACGACGTTTGGTAAGTCCACATCCATACCAATGTATATAATAGAAAAATGTAGTGAGGATAGACGACATTGCAAGATAATATGCGTAGAAAGAGAGCAACTGGTGGCTATACATAATAGCGAATGTCTGGCTGGACACTTCCACGAAAAGGTGGGCGAAACCGTGGCCTATCAGGTTCAGCTACAAAGCCGTATTAGCGACTCGTCTAATTTGGTTTACACCACATCGAGTTTTTTACTAAGAGTTCTTATGGGTCAATCGATAATGGACAGCTTTCGCCACATATCTCATGTGGTTGTTGTGGACGCTCATCAACATGAAGCATTCGCTGATTTGTTGCTACGCGAACTTAAAGTTGCTCTGAGGTATCATCCCTATTTGAAGGTGATTTTGCTTTCAAATTATAGCCGCAATTATGAGTTTCTGCAGTACTTTGGAGAAGGCGAAGAGATAAGCTTGGACGGATGTCCTAATGACGTAGGACAACCCGATGTTTTATATTTGGAAGACCTGCGCAGAGTTTTACCGGATACTCGACCATCTGTACTGATTAAGAAAGCTTTTAATACACTGCCCATTTCATTGTCGTCAACTAAAGAGGCTAACCTTAATATAAATCATTTGGATCGTTGCCTGGAGGCGTATGAAAGATCGGCGTCTGATGAGCACTTTAATACTTTCGTTTATATGGTGCAGGGTGAAAGTGCAGATGTAAATCATTGCCATAGTATTACGGGTAGAACAGCTTTGAATATTGCCTCTATACTGGGCAAGGCAGATCATGTTAAGACTTTGCTACAGATGGATGCTGATCCTTTGATTACGGACAAGCTGGATGTTGATGCCTTGAAAGCGGCCTTTTCCATGGCACATTTGGAATGTATTGAACTATTGAAAGTGGCCTGTTTTGAAAAGACACCACGCACTGCCGATTGGAAACAAGACAACGTGGATCATGGCCTTATTACGGATATTATATACATGCTAACAACAAAAACGGACATTTGGAAGAGGGGTAATTGAGTTTATGGTTTTATTTTTGAGCTTGCATTTTCTAATATTTTGGATTTATTTAGGTAATATCATTGTTTGTCTGCCTTCCTACCAGCATTTGGTGCAACTGAACTATGCTATCTTAAAACAAAAACTTTTGGGAAATCTGCCCGAGCAAACTGATATATTTATGCTTCATAATCAAACAGAAAAGTCTCATCTGGATGCCATACTCACACCCGATGCTGGTGTTATAAAAATAATCCTTAGTACTGATATAGCTGAAACGCTTATGTATAGTTTTGACAATCTATTATATGTGATTGATGCTGCCCGCCAATGTCGCTGCGTGTTTGACAACACGGCCCAAAGTAAACAGAACATTTACGAGTGGTCCTCAAAACAAAGTTTGGAGAATCGTCGATTACTTCTCAGTTCCAGTGAAGGTAAGTAATAAAGCAAAGTTATCAGTAAATATCAAGGTGCTCGAACTTGTAAGGCTTATTTATTTCAAAGAAGAAAACCATATAAAAAAAGTTTTTGTGTTTGTATATTTCATGTTTAAATTAAACCGCCTGATTATCGAACGTTAACGTTCGCATGACTTCTATGCGGTCAACAGCTGATTTGCGACCTACAGCAAATCATCAAAACAACGAAGTGAATGAAAACATACTGCCCGTTGCCTATTAGTTGGTCGCAATTCAGCTGTTGTTCGCATAGAAGTCATGCGAACGTTAACGTTCGACATCGTGGATCAGGCGGTCAAGGTTTCAAAATAGTGAATTCACATTTTCACTATGTACTTTCTTATGAACCATAAACCCAATCGGTTTAGAATTAATTCTGATGAAGATCATAGAAAACTTTCCTGAAAATATGAATTTACGTGTCCCCAATCGGGCCACAACTGCAGAAGATATTCAATGTAAAAAAAAAAACAATAATGAGTTGTTGTACAACCGAACATTTGTTGTCGCTTAGAGAGCAACAATAACAAAACTCGTGTACATTCCCCGCAAATACCAGGGACACACAAATAACCAAACAAGAAGTGTGGGGATGTTTTAAGGTTGACAAATACTGTCTGCAATGTTTGGAGAAATTACTTTTTGAAAGCAGTTCATTTATTGTGTCAATTATTGACGCGGTATTTGCCACCAATGCCGAAGAGATAGCTTTCGAAACGATTTTGTCCAACAAACCAGTGGCCAACCTTAATACATTTCTCATTCTTCAACGATCTCGAACTCGATAGTCAAAAACCAAATTATGATATTAACAAATAGTTAAATCTATCACTGCCAGAAGAATATTTTAGTTTAAATATATTATTATTCTATATTATAATATGTAGTATTATTCTATTTTAGGTGGAGTTTGCTTTCGGCTGCTGCCTGAAGAGCTTTTTGATAAATTACCTGAAGTTCAAACTCCCGACTTACTTACCATGCCCCTGGACCGAGTGTGTCTATCGGTTAAGCTTTTATCCCAACACAGCATGGTGTCCGAATATCTGCAAGAGACCATTGTTAAGCCACCTTTTATACATATCTTTAGAACTGTGGAAAACCTCAAGAAAATCAGTGTATTCACCGACTTGGAAGATATTACCTGGCTGGGTTGTCGTCTAATTGATGTGCCCGTTGAATGTCATTTGGGCAAACTTTTAGTGTTTGCCATATTGCTACAGTGTCTTGATCCTATTTTGACCATTGTTAGTTTTATGACCACCTTTGATCCTTTTGAATTAGAACATTACGTGGATGACTTGGTGGAGCCCTATAAAAATATATTACGCTCTAAGATCAAAGAAGAGCGCAAACGATTTTCCGAAGGTCTTTTCTCAGATCATCTCATGTTTCTGCGTTTATATCAAGAGTGGCAAAATGAATTGAGAGATGAAAGCTTGGATAGCATACCGAATAAATACAATTTCATGTTAAATGGTCTACTCGAACATATATGCAATGTGCGCACGCAATTGGTCGGCGCTCTCAGATCTTCGCAATTGATTCATAACAAAGGCAATTTAAGCATGCATTATATAAATCTGAAATCGAATTGTTGGCCTATTATAAAAGCTGCTTTAGCCGGAGGTCTATATCCTTCAATATGTCTTTTGGATCGCAAAAATAATCGTCTAAAGTCACCAGCCAAAGAGGAATTAGTTCTACATCCCAATACAGTGTTGCGTGATTTAAATTTGGACTCTTTGAAAAAAATGGATTTTATTTCGCCTTGGATTATGTATGGCAATGCAGCGAAGAGTTGGAATTGTAATAATATTAGCTGCAATACTGTTGTGGCGGCCATAAGCGTAGCTTTGTTTGCAGGTAAGCCTTTTCGAAATTTCGAATTTTTTAATATAAATTTATATATAAAGTTTAGTTTATTTTTATAAAATTTAAATTCCATATGATCTCACAACTATAACTCTTTACTGTAGAATAAAAAGACTTGGTAAAAAGATCCGATGTAAGATTTATAACACTATCTATTGGAATATTGAAAACCCAATTGAATTTTTAAACACACATAGTTATATAGGATCGAATATTTTTCTAAATTTTATAGGAGTGGGCCACTATGGTACATTTTCGAACTTGGTCTGCGGAACCTAAAAGAAATAACGAGGATTCTGATAGAGGCGGTATAAAAAATACTTGTGTTTTGAATGTTTACGTATAGAGGTCATTTTAGAGGGATGTTAATATTTCTCCCCTTTTTCTTGAATCGGCAGAGGAAACCTTAAGATCCTTACTTTCTATGTATACGATGTGTTCAGCAATATTACTTAAAACACTACGAGGAAAATTTTAACCTTATAGCTCCTGCACATAACGGTTATTTGTGGATCTATTTTAATAAATCGTAAATAACATCCATAAAAATGGCGAGGGCGGGGATGAAATGTTCTACAAAAATGTTTGCCAAAAAATTTTCCGAACACACCAAAGCCCAAAATTTAACACAAACACCAAAAAACGATCGTTATTGTTTCGAAAACCATATCTTATAAGTAGTGTAGTTCATTTAACATATTGTTTCGAGAAGGCCAAAGAGGGTTTTTACAGGACTTTGACTATTTTTTGGTGTAGGAAAAAAAATTCCACAAATTACCATTCACAATAGGGGGAATTTTTTCGAACAAGAGAGTTATTCGTGGAACAAAATAGCCGATAGGGAACATTTATTCGCGATAGGGGGATTAAAAAAGTTTTATGGATTTTTTTTTAAATTTATATTATTTTTTTTATTTTTTTCATATTGTTTGATTTATATAAATGTTTTTTAAAAGCTGTAAAAGTTGGGAGTAATGAGTCACTTGGTATTTTTTACTACTACTTGTTTTATTGTATTATTTTATATATTAATACATTTTAGATATTTAAGATTTCATTTCATTTCATTTTATTAATGTAATTTAAAGCCAGTAGGCCAATTAAAAGTAAATTAAAATAAATAATATTCCGATTTTCTTGGGAGATGCCTTTAGTATTTGGACCATATTTTTTTTAAGTGTAAGGCCGATAAAGCCGGCATACCATCTAAATTAAAAGAAATTATGAGGACTACAAATGTTTAAAAAATAACTTTCACGTTAAAAAAGAAGTTTAGTATTAATTTTTAAAAAAAAAACAATTTTTTTTGCTGTCTCAAAAAAAAAACCATAAAAATGATAATAATAATAACAATAAAAAATTAGCATTGTTTTGTTGCATTTTTTGAAAGCTAGAATCCTAACAAAGAAAACAATGCCTATTTGAAAAAATGTATTAATGGATGTAGAAATGATATCCCTTTTTGGTGAGAGAGATTGGTAGGAGACAAAATCATGTTCTTATACACCCACCAATGTGCTCGAAGGTTTATATCATTTGCTGTGGGTTAAAGGTGTAACACATGGAAGGAGTGACCTAAGAGACCCCAAGAATTTTTGTCGGAAATCCATTTTGTTCCATTTTAAGCAATTTGAGCAATGTTCGTCCTTCGAGTACCTTCCCCACAAAGGGACAAAATTTAAATATACACAAATTTTAGGTCTGACACAGAAAAAAGACTTTGCATGCGATTTTCTATTATCCCCACCCAATTTTTAAATCAAATATCTGAAATGTGCAACGTTTAAACTTAATTTAGATTATCTAAAAATCAATCATTCAACTCTTTTTAAAATATAGTACATACACTTTTATTCTTAAAGGTCCCACAAAACTCGCCTATTCCAATACACAAATAACAGCAAGCGGTACTGATAGTTCACAGTGTTATTTTCACATTGACGAATGGATTTCATTTAAATTGGACTATAGCGAAGCTTTGCTTCTGCTTAAAACTCGCCAGCATTTTTATAACATCTATGTGAATTATCTACAACGTTGTGGTCTATTGGAAAAATTCAAAAGACCAAATTGTGCGGTTGCTCAAAATTCTTTACTGTTCGATTGTATCGAGAAGATACTGGTGCAAGAGGATATCGCCAATGGGTTTATGCAACCCGAGAGAATAGGTCTAAGACCCAAGGCGGTGCCAAATAAATTAATGATGACCCTAAACGGTGGCATGCTAATGACACCGTCCTTTATATACAGGACACAAATTAATCTGAACGTGGGCGCCAACATAACCACCACAAGCGTCACCAGTTTTCAAACTCGTAATAAGCAATATTTTATGATCTATAGAAACGATGCGAATGATGATGTCCTTAACCCGAGTTTGTATCGTAATAGCGAATGGTTTCATGTTCTGACCACACTATTAGATCCTAAAAGCGAGTCCACAAAACTTACCTTTTTCATTTTCTATACGCGTCATCCAGATCTGCTGCGAAGTGTGGCAGTGGCCGAATGGGGTAATGGTTATTTAGAGTTGTATCCATGTTTTAAATACAACATAAATCTGCATAGTATTTTGTAAGTATCTTAGGATGCCCCACTTCCAAAAAAAAAAGATACTAATGACAATATTTTCTTGTTTTTATTATACTTGCAGAAATAATGTTAATGCCAATAATCCTGCTTTATCATTGGCTATCAGCCAAAGAAGAGTTGTATTTCCTCTTGACCCAAATACCGGCATGTTTGTCTTGAATATGTTTGCCTATCGCAATAATTGGCTGCACAACAATTGATGTATGTACGTACCCCCCCCCCCCCCTAAATTCAATTAGAATTAAGCATAACATTTTCATTACAACTTGAATTTTCGATAAGTTTTTGTATTTCTTTTTATTTTATTTTATTTTATTTTTGTTTTGTTTTTTTTTTGTGTTTGGGCCATTAGTGCATACTCAATAAATATGTTAAAAATTCTATTCATTATTTTATGTGAGAAGTTGATAGAGATAGACAGTGAGGGAAGGGGGGAAATAATTTTGTCACCACACTTGGTATATTATGTATGTCAGTGCCGCTTTTATTTTAAAAGAGGAGTTGGGAAAGGATAAAGGCAGGAACAGGACGGGGACGGGGAGTGGTGGGGCTGAGGTTTGGGGAAACTGCTTGGCTACAATCTCAAAAGTTGAAAGTCCTTAAATTATAAGTTTTGTTTTTTTTTTGTTTGTTTGTTTGTTTCTTTAGTGAGTGTTAGTATCTTCAATAATTTTTAGGGGTTGTTGGTGTTGTTCATTTAGAAAATTTGACGACATTCCTAGGTCGGCATTGAAAGTTGAGTTTCTTCTTAGAAGAAGAATATCATCAGCGTTATGGACTAGATTTTGATTAACTACAATGTTGTGAGCTTCCTGGAATTAAAGAAAAAAAATTAGAATATTACATTATTAATATACTGAGGGATTTGGATACAGAATAAGCTGGTCGGTCAAGTTCATTTCCATAAATCGTCATCAGAAACGAAAATGGGCGAATCAACAAAAAATTCACAATTGAGTAATTGTTCATAGCTTCAAAATACAAATACTATAAAAAATTGCTGATTTATTACCGAAATTCAAAAAGGGTCCAAATTATTTCTTTTTTCATATTTAAAAAGGCCTATTTCACATAATTTGCTAAAACAAGTTATATAGCTTGATTGTGTGAATTAATTGAGCCAATTTCGTAGATATTAGGTAAAATGGTTGGAATATACCATTAAAATTTTTCAGATTTTGGGGATTGAAAGAAGAATAAAGATAGTCCAATATGTATTGGCCGATACTGTAGTTATTTTATGACCATCTCTCTAATACTCACAGTACTATTTGAGTAAAACGGTTCCATTGTATGATTTTGCATTATTTGATAGCCATCTTCATTTAATATTTCCCCCACCGTTGAGCTATTCTCGCTAGCCGTTGTGGTTTTATTACTACTGCTACAAGTGGTAGCAGATGATGACGATTCCTGCAATTAAGAGAGAGAGAGAGAGATAAAAGCTTTGCCGTTTAGGTTTTTTTTTTCCAGAGTTACTTACATTGTGTTCAAAATATTCTACAAATAGGTTTTCATATCGTTGCCTTATGGCATCCACAACATCTAAAAGATTTTTGGCATCCATAGCTAAAACATGGGCCGCCGAAAGCATACCTCTGTTAACAGACAAACAAAAAAGAAAAACAAGTTTAGATTCCAAATACTAATTTCTGGTTCTTTTGCTAGACTTACTTTTTGTACTCTACATCCAATGTAGTATCATTGTATTGCTGGGCTAATTTCATGGCAGCCACCAATTCATGCATGTCTTTTGGCAATACCTTATGAGCCATTTCCACTTCTCTGTAAAGAAAAATACATACAAACAATCATTATATTGCATATATATATAATTGCATGTTGTAGTTTGGTTTTGCACACTTACTTATAAGCTTCGCCTGGAATTAGGGGTGATAAATGATCCACAGATTGCAATAGCTTGCGCAATTCAAATCCGATATTTTTAACCAATTCCAAGAAATTATTACTCTTGTGTTCTCCCACTTCTTGGGAGAGTGTGATAATCGCTTTAACCACATTTGTGGTGGCTATATAAACGGCATCTTTCTGACGATTTAAGCCGGGCCTAAGACTATTCCTCGACTGCTGCTGCTGCTGTTGTTGTTGTGCATCTGTCGTCAAGTGTCGATACTCGGTGCCAAAAGTACTCAAACGTTGAGCCGCATTATTGGTTTTCGGATTTGCATTCGTTGAGGGATAGCAATTACTTTCGCTCAGACTGGAAGAACTGTTGTTGACATTGTCATTTAAGGATGAACACAGCGATGAGGGATGATGATGGTTTTGCAATGGCTCCACATCACCACGACTCAAGGAGGTTTTGCGGGGTTTCTACAGGGTAAAAAAAAATATAAAATAAAAATTTATTAAATACTTGTTAGTTTGGAAGATAATTTATAAGCTTTTTATATAAAAATAAGACTACCTAAATCAAAAAAAAAAGTAAATAAAAATACTCTAGGAAAAAATCAACGTACAACACACAACTAATAAGGAAACCAAAAATCAAAAAGAAAAACTCTTAACTCAGGCATTACAACAACTCATAAGGAACAAAAAAACAAGTCGGAATTTTGGTATTCAAGTGTTGTCAAACCTCCGCCATGTGCATCAACGATATACTGTTCTTAATCTCAGCAGCAGCTTCCATTGCTGGCATTACTGCTCCTCCCCCTGCCGTTTCTCTTTCGTTTGCTAATTTTGGTGTGGGCGGTGGCTGTTGTGGTGGTGGTTGTTGTGCGGCCATAGCCACCGGTGGCGGCATAGTATTGGCATTCATACTCTGAACCATTTGTAGATTCATTCTTTGCTGTGCATCATAGGCATAGACAAATCCATTGCCTGGAGCCATAGGCGTATATATTTGCCCAGGCATAAGTGGTGGAGGCGCCGCCGCTGCAATTCTCATATTGTTTGCCGCCGGACAAACATCATAGATCTCCTCTTCAAATGCTTTATACTCGGGAGAGTTTTTCATGTGATTCTTAAATGCTAAAAAGGAAGAATAAGCCTCTAAACTACCTGAACGTGAATAGGATTTGGGAAAATCGCGATTATTGTGCGCTGAACGCTCTAAACTAGCACTGCGCGGTACACACTTTCGCGGGGCATTTAAGGGGTTAATCAACGATTTGTTACGTTCTAAAGAACCGCCTATGCGTTGACAGTTACTATTCTGAAAATGGGGAACAACAATGTTGCGCTCCAAACTACCACACGCAGTGGGAATGTGTCTATTTATGGGAGGGTTACGACCAAAATCATAAATCATTTGAGTTCTTTCCTCTTGACCCAAGGAGGCTGATTTACACGACGACGTGGTAGTCGTCGTTTGATGTGGTGCCATGTGAATCATAGCATTTTCAAAACCCATACAATCTGGTACCATGACAAATTGTGTATGAGGGGGTAGAGTGGTGAAACGTGGATCTAAGGAACCTATATGAGTTTCGCCATGATGATGTATAAATTGCTGGTGCTGCTGCTGCTGTTGCTGTCTCGTGGCATGACAAGCTACATTATTTGGATATACTATTTGTGACATTGTTTGATGACTTTGTGCTAATGTGGGAGTAGAAGAAGTCGACTGTTGCTGTAGCTGTTGTTGTTGTTGTAGCTGTTGATGTGCTTGAATTGTCATTGATTCGGTAGCGTTTAGCAACTGTTTTTCTTGTTGCAGTCTATGCAATACATTGGCCTTTTCTTCCCTGGTTATGGTATTGTCTAACTTTAGAAATTCCGAAACGGGAAGTTTACTAGTCTTTAAAGCTATATCATTATTGGTGGTCTTAGTAGTATCTACTTCTACCGATAATGTATTAAATACCGAGGCAGGCGTTGTATATGCTGCAGGATTAATGCTGCGATTTTCATTTTCCTTCATAAGACGAGCCAAAATTTCGGGATTTTGTGCTATTATGTACGTTTGGGGGCTGAGGGCAGTCTTGTCACCAGCCGAACAAGTAAATTTCGAGTTGTCTATAACAAAAAATGTTAGAATAAGAATAAGAATTAGAAATATATTTATAATTTAAAAAAAAACATACCTCCCACTAACTGTGGCGTTTTGGAAGGTTTCGATGGCGGCATATCAAGCTCACTCTGACTATTGACCATAGAGAAAAAACCGGAATTTTCCTTGTTCATAGAATCAAATCCAGCCGCTCGTTCTTCTATTAAAATTTCACTAAATAAATGCAAATAAGAAGAAAATTTAATATTGTATTTGCTTTAAAACTGTTAAAGTTTAAAGATCATTTTCATCATCTCCAGTTATAATAATATTTATTAAAGTTGTTTTTCCTGTTGGTTATGCCACACAGAAAGAAATATGTGACAATATGTCTATCAGGTCTGTTCTATAATCACGGCGATTTGATATCATTGGCGACATAAAATCACTTTTGGAGTTCGAAATCACCCGAACATAATTCGAAATCACCCGAACATAATTCGAACAATCTTTTTTGGGAGGCTATGAATAATAAACCGGGCGATTTCGAACTCCAACAGTGATTTTAAGTCGCCGGTGATATCAAATCGCCTTGCTACAGAACAGACCCGTATTTAGTAGCTTGGTCCACCAAGGACTGTATTAGCCAGCAAATGAGATGTTGGCTATGTAAAAACTATGTTATAAATTAAAAATCTTTGATCTTTAGCTCAACTCCACAGTAAGAAAACCATAAAAAAATAGAAAATTGTGGAAATAGACTTTTGAAATTGAAATCTATTAGTTTATATTGGTATATTGCAATTTTTGTTTGGTTTCCTAGACAAAGCCTGAAAAACAGTCACCATACTTACTGTAGCGTTTCTTTGATCCTTTTAAAATTCGGTCTTTTCGATGGCTCATAAGTCCAACATTGCGATAGCAGTGAATACAGTCTCGGTGGGCAATTGTTGGGGAATGGCAAACGTTCTCCATTTTCTAATTTGGCGATAATATCGCTATTTTTTATACCTTGAAATGGTTTTACACCCAACATTAATATCTCCCAGGCACAAACACCTGCAAATTTTGAGATAAAAAAACAGTATTTTTTTTTAAGAAAACATTTGGACATTCATTATGTCTCACCGAACATCCAGACATCACTGGCTATGGTAAATCTACGGAAATTAATTGATTCAGGTGCCATCCATTTTATAGGCAGCATACAAGTACTGGAATGATAATACGATTGCTCCGACACCCAGCGGGATAAACCGAAATCAGCCAACTGCAAGAAAAAAGAAATGAAAATAAAACAAAAAAAAAAAAAAAAATATAGAATATAGAATATATGTTAGTATAGCATTTGTTACTCCCATCCCCATCAGGGTATATTTTATGTCCGTCCGTTCGTTCCCCCACAAATATCCAATATTTTTCTTTCTTTTCATCCCTATAAGTTGACATTTGTGGTCTCTATGACGTTAAGAATTCAAATCGGCGAGATGCTATATATCAAAAAATGGACCGATATTACCCATTTTCAATCCCAAGTTATCTGCAGCTATAAGAAGTAACTGTACTAAATTTCAGTCATCTAGCTCAATTATTGTAGACTGTAGCGTGACAGCAGTCGGACAGACGGACATGTCTAAATCTTCTTAGAATTTTACGATGATTAAGAATATATATGTATACTTTATGGGTTCTCAGATCAATATTTAGAGATCTTACAAACGGGGTGACAAAATGAATATACCCCCCATTCTATGGTCGAGGGTATACAAATTTAATAAAGGTTTGAGGAACGTTTTAGCGGTGTTAAATTTTTTTTTAAAAAAAGCCCTTAGAGTTTTATGAGACAGTATGGCATACAAAAAACCAAGTAAGGCACGATTAAAATCGGCCGGGGCGACTATTTATAAAGCCTAGAGCTTAAACATAAAAATCTCGAGTAATCTTTATATGGGGGATATATCGAACTGTCCGATATGACTCGGCTGTAATTTTGTTTGTTTTAGAAAATGTAAAAGTCGATAAGTTTCATCGAAAGGGACCTTTTTACGGGTTCTATATCAAAACATGGACGGTTATATACCACTTATACTTCGAATGTGTTCTCTACAGCGCCAGGAAGTCAAATCGGAAAGGACCTTTATATGTATAGGTATATTCCCAAATTTTATTCAGATCGGCTTAAATCGGTCAACTCGGAATCGTCCGTTATATAGGTGATATATCAGAACATATACAATATCCTATTTTATACTCTTTGCCTAGTAGATAATAAAATCCAAAGGGACATTTGTAGGCGGGCTATATCAAATCTTGCACAAATATAGGAAATTTTTAATAGGGTTCATTCTTGAACATAAAAAAACTCTTTACCAATAAAATCTCTAACCAGTCTTCAAATTCGGCATATGGTAATAGTGTACAGATAAACAAACGAAATGTATCCCCGGCCGTTCTGGCACCCCCTCCTCCAAGTTCCTAATTATTTATTATATTCCTCTGAGATTGAGCAAGTTTCTTTTTTTTAAAGTCAAACAAATCTGCAATAAAAAAATATTATAATTTCCATTATTACCTTTATGGTAGTAGGCGAACTAACTAAAACATTACGGGCTGCTATATCTCTGTGAACAAACTTCTTAGATTCCAAATAACTAAGGGCAGTTGAAAGCTGAAAACAATACAGCAGCAGTGTTTCTCGCCGTAATCTTAAATAAATAAATGACATGAGAGAGAAAGAACAACAAAATAAATATTTAAACAATGAAATAAATAAGATATGATATGATACGGGATGTGATGTAATTGTGCTTACTTTTCTGCATTCGATTTGAGATATGCTCTCAGCTCACCATATTCAGCCAATTCCATGACAATCCAAACCGGAGATTCACTACAAATGCCGATCAGACGTATTATATGGGGATGATCAAACTTTTGCATAACATCTGCAAAGAAAGAAGTAATTTTTGATTATTACCCTAATTCATATTAATTTATGGAAGGTTTATATTAATTATGGAAGGATATATTTCGAAGGGGAGACTTTTCTCTAAGCCAGGCCAAGCTAGCCATTGTTCAAAATGCTATCTTTTATAATAAAGTGGAATTAAATTTACGGTATTATTAGGTAAGAATGTTTGCTTAAACGGCTTCTGAGGAGCCGCAGAGGCAAAACGTTTGAGAAGCTCTACTCAATAGATCATTTTCATAATTTATGAACATTTTACAATAATTGTTTGAATAGAAAAATATCTTATAAATCTGTGGTTTTCTGGAATAACAGCCTATGCCATGAAATTTTCAATTTTGTTATTTTGGAATAAAAGTATTCAGCGATTTATTATCTATCGACCCATATTTAAAACTCCTGGATATATGACATTTTTAGTGACTTTTTCCCACATTCAACTACGATAAGTTAGTATCAATGTACTGCGGGAGAAAAAATTTTTTTGCTCTCCTGAAAATTTGCATTATTTGAGATGTGCTGTTATACTAGAAAACCACCGAAATATCAAATCCAATACATTTCAGCAGTTTACACTTACAAGCCTCCTCTAAAAATCGTTCCATTTTTTCCGGATCATCGTTAGCTTTGCATGTCTTTACGGCCACTTGTATAACAGCCGAATTTGCATCGTTTTTGTCCCCCTTGCCATTGCCACATTTTAGTCTGGTATGATAGGTGCCTATATAAACATCGCCAAATTGTCCAACACCAATGGTGTTGTTCAGGCTAATTTCCGAACGATCAAGTTCATAATTTCTGACTGGAGGGGGGAAAGAAAATATTGTATCCATTTTTTATCTATTTGATCTATTAAATTTACCCGCCGGTGTCGAATAATCTCCTTCATCATCTGCCAGACCCAATTCGGCATAATCTTCACTTAATTTTGGTTTGGAATTTTCTGAGGAGTTGGCATCATTCGCATGATCGCCACCACCGCCGCCGCCACCATTGTTTAATGTACATGTTGTTGCTGATTCATTTGATTTATCGCTTTTCGTATTACCTATAGGATTCCATAAAGTGCAGACTTGATTATTGCTTATTAAAAGGCAATAACCTTCGATGAGATCTGCAATACTTGTCGCAGTCTAGAAATAACGTATGTACATGAGTATATGTGTAGCATGTAAGAGAGAGAAAGAAGGAAAGTTTTATAAAACCGACTTGTTCTGCTTCGTTTGTGGTATTTACTCACATTATAACCATTACATGTTATCACCAGATCTTCATCATTACTTGTGGCTGAAATTTTAACTTGTGTTTTCATTTCACGGCACCTGCATGGTTTGCCCTGACTCAAGTTGTTATCGTCAATGGTTGGAGTCAGAGATTTCAGCAGGCTCTTCTCATTATTGGAATGTGTATCTTCTTTGGGTAGAAATAGGGTCGTTATACGATTTATGTCTTTGAATGTGGCCACTTGTATCATATTCGCCTGTGGATGGGTTTGATATGAAAGGCCTACGTGAGAGAGAATAAGGAGTTTTATTTTTCAAGCTGTTTGATTAAAAAATGTGTTTTTCTTTATATTACCTATTTTAGGTCCCACATACAGATATCCGGATATGTTCCACGCGGAGCTTAGCATTACGGAAAACTTTTCATATTCCGTTTCGTAGAAGTTTTTCAAAATATCAAAGTACCTTAGGGGGGTAAAGGAAACATATTGATTAGGAAACATAAATCAGCAGATAAGAGAAAACAGAAAGTATTGAGGAATTTTAAATATAAGTAATATAAATTTAATTGCTTTCTTATAGAATTTGCATTCGTAATAATGAATATTAGTTAAATCGGATCTAATTTTCTCTTTGTTTGCTAGTACTGCTTTAAAATATTCAGTATACGTTATCAAACATTACAATTTAAATAGTTATTGACTCTTGGTATTATTTTTTCTACCTTAGCTCCTTTCAATATATTTCAGAAAAATCCACAAGTTTCATAATTTCACAGGTTTTGTAAAGGTAGCTTTGTAATTTACATAGACTCTTAAAGAAATCTGCTTATTTCTCATAAAAACGTTGAGAAAGGATCCATCCACGGTAATTTTGCCGGGAAATTTTTTTGTCAAAGACATCAACTAAAAATATTGGTTTTGGCAGAAAATATATTTTGATAACAATTTTTATGGGAAAGGGAGGGGCGGTTGAGCGGTGTAGACTGTTCTGACAGAAATAATTCCCCAAGGGCCCTCTTTCTTTCGTTCTTTGGGCTGAAGCATGTTTTCCAAAGACATCCGCTTCAAATTCTCGTAACCGAATACCTCGAAAACATAAGCTAATGCAGTAAAAGCTTCATATTTCTTTAGTTCTTTGGGCTGAAACATGTGTTCGAGACCGAATATCTATTAAAACGGATACCACCATTAGATTCAGTATCGGTAAATAGACTCCTTTCTGTTACATTTTAGGTAAAGGATAACAGTATGTTTTGTCGTGGCTTTCTTACAAAAGACCTGCACATTTTTAATAAACTATAATAATAATAATGTCCACGAAAATTAGAACTCACTTGGTTATGTATTCGATATCTGTTAAATGGTACAACTTTTTGTATGTTGCGAGTATCACTTTTTTCAGATTCTTTGGCTTTGTTGAAGATATCACAGTTTTTGGTAGAAATTGATTAAATCCCACTTCCTTGTCTATGTGTTCGACATGCTGCGTCTTTTTATCCGGAATTGTACCGGTGACATTACGGAAATAGTGCAGCATACTAAGGCAACACAATTGAATTGCATTGTCAAAGTCAATGTTCGACGAATTCGATTGAATAAAATCCTGTTTAATCTGTTTTAAGGAAAATGTTTGTTTTTATGAATGTAATATACAACTGTGTTGCTACCACATACCTGATCAAAATAGAAGTAACATGTGATTTTATCTTCATTGAACAGCTCTCTGAGGCTGTGCGGCAAGTAGCGTATGCGCAATTCAGGCCTCCAAACGCTAAGCTTATCGTTCACATTCACAGTTGGCGGTATATGTTGAGACTTTTGTTGGGGACACTCGGTATTCGGGCAGGCTGAATTCCAGATGTGCTCGAGCAGTTTTTGTATCTTCGTTGTTTTGTTCATCCACAGGGTTTCTTTGGTGACCATGTTCTGCAAACGCAAAGCATAATATTGTGGATTGGGTTTCTTAACTGCCGGCACCATGGCCACGGTCTTCTCAATAATGTCCTGCACAGTGTCCGTTTGTTCATCCACACTGACCGCATGATGTAGATTATTAGGCCAGTAAACATTCAAATTGAAAACACTCGAGGACGTTAGGTTGCCTGGACAAACATAAATAGGGATAATGTCAAAAAACTTCCCTGGTCACAGCGTTCTGAATGTCCATTACTTACTTTGGTTAGAATTTTGAGACATGCTTCCTTCGTCGACTTGTTCTCGATTTTGGTCTCAGATCAATGTTTCTATGGATCAATAATGTTGTGATTCATCAAATCATGGAGGCATTTAGTGAAAAAAACAATTTCCCCAAGTATTTGTAACAAATCTTCCTTTCCCCGTGTAGCAGCAGATACTAAAATAATAGAAGGTGGCAAAATTGATATAAAGAAGCCGATTTTTTTGTTTCGACAGCAAGTGGTCAAGAGCATAATTTCTGTGCTGGGTACGCAAGCAACAGCGATAAAGATGATGATGATCTCTCGTTGATGCGTGCGTGAGTCAAATGTGTACACAAAACTCGTGAAATCTATTTACGAACCATGCATATGTCCACATCTGTGATCTGTGAGATGTGCTGTGCTGTATGGTGTTTGGTCATATGTATAAAACTCGGAAACCACACATATCGACATCATCATCAACAAAACAACATCATCTTCTAATCGGAATCAAACAGTGGCGACGTAGACAGACGGACGGAGGTTGGCGGTGTGAAGTGTATCATTGTATCATCACATACATACATACTATGTATGTAAACAAAAGCAAAGCAATATTATTTTCATTTCTATTTTGCGGTCGTTTTGCAATTAAATTGATTTAAATGCAAACTTATAATAATAAATAAATATCATTAAATTATTGGAAAAAAATGAGCAGACACACACTTGCCATCAAAAGAAAAAGTGCGTTGGCCGTAATAGCACACCAAAAAAAAATATGGGTTTGTTTCGCTGGTTGTCTAAAACAGACAGACAGACTAGAGATAGACAACGACAGACAGGCGGATGGACGGACGGACAGCGGTTTTCAAACTCTTCTGGCCTAATTTCTTGGATTATCAAGACAAACCTACCTATAGAAAAACGTTCCCAAAGACGTATTTCAGTTTTGTTTCAGCTAGACAGCCGTAGATGGGCCTATTTTCGTGTTCTAAGCCTTTTTATTCCACTTTCAAACTTTTACTAAAATAAAATACAATAGATTTTACTATCAAATGTATATTTTTCGTCGTCGTGAAAAAACTACCCAAATAATAGGTCTTATAATTTAAGTGTTACTTTAGTTAAATTCCCAGCGAATTGGTTATTTTGCTTTGCAGCAGCAAGCATTTAGATTTCCATTGTGATTTTTATTAATGTTAATTCGTGTTATATTTCGTAAAAATATTATTTTGCAATCTAAAACAACCAACAACCACCTCCGCAAAAATATATATCAATCAATTACTTTTGTCGAGACGCACCTTCTGTCAGACGTCGTTGGGTGACAGTTGAGCCAACTGAATGAAAGCGTGTCGCGCGTTAACGCTTTCTGGTGTTTGCCAAAGGGATGAATTAGTCTCACTCACCCAATCGTAACCGTAACGTTGGTCTGCGCGAGCTATTCGGAAACTTTGTAAAACGTTTTGCGTAATTTAAGGCTGGGTAGGCTAACGAAACCGCAACATAGCTTTAACATATTAACAACTTTGCCAGCATGAGCAATTCGATAAAACTTAGAAAACGTTGCGTATCGAGCCTTAACCGCCGAAAAAACTTAAGCGCTAATCACAAAATTTAGAGGAAAATATTTCTTTTGCGATTACTGTGAAATTAAGTATAACGGTATATTTTACAGCTATAAAATTCTGACTTGTAATGCCATTTGTCATAAGTAAACGAGATCCCTCAAACAATTAATTACGTCCTTTTGGCGGTTATGACTCGATTATTTACAAAAAAATATTTTTTTATTAATCTTTCTTATTTTAAAATTGTATTTCTTATTTTTCATCGCTCTACAAAAGTATAGCATACACTTCTTCTAAGTCCTGATTCACCGAGGCAATTTTTCCAAGAAAGTGTCAAAGTTTGTAGGAGAAATAGGCTTTTATTGGCATCATAACATCACTCTTTAATCAGCTGTTTGCAAATGCACGTAAAATTCAACAGATTCCGTTCGTTGACGTTTCGTTGGCATTCGTACGCTGATTTCCATATGACAGAGTGGGTCAGCTGATTTATAACGCTACGGCAATGCAGCCAGCTCTCAGACATTCAAATATTAAACAAAGATAATAAGGGCCATTAACAATAAATAAATAAACTTCCAGACAATTTAACTTTCGTTAGCTGTAACGCTCGGTTATTTTGTTTTGTGTTAATGGGGTAAGAGTGATTAATAAATAATTAAATAACAAAAAATACAAACGGATGTTTATACCCTCACTTTACTGAAGCGCATATCGAAGGAGTAAAGTAAGACCCTGAGTAGATCTAGGGAAATCACTGAGTAGATCTAGTGAAAATCCTTTTTTGGACTTTTAATTCATTTGTGCTTTGTCCGTCCGTCTGGATGGCTGGTCGAATAACTTCAAATTTCGTATATATGTAGGTTAGATTAGGTTGAAGAGAGGAGACGTTTAAACGTCTCATGTCCATGGACATACGTTTAAGCCAGTGTTTCGGCCTGTTGTGCGCTCCTTATTTATGATCTTTCTATCCTATCCTATAAAAAAAAATAAAAAAAATTAAAAAAATAACGGCTGCCACCCTAACCTTAGAAAATCGGTACTAGATACGAAATTTGTCAGTATCTTCCAGTCATATCCTCTAAGATGAGTCAAGCCTGGCAATGTGTCGGACCCGAAATATCGGGATCTTGCATGTGTGAAAGCCGGGCAGTGACACAGAAAATGTTCCCTGCATGCCCTGCTGCATAAGGTATTGCGTGTCAGTTTAAAGTCATTTGAAATGCAATTTCTACTAAATATTTTCCAAAAAAAAACACGAAATCTAAATTTTGAGAACATTTTGTTAAAATTTATTTTTTATACAAAATTTTCTTGCAATTGAATTTTTATACAAAATTTAATTTCTTCTAAATTGCATTTTTCTTCTAAATTTCAAATTTGTACAAAAATCATTTTTGTCGAAATTTAAATTTTTTTTCAAAAATTATATTTTGATGAAATTTTAAACGGAAATGCAATTTCCACTAAAAATTTTCAAAAAAAAATCGTGAAATCTCAATTTATAGAAAATTTTGTTGCATTTTTCTTCAAAATTTCAAAGTTGTAAGAAAATCTATTTTGTTGAAATTTAAAATTTTTTTCAAAAATATTTTGGTGAAATTTTAAATAAAAATGCAATTTCCCCTAAAAATTTTCCATGGTGGAATTTATTTTTTCTACAAAATTTTGTTGAAAGTATATACAATAATTTTCTTGAAAATTTCTTCGAAATTGTACTTTGTTCAAAAGCTAAATTTTGCAGAAATTTTCCATAAATATTCAATTACCGCTAAAAACTTTCAAAAAAAATTGTGAAATCTCAATTTTTAGAAAAAAATTGACAATAAATTTTCTATAGAACAGCGATTTTTATAAAATTTTCAATGATATAAATTTTTGACGAAATTTGTAAAAAAAAATCTATTTTGTTCAAAAATTATATTAGCTCTGTTCCTTTACCTACTACAAGTTACTACTTTTTACCATTTTTACAACAACAATATAGAAAAATTGTTGAAATAGTAAAATGTTGTACGTAAAGGAACAGACATATTATGATGAAATTTTCCATAAAAATGTAATTCCCACTTAAAATTTTCCAAAAAAATCGTAAAATCTCAATATTTAGAAAATTTTGTTGATATTTATTTTTTTACAAAATTTTATTGAAATTGAATTTTCTTCAAAATTTCATCAATTTGAATTTTTTCCTGAAAATTTCATCAAAATTGAATTTTTTTAAGAAAATTTTGACGAAATTCAGTTTTTAAGAAAACTTGCGGTTAACACGTGAAATGTCATCACCCTCAAACTCGGAGAGCTCTTAACCGATCTCGTTGAAATTTTGTGTTATAACTATTACCCAATAGGTCCTTTATGGTGCAAGTTTCATCCAGATCGGAAGCCATCGGAACATGGCTTGATATCTCCCATTTATTAAATTACCTAAGGCTGCCCTGGAAAATCCCTGTTTAAAAAATTCAAATAAAATAAAAATAACCTGAACAAATCGAATGCCAAAACACTTTATTGGAATACTGTATATCGTTCACAACAGGAAAATCAGGGACCTTATTGCCAGTTTTTATTTGATCCAAACATGTAAGGTCTCAATGACCCAATGTTTCGATGCGAACCTTGCGAACCCGCCCAAATAAGGTCCATCATGTATATGTAGAAAAAAGCTGTTGCTTTTTGCAGATATTAGTTTTTGTTCAGTTGGTTTTTTTTTTCAAATGATTTTTAATTAAATATATATATTTATAAATTTCAAATTCAAAGAAAAATTACTAAAGCATGTATAATTTAAATATATATGTTTCGGAGATTGTTAATATGCAAATAGGATAAAAATTAGCTCGATTTCTAAGAAGACATGCAAAATACTACAAGGGTTTTTATTTTCAATACATTTTTCTCATTTTTTTGTTAGTTTTGTTTTCTCAATAATAATAAGTAGTTTGTTGTTTAATTTAATAATAAGAGAATAATACTCATCAGTTGTAGTTGTTGTTAAGTAGTAAATAATGACTAAAGCGGATGAAATTTCCAAAAAATGAAAAAGTCTAGGATTACATTCTTATAGCTACGACGCACCTTTGGGGGTGAGGGGGGATTTGGTTTGGTTTGGATTTTTTGGGGGGTTTTTCTTTTACGAGTACTGTTTGAATATAACCGTCTATTTCTCTCGTGTTGTTTTTTTTTTTTTGGTTTTTTAATACATACGTACTTTTATGATTATGATTAGCATTAGCATTATTACATTTTACATATATAACTATGGTAATTATATATTAACTTAATTAATACTCTATTATAAATTTAGTTTTATTTTTTTCTGTTGTACTCAGGACTACAATTATAAACAACCATTGAGGTAATATTGTTAAGCTCTACGTTCCACAAAAAATGTTAATGTAAATTAAAATGAAATAATTGGAATTGATTATATTAATTAATACGAATGAAAAAATTGAATAGAACGCCTCAAGACATTTTGACAGTTTTTTTAAAGGACCTTTTGCAAGATTTCTTGCGCAGATCTCTTGCAAAATTTGTAAATACATGTGTGGGGGTATGGGTGGTAGATAGATAGAGATTACGGGGGGGTTAGTGGATACTTTAGATTTTGAGTTTTGGATAAATACGTACATAGTTATGTTACACATAATAATAGTAGATAAGAAAAAACAAATCAAATACAAATATGATTTGACAACAATTCAGTAACATTCATATATTTCTTTGGTAAAGAACACATACAACACTTCTTCTTCTTCTCCACATTCAAATGAAATTTAAATCGAATGATTTCGAAAATATAGCAAACACAGAATAGAATATTGAAATACTGTAGCTGTTGCTGCTGCTGTTGGTGTTGCTGCTGGTATTGCTGGTGTTGTTGCTGCTGGTATGTGGTAGCTTTGAATGTGACGGTGAATAATAATCAAAAAAGTAAAAAAGAGACACGTGTTCGACGCGTATCTCCCTTGGCTCTTCGAGCCATACCGTAATGTCACCCAGTAATGTCACTGCTATTGCTGGTCCCCTTTGAATCCATGGCACCAGCACTGCAGTCATCACCGTGTAACGAAGACGTAAGACCGCCAGTAATACTATTAAAGTCCAGGTTGTACTAGAACGTGGAACGGGGAACAGAGAACAAATGGCCGTGAGTGAGAATGGCGAGTAGAATAATTATTGAGCGTCGCCTCTTACCTTGGTAGCACACTCTAGGCACTTTGTCACAACACTATTGATAACACACATGAGGTTTTTCGTTTCCCGGATAACGTGATCCACTTTGACATAGGTGGCCGAGGGACCCACCGTATGATCTTTAACTGTAAACTGTAAAGTTTGTACAAATGTGGGCACACGATCCAGAACATTAAGCAGATCCTTTTTGTGAGGACTTGCTGGGACCTGTAAGAGAGAGAGAGAGAGGCAAAAGTAAAAATGTTTTACTTTAAGAAATAATATGCCGTAAAATAAACAAATTAAAGCTGACAAAAATATTTACATACATATATAGGGTGATCTAAGAAGAGATACTTTTTTCAATGGCTTTTTTTGACATATCACGTGTGAGTCGTGTCATGTTATTTTTATTAAGTATTGTTTGGCATTTCATCATGGAAAGACTTACGCCTGAACAACGTTTAGAAATTCTTCAGTTTTATTATCAAAACAATCGTTCGCATATTCCGCTAAATCAATTTTTTTAAATCCAAAAAAAAAACTCTCGTTAAGAGTTATCTTTTTGCCATTGACCGATTCCCGATCCGACGTACCGGAATTATCGGTCCATATTTCTTCAAAAATGATGCCGGTAAGAATGTAACCGCCAATGGCGACCGTTATCGTGCCATGATAATCGACTATTTGATGCCTGAAATTGATGCTCGTTATCTCGGCGACATTTGGTTTCAACAAGACGGCACCACCCCACACATCGCATCAATCAATGGATTTATTGAGAGAACACTTCGGTGAGCAGATAATTTCACGTTTTGGGCCGGTCGATTGGCCACCAAGATCGTAGACTTTTTCCTGTGGGCATATGTAAAGTCTAAAGTTTATGCGGACAAACCCGCTTCGATTCAGGCCTTGGAGCAAAACATCACGCGTGTCATTCGCCAGTTACCAGTCGAAATGCTCGAACGAGTCATCGAAAAAAAAAACTCAACGGATGGACCATCTAAGACGTAGCCGCGGCCAACATTTGATAGACATAATCTTCAAAAAATAAATGCCAAAGAATGTTCTGTCAAATGATAAAAAACATTTCCCATTCAATTTGAATTTTCTGTGTTTTTTTCTTTAAAAAAGTAGGGAACCTCGAAATGGATCACGCTATATAAAAAGTCCTACAGTCCGAATAGGTTTTATATGAGGTTTGTTAAAAAAATATTAGGAATAATTAATGTTAAAGTCAACAAAATAAAGTCCTATTGTCCGAATGAGTGCTATGGAGTCGGAATATTCATATAGCGGAGTAGTAGACTGGAGTAAAAAATTTGTCCAATTCAGATTGTACTCAATTTATTTTAAATTGGTTCTAGTAAATTTCGTAATTGCATGTTGAATTTTCATAGAAAATTTCGTCGAAATTGAATTTTCATAGCAAATTGAAATTGAATTATCATAGAAAATTTTGTCGAAATTGAATTATCATAGAAAATTTTGTCGAAATTGAATTATCATAGAAAATTTTGTCGAAATTGAATTATCATAGAAAATTTCGTCGAAATTGTATTTTCATAGAAAATTTCGTCGAAATTGCATTTTCGTAGAAAATTTCAAAATTTTTTATGAAAATTTCATCAAAATTGAATTTTCATAGAAAATTTCGTCGAAATTACATTTTCATAGAAAATTTCGTCGAAGTTGAATTTTCATAGAAAATTTCGTCGAAATTGCATTTTCATAAAAAATTTCGTCAAAATTGCATTTTCATAGAAAATTTCGTCGAAATTGCATTTTCATAGAAAATTTCGTCGAAATTGAATTATCATAGAAAATTTTGTCGAAATTGCATTTTCATAGAAAATTTCGTCGAAATTGCATTTTCATAGAAAATTTCGTCGAAATTGCATTTTCGTAGAAAATTTCAACATTTTTTATGAAAATTTCGTCGAATTTGCATTTTTATAGAAAATTTCGTCGAAATTGAATTTTCATAGAAAATTTCGTTGAAATTGAATTTTCATAGAAAATTTCGTCGAAATTGAATTTTCATAGAAAATTTCGTCGAAATTGTTTCATAGAAAATTTCGTCGAAATTGAATTTTCATAGAAAATTTCGTCGAAATTTGATTTTCATAGAAAATTTCATCGAATTTTCCTAGAAAATTTCGTCGAAATTGAATTTTCATAGAAAATTTCGTCGAAATTGTTTCATAGAAAATTTCGTCGAAATTGTTTCATAGAAAATTTCGTCGAAATTGAATTTTCATAGAAAATTTCGTCGAAATTGCATTTTCGTAGAAAATTTCGTCGAAATTGCATTTTCATAGAAAATTTCCTCGATATTGCATTTTCATAGAAAATTTTCTCGAAATTGCATTTTCATAGAAAATTTCTTTGAAATTACATTTCCATAGACAATTTCGTCAAAATTGCATTTCCATAGAAAATTTCGTCAAAATTGCATAGAAAATTTCGTCAAAATTGCATTTGCATAGAAAATTTCGTCAAAATTGCATTTCCATAGAAAATTTCGTCAAAATTGTATTTCCATAGAATATTTCATCGAAAATGCATTTCCATAAAATATTTCGTCGAATTTTCCTAAAAAATTGAGTTTTGTATAGAAAATTTTGCCGAAATTGAATTTTCTGCAGGAAATTTCTCCGAAATTGAATTTCCTGTAGAAAATTTCGCCGAAATTGAATTTTTATAGATAATTTCCAAATTGAATTTTTATAGAAAATTTCGCCCAAATTGAATTTTAATAGAAAAATTAAGCCCAAATTGAATTTTTATAGATAATTTCAACGAATCTGATTTTTCATAATTTCGTCGAAATTGAATTTTTATAATTTCGTCGAAATTAAATTTTTTAATATCGTTGAAATTGAATTTTTTTAATATCGTCGAAATTGAACTTACATAATTGTTTGTTTGGCCAAATTTTTTTGAAAGAACACAAAATTCGATTATTTTTTTTATAAAAATTAAATTTCGAGGAAATTTTTTATAAAAATTATATTTTTATAGAAATTCAATTTGAGACGATTTTTTAGAAAATGCAATGTCGACGATATTTTCTATAAAAAAAAAGTAATTTTGAAAAAATTTCCCATATAAATTCAATTTCGATGATATTTTTATAAAAACTTTCCCACTAAATAATATATTCTTTTCTGCAATTTCACAAAGTAATCCAACGATCATATGGCGAGTTGACGAAACAATTGTATACCTACCATGATACAATTACTACAGGTAGTGTATAGCAACCAGATGATTTACAATTTTTTCGTGCAGAGGTCTTGGGGTTGTAAAATTAATACAACAACAGCAAGTAACTTTGACAATTGTCAACAAGCGACAGCAGAAGACCCCGCAGGTTTGATAATATATATTTTTGGGCATATAATTATACCTCTAGTTATTGTATCATCATAACTACATACTCGCTATACGAGTATACTATCGAATACTCTGTTCGACAGAATGCAAATATTTAACAAGTGGACATTATCTGATACTTCGTCACCTACATACTATCATACATAGTATAATAACATACATATATTAATTCTCTTACCTGATAGGAAAATTGCCGTAGGATTTTATATAGACGATTGGCTTCTTCAGCAAAGTATTCAGCTTGTGTAAATAGATCTTGAGTGGTTTTCAGAGAACCATTGCCTTTGGTAAATTGATACATTAGAAATGCCATGGCCGATAGATTTTTAGCCCTTTTAATAATATCGTTGTCACACAGTTCTTCGTTCCATCGTGGCTGCAGATCTCTCTTGACGGCGTCAGCCTCCAGATCTAGGTCCTTGCCAGCTTCGGGTAGATCCTTTTGAAAGTTAACACTTTTAACGGGTTTTACAATGTCCGTAGTAGAACCCTAATAAAATGAAATCCGATTAATGAATATCTATATACCTATGAAATTCTTTGAGTTATAAATCGCAGTATAGGCTACTTTTCACCATCTGCTAATACTTCTTCTGAGCCTAGGATTTTTCACAACGTTGTTTTTTGTGTTGTTAAGCAGTGTAACTTCGAAAAATGTACATACTTTCAAAAAAAGTAAAGACTAAATATTAACAAGTAAGAAAGTTTCAGTCGGGTAAACCGACTAATGTATACCCTCACTTTGTGAGTAATGTAATATTGAATATTACTCGAATTATTCTGTCAATTTGTGTGGAGGTACCAGAAGGGGTTTATCAAATACACCTCTTTTTCGCTGAACATTAGATACTTTAAATTGCACTGTGCCGACTTATAAGCATTTATGTGCACTGGTATAAACGTTATGAGACATTAAATTGTGGTATGATTTGGGCATTTTGTGTGGGAGGTACAAAGAGGGGCTTGGCAATAACGCCCATTTTTCACAGGGCTATAGACACTATAAAAACATTGCACTGTACAAAATTTCAAGTATTTTTATACACTGGTTTTAATGTTATAAGCTGTTAACTTTTGGTGCAAAAAGGTACCTTTGTGTGGGAGGTACCAAAAGGGGCGTGACAACAGCACCCATTTTTCCCTGGACTGTAGGCAATATAAAAGCATACTACTGTACAAAATTTCAAGTATTTTTATACACTGTTATTAATGTTATAAGCTGTTAACTTTTGGTGCAAAATGGTGCATTTGTGTGGGAGGTACCAAAAGGGACGTGGCAACTTCGCCCATTTTTCTCGAGTTGATAACGACTAATAAGCTAATACTATGTGTGGAATTTCAAAAGATTCGAATAAGTAGTATAGCAGTTATTAAAGATTCAATATTTCACAGCATTTTAACCCTTTGTGGGGGAGGTACTAGAAGGAGTGGACCAATATGGCCCATCTTCGAACTTAGCCGGAGATAGAAAAAAATATTACCACATACCAAATTTGAAGTCAATCGGTTACTCCTTTCGAGAGTTATCGTGCGCACCAGCCAGCAGACAGACAGAAGGACAGACAGACAGACAGACAGACAGACAGACGGACAGACGGACGGACATTGCTCATTCGACTTAAAATGGCCCAAAACGGATTTCCTCCGAACATACTTGGGGTCTTAGGTCACTCCTTCGACGTGTTACACTTTTTTCCGTAGCAAATGATATATACCCTCGTCACACTAAAGTGAGGGTATAACAATGTAATGTACATTGGTGAGTAAGCAGTGTCTTAGGATATCACTGGGAGAAATTAACCTTTTTCTTTAAAACCGAAAGAAGAGTTGTGGTATCACTGGGTGAGATTAACCTTTTTCTTTAAAATCGAAAGAGTTGTTTGAAAAATCAAGAAAAAAATCTTTTTATCTTTGGATTAGTAGCTTCGTGAAAAATACCCCTAAAATGTAACTTACACTTCCAAAAGTCAGGTACTTTAATTCTGGATCACTTATAACCGTCATCGACTCCAGAATCTTTTTCGACACTATATTCACTTCGTTCGCCAGCCATGTCCACATTTCCACAAACGCATCGAAATTTTCACTAGCCACATTACTTAGGGGGAACTTGGTTAGTATTTTGGCAGCTAATATCACCTGAGGCCCATAAATTCTCAGATTTATGGAGACGTGGCTAGCCTGCTCCTTGAGGGCTTCCTGCACGGCTATGTGTCGCAGGAGCTTGCACACATCCAATATATGATCACAGTGTTCATGGAACTCGTTGACTTTCTGAGTGAAGTGAGGCAAATTTTGCTGAGAGATGATCACATTCAAAGTGTTCACCAAGTCCGTGGACATTTTTAAGGCGTGAAACATGTCACGTGATTGTTCGGCAGCCGAGGTGACCAACTGTTCGGAGAGTGTTTTGACAGCCGCCAATACGGTGTCGATATATTCGTCTTGATAGGGATCCTTGGAATACTGCTGCTGCTGATGCTGGTCGGTACCTTGCTGCTTGACGACATTCCTTAGGTATTTGTTGAGCTCTCGGGTACAGTGGTCGCAGTATATCAAAATGTTTTCACGCATCTCGTGACTGGTATATGGCGAGTCGGTAAAGTCATGAATGTTTTCCAAAATTCTATCAAATGAAATTAAGAGTTTCTCGATGAGATCACCACAAACACAGGATTGATTGATTGTCGTCGACGACTTGTATTTGGGACTACCCGAAGTGTATTCGTCCAAGCCATAACATTCGTTCAGCAGACGCTCTCCTTCGGGCAGGCCGGTGGCATCGTATAGTTTCGTTTTCGTTTTATTGTCTAGAGGAGCCCATCGTTTCGATTCCAACGATTTCTTCCTATACGAACTATGATGATTGATTTTGGCATTTAGATAGGGATCACTGTGTTTGCTCTTGTAGCGACAGCATTGCATCAGATAGGTGAAATGCTGTATGGTGGCGTGAATGGTGCCACGATCGTCGTTGTTATAGTAGGAATACTGTTGTTGCTTGGTGGAGTGCCATTCTGATTCGATAATGGTGTCCTTGATGATGAAATGTATATGATCCATGCCCCGGCGTATTTGGCAAAAAACCGTATTGCGATTCTCCCGGGCGATGACACAATTGTAATGGACCATACAAACCTTGGAGGAGGTTATCAGAACCTTCACCGAATGTTCAAGGACCTGGCGAGCCGATAGTATTTCCGAACGTCTTCTCTCCTCCTTGGCACAGTTGGCATTGCTACCCGTTAGATAGGTCATCTCTACCATTTCCGTGCCGAAAGCCGAAAAGGCTTGCACGAATTTGGTAAAATTCATAACACATTCCAGATTTTGGGGGCATTTGCTATCCTTGTATTTGAAGCTGAACAACTGCTTCACCACAATTATATCGACCAGCAATAGGACTCGCGTGATAGAGGTCAGTAATGAGCGTGAAGCCAAGACAATGGCTGTATGATCCACATATGGTTTGGGAATGCCAGCGCTATCGTGTATCAAATCGCCGGATATGCACAATTGTTCAATAGATTTCCCTGCAATCAAAAAAGAAGAAATATTGAAATGAAATAAAGTTTGAGCTCTACATAGTATTTATAAACCCACTGTGCAACCGTGAAAATAGAAAGAAAGAAAATGGGCAAATTCTACGTGACTACACAGGAATGAATATGCTGAACTTTCAATAGGTTATTTGAGGACATTAATAAACGGTAATGCGAACCGAGTCGGCCATTTGACTGATGTTGTCTTTCATTATCCCTGTCATATCCTCCTCTTTTCAATGAAATAAACATGCGATTATTTCCCTTAAAAATACTCTTTTTTTTAAATTTCAAAATGAAACCTCTGGAAAGTTAGATGGTTTATTCTCCTATGACAAGCATACTACTCTTATTCCTGATACATACTGATATGTAATGGTCGCATCCCTGAAGGATAGGAGACTCAAGAACTTTCATATATATATACGCATCCAAACTTAAAAATCAAGTAGACTTTGGGGTATTTCTAAGGAATTAGGGCATTCCAGCTACTGCAAACATTACTAACTGAAGTGGCCCTACCTAAACTCCAAAAGCACCAAAGACCTGCTGTTTCCTGTGGCTAGATAAGTTGCAATCATATCGGCATTAACATTACACTGTCTATCAATGTGGAGGTACAAGAACTACACTGTAGGGCAATGTTATTCGACTGCTTGGACTTTATACCAACGGTTCCGACCTTCGAGAGGAACTTTGCTACTAACGTATCTGCCAGAGAGGAATGTGATGGCAGAATACCTAGAAATAGAAACTATATCCGCATAACTTAGTTTTAGTATAGCTCATATACTACCAGATACTTGCAGTGGCTATCAAGCCGAAATAATGGCAATTAGGGAACTCGCCAAGTGTCTGAGTCACAACATACTGACCAACACGGGTGTTGTTATTTACTCGACAGTCAGGCTGGCATTAAATCTCCGGAGGCTATATCCTTAAATTCACAAGCAGACCTCAACTGCCGCAGATCTCTCAACGAGATTGCTAAGCCGTTTAACACATGAATATAACTATACGAGCATAGGACGTACAACAGCTTTGCAGGACGAAAATTTTTGTGTAAGACACTACCTTTCTTGGCAGTAGAGGAGAGATTAGGTAGAGCTAAAGCAACCTTACCTTTTGTAATGCAATTAAATATGAAAAATAATATTGAAATTTCTTAATTTTTTATGTATAAAGGACCTGAAAGGCTTTTCACGAGGCACATTTCATAAATGAGACTATTTTCTGGAATATAATTTACAATTATTTTTTTCTCGGGCATGAAACGCGTTTCATGAAATTCATTCCATGAACGAAAAGTAAAATTTTCTACAAAAAGTAGACGGATCGAAGGAACCTGCTGAAATTTAATTAAGGCTGGGTTCGTTACACGTAACCGTAACGTTACTTTAATTTAAGGCTGATTTAGGCAAACTTAACTGTAACATCGCCGTAGCCTAAAGAATCAGCTGTTCCTGCATGTCACAAGGAAATTAGTTTAAACGATTAGCGAAGAAAACATAATGAAAAGCCTGCTGGATTGAGATTTGAACGGAAGAATATTTGCAAACAGCTGACAATCAAAAAACAATGAAAAAAGTTGTACGAAACTTTTTTTGTGAGTCGCGTCATGTTGTCATGTTATTTTTGTTAAGTACTGTTTGGCATTTCATCATGAAACGACTTACGCCTGAACAACGTTTACAAATTATTCAGTTTTATTATGAAAATAATCGTTCGCCAATTCCGCCAAGTCCATTTTTTTTAAATCCAAAAAAACACTTTCCAGTCGACCCACGACCTTGACACCCATGAGCAATATTTTAGCTCTCGTTAAGAGCTATCTTTTTGCCATTGACCGATTCCCGATCCGACGTACCGGAATCATCGGTCCATATTTCTTCAAAAATGATGCCGGTGAGAACGTAACCGTCAATGGCGACCGTTATCGTGCCATGATAACCGACTATTTGATGCCTGAAATTGAAGCTCGTGATCTCGGCGACATTTGATTTCAACAAGACGGCGCCACTTCCAACACATCGCATCAATCAATGGATTTATTGAGAGAACACTTCAGTGAGCAGATAATTTCACGTTTTGGGCCGGTCGAGTGGCCACCAATATCGTGTGATATCACACAGTTAGACTTTTTCCTGTGGGAATATGTTTATGCGGACAAACACGCTTCGATTCAGGCCTTGGAGCAAAACATCACGCGTGTCATTCGCCAGTTACCATTCGAAATGCTCGAACGAGTCATCGAAAATTAGACTCAACGTATCTGAGGCGTAGCCGCGGCCAACATTTGATAGACATAATCTTCAAGAAATAAATGACAAAGAATGTTCTTTCAAATGATAATAAACATTCCCCATTCAATTTGAATTTTCTGTGCTTTCTTCTTTAAAAAAAGTAGGGAACATCGAAATGGATCACCCTATATATAGAACCTACAGAAGATTTTCGGGACAAACGTTTTTGTATAAACACTGGCGTTTTTGGCAGTAATGGCCATCTTAGGTCGACCTAAACATTGCAAGCTTCATCACAAAGTTTAGAAATTGCAACTAGGATGTTATTTGCTACTTCTCTACTCTCAATTTTACCTGTTGCACTGTGTTTTATGTTTGTATGTATATATTTATACCTACCCGTATCTCTGGCATCTTTACAGCAGTCAAACATATCTCCCTTGATGTCTTGAAATCCCTCTGCTATGATTTCTCCAATCGTTACCAAACGATCTACAGCCATATTAACCGCTTGTCCTACTCGCTTGTAAGCCAATAATTTCTGTTCGCCACTCATTTCCAAATGCCGTGGAGTTGCTATCAACTGCAAAATGAAAACCATAGAAGGTTAAGGAAGACTTTTGATTTGTGTACAATTGTGGCAGTGGTGGTGGTGTTGGTACTTACCGGCTCCAAATTGTTTGAAGAAATCATGACGGCTCAAGTGTGTTTATTCTTCTGTTTTTCTTACTGAAATTCAAACCATGCTGAGTGTCCTTTTTGGCAGAGGGATCTGGTAAACTACACACTTGATTATTGGCTACACCACCGTGTGCTGAGTGTTGTGTGCTGGTGGGCAGTAGTAATGACAATTCCAAATCTAAAAAAGAAATAATCTTCAAGGTTAAAGTCTCACAGAATGTCAAAATGCACTGCAGTAGTCAGCAGTCACTGGCAAGAGTGTTGTGTCGTCTCGACGGTCGCATGCCGTACATAAATATATATACACTCGTACCTAGAGGTGGTTACTTGGTGGTTCCCTTTTCACACTGTATATAACCTTGTGGAGAAAATCAAACACACACCCACCCACTCATAGAAACGCACTTATACAGAGACACACACAGACACACTTGTATGTTTAATGTTACAAACAACACAATGAGAACAGCAACAACAGAGACAACAACAACAACAGTATTCAATTATCGTTGACAATTCTTAATATTCCATCAAAACTCGCTATTGAATTGATGGATTTATTATAATTGTACACAGGCAAGGTGTCACACAATGACGAGACCCCCACAAACACACAAATCCTCTTCATGCTCTACAGCACCTCCCTGCACTCTGCACTCTCCTCCTTCTCCCTCTCAATGTTCACTCTGCAGCTGCTGCTACTGCTGCTCTTGCTAGTGTCTTTTTGAGTACACACCACACACCACATCCACACACACTCAACCAAACACACTCAGGCACATACGGAGAGACCAACGATTGTCATTTTAATTGGTGGCAGGCACCAGCAAGTCTTCACACACAGAAATCCCAAAAACAATAGAAATGTGTCTACAAGTGTATGTGGTACATTTAGTTTCAAGTTCCTTGGGAAAATATCGTTGTTGCTTGCGGCAGGACTGGATAAATGCATCCATTTGTGGTCCTTTTGTAGCTTAGAATACCTTTCTGCCCCAAAGCCCAATGTCCAGTTTACAGCACCACCGACACAAAAAACCAAGCGAGTATTGCAAACAAATAACACAATTTTTTTTCTTCTGGGAAAGCGTATAAACAATTTGATGGAATTTTCACAACTTATGTAGTAGAGTAGATGTTCCCAGGTAAGTGTTTATAGAATTACTGGACATGCGCAGCAATCACAACGGAAGCCATGTTATCGATAACACGCTAGAGAATTTGAGAATTGCAATAGCAAAACAAAAGTTTAGGTACGATTTTATTTGCTATGGTACTTGTTGCCCTGTAAGGATTTTATTTCATATCCCTACAGTTTTAGCATGCCCATTCCGGCGTATAAGCAATACATTTGTGTCGTTGTGCCAGTTGTTAATCATACGCATAGCGGTACAAATGCTAAGATAAATTTTGTCTCTCAGAAAAGCAGCTATATGCGTGATTTATTTACAAGCCTGCGATTTTAGTATAGCTTATTACCACTAATTGGCGTATTTCCACCAGCTGACTTATTTTCACTAACTGGCAGCAATACCGTTGTGATTTACAATATGAAGAAATGCAGAAAAGACTGATAAATTTAGTAACTCGTAAAATGTATTTACACAAATATTTACTCATCTAAGTTTTCCACCTTTTTGCAGTTTGCAATCCTATTTTTTCAATGTTGTTCTTCGTATCATTAACTCACTACTAAGTGGGAACAATCCCTCTAATACTGTGTTGCCACGGTGTAAAATTCCAACAATTTTCGCACTGGCAACATCGCGGGAAACTCTATCGATAACCCTGTGTGTGAAAAATACACTTTACTCTCGATAAAAACAACTTACCCCATAATATTGACCCGCTAAATTGAATGGCAATAGCCGCTTCTTTCTGTGACATCGCGTTTTCGAGATATTTAGCCACCACGTTTGCTGGGTAAACAAAAAGGTTAGTAAATGCAGATACAGTTTTAGTATAGAAGGCAGTGTTACCGTTGGAAAATTTCAGAAAGGGGCACAAAAAGGGGATTTTTCCGAAAAACGGGGCACACGTTCATAAAATAAAGTGGCATGCTTTTTAAGGTTCTTATATAAGGCAAAATAAAATAAAATCACAACTTGTACACATTTTCTACAAATTTGTAAAGAAATTTATAAAAAAAACTATATGTGTACATGACATTACATTTTATGGGCCTTGTCACAGAGCTTATTATAATGAAATCCAAAGCGCTAAATTATTTTTATTGCTGAATTGCTGCAATTTTCATGTGGACCCGATATATATAATTTTATAAATTGAAAAATAAATTATTCGCACAGTTTCTGCTTTTAACTACGAATTTCCGAACGGCATCTGTGATATGTCCATATATCGGAATGGACGTGATCGGGTTATGCAATATATTTCGATAATAGTACCTGTATTTTACTCTAAAACAAATTTAAAAAAGCTACACAAAACTTTTTTGTGATGTATACTATCTATTTTACATTTATTTTTTTATTTATCATTACTTTTTGACATTATTCACGTACATTAGTACGTAAAATGCTGTTTAAATAGTGCAAAAATATAATTTTTTACAAAAGTGGCAGAAGTGTATAAAAGTGGCACCACAAATGTGTAAAGTGGCACATTTAGTATCCCAAAAGAAAAGGGGCGCAAATATTATTCAACAATATGTTAAATAATTCGTATTTTCCGAAAATTTGGAAAAGGGCGAAAGTAGTGATTTTACCTAAAAAAGAAAAAGATTCTAGCTATCCTCACAATATAAGACCCATCAGCTTACTCCCTAATATAGGAAAGGTTTTCGAGATATGCATAAACAGTAATATCAATAATTTCATACGTAAAAACCGAATTGTAAATGATAAACAATTTGGATTCAAATACAAGCATTCAACAATCAATGCAATAAGCCTTCTTACGTCAAACATTAACTGGAATTGGAACAAGGGTCTATGTACAGGCGCATGCTTTATTGATATGGAAAAAGCTTTCGATAATATTTGGATACCAGGCTTAGTTTCAAAACTAATTTCTTACAAATTTTCTAGAAATATGGTGATGTTAATATACAACATGATTAATGAGCGACAATTTATAATTTCACATAACGGCAAAACTAGTAAAAATATATTTCATATTGAAAATGGATTACAGCAAGGTTCTGTTAATTCACCCACACTGTTTAACATTTTCCTATTAGATCTAATGGATAAAATAGAAAACATTATAGCATTTGCCGATGATATTGTTATATATCAGCCGGAGAGTAAAATAGAAAGAATCAACGAGGGTCTACAGCAAGCATTCAACAGCGTAGAGCAATTTTGCATTGACTGGCACTTAAAAATCAACACTGAAAAATGTGAGACCATTCTTTTTAGACCACCAGTAGGAAAATGTAATAATGACATAAAAAGAAACTGGAAAAAATTTGGATTAAAATCTTATTCAACCAATAAAAACATTGCTAATAAACACATTGTTAAATATTTAGGAATACACCTCGACAAATTCCTATACTTCAACGAACATATAAAAGAAACAGTTACAAAAGGAAGAAAAGCTTTTTTCGCCTACGGGAGTCTTTTCCGTTCTAAACACATAAATACTAGAGTCAAAATTATTATGTATCAAACCTTGATTCGACCTATCATAGCTTATGGATGCCCAGTCTGGTTCAACGTATCGCCATCTATCATGGAAAAAATAAGAGTATTTGAAAGAAAATGTTTAAGAGCTTGCACATCGCTTTATAGAACACCACAAAGTCAGTACACAAAATATATATCAAATAAACATTTATACAACAAAGCAAATGTTATCCGAATTGATAATTTTATCGTAAATTTAATAAGAAAGCACATACTACGTTGTACGTCAAATTGTGAAAACAATTTGATATTTGCTCCCTATTATACTAACGACGAATATATAATGGCCGCACTACAAAAAGGGTTCGTACCTCCTGAGGCCTTCATGTATCTAGACAAAAATAATTATATCCAAAACAGGGCTACCAGTCATATATCATATATATAGACGGGCAAATATTAAAGCAATTCAAAGCATAACGTATAATAGTAACGATTTCAGATTCAATACAAGCATATCAAATAAAGATATAACATTAGCATCAAAATACACAAAATTTTGGTGGCTAGAGTAACACAATTATTATAGTACAGAAATGTATCCTTCTCCTTTTAACATTAGACCATAACTTTTATTATATATATATAAATCAATAGAAATGTAATGTTTTTTAATGTTAACTTTTTCATTACAAATTTGCTTTATATAATTGTAGAAATTTCAAACAAATGAACTTATTATCAAATTGTACAAATACAACATATTTTTAATAGAATATACTCGAGAGCCCGATATGGGGACTATGTATAGATAAAATGAATTATATATTACTATTGTTTATTATGGTATAAACTTGTTATATTATTTACAAAAAATAAACGCTTAAAAAAAAAAAAAAAAAAAAAGGCGCAAAAGTATCACGGCTGAAAAAAAGGGGCAAAACTGCCCCTTTAGTCGCATAACGGTAACACTGATAGAAGGATTCGCAAAAGATGTTCTATGTCAAAGAAGAAAATAAAGGAGCACTTCAAGAAGTATTTATCCTAAAACACCATACAAATATAATGATATATCATAAGTTGTAAAAATCGATGGATTCGAAAATTACTATAGGTCTCCACAGTGCTCTTTAGTGGTTTTTTATATATACCGTATTTATACACAAAGTTTGCTGGGTAAACACAGTGTTATTAAATCAGACACAATTTTAGCACAGAAGACTTCGGAATAGATGTTTGAATAACAAAATAAAGGAGATATTTCAGGAAGCATTTCTCCCAAAACAACCGACACCCCTTCTCATCCCCCTAAAATAATGATATATCAAAAGCCGTATAAATAAACTGTTTATTTTGAAAGTGGCTTAAACGCCATTCTGCTTTTCAACCAAGAGTAGAAACGTTAAGCGGCTAGGTGAATAATAGAAATATATGATTTACATGCAGTTCATCTCAAGACTTCAATGCTTCTATTTTAAGTGAACAATTTTCGCATTTAAGTTTTATTAACCCCCTTTTTTTAGGGGTGAATCGAGTAAAGCAGAATGGCGTTTACACCACTTTCAAAATAAACAGTTCAAATAGATATATTTGAAAAAAGAACTGTGTTGCCACTAAAGTGTATTGGGGTTCTCTATAGTGATTTTTTACAGAGAATCTTTTTGTCGAATACATCATCCAAAAATCCATCAATTTCTACGACTTTTTATATATCATTATTTTTTGTTCTTTAAGATGTAACTTATATTCCGAAGCCACAATAAACTGCCGGTTCCTTGAAAAGATCGCGTTAATTCGTAAGAATTCTATACATTTTGGTCCCTGTCGAGTACACTAGTTTATTAAATTTTTGTCGAAGGTCTGCGCATTGCATTTTCTGGAGTAATATAGTGTCCTAAATACGAAAAAAATGGATTTAGTATTTGGACCGGGATACCCTTTAAATTAAAGAAAATTACAAACGTTGAAAATATTGCTAAACTAAACAAAAGTTTAGTAACTGTCGTAAAAAAATTAAAAAATGTTTTATGCTGGCACGAAAAAAAACCGTAAAAAAGAAAGAAAAATCGCAAAAAATGCGTTTGCTACAAATTTTGAAAGCTGCCATCCTAGCGAAGAAAACAATGAATGTTTGAAAAAAATCGTTGCTTATTTAAAAAAAATAATGGATAAATGTAGAAACAATAGCCATTTTTGTAGAAGTAAGAGAATTTAAACAATATCATGGTTTTATACCCCCCACTATTGTGAACTAGGGTATATATCAGTTGCTGTGGGCTAAAGTATAACACATCGAAGGAGTGACCTAAGAGATCCCAATAATATTTGGCGGAAATCCGTTTTGGGCCATTTTAAGTGATTTGATTTGATAAATTTCGATAGTATTGACCACAAACTTGGCATGTGTCAATATTTTTTCTATCTCAGGCTAATATGAAAGATGGACCACGTTGGTCCACTCACTCCTTCGATTACCTCCCCCCTCAAAGTTTAATGATTTAGTGAAATATTGATTTTTTAATAACTGATATTTTAATTCTGATATCAGAAGATTTCACAATTCCACAAATAACATTAGTTGATCTCTATCACCTTGAGAAAAATATGCATTATTGCCACGTCCCTTTTGATACCTCCCATACAAATGGGCTATTTTGCACCAAAAGTTAAAGGCTTATACCTTTGATTCCAGTCCATTAGGTTTAGCTTTTTTTACCAGCTCACATAGACCAGT
Organism: Eudasyphora cyanicolor; assembly: GCA_963930755.1. NCBI lineage: Eukaryota > Metazoa > Arthropoda > Insecta > Diptera > Muscidae > Eudasyphora > Eudasyphora cyanicolor. The sequence continues at coordinate 9,710,889 of OZ005738.1, read as the reverse complement.
TTAGGTCCCTAGTGATACCACGAGGTGAAATGCTCCTCATCGAAACCAACCTGTTTGATATACAAAGTTATCGGTAGTACGAATATCGGTGCCGGAAAGAGCAGTTAAACTGCCTAGAAAGTCCGACCCCAGTATGTCTAGTCATCGTTTACTCAAAGCGGGACAGTCGCATATCAAGTGCTCAATGATCTCCACTTCTTCCTCATCTCCTCATATCCACAGCTGGCGTTTTCGCCGGTCAGGCAGTGTCCCGTCAGAACTGATACAGATGCAGACAATCTTGTCCTCTCTAGTGCGAGGAGATATTTTGACCTACTCAGGAAATATCTTGGCCAGATTTGACTAGCTACCCTACATGTACCGATTTCTGTCCATCTTTCGTTGGACTGCCTGATTGCCTCTTGCCTATGCCAAAGCTTGCATGTTTATAGTGGCGTACCTATATAAGCAAATTCTTCGATAATTTGTAATGTTGTCCCTTTCCTAGCAAGTTAATCGGCTTTGCAGTTCCCCAGGATATCCCTATTCCCAGGCACCCATATGAGGTGAATATTAAACTGCTCAGTCATCTCTTTAAGAGATCTGTGACAGTCGAGGGCTGTTGTGAATTTAGGAATGTGGCCTTCACAGAGTTTATGGTAGCCTGGCTGTCGAGTAAATGACAACGTTAACGGTTGGAATTTATTTTTTTGTTTCACCGAAAACCCGTTTTTTAAGGTTGATTAACCGGTTTCCCCAAAACAAAACCTTTGTATGTACGGCAATGCCAAAATTGTTAGGGCTTCTTTTATTCTAGGTTAACCTGGTATTCGTAAAAATTATTTCATCAGTTTTGGTTAAAATTTATATTTTTGTTAAACCGAAAACCGAATTTTTGAGGTTGATTAGCCGTATTCAAGTACTTACCTAACTACATACTTATACATATATTCTAGTAGCAACCCGAAAACCCGTTTTTTAAGGTTGATTAACCGGTTTCCCCAAAACAAAACCTTTGTATGTACGGCAATGCCAAAATTGTTAGGGCTTCTTTTATTCTAGGTTAACCTGGTATTCGTAAAAATTATTTCATCAGTTTTGGTTAAAATTTATATTTTTGTTAAACCGAAAACCGAATTTTTGAGGTTGATTAGCCGTATTCAAGTACTTACCTACCTACATACTTATACATATATTCTAGTAGCAACATGAGACATTATTCTACCTACCGAAGTCTGCAATATTTCAAATAAAAAATATTTTTTTATTTGAAATCTTGTGTATATTGTTATCAGTTAAACGGCTTCTCAATTTTTTTTCTGTTTCGTTTAAAATTTATTTAGTTTAGTTTAACCGAGAAACATCATTTTTGAAGATAAATAACCGGTTCCCCCAAAATAAATAATTGCATGTAAATTCAAAATTTTAGTACATTTTATATCCCATAAATTAAATTACATACCTAGTTTATTTAATTCTAAAAGCAACAACGACTTGTTCTTCCTGTCGTAAGAGGCAGATCGAAGGCTACAGGTCTAGCAAAACGTATTTTGGATTATTTCTAATCTTGTGTATATTTTTATAGGTTAACCGGGTATTCGTAAAAAATATTTCATCAGTTTCGGTAAAAATTAATTTTTTTGTTTAACCGAGAAACCGGTTGATTAACTTATTATTAAATTGGTAGTGAATTTAACTGATTAACCTTTTTCATGACAATATTCACCTGTTTCGGTTAAAATTTTATATTTTTGTTTAACCGAGAAACCGGGTTTTGAGGTTGATTAACTGGATCGCCACAAAAAAATGATTGTATGTCAATTAAAATTTTTTTTAGTACATTTAAAGCCAAACATTTTTATTACCTGCCTAGCTTCTTCAACAAATTGTAGTACATTTTATAGCCAACAAGTTATAATTACAGACCTAGCTTTTTCAAATTCTAAAACAATAAAGACTTGTTGTTTTATATATGTTTTTATTTCAAATCTTGTAAATATATTAATAGGTTAACCGGATTTTCATTTCCGGCTTAAAATTTTTTTATTTGAAATATTGTGTGTATTGTTATCAGTTAACCGGGTTTTCATAAAAACATTTACTCAGTTTCGTTTAAAATTTATATTTTTATTTAACCGAAAACCGGGGTTTTGGAATCGATTAACCGGTTTAACACAAAAAACTTTTATCGGTTTCGGTTAAAATTTATATTTTTGTTTTATCGAAAAGCCGGGTTTTTGAAGCCGGTTTCCCCAAAGCAAAAGCTTAAGTTAATATCAATACAAATATTTTTATTGCATTTAACTGATTAATCTTTTTGCGTGAAAATCTTCACAGGTTTTGCTGCAAATTTCGTTTTTGGTTTACCGAGAAACCGATTTTTTGAGATTGATTAACCGGGTTTTTCCCAAAACAAACTCTTGCATGTCATTTTAAAGATTTTTAATGCATTTAAAAGCCAATAATTTCTAGTTACATAACCACCTACAATTATTCTAAAAGCAACAAAGATTTGTTCTAGCTACCGTAAGAGGCAGAACGGTGTATGCAGGACCAGTTAAAAATATTTTTTTATTTCAAATCTTGTGTTGTATATTTGCATAGGTTAACCGGGTTTTAATAAAAAAAACTCGTCAGTTTGTTTAGCCGAAAATCCGGATTTTTGAGGTTGATTAACCGGTTTACCCTAAAAACAAAACACTTACATATATGTCAAAACAAATATTTTTAATGCATTTAACACTGATAAGCATTTTTAATGAAAATCTTCTGCGGTTTCGGTTAAAATTTATATTTTTGTTTAACCGAGAAACCGGGTTTTTTAGCTTGATTAACCGGGTTTCCTCAAAAAACAATGGTTGTATGTCAATTAAAAGAGATTAATGCATTTAATAGCCAATAAATTCCAATTACATACCTTATAATTTATATTTTTGTTTAACCAAGAAACCGGGTTTAAAAGTTTAATTAAACGGTTCCCCAAAAATAATGTCTATGTCTATTTAAAGATTTTTAGGCATAATTACATAATTACCTACATTTATTCTAAAAGCAGCAAAGACTTGTTCTTCCTACCGTAAGAGGCCGGACGATGTCTACAGGGCCAGGTTTTGAGTCTGATTAACCGGTTCCACCAAAAACAAACTCTTGTATGTTAATTAAACAAACAATATTTCATAGCCAATAAATTGCAATTACACATCTAGCTATACATTCCAGTACATCTATTCTAGTATCACAAAGAAATTCGCCCTTATTCCAATTGGCGTCGTCGACGTCGTCACATCATTTTCGTCATATCTATGAAGTTCTAGCTTTGTCATCTTTACCTCAAAACGAATGTTTTTGGTATCCATGAACTAACAAAAACCCTTTTTATAACTTAAAAATATTTAAAAAAATTTAAAAATTTATGAAGTCGTCAATCTAAACAGTGTCGACTAACAATCGACGTCGACGACGCCAACTGGAATAAGGGCGATTGTTTTACCTACCGCGATACGCAGAACGATGTCTGCAGCACCATCTAAAACATTTTTTTTATTTCACATTTAGCATATATGTTGACCCTCTCAATAAATTCCAATTCCATTTATCTAGAGAGACAACTACATATTTTGAATTTATTGTACAAAACCTTGCCATTCAACTAATATACTTCAACCAAAAATTGTAGCGAACAATAGCTGGCACATCCCAGAATCACCAACATTTTCATACAAATGTTTGCCCTACAATTGTGATAGTTCGTCTACTCAGTTTGTTGGCATGTTTGTCGGCAATACATGCGGGGACGTGTCAGACATGTCAGGCATGTCACCAGCATTAGACATTGTGATTATCAGCTTTTAATTCGTTCCGACGCTGCGACCGGGGGGTGTCTCGTGTGTGCGATGGCCAGTTCTCCCCTTGGGCAATCTGTCACACTTTCAAGTGGTTGTAAGCATTCGAGCATGCTTGACACAATTACTGTAGTGGTGCCACAAGGGAAAATGTGTGTTGTTTCCACCCCTATTTATTTGGGACCGCCTTTTGTGTGAATCTGGCTATTGCTGCTGGCTGGCTGCTGCTGGATGCTGCTGATGCCTGATGGCTGATGGTTTTTCCCTGCGACGAGTGAGTCCTTCGTTGTCGTTGTTGTCGTTGGAGTAGTTGTTTTTGAAAATTGCTCCTCTGCTCAAAAATTCACACACCGTAATATGTGTATTAATTGCAATCTTTTTTCATTTCGTGAAGTGCTGCTAATAAAGTTATTTTTCAAAATTAACACAACAATATTGAATATTGAAAACCGAAACCGAAACAATTTATCAACGGACAATTATTATTGCTCGTCCTCGTCGTCGCCGTTGTCGTCGTATTCGTATTCTACACGGAAACCATGGAGTACACGTCCTTAAAGAATTTTGTGATTACGGAAAATATTAAAGATACGGCAAAGACGTTCTACCATCACCACCACCACACAAATGTTATCGGTCGAGAGATTTTGTCCAGTTACGATTTGGTCATGGATCATTTTAAAAATTGCCACAGTCATGCCACCGCCGCGATGGCTGCTGTGCCAGTGATATATGAAAATCAAGATGAATCGGATATCTATTTTAACTATAATGCCTCCGCCACCTCCGCAGTATCATCCAGCATAAGTAATCAATTTTCAGGTAATTTCAATTTTATTACCCATTCACATCATGGGGAGGGAGGGAGTGGTGAATTAATGGATGTGATGTCTACGTTCTACGTACGTACACTCGAGGCTGAGCTGATCACTTGACTGTTTGCCTTATACACCGTGTTGTGGTTACATATACAGAGAGACAAACAACAACACCACGAGGGATGGCTATAAGTATCATGTACCCACCCACCTACTGGCACTTCAGACTGACAGGACGGACATTCCACCCAACAAGTATCGTTTAGAAGAACACTTAGGTCATTCTAAGTTTAAGGGTGGCACTTAGGACCTTATGGAAGCCTTGAAGCTCTGAACATGGTAAAGTAGATGAAATAAACCCAGACCTACACACAAAGTGCACATTCATACGTAGGCTAGCAGAAAAATATTACTTTTTTGTAAAAATAATAGTTCACTATATAATACTCGTATCCTAGCTATCCAATTTGAGATTTATAGCTAAATAAAAATGTTGTTGCTAGTCCCGAAATGTAAGAGAAAGGAGACCATATGGATAAACCTATTATGACCATGCTGAATGCTATTATTTTTCTTGGTTAGCCTTTGTTTCCAAGTTCTGCACCCACAAAGTTAGCTGGAAAATCTTAAAAGTTTGTTATCCTGCGGGGTGGATTTGAAGCGGAAGGCTTCGGAAAACACTGGTCAAATAAAGAAGACACTGAGAATTATTTCTCTTGTCGATCCCTCTTATCATCCCCTTAACCATACAAAATCGCCTTCAAAACGTTTCACATCTCAAAAGCAATAAATACGGCGCCGGAATAAATAACTTTTGTGAGTTTCCAACAATATCTCAAAAATGAGCTATCCTACAAAAAAAGGTTATTACCACTGTATTTTTTTGGAGTAGGTTTGCATATGTTCTTATTTCTGTTACATTTTTGGACGACCAGAGTTTAATTAAAAAATATTACCTTATTTCAAATTTTCCAGTGAGGAAACGCTGGGAGTGTATCTCCTGGATACACATTTCCCGCGAAACTCTGAAGAGTCTTTGAATACTTCAATTGGGGATTCTTTTGAAGTGCAGCCATCAGAGGTCGCCAGTGAAATTGTAACTGAATCTAGAATTATTTTAACTATCAAAAGTTTCAAACCTTTTAAGTCGACAGGACGAGACAATGTCTCGGCGGCGGCACTGCATGCAGTGGGATTCTTTTGAAGTGTAGCCATCAGAGATCGTCAGTAAAATTGTAAAAGAATCTAGAATTATATGGGCTATCAAAAGTGTTAAACCTTTTAAGTCGACAGGACCAGACAATGTCTCGCCGGCGGTGCTGCAGGCAGTGGCAACAAAGTGGGGAGAAACCAAAGATATTTTCATCCCAAAAGCGGGAAAGCCTTCTCATACAGGATCTAAGAATTTCCGGTCGATTAGTCTATCCTCATTTCTCCTTAAAACACTGGAGAGATTAACAGATATTTACCATAAAATGTATCACAGGCTACTGTCCAGTCAATAGCATGTCTACAGCAAGGTCAAGTTCATCGCAACCGCCCTACATGAATGTTCTAGTCAGCTTTATTGAAGGATCTTATCTCTGTTAAGGAATATACTATGGTTGCTTTTTTAGGTAAAGAATGGGCCTTCAATAACATAAATACAACCTTGGGGGTTGATTGCAGTATACGAAGGTTCATACATATCCTTCTGAAAACAGTTGAACTTGAAGGCTAGGAACTATCTTACACGCTCCAGGGGCTCAAGTCCCAGGAAACTATATTACGTAAGTTCATACATAACCGTCTGATTAAGAGATACATTTCTGCTAGCTTAGGGTCAACTGACCTCCATAGATTTGTCAGCAGGGGAACGAACAAAGGGGGGTTCTATCTCATCTGCTATGAAATCTCTCCATGAAAATTTCAAAAAGACTGTCTGATCACTGTAGTGTTTGCCACACAGAAATCTTAGCTATTAATGAGGTAGCGGAATGGCTGAAAATTAATGTTCTGATCAAAGTCGATATCAATATTTTCTCTGATAGTCAGGCTGTTATCAAGTCCCTGGAAACTATATTTCTGAATTCAAAAACTGTCCTCTACTGTCGCAGATCTCTTAACGAACAGTTCAATATTCACCTGCTATGGGTGCCGGGCCACACGGACTGCGAACTGCCTACACGCTCCAGAGGAACTGAAATATGTGGGCATGTTTCCGGAGACCTACAAGCTCTTCTTGAGAGATAGTGATCCTACGGCTACAAATTGTAGGTGGTCACTAGTCTTGTGGCACGGGCTAAACTCAAAACGCGGACGAGAAACAGTGACCGGACGTCTAAATTATGGTGTCTGTCATGACGAATCACTACCTTATTAGACGGCACGCAGAGGGGTTGAAGGTCTTGTATAATGAGACGAATAGGAGAAGGAATCAGTAGAAAACCTTCTGTGTATGTGCCTCGTTCTCTAGAAACCGGAGTGCGACCTTATGTTTTCATTTCTTTGGGGAGTTAGTTAACTTGGCTGATGCTAAAATCCGTCAACATTGGAGGTTTTTAAAGCAATTGGTTCAATCGGAAGGGGCTAGGGATAACATATGTTTTCCCTTACAATCCCTGTGGTAGCGAAATGGACTATGTATTCTAAGTGAGACTGTTACTCTTAATCTAACCTTTGTATTAGATGTTATTTAATTTAATAAAACATTATGCAACCAAAAAATCAGTTTTGAAGTTAGTACAATTCGGTTTAAAAGGTTTATAGTGGAATCTGAAGCAGAATACTCATTTTAAGTCGGTGAAACAATTTAGATGACTCCTAAGTATTTTGCATGCAAAGAATAGCCGACAAAAACAATCGAATGTTTCAAAGTTCATAGAATAGAACTAATTAATGTAGGTATTCTTTATATATATTTTTTTAAATTAGGTAGTTTTCAGGTATGTAGTTTTGATGGGTTTCTCATAAATTCTTAATTTAAAGTTTTTCCTAAAAGATGTTGATGTATAAGTTTGGTTAACCGGTTTTCCCAAAATAAACCCTATATCAAATCAAAATTGTTTAAGACATTTTACGTGGATATCATTTCTTTTATAAAAATCTTAACGTTTTCGGTTGAAATTTCTCTTTTTGGTTATTTGAGAAACCGGGTTTTGAGATTGGTTAACCGGTTTTCCTCAAAACGAATTTATTATGTCAATTCAAAAATTTGTAGTGCTTTTAACCGATTTACCGTTTTTCAAAACGCTTTCACCGGTTTCGGTTAAAATTTTTACTTTTGCTTCGCAGTGAAACCGGGTTTTGAGTTTGATAAACTAGATTCCCCCAAAACGAACACATGTGTTAATTGAACTGAGAACAGACGATTGCCAGATCGGACAATATTGTCGGAAAAATGGCCTAAAATTCCAACCCTGTGAACGTACAACCGTGTGAAAATACAATTTTTGTTTTGCAACGTTGGCAGAAAAGTCATTCCTAAACCTAAAATAGGGTTGATAACGTTGTCCGATCTGGCAATCGTGTGTACTTAGCTTTAGTTAAACAAACTACATTTTCACAATTTTCAGTTTAACTTGATTTATTAAGATTAATGTTCACAAAACGATCGTTGAATCGCAAGTGAAAAAATATCATTTAAAATCACATATATCGAGAATAAAGTACTCAAATTACATAGATTGAAAATAAAGTACTTAAAAAGAGTAGTATTTATGTAAAGTGGCCATATCACCATAACCATCATTGTTGCCATATTCCGTATGTGACAACAGGTGTATCAACTCAATAATTTTTAGTACATTTGACCGTGTTTTTTTGTTTTTCTCACTGTGGAGTTGAGCTGAAGAAGGAAGATATTTCAATAGTCTAGTGAATAAGAAACACCAACCACTGCATTACGTTTTTTTATTGTTGTTTTTGGTCTGCGGTCCATCTGTTATTAGTAGTATTTATAAAAAAGTTAATTAAAATGTTCATATAGGAAGTACTTTCAAATAAGAACCATCTCAAGTCTACCGCCTGCCGCCGGACATCTTTTTCCCTCAACGAATTTTTTGTTTACCGAGAGGATTGATTATCTGGACGCTTGTATGTCCATTTAAACATTTTCAGAATGGTCTGTTAACGCTAAAGGGCCGTTATAGATGTCAAACTCTATACAAGCCTTAAGGGACCCTCCTTCATTTCATTCATTTATTTAAGTGATATTAATAAGTCGATATGTCCAATAATCTTATCTTAACTTAATACAAATTTCGACTAGTAGTTTAAATACTCGTAAGTTCTGCACTCAAGAAAATCCACCTTTAGAGCGTTCCAACTCAGAGATTACAAAATGTTAATTGTAGTATAATAGCAACTCACAAATTTGAACAAAATCGGTCCTGATATAGACCACATATAAACCTATATCACTATTTTGTAACCAAGCGCCTTAAAAACCTCATTTCTCAACAGCTCTTTAATACGATTACTTGACGTAGTTTTTTTGAGTTGAAATAACAGAAGTGAGGAATATTTATTATTCCTTTGGAAGAAGCTATGCCTCTTAGACATGTATTTTTGACCGAATAACCACAGCTAAACCTCACTGAAATAAACCTCAGTGAAATAGCTATACGGGCAGGGTTACCATAACCTTTTTTCGGAAAGGAGGACTTTTGTGTCAGAAATGGAGGACATTTGTAACATTTACAAAGAGAGTTTGAAACTTTCGGAGGACATTTAAAAAAACTTGAATGTTATAGCGCTTAGATGCCAAATCGGAGGACTATATCTAAATCTGAACAAATTTTCTTCAAATTTGGCAAGGATTGTACTTGAGTGCTACATTTAAATCTGAGCCGATTTACACCAAATTCGACAATGTGGGCCCTTGGATCAAGAAACTCCATCCTGCTTAATTTCAAAGTGATTGGATATGAAAAAACTTATGTGGCGCCAAAAAGCCAATTCGGAAAGAAAATTTATATAGGGCCTATATCTAAATCTGAACAGACTTTGACCAATTTCTTCCCAGGTATGAAAAAGCCCTTATTTTCAAATTTCAGCAAGATCGGAATGACAGTGCGACCTGTACTTAAGGAACAATTTTAAATAGACATACAGACAATCGCTGTACTTTAAAGTGGGTCTAGCTCCAGTATTTTTAGGTCTCAATTATAATAATTAAATGAAGCGGCGTTATGATCTGACAAGTTTAATTTTGCATACCCTACACCATAGATAGCATGTCAACTGTTTTTTTTATTCTTTTAATTAATTGTTGAGTTTCTTGCGTTAAGAATTAAAATCTTGAGGTACCTTTGTGTGGGGGCTATATCAAAACATGGACCTATGATGACTGAAGGGTTTGAAGGGTTCTGGATATACATACTCTAAAGTGACCAATTTCAGTTCGACCAGTTGAAATTTGCGGTCTCTATGGCGTTAATAAGACAAATCGGACAGAAGAAGAAGTATAAGAAGTATCTGTACCAAATTTCAGTCATCGAGCTCAATTATTGTAGTATGTACTAACTTTGTACTAATAGTAGTTGCGAGTATAATTCATGTGGAGGTTTAATGCTTGTGAAAAATTTTAATTTGAACAAAAGGAGAACAAATCCATCATTTTTGTAAAAGGAGGGAGGACGGGAGGACACTGGTTAAAAAGGAGGACGTCTGGTAACCCTGTATACGGGGAGCTGAGCTGTCAAGTAATTGTATTTGCTTCACAATTTTTAAAAAAAACTTTGCATTCTATAATACATAATAGCAGCAAAGATGGTCTAGAGCCAGGAGAATACCCTACTGACAAATCATTTTGCACATATCTTAACTAGTTATACACGATGTCAAATTTAAATAAAACCCGTTTAAAGTATACATATAGGGTCCTTTTTTCTCAACAGATATCATTACAATTTGGCAGATATAAGTTTTTTGATCCAGAAAATTGGTTCATATTTATATATGATCAATTCTGATATTACAGGCCAATTTCGACACAATTTTTTACATTGAAGTTTTTTTTCCAGAATTCAGTATTTCAGATAGATAGATTTAATCCTTTTATGAACAGCTACTCTAACTAATATCAAAGGATCGGCCATATTGGCAAACTCCTTCTAGTAACTCCCCTACAAAGGGCACGCCCCTTTTGGTACGTCCCGCACATATGGACTATTTTACACCAAAAGTTAACAGCTTTTAACTTACCAGTGCATACTTTAAAGTTATTATATGCAATTTAAATTGATAATAATTTATTTAAAACAAAAAAAAAATAAATTTACGAGTATTTTTGGGACTGAAGGTGGGGGTTTCGTAAGTCGGTTTAGGTTAGGGTGGCAGCCGTATTTTTTTACCAGCTCACATAGACCAGTTTGGGTCCCTAGTTTTACCACGGACTGAAATGCCCCTCATCGAAACCAACCTGTTTGATATACAAATTTATCGATAGTACGAATATCGGTACCGGAAAGATCTGTTAGACTGCCTAGAAAAGCCGACCCCAGTATGTCCAGTCGTCGTTTACTCAAAGCGGGACAGTCGCATAGCAAGTACTCAAAGCTCTCCACTTCTTCCTCATCTCCACAGCTTCTGCAGAAGTCATTGGAGTCAATGCCCAGTCTATTGGCGTGTTCGCCGATGAAGCAGTATCCCGTCAGAACTGATACTAACGTTTACAATCTTTTCCTTTCTAGTGCGAGGAGATATTTATATATATTAAACTGATCAGCCATCTCGTTTAGAGATCTGCGGCAGTCGAGGGCTGCTTGTGAATTTAGGGATGTGGCCTCCAGAGAATTGATGGCAGCCTGGCTGTCCGAGTAAATGACAACGCCAGTGTTGGTTACTATGTTCCAACTCAGCCACTTGGCGACTTCCCATATTGCCATTATTTCGGCTTGTTATACACTGCAGGTATCTGGTAGTCTGTGAGCTATATCTAAATTAAGTTCTTCACAGTGTACTCCGAAGCCAACCTTTTCATCAAGCTTCGAACCATCCGTATAGAAGTGGAGATGGTTTCTATTACCTGGTATTCTGCCAACCCATTCATCTCTGACTGGAATCATAGTGAATCGATGGTGCACACAGTTGGTATATAGTCCACCCGGTTACCATAGCACTACACTTTGATATCCTCATGTGACCGTAGTTTTTGTACCTCCACATTGATAGGCAGTTTAATCTTAGTGCCGCTCTGGTTGCAATTTCTCTCGCCACAATATTAATCGGCAGTATATTGAGTATGGCTTGTAGAGACTAAGTCGCTGTAGTACTTAAGGCTCCGCTTATGCTCAGGCAGGCTGCCGTCCACCATACCACAATGCCGTATAACAGTATTGGACGAACTACTTCTATTCAACGGATGATTTTAAAAGAGAGGCCCCACCGCGACCCTACATTCTTTTTGCAGGAATATAAGGCGACGTTGGCCTTCCTTACACGTTCCAATACGTTAAGTCTAAATAACAGTTTTGCACTGTTTATTTGCACTTTCAGAAAATACAAGATCTGTCCGATTTATCCGAGGACGTTTTCGAATTTGCCACTCACTGCGATTGCCACGTCGTCCGCATATGCCACGACCTTGCAGCCACAACGTTCTAGATCTAGCGGGATTTCATTCACCGCTATGTTCCAATTTAGTGGAGACAGTACTCCTCCTTGTGGGGTCCCTCTGTTTACAAACCTTGTTAGAGTTGTGGACCCAAGACATGCTGTTGTGCGTCTTCTGTTGAGCAGGCTTTGAATTAGTCTAATCAAACTAGGGTTAACTTTTAGATGTGACAGTGCCGCAATTACCGCATCTGAGTGAATGTTGTTGAAAGCCCCTTCTATGTCAATAAATGCCACGATGGTGAATTCCTTAAAATGCTGGGACGATTCGATAGTGCTCACAAGTTCGTGCAGGGCTGATTCTGTAGACTTCCCCTTATTGTAAGTATGTTGGTTCACCTACAGGAGTTTTGTATCCAGGTTTTCCCTAATGAAATAATCTAAAAGTCTTTCCAGACCTTTCAATAGGAAGGATGATAGGCTAATTGGTCTGAAGTCTTTTGGCCTAGTGTGTGATAAAATGTAGTTATCGATAACTAAAGTAGTTTTCGATATTTTGATAACTAATGTAGTTATCGATATTTTAAGAAGGGTCATATTGGTCCACTCCTTGCAGTACCTCCCTGACAAAAAAATGTACTGAAATATTGATTCTCAAATAACACACTAGAGTTTTACCTTTTTTGGTGTTTGTGTTATGTTTTGGGCTTTGGTGTGTTCTAACAAATATAGACACGTTCAGATGTTCAAAAATTTTCGGAGCGTATATCCCTTTCCTTCTTCTTATTTGAACTTCCACTGAAATCTCGTTGGTTCTGTTCCTCAGTTCAGTATTTCAAATTGTATTCCGCCAAAAAATGCAATATATAGGACGTAGTTTTGCAGTTAGCGGGTCGAAATTATGCGGGGTAAGTTGTATTCATAGATGATGAATTTTGCTGCAAACACAGCTTTATTACCTACATTTTGCTCGGTGTAATCTTTTCAGCTATCATTGCTTGGGTCATGTACTTTCCAGCTGCACCTCGTAGATTTATTAGGATATTTTCATAACAATACACGATTTAACAGATCACTATCTGATTGTTTCTCTCTTGCAGTCTTTGATGCTATCATTGTCCAGGTCTTGAGCTTTTCAACTGCACCTCGTAGATTTATTAGGATATTTTATATGTGTGTGTGTGTATGTTTTTTATTTGTGTGAAAGTGTGTATATGTAGGTCTTGTAGTAGGATTAATCAACGAAAACCAACCATCCCACCCCTCTAATTTTCTGCCTGTTCCTTGATTGCATGGATGGCAGTAATTGTAATACAAACAAAAGGGAAATGGCAAATAAAAACAATTTAATGAATCGTGGTAGTAGTGGCGGTGGTGGTGTTGCCGATGCTGCTACAGCTATTGCTACTGCTGGTGATAGAGATGTCCTAAGGGGTAGCGGTGGTGGTGGTGAGGCTGTGTATCTGCGGTGATGTCCTACGCGGCGATGTATGTTTATTATCAATTCTCACTACATAATAATAACATCTTGTTATGGAAAATAGGATTGCGGTACACAAGAGAGCATTGAAGTGTTAAAATTAAGTGTTACCAAAATACCATTATATGAGCATTGTTGAATTACTGTCTATAAACGCAGTGAGTTGGGCGCCATGCCACGTCACAACTTTCACTCATACACATACAATAATTTATGAATTATGGAAATTGACCAAAATCTCTGTATGTACTCGTATATACTATGTGTATTCCCTTCCCTATCAATGGAAACAATCTTTGTATCCAAATAATAATACAACAGAACAGAACAGACATATGTCTGTTACAAAGTAAGCAGACACATCAAACGTCGTCTTCCGAAAAAAAGCCACACAAAACAAAATAATCCCACATCCAAACAAACAGTAAAGCCCCCCGTTTACGCCGCACACCGCCCCCTGCCATCCTTGCCATATGTTTGAATAATAAATTAATGAATACAATTATGAAAATTGTTATGGGTATTTTGAATTTATTTACACTGTAATTACGGATTACCGTTTTGATGTTTAGAGTTTAGAAACAAAAGTGAACCTCATTCCGGTTAAATTTTAAATTTTGAATATTTTATATATTAACGTTATTCGCTGAGTTGCAATATAATTAAACGTGATATTAAATATGTATAGGTTTTGTTTATAAATTAAGTTTGTGCCAGCGAAAATTCTTTGTCCGAAGCTGCCAATTGTTTATGTCAAAATAACTTTTATTTTAAACTAATAAAAATCGGAGGTAATTTGTTAATATTGTATTTTAGTTTATATTCTTTCAATATTTTGTGGTTAGGAAATTTGAAAAATTAACAAATAAATCTCAAAAGAAGTAGGTTCGACTACACTATACAACAACAATTTGTTTTGGCCGAAACCAATTTTTTTCTGATTGTTAAATTTTTTTTTCTAAAATTCTAATTTTCATTGATGGTTCCTTTAGTACTTCACAACAACTCTAAATGACTTACTACCCAACTAAAGCCAAGGGGCAAACAACGTCCGCCGTGGTGGTCGTCTCTCTGAAATAGTTATGCTAAGGAAGTGCTGTAGGAAGCTCTTTTATAAGGCAAAGGCCACCAGAGCCCCACAGAACTGGGACACATATAAGGCAGAACTCAAGCGACACAAAAAAGTTAAGAAAGGCTCAATATAAATCCTGGATAGATATCTGTAGTGGCGTAAAAAACTCATCCAAAGCCTCAAGGTCACGGAAAATTTTAGCCTCAACACCTTGTATTATTGGGTACATCAAGAAAGATGATAGTGCTTGGACTACGTCCAGTGAGCAATCGCTGGGAGTGATTCTGGACACACATTTCCAGGGCAACTTTGAAGAATCATTGAATACTTTAATTGGGGATTCCATTGGAGTGCAGCCAACAGAGGTCGCCAGCGAGTGGTAACAGAATCCTAGAATTCTTTGGACTATCAAAAGCTTTAAACCTTTTAAGGCAAGTCCAGACAAAATCTCACCGGCGGAGCTACAGGCAATGTTTGATACAATTGCTCCGTGGTTCAGAGAAATTTACACATGTTTAGAGATGTCAAACGGGATTGGTTTTCACAAATACCGGGGTTCGGGATTTTTCGGGATCCCAAAATTTTTCGATATCCCGGGATTTTCGGGAATTACGGGATAAATCGGGATTTTTCATTCTTAATAATGTGATATTTCGAAATGGAATACAAATATTTTAGTTCAGTTTTATTTAATTTGAATAAGGATAAAAAATTAATTAACTTAAAAACAATACTAATTTTTATTAAAATATTACACAGCATCTTAGCTATGGACTAGTTTTGGTTCGCCGTCTGAATTATTTTTGAAGTTATAATTTTCTATCAGATTTTATATTTAGATTTCTTCATAAATTTGAAAGAATAGAATACAATGTTCTTCGTTTTATGGGACACAAACTCCATTCGTGTTCTTGTTTTAAGTTTTCTTGTTTATAATTGAATTTATGATATTTTTTGTAATTATTTTTCAAATTGCTAATTTTCTCATGGGATTATGTCAATGTTTTTTGATGTTAACAATTTGCTTCATTAGTTTACATTTTCGACGGAGTGTATCTATCTTTCTCTTAATATTTTATACGAGACAGCTTCATATGTTATTATGGGATTCGGTATTTTTCGGGATCGGGATTTCCCGTTTGACATCACTACACATGCTGTATCAATCAGGCCTACATACCAACAAAATGGAGACAAACCAAGTTTGTTTAAATTCCAAAAGCAGGATAGCCGTCCCACGCTGGAGCTAAGGATTTCCGGTCAATTAGTCTATTTTCATTTCTCCTTAAAACATTAAACCTTAATAGATAGCTAGTTACCTTAGGACTAAAATGTATTACAAGCTACTGTCCATTCAATGCCTACAGCAAGGGCAAGTCCACCGAAACCTCCCTGCATGATTTAGTCAGCTTTATTGAAGGATCCCTTTCTGTTAAGGAATATACATACTATGGTAGCTTTCTTAGATATACATAGAGGGGGCCTTCAATAATATAAATCCAGTCGCTATAATTATGGCTTTAGAAACCCTAGGGGTTGACAGCAGTATACGTAGGTTCATTCATAACCATCTGATTAAGAGACGCATTTCAGCTAGCTTAGGGTCAACTGACCTTCATAGATTTATCAGCAGGAAAAAGCCTCAAGGGGGTGTTCTGTCTCCTCTGCTATGGAATTTCTCCATTAAAAATAGTTTGCTTTCTCTGGAGAGTTGTTTCTGGTCAGTGTTGTTTCCTATGCAGATAACGTGGCAATGCTGTTAGAGGGAAGTTTCTGTATTCTGCAAGATGGGCTTCCGTGGTCTTGGTGTTAACCCGACCAAGACGGAACTAGTTCTTTTCACCAGGAGGTATAAGGTGTTGATTACAATATGACTGAACCTCCATAACCATCAGAATAAGAGACGCATTTCAGCTAGCTTAGGGTCAACTGACCTTCATAGATTTATCAGCAGGAGAAAGCCTCAAGGGTGTGTTCTGTCTCCTCTGCTATGGAATTTCTCCATTAAAAATAGTTTGCTTTCTCTGGAGAGTTGTTTCTGGTCAGTGTTGTTTCCTATGCAGATAACGTGGCAATGCTGTTAGAGGGAAGTTTCTGTATTCTGCAAGATGGGCTTCCGTGGTCTTGGTGTTAACCCGACCAAGACGGAACTAGTTCTTTTCACCAGGAGGTATAAGGTGTTGATTACAATATGACTGAACCTCCATAACCATCAGAGTAAGAGACGCATTTCAGCTAGCTTAGGGTCAACTGACCTGCATAGATTAATTAGCAGGAGAACGCCTCAAGGGGGTGTTCTGTCTCCTCTGCTATGGAATTTCTCCATTAAAAATAGTTTGCTTTCTCTGGAGAGTGTTTCCTATGCAGATAACGTGGCAATGCTGTTAGAGGGAAGTTTCTGTATTCTGCAAGATGGGCTTCCGTGGTCTTGGTGTTAACCCGACCAAGACGGAACTAGTTCTTTTCACCAGGAGGTATAAGGTGTTGATTACAATATGACTGAACCTCCATAACCATCAGAATAAGAGACGCATTTCAGCTAGCTTAGGGTCAACTGACCTGCATAGATTAATTAGTAGGAGAACGCCTCAAGGGGGTGTTCTGTCTCCTCTGCTATGGAATTTCTCCATTAAAAATAGTTTGCTTTCTCTGGAGAGTTGTTTCTGGTCAGTGTTGTTTCCTATGCAGATAACGTGGCAATGCTGTTAGAGGGAAGTTTCTGTATTCAGCAAGATGGGCTTCCGTGGTCTTGGTGTTAACCCGACCAAGACGGAACTAGTTCTTTTCACCAGGAGGTATAAGGTGTTGATTACAATATGACTGAACCTCCATAACCATCAGAATAAGAGACGCATTTCAGCTAGCTTAGGGTCAACTGACCTCCATAGATTAATTAGCAGGAGAACGCCTCAAGGGGGTGTTCAGTCTCCTCTACTATGGAATTTCTCCATTAAAAATAGTTTGCTTTCTCTGGAGATGATGGGTGTCAGAGTTGTTGCCTATGCAGATAACGTGGCAAAGCTGTTAGAGTAAAGTTTCTGGATATTCTTAGGGACATCCTACTTCCGATAATGGTCTTGGTGTTAACCCGACCAAGACGGAACTAGTTCTTTTCACCAGGAGGTATAAGGTGTTGATTACACTATGACTAAACCTCCATAACCATCAGAATAAGAGACGCATTTCAGCTAACATAGGGTCAACAGACCTCCATAGATTAATTAGCAGGAGAAAGCCTCAAGGTGGTGTTCTGTCTCCTCTTCTATGGAATTTCTCCATTAAAAATAGTTTACTTTCTCTGGAGATGATGGGTGGCAGAGTTGTTGCCTATGCAGATAACGTGGCAAAGCTGCTAGAGGGAAATATCTGGATACTCTTAGAGGCATCCTACTTCCGATAATGGTCTTGGTGTTAACCCGACCAAAACGGAACTAGTTCTTTTTACCAGGTGGTATAAGGTGTTGATTACACTATGACTGAACCACTCTTTGACAAGAAGTATCTCACTCTTTTACCTGATAGATCAGAATGGAATGGTCGTATCCCAGGACATTCCCAGGAGATTCTTTAACTTCTATACAGACGGTTCCAAACTCAATAACAAAGTAGGCTTTGGTATCTTTTCTGAGGAACTTGAGCTATCACTTGAAAAAGGACTGAAATCAAAGCTATTAAAGAGATAGCGGAATGGCTAAAAATTAATGTTCTCACGAAAGTCGGTACGAAAGTCAGTACGGCAACAAATGAGTCAGAAACTGCATGCATTCCAGGTTGATGTGGCCCGGCCTGGACACAAAGCGCATCAACGCACAGCTGTCGTTATCGAGAGCGGACCTCTCACTTATAGGGTCTGTCATGACGGATGACTGTCTTATTGAACGGCATGCAGAGAAATAAAAGGTCTTGCATAATGACATTTGCAGAAGCTTTGGTTACGAAGAGGAGGAGGAATCAATAGAACACCTTCTGTATCTGTGCCCGGCTCTCTCTAAAAGGCGGCATGCAACCTTAAGCTCTTATTTCGTTGGGAAGTTAACTTTTTAAAGCAATCAAATTGGTTCAACGGGCGAAGCTTGGGATAACTTATGTTTTCCCTTCAGTTCCTATGGCAACACAATGGACTGTGAGTCTGTTTTACAGGCTGCCATTCTTAATCTAACCTAACATATAATTTGGACTATATGTTTTGAAGCCGATAGAGCCTTGTTACCAACGAAGAGGTTAGTAAATTCAGACACAATTTTGGTATAGAATTCTTCGGAATATACGTTCCATGGCAAAGAACGATATAAACATTTTTCCCAAACATCGGACACCCCTACATACATACACATACTTCAATTTTTGTAATGATTTTCAGTAGCTACCTTCTGATGATGAAATTTAAAAATTTAATTAAAAAATTAATATTTTAATGTTTTGTTGCCTTTGGCGCCAAATCAATGCCAAAGACTTTTTTCAGTGTAGCAGTTATATCAAGGGTCCGCCAAATAACTTTTTTTTGAAAATGCTATAAAAAAAAAACTACTGAAAACGCATTGGATGGTCAGTTGGCTTCAACTCCTGAACCAATTGGACTTTGTATGGCGTCATACCAAGGTCTTTATGCAA
This sequence comes from Eudasyphora cyanicolor, assembly GCA_963930755.1. Taxonomy (NCBI): domain Eukaryota; kingdom Metazoa; phylum Arthropoda; class Insecta; order Diptera; family Muscidae; genus Eudasyphora; species Eudasyphora cyanicolor. The sequence goes on along the minus strand of OZ005738.1, from coordinate 9,691,551 downwards.
AATTCGTCTCAATGATGTCTCCGAAATGTTCAATTGTTGACGGTGAATTGATGTTGATAGCGCTTCACGCACACTTTCTGCCACAGCAGCAATATTCTCGGGTGTACGCACTGTTTTTGGCTTTGCTTTATGCCAGTTTCCTTCACTTTTTTCACAAGATAACGAACATACGGAGCTGACGGTGCTTCTCTTCTTCCAAAATCCGTACGCAATTTTCGCACACATTCTGCAACATTACCATGATTTCCAAAGTAATGTCGCAATATTCGCAATATACACATATTCGTTCAGCGGAAGGATAAAACTAATTATCTGTCAAATCAGACATGAAATAAGTGTTACCATTCACGAAATAAGCACTAGTTGAAAAAAACGTTAGATGGCGGACCCTTTATTTTGCCATCTTATTTAACCCTAATCTGAATTTACATATTTAATTTATTTTCAGATCTAAAAAATGACTCCTCCGGATCGTACCAAAGTGATAGACAAAAACAGCGACGAATGCGAACCACATTTAGTTCGGCACAGATTAAAGAATTGGAAAAAATATTTCAAGAGACACATTATCCCGACATCTATACCCGAGAAGAGATTGCAACGAAAATTGATTTAACCGAAGCAAGAGTACAGGTAAGACAAACGAATCTATTCAGAGGGAGAGAGAGAAACTGCCATAAATTTAAATATTTGATCCAAAACCGCCCTAATCCATTAATTCTTTTAAATATAAGAACGTTTTAGGCTCAGGTCTTGAAATTAAGGAAATTTTTCCTATGTCCTATAGGTAATATCTGTACTATAATGATGTTAAGATTTTGTGCAGTTGTTAGCAAGCCCTCAACGGAGCTGCGGAAAATCTGATACATTTCCATTGGGTTGATAAGGGAGAGATTCCAGTATAATTCATAAAATTTGCGCTTAGTGGGTTTATAACCTTACCATCTCCAAATTTTTGTGGGAGATGTCATGAATTTCCATTTTTGGGACTGTCTATCAAAGTGGATGTACTACGGGGCCACAAGAGGATATCACACTGTAGCGAAATGGTAACCGACCGAGTGCACTATATACCAAGAGGAACTTTGCCACTAAGAAACCTGCCAAAGAGGATTGATTGGGTTGGCAGAATTCCAGGAAATATATACTGTTTCCACTTTTATACCTTCATATTATTGATAACATTCAGGCATGTCACAGAGTGCAAATCGTACAAAAATTTACGTTTTTGAAATCAAAAACGTTTTTAGCTTTTACAGAAAACGTAAAGTGAAAAATAAGTTTGTGTTTTTAGTAATTTAAACTCCAAAAAAGTCAAAAATCTACTAAAGATTAAGTATGAGTAATATTTGAATTAATGTCAAGCAAAAAAAAACTATTTGAAATACTTTTCGCACAAAAATATTAATATTTTTGGTCTTCGAAGTGCTATATCCCCTAAAGCAACCATAAAACAAACAAAAATAAAAGAAAATGCAACCCTGAAACAAAAGAAGAAACAAAAAAAAGATTCGATCAATGAATTGCATGTTTTTATTTTAATGTTAAATTTAATAATAATAATTGGGGCAAACACAGACACATTAATCAAGCCAAGATTTTTGTCAATTTTATCTTTTTTGGCTTTAATATGTTTTATTTATTTTCACTACCGCCAATTACAATCTGAAGTCGAACCGATATTGTTGACGGCGGTGACTGAACAGCTGTTTCTGATTTCTATGCTGCCATATTTTTGATAGTGTTTTTCGGTTTCATAAAAACGTACAAGAGCTGTAGAAGCAAAAGTAAAACGATATGATTTTGAAAAACGAAAACGAACCAATTTCGTACAAAACCTCTGACATGCCTGATTTTATATAAGACAGGTTAGTTCCGATAAGGGGCAACTGGGTCGGTGGTAGTACTAGGGACCTTAATCTGTTTATGTGAGCTGTTAATTCCGGCTGCCATTCTAACCTTAACCTAATGTTAGGGTTGGCCTCGTGGTCTACTCCGTAGACGTAGGGCTATATATAAGTACAGCTCGTAGTCGACCTGACCACTGCAATATTTAACAGGCTTAAATGTTGGCTACTAGGTAGCTATCAGAATGGCTAAGTTATAAAGTTATTTTTCATTAAATCCCTGGATTGTGCATAACTGAATTCCAGTAGAGTTTAGCCGATTTTAAGTCAGTCGAAAAAATGATTAGTTTATTACATATGATGACATCACGATTATATCTCCTGGCATTAGGACAAAGAAAATTGCGCTTGCCGTTGACAATGATGCTGTCACGCTTCGAAATGTTTAGTGTTAGTCGCCGTCGGTCCAACGTTATTAAAGCAATCGGGTTGGTTCCACTGGAGGAACTAGGTAAATCGCAATGAAAATTTCACAATGGACTACATACTCTTACAGCCACTTTCACCATCTCCGGTTATACTACGGCTAGAGCTAACCTAAAGTTATAGCTGTGCAATAGTATGGAATTTGACAATTTTAACTGTGGCTTAGCTCTAACCATAGCTGGGCTGAAGCAAATTGCAGAGAAGGTAAAGAAGAATTCTTATTGAAATTATCTAAATCGATACAGATAAGATCACTCCTACGTATAGTCGAATTACATCGATACGAGTGTTAAGTAGAATTTCCTTATTGTGTTTATTGGTAAATATGAATTGAAATCTAGATTTATTTCAGATGTACATATGTAAATTTATTGTCGTAGCGTACATATGTACATACATCTATATTTATGTATGTACATGTATTCCCTCAATAATCCTTTCGTGTTTGGCAGATATGAAAATATGGAAGACATTAAAAAACATAAAAAGTAATAATTTATTCCTTTTGAACATCAAGAGTGATTATTTGACATGCAAACAAAAATAACTACATTCGTATATACATACTTATACATGTATTCGTATATCTGCATACAATTTTATCAAACCAATCATACTCGTACATACAAACACATTCAGTATTTAACGTTTGAGGTGATTTTTATTAGCATATTTCATTAATTTAAAACACCTAGGTATGTATGCAAAGGGTAAACAAAACGGGCTAAAAATATCTATAAGATAGCATGAAATGTAAAGGGATGTTACTTCTGCTGCTCCACACATATTCTGCTATGTTGGCATTTGTCAGGTTGATTTTTGGCTAATGCAATTATGCCCTCCACCATAGTAGGAAGGGGGCATATTATCATTTTGTCACTTCGTTTGTAAAACCTCGATAAGGGATCCCATACATTACTAAGAATATTCTTAATCAACAGACATCATCCCGTTTGTTGTAATCACGCTACAATATACATTAATTGAGCTAGATCAGGGAAATTTGGAACTGATACTTCACATAGCAGAAGCTAGTTTCATATAGCCTTATGGTGAAGGGTAGAAAAACATGTTGTTCCTTGATTCTCGCTAGACTCACAAACTGCTGAACGATTTTGCATGAGTACTTCTTTAGGTATTGTGAAGGTTCGTAGCTACATACATATATTCAGTTATGATTGGGCAAAGGGATGTGGCACCGCCTACATATCCTCAAATTTAACAAGTAAAAATGGTTTTAGGTTGATGGGGCGCCAGAGTCCTGAAATGTTGTATGTGTGTGTAACCTTGGAACCAGAGCGCAAGATAGAGCCAATAACCGCCCACACAAGTTGAAATTTAAATATACAAAATAACGAGTACTATTGGAGCAATAGAGTTTAAATTCAAATTTGTCAATTTCCTTCATTAAGTGGCAACCCGCAATTTTCACGGATTTTAATTCCTAATACTACTTTTACATATGACTTTGTGGTTTACGACCGAAAGTACAAGGTTTTCCAACAAGAAGTGTTATTTTGAATCACCCGGTATTTCGGTAGCTGTCACTTTTGAAGCTTTTATTCTTTGACATTTGACAAGTAGAAACTACGCCATTATTAAAAATGGAACGATACACGATTCAACAACGCATTAAAATTATTAAAATTCGAAAATCATCGAAAAATCATCTTGACTGATGAGGCCCATTTCCACCTCGGTGGCTACGTCAGCAAGCAAAATTGTCGCTTCTGGGGCTCGGAAAACCCAAGAGTTATTGTTGAGAAACCTCTCCATCCTCAACGTGTGACTGTTTGGTGCGGTTTATGGTCCGGCGGGGTCATTGGACCTTACTTTTTCGAAAATGAGGTTGGATCAACAGTTACGGTGAATGGATTGCGCTATCGAGAGATAATTAATGATTTTTTAGTTGGATGGTATTGATCTGGACAACGTTTACTTTCAACAAGACGGCGCTACGTGCCACACAAGCAACGAAAGCATTGCTCTGTTACAGGAAAAGTTTCCGGACCGTGTTATCTCTCGAAGAGGTGATCACAATTGACCACCGAGATCTTGTGATTTAACACCTTGCGACTTCTTCCTTTGGGGCCACGTGAAAGATAAGGTCTACGCCAACAGCCCAGCGTCGATTCAAGACCTCAAAGATAGAATTCGTGAGGCTATCGAGGACATAGAACAGCCACTTTTCGATTTGGTTATGGAAAATTTCATGAAAAGGATATGGTCCTGTAAGAGTGGTCGTGGTGGCCATTTGGCTGATGTTGTTTTTTCATTATTAACGGCATACCTTCCTTTTTATTATGAAATAAACATCCTATCATTTATCTCAAAAAATGGCATTTTTCTTTGAATACCAAAATAACACCTATTTTTGGTTTTTAGATATATTAAGCTTTTACGTTTTTATACCCTTCACCATAGGATGGTGAGGGTATATTCATTTTGTCACTCCATTTGTAACACCTCTAAATATTGATCAGAGACCCCATAAAGTATATATGTATGTTATGGAAAATAAGAAGTGTATGTACCAAATTTCAGCCACCTACCTTAAGTTTTATAGATTGAAGCGTGATTACAACAGACGGACATTGCTTAATCGTCTTAGAATTTTACGACGATTAAGCAATGTCCGTCTGTCCGTCCGTCTGTTGTAATCACGCTTCAATCTATAAAACTTAAGGTAGGTGGCTGAAATTTGGTACATATACTTCTTATATCTGCAGATATGCTGGAATTAAAAATGGTTCCATTTTTTTATATAATCTCCATATACAGCATCGCTCCGATTTGTCTTCTTAATGCCATGGAGACCACAAATTTCAACTGATCAGGTTGAAAATTGGTAACAAGGGTTTATTAATACCCGAAACATTTCACACGAACGCCGTTGATCGTGTGAAATGTTCATTATTCCATGTTTCGATATTTTTAATGAAATTTTGTTATGACTAATTTTGTTGTTAAAAATGTTTAATGTCCCTAACAAAAGTTAAAATGGCAATATCTCCCTTAATAAAAAATTGATATCAATTATTTTGTAGTCAAATTGTTAATATATTGAGCAAACTGCAAACTTAAATGGGAATATCTCCTTAAATAAGCGTCGTAGAGCTAAAAGTGCCAAATTTTGTTATCAATTACTTTTTTTTATATTGAGTTAACATAAATGACAATATCTCCTTAAATAAACGTCATAGAGGGAAATTTCACTTTCACTAATTTTTTGGCCAACGTTTTGAATGTGCTTAACAGAACTTAAAATGGCAATATCTTCTTAAATAAGCGTAGTAGAGCAAAAAGGACAAAATTTAGTGACCACTTATTTGTTTTGCCAAAAATCTTAACATTTTTAGCAAAACAAATATCGCCTACTAATTTGCAATCTTATGATGTTGTACGAGTTAGGATACATGTATGTACATATATCTTGACCTGCATCGAATTAAAATCATTATTTGGATGGTTTTAACATTTTCGGAAGAAAATTAACAAAATTAGAGTCTTTGCGATTTCCACGTCAGCTTTATGGAAATTTCCGATCTTCTACGCGTTTGAATTATTTTTTTCAATTTACCTGGAAGAAAATGCAAACTAATTTTGAGTATATATTTTAAAATAAATTGTAGTATACATTTTGAGCTTCTTCTGTCTCATATTTCTAAAACTTATTCATGATATCTAGTCGTGTTATCGTGTTATAACAACACCACCAAGCACATAATCATCCGTTAAGACCATGAGCACGTGTTCTGTCTGCCGGCGAAAAAGCTAAATGAATTAAAAAGACCAATTACTTCCTCATCCATCTTGCTCTCCAGAGAATTCAAGTTTTGTTTTACTTTCCAAACAAATACTGTTGCATTCGGCTACTTTGAAGTTTTTGGGAAAAATGTTATAATCTTCGAGGAAGAGAGAGATTGTGTGTGTTCTTGTCCAGCATGTGGGGGTGAATGTGTGTTTTTGGAGGGGGATGGAGTTGGGATGGTGTTTGTTATCCCATGCTCTTTTCATAATTATAAGGATGTCAGTCCTAACAGAAAGTTTGAAATGCTGTCACTTTTTACCCAATGCAGATAGATAACGGGAAATATCTGCAATTTTTCTTTGATGCCTCTACAAAATAAAGAAAACTTCCCTCAATCACTACAGAACGAACTAAGTAGAAATGAATTAAAATTTTTGGAATATTAATCATGATGTTAAAGCAATTTTTCAAGTTGTCTTGTTCAGACATACATATATTTAATTTTAGAGTGAAAAATTAAGGAATATACATACTTTAAAGTATGTATATTACGATCACTTATGAATGCAATTTTATTAGGTTGAACAAAGTTCTTTTTATAATATTCTTCTTAAATAGCCAACCAAAAACAAAAATAAATAAAATGGTGACAGCAGAATGTTGCTCACCCCAATCCATCACTAAAATTAATCTACATTTAGCAAAATGGTCCTGGACAATGTCGAAAAAATAATGTATATGTGACAGCGAAGCAGCTGTCTTTATCCATATGTCTATTCCTTACATAAACCTATACTATATTATTTATACTAGATTTCCATTTGAGATAATTTACTACAAAATCTATTCAATTATTTCCAATAATAATTCAAGTAATCTAGAGACAGAACTTCTGATGCAGACTCATTTCCCAAGCAGACTGAGTTGGTGGCACAACCTCCTCAACAACTTCTTGAACTACCTACATACATTGTTGAAGATAATATAGTAAATGTGATACGAACCGAACACTCCAGACATTAAAATCAGTTAGGTTAGGTTAGGTTGAAGAGAGGAGACGTTTAAACGTCTCATGTCCAAGGACATACACTTAAGCCAGTGGTTCGGCCTGTTGTGCGCTCCTTATTTATGATATCTTTATTCCTCACGAGTTACAGAAAATCGGTACTAGACACGAATTTTCTCAGTATCTTCCAGTCATATTCTCTGAGATGAGTCAAGTCTGGTAATATGTCGGACCCGAAATGTTGGGATCTTGCATATGTGAAAGCCGAGCAGTGACACAGAAAATGTTCCATCGTTTCGATGTTTTCTCTGCATGCCCTGCATTCGTCGTTTCCTGCTAGTCCTATGCGATGAAGATGTGCTTGTAATCTTGAGTGTCCCGTTAGAACACGGTTGGACCAGGCAGAATCATCCCAAAACTAATACAGGAGTCCTTCACTATAATTCTGTCATAATTGAAAGAAATTGCTGCTGGCCGACCTCCTTAAATACGCGTCGTAGAGCGAAAAAGACGAAATTTTGTTATCACTATTTTTTTTACCAAAAATTTCAATGTCCCCAGAAAAAACTTAAAATGGCAATATCTCCTTAAATAAGCGTCGTAGAGTAGAATTGACGAAATTTGGTTATCACTTATTTCTTTGTGAAATCGTTAATATTTTTTAGCAAAACTTAAAATGACAATATCTCCTTAAATAAGCGTCGTAGAGTACAAATAACGAAATATTGTTCACTAAATCGTTGGTTAACATTTTGAGTGTCCTAAGCAAAACTTAAAATGGCAATATCTCGTTAAATAGGCATCATAGAGCGAAAAGACAAAAAGGACGACATTTAGTTATCACTTATTTTTGCCCAAATTGGTAAAATTCAGCCTTTCAAACCAGGCGGAATCATTTCATAACTATTACAGGAGAACATCGCGCGTCATGTGGCGCGGTGCAGCTTCAGCATTGCCCGTACCAAAAACATGTGGTTGTTTTCATTAAAAGTTGAAGAAGAAATTGTGCCAGAATAAGAATAATTTAATGTTGCAATGCCAAATCAAGCGGCGGGGTGGAGATGTTATAAAAATTTCAACATTTCTGTAACGCCGCGTCGCTTCCACGAATTTGTTCGCGTTACCGGGAAATAAAAGATTCCACAAATGAATCCTCCTCGACTAAATGAAATTAAAGTTTTCTGAATGTTCACAATTTCTAGGTATAATCCTAGACAGGAAATTCTTGTTCAGACTTAGTGTGTTGGAACGGTTAAGGAAGGTCAATGCCGCCCTAAACTTCTGTAGGAAAGCTGTATGTTAGAGATCAGCAACAGCGCCCACGGGCGTTTCTCTCCTACCAACACATGCTCACACATTGAATGAGAAAAGAATAATTCATTCAGTCTACATTTAAAGAGAAAGAAATCTGCTGGTCATCCATAGAAGCACAAAATTAGGGTGCATGCGTGTGCCGATCCCTGCCTGTAGTTTGGCCAATATTATTGTACGGCATTGTGATGTGATGGACTGCGGCTAACAAGCGATCCATCAACAGTCAACTGATGAAGGTTCAGAGATCTGCCTGAGCATCAGCAGCTCGTTAAGGACTACAGCGACAAAATCTCCCACTGCAGCCGATTGCCGATTGATATTGTGGCCAAAGAAGAGTGGCATTATGATTACATTAACTATTAATATGGAGGTACAAGGACTACGGCCATATGAGGATGTCTTATTGTAGTGTACTGGCAAGCGACCAAGTGGACTATATAGCAATATTATTTCGAGAAGTACTTTACCGCTATGATACCTGTCAGGGAGGAATGGGCAAGAGTATGATACGATATGAGTTAAAATATCTCCTCACACTAGAGAGGAAAAACACTGTCTATGTTAGTGTCACTTCTGACGTGACATTGCCTGATCAGCGAACACGATAGGAGTTTGGGAATTGAGTCCAATGACATCTGTAGAAGCTGTGGAGATGAGGAGGAAGTGGAAAGCATTGAGCACATGCTTATGTCACTGTCCCGAAATTACTAAAAGACGTCTGGATACACAGATATAAAGATAGATCTTGTCGGTACCGATATACGTATTATTGATAACTATGTGTATCAAGCAGGTTGGTTTCGATAAGGGTCAACTGGGTACGGACCCACTAGTACTGGGTACTAATTGGGGTAAAAATTGGTATTTTGGCAAAAGCCTTCACACAAAAAACGGCCATTGTCGCTCCATGTATTGATGTAGCTCCATACAAAGGTACTTCACTATTTTACTTCTTAACGCATCAGACACAACAAATTCCAACGAATCGGGTTGACATTTTGTAATATGAGTTTATTTGCACCCAAAACAGTTGACATGCAATCCATGTTCCAGGGTATATACGATTCGGCATGGCCGAACATAACGCCGTTTTCACTTGTTTATTATAATTAACACCTGCAAATACTGGAGCTAGACCCCCTTTAAAGTACACCGATCTACACCGTATAGCTAGATTAGTCGATTTAACCATGTCAGTACGTCCGTCCATTTAAAGTTGTTCGTTTAGTACATATCGCATTTTCACTCCGATCTTGCTGGGAAGAAATTTGTCAAAATCGGTTCAGATTTAGATATAGGCCCCATATATATTTTAGTTCTGAATTGGCCTTTTAGCACTACAGAAGCTGTTCATCTATATCCAATAACTTTGAAATTAAGCAGACTGGACTTTCTTGATCCAAGAAACAACATTGTCGAATTTGGTGTTAATCGGTTTAGATTTAAATGTAGCACCCATGTACAAACCATGCAACATTTTGCGGAAAATTTGTTCATTTAAGCCTTATAAAAATTAGAAAAATAATATTTATAAAACATGATTATATTTCTTCTTATTCTGCTCCGATAGGGTGTGTACGGTATCACATCGTCGACTCTGCCCGACTTCAGATATTCCTTACGGTTTTGGAGTTTAATTGTTGATCATAGTAAAATGCTTATTCTCTCCAATTACTGTATTTTTTTAATGTCCTCCGAAAGTTCCAAACTCTCTTTGTAAATGTTAAATGTTTTCTGACACAAAAGTCCTCCTTTCCGAAAAAACGTTATGGTAACCCTGATCAGGGTAGCACAATGGGCTCCGAGGCGTCTGAGTGGAGTCTTCTCAAGGTGGTCAACTCCCTTATTGCCTTCTTTTAACAAAGAAGAACATTTAGAACTATATCATTGAGATCAAAACCAAATCGACGATATGTCATTATACATTTAAATTAAATTTTGTATTGTTATTAGGCGAGCTGAAAAATATTCATAATGTTAGGTTAGGTTAAAGGACGCGGTTTAATAATGTTATTAAATAATAAATATTTCAGAATTTTATTTTTATGATTTTTTCTCTTCCCTTTTCTTCTAAAGGTTTGGTTCCAAAACCGCCGGGCTAAATTTCGAAAACAAGAACGTCACTCTATACATATCAATCGTACAACGTCTTCGTACTAAGATCATTTTACACCAATCCAAAAAAATATATATATACATATATACATTATACGATTACATTATAAGTAATGATTTTACTGTATTTTAGAATATTAAGTTATATACATTGATTTACAATGTAATAAGTAATAAATGTAATAATAAAAATTTACAATCATTTTGTGCATTAAATTTTATATTATTGGGAAGGTAAGTAGATTAACAGTTACGTATAATACATTTACGCCCAATTTCACCATCTCCCGTTATCCTGCAGTTAGAGCTAACCTACAGTCAAATCGTATGGAATATAAGTATAAAAAATTTAACTGTTTGTTACCTCTATCAAATGACATTTTACCACCCATTTTTCCAGAGCATATTAGACGCGTTTTCGTTACATCATAGGTGCTTAATTTGTATGGGGAGCTAAGAACTTTTAAACATTATTAGTTCCCGATGAAGTTTGGTGCTTGTTTTCCTGTATTCATCGAGTATGTTGTTGCCAGATTGGACATCCTATATTTCGCAGTACGGCATCTCATTTTTGGAGAGATTGTTGTCAATTATTGTGAATTAACGGGAAGAAGAACAAAAATGTAAAATTATTTTAATATTTGCAACAAGAGTGTAAACAATTGAAAATAGAATAGTAAATTTATGTTTTATAAATACATTTCACGAATTTTTTGTCTGTTTCGCACTGATCTTTCTTCGAAACACATGACACCATTGTTACCAGATGGAAATCCGCCACTTACTGCTTATGCGCCAGTAAGTTTAGGTAAGTTGTTTTCGTTGCAAACTGCTAGACAGAATCGCTAGCTTGTAACAAAAACATGTCTATTATTATTATCTAATTATTTAAGTAGTAAGCGCATATTAAAGTATACAGACCTTATTCATGAAAAGTTATCGAAGGTATAGTTGCCGATGTAATAAGAAGACGTATTGATTTTCAACGTTAAAATAGGCGTGTTTTCGTTACACCATAAGTGCTTAATTTGTATGGGGAGCTAAGCACTTTTAAGCACTATTAGTTCCCGATGAAGTTTGGTGCTTGTGTTCATGTCTTAATCGAGTATGATGTTGCCAGATTGGGCACCCTATATTTAGCAATATGGCATCCCATTTTTGGAGAGATTTTATCAATTATTGTGAATTAACGGGAAGAAGATGAACAAAAATGGGAAATTATTTTAATATTTGCAAAAAAATGTGTAAACAATTGAACATAGAATAGTAAATATATGTTTTATGAATACTTTTCACGAATTTTTTGCCTGTTTCGCATTGTTATTTCTTCGCAACTCATGACACCATTGCTACCAGATAGTGAAAATCCGCCACTTATTGCTTATGTGCCAGTTAGTGGAAGTCAGTTGTTTTCGTTGCAAAGTGCTAAACTAAAAGTGCTAGCTTGTAACGAAAACATGCCTAATGTATGCATTTCAAACCTTCCAAAACTTAACGACTATGAATTTTTGACAGACACTTTACACTACGACTTGTGTTTTAGTGACACCCGAATTGTTGTCACTGCCTGACATAATCCACACCTAGACACACGACGCAATGTCATATCTTTGGCATGACAAACTTTTAGTTCATATAGATCTTTCCAGTACTGATATTCGTACTATCGATAAATTGATATATCAAACAGGTTGGTTTCGATGAGGGGAATTTCAGCCCGTGGTAACACTAGGGACCTAAACTGGTCTATGTGAGCTTGTAAAAAAAAATAAGGCTGCCACCCTAACCTAAACCTAACAGTTATTTTTTGGGGATCATTTTTAATTTGTCGTGAGTGTGAGTGAATTAGTGATCAGTGTTTGCACGTCCCCAAGCCCATCGCACCGCCTGTTGCTGCTGCTGGTGGAAATATGCAGAGCTGATTTAAATCACATTGCGGTAAGTTGTAAATATGAATATTTTCATAAAATCAATTAAAATGTAAGAAAATAATTGCACTATGAAATTTTCACATTCGTTTTGTGATCATAATCATGTGTGGTGTGTGGCCAGATCAGGGTGTTGCTATAGAAAGTCCAATTCTTCTTGCTTTGGGGTCATCTGAAAAATCAGAGGAAGTGTGTATTAGTAATATTCAAACCAATTTGATTCTTATTAAGAGGAGTCCTATTCTTTTCGTAGTCTTCAAAGTTAAAACTAGTAAGAAAATTTCAGTCGGGTAAACCGACTAAGGTACATATATCCTCACATTGTGAGTAATGTAAAAAAGGAAAAAATATTATCACATACCAAACTTGAAGTCAATCGGTTACTCCTTTCGAAAGTTATCGTGCGCTCCAACCGGCAGACAGACGGACGGACGTTGCTGAAATGACTTAAAATGCTGAAATGACTTAAAATGTCACTTCTTCGATGTGTTAAAATTGTTGTCCGTAGCAAATGATATATACCCTAGTCAAACTAAATTGTGGGTATAAAAATGGGTTCTTAAATGTATTTTTTTAGATTTAAACTCCCGCATCAGAAAATTAAACCTTTTCCCGCTTTTTGTGGTAACTCCCCCGCACTTTGTTCAACGTCCGACAAAAAAACCTCCAAATCAGTTCACACTCAGTGCCGCTCCAAACACTATCTACTTATAGAGGTGAACTATTGAGGCATATATGATATAGCAATTATATACAAACTGATATTTGCTCAAACCGAAGTTTTATTGGAATACTAAATTTTACGCTTTATACTCCCAATTTCCTATCGGAATTTAACAAATACGTCAAGTCCGTGGTAAAAGCTATGAACAATTTAAATCTTATTCAAAAGAATAATAAATCATAGAATAAAAAAGATTGAAATAAAAATTCTGCATTTATTTGTAAGTTAAGAACAAAACAAGTGAGAAAGTTCAGTCGGCTAAACCTACGACCCACTCACCATCAATCCCAGAAATATTCGTGAATTTATTTTTTTTGTTTTAATTAAATTATTATTAATTTAAATGGCATTTAATAACATTAAAGTACACACTGGTATTAAATATATAAGCTGTTAACTTTTGATGCAAAATATTTCATTTGTGTGGGAGGTATGAAAAGGAGCTTGCCAATGATACCCATTTTTCACTGGACTGTAGGCAGTGTTACCGTTGGAAAATTTCAGAAAGGGACACAAAAAGGGGATTTTTCCGAAAAACGGGGCACACGTTCATAAAATAAAGTGGCATGCTTTTTAAGGTTCTTATATAAGGCAAAATACAATAAAATCAAAACTTGTACACATTTTCTACAAATTTGTAAAGAAATTTATAAAAAAAACTATATGTGTACATTTTATGGGCCTTGTCACAGAGCTTATTATATTGAAATCCAAAGCGCTAAATTATTTTTATTGCTGAATAGCTGCAATTTTCATGTGGACCTGATATATATAATTTTCTGCTTTTAACTACGAATTGCCGAACGGCATCTGTGATATGTCCATATATCGGAATGGACGTGATCGGGTTATGCAATATATTTCGATAATAGTACCTGTGTTTTACTCTAAAACAAATTTAAAAAAGCTACACAAAACTGTTTTGTGATGTATACTATCTAAGTAAATATATAAAATATCATATATTTTACATTTATTTTTTTATTTATCATAACTTTTTGGCAATTTATTGTCTTCATACGTTATTTACGTACATTAGTACGTAAAATGCTGTTTAAATAGTGCAAAAATATAATTTTTTACAAAAGTGGCAGAAGTGTATAAAAGTGGCAACAAAAATGTGAAAAGTGGCACATTTAGTATCCCAAAAGAAAAAGGGGCGCAAAAGTATCACTGCTGAAAAAAGGGGCAAAACTGCCCCTTTAGTCGCACAACGGTAACACTGACTGTAGGTGATATAAAAGCATTACACTGTACACAATTTCAAGCATTTGTATGCACTGATACTAATGTTATAAGTTGTTAACTTTTGGTCCAAATTGATCCATTTCTGTAGGAGGTACCAAAAGTGCTGTGGCAACTTTGCACATTTTTCTCGGGGTGACAGCGACTAATAAACTAATACTATGACTAATAAACAATATTTCACTAAATGTTAACTCTTTGTGGGGGAGGTACTAGAAGGGGTAGACCAATATACCCCACCTTCAAACCTAGCCTGAGATAGAGAAAAACATAACCGCATATCAAATTTGAAGTCAATCGGTTACTCATTTCGAGAGTTCTCATGCGCGCTAACCAGCAAGCCAGCAGACAGACGGACATTGCTTAAATGACTAAAAATTACCCAAATCAGATTTCCACCAAACATACTTGAGGTTGTAGTTCACTCCTTCGATGTGTTGCACTAGCAAATGATATATTCCCTCCTCTCTAGGGTGAGGGGATAAAAAATAGTAATACGGAGTTTGTATTTAATGCCTTTAATTATTGAACTTTAATTATCAATATACAATTTTAGTAAAATAAATAATTTAAGGCTGCTATTTAAACGTGATTAACGTTGCATTTTGTCAGCGCGCATTTCCTGAACTTCTTTAATTGACAAACGTTATACGTCAGCGCACTGATTTAAGGCGTTGAGTATTTGTCACATTACGCGAGCGAATATATATTTTTTGTAATCTGGCAACATCCATTTCTACAGACTCAATAAAAATAACGGAACTCAGTGTGCAAACAGCAGTTTCGTTTTTTCTTTCGATCGACTTATTTTTATTCAAAGTGTATCCATATATTCTTATCTTCTATCTTGAAGCGGAGGACATTTTTCACATTATTTTTTAGAACGTTTTTCATTTAAAATAAGTTTTTTAACCCTAGCTTTAAATTTGTTGTTGTACACAGGTCGATGAAATCATATTTTCAGCCGGTTTTTAGATTACAGCGGGTTTCCATTCTTATTGGCTTTACTGCAAATTTTGAATGGGGAAACATATTCCCAAACGTAAACCATGTCCGAAGATGGCCATATAGGCTCACTCATTCTGTTGCCTCTCCTCAAACGGTAAATATTTGGTAACATTTAAGGGTCCTGCAGACGATCAAATTGCTTGTTTGTCGAGGCAAATCTGATTGTCTGCGGGCCACTTTAAATCTCCTTAAGTTGTAAGTGCTCTGTACCGAGCGCACTAGAAGTTTGTGTAGTATACTTATAATAACATAGTTCTTACCACTTGGGATATGGACCTTATTTCTGTCCTACCCCTTTAGATACCTCCCACACAAAGGGACCAATTTGTAACAATAATGAAAAGTGGTAACTTCAACCTGTGCAGATAAAATGTTCTTAAATCGATGCCAATGTTCTTCTGGTACCACAATCTTCCTTAAACACATTTACAAATAATCTCATTCTCTTCAAAAGCCTTAATTTACATTACTTTTGCATTGACTATAGTCTGGCCAAGAATGAACCCAATTTTTACATCCGTTCAGCGGTATCTACCAAACAAAATTCCCAAATTCTTTATATATTCCGCTGAAGGTCTTTCCATCGCCTTAAATACTTTCAGTCGATTAAATGTTCTTACTCGTTTCGCTTGACTACAGAAGATGAATTTTATTCGTATAGATTATTGAATATGGTTGTTACTACATAAATTAAATGCCTAATTAGACTAAAACTATTTTTTTTGCATCTCTTTGGCTTTTAAAGTGTTCCCATGTCACTGAAACGCTTTAGCTTCTCAGGGAAGTTGTCCTTAAACAATACGGGATCGGCTCTAAACTCGATTGTACGCAAAGGCATTCTCCCGTAGATATGAGTAAATTCATCTATACACCTAGATCTCTCTCGCATATGATTTAAGTCGGCCGACAGCATTTCATTGTTGGCACACTCGGGACACTTGAATTTCTTTCGAGGTGTTACTTTTATTGGTGGTTTGTTGGTTACATTAGCAACTAAGAAATTCATTGCAATGTCTTCACAATTCATTCGTCCATCAACAATGTCCTTTATAACTTCGGGCATACGATATGTATACATATGGCTCCAGTACTTATGATGGAAGGCGGCGCCTGTCAAAACCATAGAGATCTGATTTGTCCACTCTGATTCGTAGCGCCAATGAGAGGTCATATTCTCCCAGACATGTAAACGGCTGGGAAATCCTACGATTCTATCGGGGAATTCTCGCCAAACCTCATAGCTACAAAAATGAAAAAGAAAGAAGTCATCAGTTTTGTATATTATGAAATTATTTTAATAAATGCATACCCAAATTCCACTTCATCCTCCGTCAGCATATTAATATCATCGTCAATTGTTAAGATGGCTTCGGTTTCTATGTCCTTATAGGGATAGAAACGATTCGATAGCCTATTATTGCTAGTTTGTATAATTTTAATAGGTCTGGAGATGGCCGGAAAACTTGATACTAAAAATATAGCAATATTTGTAGTTAATACTCGCTTCAAAATATATAACTTTAGTTTTTACTCACACAAAGGAGGAGCCTTTTGCTGATTATTCCATACCACCAAGATGCCATGCAGTGAGGGAACCACTGATAATTTCTCTATCAATAAAAATAGACTTTCCACTCGATCATAGGTTAATATCACTGCGGTAAATCCATCAGAACGACTAACAACTCTAGATAAAAAGAGGGGATTTAATGCCACACCATTTGTACTGTCAACAAAGTTCCAATGTTTCTTATTTCGTTCGCCATGTGGAAATAAACGTCCCTGTATATACTCCAGAGTGGTTAGGGTCAAAGTGCGTACACTATTAAAATAGCTCTCATAGAGTAGCCGCCCTTGTCTTTTCATCTCTTCGGTTTTGTCGAGAGAAATACTTTTAATTTTTTCCAAGACAAGATGCACATCCGATTCCCGTATTCTCACTGAGGCCAGCGACCAATCGATCATATCCTCAAATGGTAAAATATAGCTGTCTATGGCTATGACTGGTATACAATTGAAAGCCAACATCTCCAAAAGATCAGGATTTCCCAGCCTCAGACTGGGACCCAATAAACAGAATGTTCCCTTTAGCAGAACATTTGGATAGGAAATTTGCTGACCAGTGGGTTCTCCTTTAATGCATCGAGTTTTTCTTGTCGGCGTACTGCACTGCTGTAGTAGTAAAATATCTTTGGAATTTTCTTCGGCCAAACCTTGTAAAATCCACAACATTTTCGGCAGTAAATTCATTTGAGCAACCAACAAGAGGTAATCGGCTGAGCCGCCATTGTAAGTTGCGGTCACTGGATGCTTGCGGAGCAATGGTGACCACACAGGAATGGAAATATCAAAACCATGACGATAAGACCAAGAATCAAATCCTGCTCCAACAATCATGGCATGATCTGTATTGACATCAATGACAGTATTAAAGGTGGGATATGTTCCAGGTAGCATATTAAACAGTATATGATTTCTGCCATCGTCCCAATAATTCAGAGAAGCCAAAGCTCGATTGACCAAATCCACATTTATGGAATTCTGATTTAACAAATCTATGCTGGGCACAAAGAGACACGCCTCGTTTGGATTCGATGTGTAGTAAGGACTCTTCACAATAGTCTCTAGAATTTGATAGAACTCTTGGGTGAGACCTAGAATTGAATCCTCCTGAAAATTAAAAAAGTATATAAGGTTAAAAGCACCTAAAGCATTTATATATCTCAAAAGCAACGGAGTATAACATAATTATATTGCATTGTTTTTTTTTACTTGCCTCTGTTCCGGCAGCATCCACATACTCCTGCAGGGGATACACATATACCGTAATGCGATCGTGCCCACAACGATATGGATCCATACAAGTCCATATCGAACAGTTGGTGCGCCTTGGCCTTGACCGGTCGATTGATTCCGTGAGCCGAACTTCAGCGATGTCATTGATATCTAACGAAATGCGATTAAAGTTTCCTTCATTGTGCAAACGATGGGACTTGTAAAATGCATTATACAGAGAAATGCCCGTCAAAACTAATGTCGATATCAGTAGAACAATATAGATATTCTGTTGGCACTCATTTCGTATGAGAGCGAATTTATTGAGCATTTCGTCGTACGTTTTCCTTTTGCGCGTTTTGTTATCGCCACAAAAAATCAATCAGAACATGATTTTACACCATCATTAGAAACATTTTTGTTGTTAGTTGTGTTGACGATGAAAATTAAACAATTTACACATACATACACAAACAAACAGATACAATCGTTCACACGTCAAAACAATTGATAGGAGTGAAGTATTATCTCATACAATCTGGCCACACTAAACAAGCAAAAAATGTAAGGACGGGTGGAGTCGCTATAGGATACCCTGCAATGACTCGTTGGGCCGTACAGGTGAAAATGCTGACAAGGATATACTGAATGGATTTGGAAGTCTTTAATATATCGCCGTTTAGATCTAATATAGTTCAATCCCATCGATTTGTCTATTTTTTGATATGTAATAGAATTCTAGGACAAAATAATTAATAAAATTATTTGGCGAGAGGACCAGTTTCATGGTATAGCCTGCTTTGGTATAGCCCCCATATAAAAGTCCCCACCGATGTAACTTCTTGACACTCTGGAGAAAACTTCTTTTCAGTTGATCTGGTTGAAATGTTAATTTTTTTACTTTATTTTAGACCTAATCGTCCTTAGCAAAAATGGGGTACATCGGTTCATGTTTTTTCATTTCTGGTTTATTTTTGTAAAAATTTATTAAAATATATTTTAGCAATTTTCGCCGATTTGAACAGCTGCAAAGCTTATGATGGCTTTAAAAAAATCTGATAAATTTTATTGCGGGGGCCCTAGGTTCCGATTTATAGACGACACCTATTTCATTGTAATTTTATCAAATTGTTAACATGTTTTCCACATTTATTGTCTTATTTTATAAATACTGTTGTCATTGGAAAGCGTGACAACAGTAGACAATAAATAAGGAAATATGCCAAAAAAAAATTATAGAAATTTTAATAATGGGTGTGGTATTAGTCGAAAACTAGCGCCCGCACTAAAAGTTATTATTTTACATTTTTTGGAGCCATATTTATAAGCTCTCCAACGGTGACAAATGCAGAAAACATACCTAAATATAAAAAAAGTAAGCTTATAATTTGTACTCTATGCATTTATATCCATAATATTCAGAATTGGAAGAGGTCCATAACTCGGAAACTAGGGTCCCATCAAAATGTTTCAGGTTTCTTTTATTTAAGCCATAGTCGTATGCTTATCAACGTTTTGGAAATCCGACGAGTCATGTGAAATGTCAAAAGTCTCGAAAACTATGCCCCGCAAAGTTTTATTCGTGTTTATTGTTCAAATCAAAATTCTAAAAATTTTAGGACTGGTAGGTTAATTTCGAAATAATGTTCTCAGCGGTTCTGATATTTCAAAAACAAAAATATAATATTAAAAAAATATGTCATATTATAGTTATCTGATAAAGACGATGTATACCTACATTGGCTGAAACATTCGACTGAGATGCTCTTATTTTATTTTTGTTGTTGTTGAAACATCTCTCAATAAGCTAATATGTGATTAAAAATATTATCCTTTTCTCTTTTAGGGGCATCCTTACGGAGTTATATCAACTTAAAGTTATGCTATGGAAAATTAAAAATATTTGACTTTTTACGGAGTTATATCAATTTAAAGTTATGCTATGAAAATTGAAAAATAATTGAAAATTTCGGCCCTTTCGTTTTATAATTGTGTATTTAATAGAGCCCGACCGAATGTTCGGCTTCGGCTACGGCTACGGCCAAAACTCGACATTCGGCCAATATTCGGCATTCGGCCACAAAATCTGTCGAAGCTGACCGAAGGCCGATTTTTTGTTCAAAAAGTACAAAAAAATAGAATTATATGACTTAAAGAAAATTCTATTATGTAAATCTTCAAAGAAGTGTACAGAAGTGAAAAATAATTTGAGAAAGGAAACCAAAGGAAGGAAGAACGACAAAGAAAAACATGACACAGTTCCTCACCTAAAGGCTCTCCAACTAGTGAAAGCATTCTTGTAAAAGTAGTACGAATAGATAATGAGCAATTGAGTCCAAGAACCATTAAAATTTTTTAATACTGTAACTCGAGATATTTCAAAAATTTGGAAATGGTGGCAGAAAAGTACTTGTGTGCTAGAGAGCAGTTGTTTATGCTGCTAGGCAGCTGTATTCAAATTAAGGAAATAGTATACAAGGTCTTAATGCAGAAAAAATACTTTCTTATTCATTATAACATTAAGGTTTTTAATTTAATGTGCAAAGTAAATAAATACGTAAGCAGTAGACATAAACTGATTAAAAACACAATTTTTTGGTGCAAAGTAAACAATTCATTAACAAATATAAAACATTCGGCTTCGACCGAAGGTTGTAAATTTAGCCGAAGTTCGGCTAGGCTTCGGCCTTAAAATCCGACTTCGGTCGGGCTCTAGTATTTAACCTTTTTGGAAACCATTCGTTAAGATTTCCAAATATACCAATATTCATGAAGCCTATTGAAAATATACAAAAAAATGAAGCATTAGGAACTTTTTTCAATTTTTTATTCAACATTTTATTAGATATCAAGTATATTTTAATGTTTTTAACAGTCACAGAGATTTGGTCAAAACTTGTTTGTAATACAAAGTTGTAGGGTATAAAACCCAAAAATAATGAATAATAAGATATGTCATCCCGGAGCGAGTAAGTTATCAGATACGAACGAATAAAAATTTCAACGAGTAGGACTTCAAAGAGTGAGGTTTTCCGCGGATTTCGGACCGATTTTCCCGTATTTTTTGTAATTGTCACAATTAAAAAATTAATATCAATCGATTAGTGCAAAAAAAGTTGAAATTACCTTCGCGGAAAAGTGTTTTTTCGCGTGTGACATTTCATTCCTATTCGTCAGGAACTGATAGATTTTGACAGTTCTCGGGATGACTTATCTTCATAATTTATAATTTTTGATAAAACCAAAGGCGTTGGACCGAAGATAATTATAGAAAAACAAAAATAAAAAAGAGACGAATAAAAACAAATATAGCGGTGAAAGATAAAAACAAAGAACTGTCAAAAGCAACCAATATTGCCATATCATTCACATTGTACACGCCAATGCGTTATCTACACAGTACGGGAGCGACTTAAACGAAAGCAACGTCGCGACGTCATTGAAAGCGTACAAAGTTACAATTGCCTTAAGTATTTAGTCCAGATTTACACAAGGATATTTTTTTCAGCAGCTTATCCGCTAATTCTCTTTTAGGGTATCTCTTAAATACCAGTGAATGCGTCCGGCGTCTGTCAAACTCAAATTTCATCCTATTGTTTTCTGTGCATACAACAACACTTTGACAGACGCAGGACGCAATTCACTGGTATTTAAGAGATGCCCTTAGGGTGTCTCTTAAATACCAGTGAATGCGTCAGCGTCTGTCAAAAAAACGCATGATGGATAATTTTTAACGCGCGCTGTACCGAAATACGCAGTAAACTGAAAACAGCTGATTTATCATCCCCATTTCAGAAAAATTTTGTTTTTCTACATTTGGAGTGGATATTCAGAGCAATATCGATATTATGGATGATTTATATGTTTTGAAAATATTCTGGACAAACCACAAAGAAGAAGGAATAGAAATATATTCCTAAACCAGGAGGCATTCGAATTTTAAACATTTTCAGACAGCAATTCATTTTTCTTCGCCTTCTCAACTTTCTAACTAAGTTTTCATAAGGAACGATTGTAGAAGCTGCACTGAAGCAATTTGATAGTTTGCATTCGAGGAGTATTATTGTGTATACACCCCAATGACACAACGTTTTTTAACTACAAAATTTCCATAGCATTGTAGTTATATGTTTTAATTTGTTTGTTATGCAAGATGCTGTTTTTCATTAGAGAAGAACGGAAACATTGCTAATATATCGTGGAGTATCTAAAGGTGTTGGTTTTGTACACCGAAGTCAAATTATGTTTCTTAAACTCTTTATTGGTTGTGCAAAATGTAAAGACCTGTAATTCTCTTCCTGACTTTGTAAACGCCAACCAAATCTATCGAAGCTGTCGGCACTTGCCATGTTGGGACTAAATTGTGTTTTATATCACATGGCAGTGTCGCTATTAAATCAATTTCTATCATATAATCATGCTTCAAAGTAGAGAATTGTTTATTGGCCAGTTTCAATTGATATTTCCAAATGTCCTCGTTGAACATGGAATTCAAATGCAGCATCGTAAAGCTATGGAAATAAAGACTATTGGGAACAAGCTCGTGTCACATGCTTCATTGTAGGAAGAACAAACACCTGGACTAACGATTTTCTTAGATTAGATCCGACCGGAGTAGAATTGAGAAGCTGTTCAACATGGTAGTTCGTTTCGTATATTCTTTAAATAGACGTGATCACATTTTCGAACATGCTATTCAATTTTGGGTGTCCCATTTAAATTACTTGTAAAGCAACGAATTTTGCTTAACTTCTACAGAATTATACGTACTGGATCACTTGTTTCTCTTCGCGAGAAATTTATTTTTTCTAGATCGACTCGTAACCCTCAGATCCTTCTACCCCGTTTCTCACATTCTGTCCTTGATCGATCGTATCTTGTCCGTGTTGCACGAATCTGGAACAGACTTCCTGTTTACTTGCCTGTTTTTTCATACCCTGAACATGTGTTCGAGGGGAAGTATTTCGAGTTTGCTCTACATCAATCATAACTCGTTTGTTCTGGCAATTATACGTATATATGACAATGTTTATGCATGCAGTACATATACATGTATATTCAGGAGTAGTATTTATATATCTAAGTCTATTCTTTGCTTTGCCTTTGGGCGTATCAATTATTTTAATGTGAATTTTTAGTTAAATCTCTTTCTGGCTGGGGCCTTCAATTGCATTAGTGTTTTATATGATTTTTTTAATGTAAATGTTATTAAAATTAAATTAAATAGTTTTAAGTTAAATCTTCTTATGTATTTTTTAATGTTATTGTTTTAATCTCTAACTTATATTTTTATATTGTAAAACTTATTAAACGCAGTTGCCTTCAGTAATGCTGTCAAATTGGCCTTATTGGCTTGTGCATTGCAACATATGAATAAAATGAAAATGAAATGAAAATGGATTCCTTGCGTCTAAGCAGCATGAATAGATTCCCCACGTTTCTGTTGAATTAACAAACATTAATACAAAAATGCTGGTACATATTTTAAAGTTTTTGGAATTTACTTGGTGTTGACAACTTCAGAGAAATTGCTTGCCATGTGCCCTTCTTGATTTTTACACATTTGTGGAAAGGCTTCTTTGCATTCCATAAGTGGGCAGTGTCCCAGCTATTTCAATCATTTCTTCGCTGTTAATCTGAAAACACATTTTGATATAAATTATAACAGTAAAATATTAAATTCTTACGAGTTTGTATTTGGTATTTCCAGCAAATTCAATATTTAATATTTTTCTACTTCGTGCCTTGTTCCAAAATAAAAAATAAAATGCTGCTTGTCATCTGTTTGTGTTTATGTTTTCTTTTGTTGTTGTTTTGTTTTCTTTCGTTGTAGTTGTAAGCAAAAATAATGAATAATAAGATGTGTCATCCCGGAGCGAGTAAGTTGTCAGTTACGAACGAATAGAACTTTCAACGAGTAGGACTTGAAAGAGTGAGTTTTTCCGCGGATTTAGGACCGATTTTCCCGAATTTTTTGTAATTGTCACAATTAAAAAATTAATATTAATTGATTAGTGCAAAGAAAGTCCAAAATATGTTCGCGGAAAAGTGTTTTTTCACGTGTGACATTTTATTCCTATTCGTTCGTAACTGATAGATTTTGACGTTTCTGGCTGACGGCACATCTGTATAATTTAAGGTCTGTGGTTGTAAGCGCACTGTCAAGTTCGGATTTTTTGAAATTATCCGGCGTATCCGTGTGCGTATTTCGGTAGCTGTAGTACATTTCCATACATTTGAAATCGAGTTTGACAGACGCAGGACGCATTCACCGGTATTTAGGAGATGCCCTTAAACTTGCCTCTGCGTTTAGACACATCATTTTGTTTCGGATATTTCTGTGTGAATTGTTGTTGTTTCAAAGGCAGAGTGAAAAACACAAAACGATCAGACCCACAGACCTTAAATTATACAGATGTGCCGTCAGCCAGAAACGTCAAAATCTATCAGTTACGAACGAATAGGAATAAAATGTCACACGTGAAAAAACACTTTTCCGCGAACATATTTTGGACTTTCTTTGCACTAATCAATTAATATTAATTTTTTAATTGTGACAATTACAAAAAATTCGGGAAAATCGGTCCTAAATCCGCGGAAAAACTCACTCTTTCAAGTCCTACTCGTTGAAAGTTCTATTCGTTCGTAACTGACAACTTACTCGCTCCGGGATGACACATCTTATTATTCATTATTTTTGATCAGACCGATAAGCCCAAAGAAAATAAATAATAAGATATGTCATCCCGGAGCGAGTAAGTTGTCAGTTACGAACGAATAGAAATTTCAACGAGCAGGACTTCAAAGAGCGAGGTTTTCCGCGGATTTCGAACCGATTTTCCCGAATTTTTTGTAATTGTCACAATTAAAAAATTAATATTAATCGATTAGTGCAAAAAAAGTTCAAACTATGTTCGCGGAAAGCTGTTTTTTCGCGAGTGACATTTACTTCCTATTCGTTCGTACCTGATAGATTTTGACGTTTCGTCCGGACCAAAGACAATATAATTTAAGACATTCCTTCCTGTGGCGAGTAATTGTCAGTTACGAACGAATAGGAATTTGATTCCAACGAGTGAGGTTTTTCGCGGATTTTCAGACCGCTTTCCCCGAATTTTTTGTAATTGTCACAATTAATAAATTAATATTAATCGATAAGTGCAAAAAAAGTTCAATCAATGTTCGCGGAATACTGTTTTTTCGCGTGTTACAAGTCATTCCTATTCGTTCGTAACTGATAGATTTTGACGTTTCGGCCTGAAGGAATGTCTTCTTATATTCTATTTGTCTTTGGTCCGGACGGAACATCTGTATAATTGAAGAGTTTTTTCCCCATCTTGCCGACTGCCTCTCTCTCCTACAAAGCCTGAGTACGGGATAGTTTTTTCCCCCCTCTTGCCGACTGCCTCTCTCTCCTACAAAACGCCGATAATCTGCTGAACATTCAGCCAATGTAAATAGGGACTTAGTACAGCGACGCGCCGAAAGGGCTTAGAATACGTTTATGCAAAAAAAAAACGAACGCGCAATAAACATTTTTAATGGTGATTTTTTTTTACTTACATACATGCTATTTACATATTTGATTGAAACAATTGCAAATGTTTGTCATTTAAATTTTTTTGCCGAGGTAAAATGTCAAAATGTGTTTTGTCGCTCATTTTATTTACAGATCGCAACTTTATCGGATGGGTGTATTTATTATTCTCCATAATTGATTAATATATATTATTCCCCAATATATATATATTAGTTATGACATTCAGCACATCTATTTTGTGAAGACTCCACAGCATCCCAAAAGAATTTTATAAATACTGCGAAAAATCTAATAAATCGTATATTAACGATCAGTTATAGACTCCAATTTCTTGTGCGTCTTTTTATTTTAAAAATACCAGACCCTTTACTTTTACAATTTTCAGAAGGGGTTTCGAGTTCTATCTACTCTGGATCTGAATTACGAGGGCGGTCCTAAAATTAGCCGACCTAACAAAGAAAACAAAAAAATTGGGGAACTCTTTATTTCTCAACATAATCTCCTTCTCCAGCGATTTTCAATAGCTTCGATACCCTGTTTATAGTAAGAACTCTCTAGCTTCTGAAAATAGCGATCAAACGCAACCTCCACCTCTTCATGGCTGGCAAATCCTTTTTCGCCGAGCCTTTTTTTCAAGTTTTTAAGCAAAAAATTATCCTAGGAAGCTAAATCTGGCGAATAAGGGCGTGCTGAAGCAATTCGAACTTTAATTCATTGATTTTGGCCATCGCAATTGTGGATGTGTGAACTGGTGCATTTGTCTTTATTGCGAGCAAACTCGGTACCGATCTTGCGGACATCTTTCTTATCATCAAATTTTTCGTCATTATGCGAGGTATAGCACTTTCTGAAATATCTATGACTTCAGCTAGCTCACGAACTTGCAATCGACGGTCATCCAATACCATTTTGTGGATTTTTGTAACCATTTCTGGCGTGGACACCTCAAATGATTGAACACTACAATGTTCGTCTTGGCACCCTTTAAACTCTGCCAGCCAATATTTTATAATTGTAAACGAAGGAGCAGACTCCCCAAAGTGTAAATCTTGTTGGGCTGAGACATTTCAAATGAAATTTTATATTACATGTCGGTGACAAATTTTTTCCTTGTTTACAAATTCACTGAGATCGTTTACTTTTGAGTGTTTAAAAAAACTAAGGGCCTGTTTCTGTAACTTTTTTTCGTTCGTCTACGGCAAACGATCAGAAATCAATCAATTATTCCGAAAAATCTATAAGTCACAGGAGTTTATAATTTGTCGTGTCTATAGAAAATCACCTAAAAAGCTTGTACTTAAATTATTTCTAACCTGCATTTTATAGAACTCTAGTAGTAATTGAGTGATTTTTGATCGTTCGCCGTAGACGAAAGAAAATAAGTTACAGAAACAGGCCCTAAATAACGTGGCTGCACGAATTTTAAAGCATATTTTTAGAAGGTTCCCAGTTTTCAAGAAAGTAAATTTTTTTTTCAAACTTCTACCATCATCCATATGTCAGGCCAGCTAATTTTGGGATCGTACTCGTTCGAAAACCAATTGTTCGTCAACTGAAAAATCGATCTTGGGACCATCCTCGTACCTATACGTTATCAGATATACTTTTTTTTCAAAGTTTGGGTTTTTAAATTTTGGTCTACTATATATTTCAAATCTTTCGTGTATATTCTTCAAAATGTCTGACTAGACAACTAATCTTATCAAATTACGTATATACATTTGTGTGAATTTTATAGCTGCACTTTATACTTACCGTCTGGGGCTTCGTTCCAAAAATATACATACATATGTACCAAAACTTACATATCACCCAGGTCCAATCAATTTAATCATATGCCCGTTATTTTTAATAAATATTCTCTCCAAATGAAACACAATTGGATCTTCATCCATATTTCTTGAAGATTACATTCAATTATGAATTTTTATTTAAATGTGATTAATGAGAATACAGATGTATTGAATATTGTGTTTTTTTATTTCTTCTTATGTTGTTGGATTGAATCTAATGGTTTGATGTGTTCATCTTTTTTTTGTGGGGGGGAGGGAGGATGCATAGGTATACAATTGTAGGTAGGTTGTGCCTCATTGTGTTATTCAATGAAAATGCAGGTAAGGTTTTTCCTTTGTATTCATTTTTGTTTTTTTTTTTTCTTTTTCACAGAGTGTGCTTAACTAGTTCGTAATTATTACAAATGTATTGTTGTGTTTTTAGCTTGATCTTGGCTTCATCATCTATTATGTTTTACATATTCTTTTATTACTATACTCTTAAGATCAGATAATGTATCTCTAAGTGTGGGTGTGTGTTTTTTTTTAATTTTTCGAGATATATTTGCATTTTTCATTCAAAACGACATTTAAGTATATAACAGAGTGGATTTTATCATACATTAGGGGAGTCTCTATAAGGAAATATTGGCTTTAATGTGGGGAAATTTATCATTTTAGTTTGTTTTCTTTCTGATCATAGCTCGAGTAAAAAATATGAGATGGTGTCTTTAAGATAATCACCTTGATTGGTTAGTTCTAAACAACTGATAGAAATGTAAAAATCCATATAATCGGATGTTTCTATAACTCTTGTTTGGCAAACGACTATGTATCGATTTACTATAGGTTTAACTCTTTATTTTTTTGTTCATGTTAAACAGACATCATGAATCCTTAAGATATTTAGATTATTGTTCATTCTTCTTGTTTGCTTTGCATCCTTGGAAACTTTTGTAAAAAAAATCATTTTTGTATTTGTTTCTATTACTTTTTGCAATAGACAGAAAGTAACTGAAACATATGGTCTCCAACCGAATAAATTCTGACTGAATAAAATTCAAGAATTGCCAATAGCTTATCATGTTTACTTTCGTCAGTAACTGACAAACTAATATTGGAAAATTTTGGATGTTTTGAACATTTTCTGGCTTTTGCAGCTTGAGCTTTGTGCAAATCAAACTTTTTGGTGTAGCAACATAAAACAGGGACAGACTTTTGCTTTTTGTGGGCCTATTTTTTTTTAACATCTCCTTTGCCCTAAAGCTAAGAACGTTACGGCAGAAAAATTTTGGAAAATACTTGAGGAGGATATATCAACGGTTAGTGCAGAATAATGGAAGTACTAACTTATTCATAATGGTTGTTCAAAAGAAGTTCAAACAGTATGCAATTAAAGAACTCAATTAACATAAAGAGAAAACCTGGGAGCCCCAGTAGGTGAATTGGTAGCGAGGTCGCCTATGAGTTTGGGGGTCGTGGATTCGATTCCCACCAGCGGCTCGGTTCTGTCGCAACAAAAATTGACAAGCAACATGATCTTTGTCACCCGGCTTCTCCCTGGTCCGTAAAATTAGAATATAAATTTACTTTGTATTGTAATTCATATAAATAAATAAATAAAGAGAAAACCGTCTTTCTTTTTCTTAGCATTACAGTTATGTATGGACCAGAGTTCCAACTTTTTTTTTCACTGTCCCTTGAAATTACAAAATTATATTTATCTAAAATGCAATTTTTCATAGTAAATTCGGTGACATATTCGCCCTTAAGTCATATATAACAGGTGGCGCAAAAGTAATCCTCCTATCAGAAAATGCTATAAATTTTGCGATTGGCCCCTAATGTCAGTTCTGTTTTGACATTTGTGTAGTAAACACATGCGAAATACACGTTAATAAACAATGTTACGCTACACTTCTCCAGAACGCGGAATATTGCTGACTATTTATTTGACCAATAATCGGTCGGTGACTTTGGCACAGATTTCCTGGCCGTCCAACGCCTACCGGTGAAACACTGCGACGTTTAGCCGCTCGCCTCGAAGAGACTGGCACAACACGAGATGCTGCCAGGCGTGGCAGACCCCGGAGTAGCCGTTCTGCAGAGAATATTGCTGCTGTAGCCGAGGATGTCATGGAAGCGCCGTCGACATCGACCAGACGACGTGCCACGCAAATGGGTATCAGTCGACGGTCTCTACAGCGAATTTTGGTACAAGATTTGAAGATGTTTCCGTACAAAGTCCAGACGGTGCATCAGCTGTTAGCTGCTGACCGCCAATCGCGTCTAACATAACATCGAAAGGTTACTTTTGCGCCACCTGTTACATACAGTAGCTCAAGAAAGTGCTTTTACATCGCAAATAATTTCTTCTGATACACTATTTTAGAAAAACAATTTTTATATTATTTATAAAAATATTTTCTTTCGATACTTAATTAATTATTTCCTGTTAATAATTTAGCCAAAAATAAAAATGTATTTCCTCACAAAAGTTGGTTAAAGTCTTTTTACACTTTTTTTGACGGGTCCATACTTCAATCTGGAGTATATTTATGGAACATTTTTGATACTATTCTATTGTCTAAATTGTCTACTACATAATGCAATTAAAAAAATTCAAATAAAAATAAAGGGTAGTTTTTTAACCTAAAAAAACAAATTTCAAAACACTTTCTTGACATACTGTTTGCACCGTCCGATTTTATTTTTTCGATTGCCGAAGCTATATTTGCCTTTTTATTAAATTTGCCATATATGAGGCTGTTGGTATTTGGATAAAATGAGTTGAATATTCTAAAAATCTATTCAGATTTCGCTTTTCCGACTCCGGAAGCCATATTTTTTCACCGATCCTTCTGAAATTTGGCCTGTACAGTATCGGACAATACACTATTCTGTTCAATCGTCAAAGTCTGAAAAATGTCAATGGTACAACAATTTTACTTAATATCTACGAAATTGCCTCAATTTACCAGAAAAAATGACAATTTGTCTGCTTAAATTATTCAATATTAAAATATTTCACAAAAAGTCGAAAATTCGTACGACAAAACATATTGGACTTTGAATTTCTACTAAGATCATGTGGAAAAACCCTTATTAACAAGGACGGTTTTTCTTCTTCTTGTATGGAAGCAGTACGATTGCCTATTATTCCAAGCATATGTAATGGCTTATTTTTGATCTCCACCTACACTTTCTCGATTTATCTTTTTCTTAACAATTTCCCAAAGATTTTCAATGGAATTCAAGTCTGGGTTGTGCTGGCCACTCAGTGACATTGACCCCTCTCTTTGTAAAGCAATCTTTGAAACATTTCGAGGTATGCTATGGGTCGTTGTCGTGTTGCAATACCAAATGTTTTATATTCAGGGTTGTTGTGGAATCCAATTGTTATAGGAATCGGAATTGAAACCGAGAAAAAAATAACTGGTATCACAGAAGGTTATTTATTCGATTTCAATTCCGATTTGGACAACAGTCGAATTCCACAACGAGAATAAAAATAAATTTGGTGTCACAGAGTTATTTTTTTTTCTAGATTTCAATTCCGACAGAAATCGGATTCTACAACAACCCTGATTAATCTTGGATTAGTCTGAAAATAAAATGTTCGCAGTGGACTTATCGGTTTAAGGAAAATGGATTTGAGTTTTTTCAAACTAAGTTTTACTGGACCTACTTAGGGAGGAAAGATCATATCAAATACTTCGATATGGTAACTATAGCTAATGTTTCTTAATTCAGTTCTATGTAGTATTGCTGTTTTTTATACCAAAAATGGCCATGTTTTTCTGTTTAATTTTCTGATTCTACCATATAAATTGATCATAGCTTCAACCCTAAGAGCTAACAGATTTGCAAGTAATTCTACAATTAATCATTTTTTTAAATTCAATATGGACCTTATTTTCAACTTTAATTTAATCAAATTTTTTTTCTTTATTTTCAGGTGAGTTTTTGTTTTTTGTTATGTTCGTCTGAAATTGCATACCATATTTAAGGTAATTATTAAACATCAATTATAAATTTGAAAAATACCTTTTCCTGCTCATATATTATCCCAGAACATAAACTAACAATTATGTTGAATCTTACGAAAAAAGCTGGAAATATAAATTTTTCTCCCGATAATATTAGTGATAATAAAAGGCGTTAACGGTTTGAGACGGTCTCATTTGATCTATACATTTACAAAAATTTTGGTAGGCTTCTGCGTAGAATTGTTGGAAAAATTTGGTAGAAAAACACTGTATTATAAGCAACACCAAATGCAGTCTTTAAATTGAAAATGTATTGAGTTTTAAAAACTGTTTAACGGAAATTAGGAAAGCCTCAACCCTGGGATGTATCGATGTTTCATGGTCTCCATTTGATCTTTACAGTTACAACAATTTTGGAATTTTCTCCTTAGGTTTGTTGAAAACATTTGATAGGAAAAAAATGTATCAGAATCTAACAACTGCAGTTTTAAAGTATTGTTTTTTTATTTATTTATTTAATATCAATATATCCTCTTAAGTGAATCTTACCAAAATCGGTGAAATACGATGATTTAAAGACTAATGCATGTCTATTGAATTCTGAAGATGATAGAGTGGTGTCTATTGAAACTGCAGTCAATTCTATCAAGCAATTGTAACTTGCTACCGTTTGGTATTTGTTTCAATTACATTTTTGCAATAGACAGATTGTAACTGAAACATATAGTCTCAAACTAAAATCAATTCAGACTGAATCCAATCAATAATTTCAGATGATTGTTTTCATCTCCAATTGTATACAATATTTAAGGTAATTAATTAAACTGCAATTATAATCTTGCAAGACTTTTTCCTGGATATTTATAATACCACAACAAGAACTGACTATTAGGGTGGATTTTACGTATGAATTTTATTCAGATAGTCCGAATATATAATATAATAATTGAAGGCGTCAGCTTGCTTGGCATTTTTGAGACGGTCTTCTTTCTATCTTGTTGAAAACATTACGTAGGAAAAAATAATATAAGTAGCAATGCCAGCTGCGGCTAGCGTTCAATTAAAAATTTCTGTGTTCTAAATCCTATGATTAACGGAAATTAAGAAAGCCTCAAACCTGGAATGTTTTGATGATAAGTTTCTCGATTAAGTGAATCAAATCAATAATTTCATATCAAGTAAAGTTCAAAATTAATTCAAAAAAGTTCAAAATTAGCCGACCTAACAAAGAAAACACCACAAATTTGGGTAAATTTTTCTTTATTTCTCAACAACTTCTGAAAATAGCCTTCAACCTCAACTTCCTCCTCTTCATTGTAGGCAAATCTTTCCCCCAAACCTTTTTTTCAAGTTTAGAAACAAAAAATAATCTGAGAGAGCTAAATCTGGCTTATTAGGTGCATGCTGAAACAATTCGAACTTTAATTCATTGATTTTGCCATCGCAATAGTGGATGTGTGAACAGAGCAAACGTGGCAACCACCCATCTTGCACACAGCTTTCTCATCATCAAAATTTCCGCCAATAAGCGATGTATAACACTTCAGATAGCTGACGAACCTTCAACGACGGTCATTCAATATCATTTTGTGATTTTTTAACCATTTCTGGCGTGGACACCTCAATTGGTCAAGCACTACGGTGTTCGTCTTGGCAGCTCGTACGGCCCTGTTTAAACTCTGCCACCCAATATTTTGTAGTTGTAAACGAAGGAGAATCTAGCTCGGTTTTAATATTGGTTGGACCGAGACCTTTCAAATGAAAGTATTGTATTACATATCGGTGACCAATTTTTTCCATGTTAACAAATTTTCACTTAGATCGTTTACTTTTGAGTGCCAAAAAAAAAAAACTATACAACTTGGCGTCTTGAAACTTCGAAGTTT
Organism: Eudasyphora cyanicolor; assembly: GCA_963930755.1. Taxonomy (NCBI): domain Eukaryota; kingdom Metazoa; phylum Arthropoda; class Insecta; order Diptera; family Muscidae; genus Eudasyphora; species Eudasyphora cyanicolor. Next base: position 9,658,165 of record OZ005738.1, on the reverse strand, counting down.
TTGATGGTTGCCACTTTTCACGGAAGTAATTTGCTTTATAATATTAAAATTTTCATTTCATTTATTTCATCATAACTCGTAATTTGAAGCCTTAAAGGCCAATTTGAAACAAATTACCAAAGCATAACAAATAACAGCAGCTTCATAGACTACTCCGACTGAAGAGTACTCTTGCTTACTTTGTAGGAATAAAAGGTTTTACGATTTATTAAAAGCGCCATCAAAGCCAGAAAAGCTTCTGACACCTTATTGTAACCCGATCTCTTATTATTTATGCAGCGTTTCGCGTCCTATATGATAGTATCTAGAGCAACTAATATTGACAATGTACTACGTAAGCATTTCTTTTTTAAGCAATTCTACAGACCTTTTGGGTAGGACTTTTCTCTGGGTCATGGTACGAATATGGAAGGCCTGCCAAAATTCCTTGGGCATTTGTATACCCTCCACCAGAGGATGTTTGTAACACCTCTAAATATTGATCAGAGACCCCATAAAGTATATATTAAAAATTCTAAGACGATTTAGCCATGTCCGTCCGTCTGTTGCAATCACTCTACAGTCTATAATACTTGAGCCTAGGTGGCTAAAATTTGGTACATATACTTCTTATATCTGAAGGTATGTTGGGATTGAAAATGGGCAATATCGGTCCATTTTGTTTATATAGATATATAGTATCTCCCCGATTTGACTTCTTAACGCCATAGAAACCACAAATTGCAACTGATCGGGCTGAAAATTTGTAACTAGGGTTTATTTATACCCGGAACATTTCACATGAACAATGTTAGTCATAGGTCCATATTTTTATATAGCTCCCATACATAGGTCCTTCTAGATTTGACTTCTTAACGCAAGAACGACCACAAATTTCAACGAATTGGTCTGAAATTTGATAATACGAGTTAATTTGTACCCGTAACATTCACATATAAGATTCGGCATGGCCGAACTTAACGTCTCGTTCACTTGTTATTAAATATCATAGCCAGAAAAGATTCTGAGTCCTCATTGTGGATTTGTTATGCAAGCGTTTCAACGCTCTGTGTGATGGCAACTACATAAAAGTGCAGTTACATATAAAATTTATTTTTTGAACTATTTTAAAGACTTTTTTTGGGAAGGATTTTTTCTCTGGGTTTTTAACGAAAAATATGGTTCAGCATTCCTATGGAATATGGAAAGCCTGCCAAAATTCTTTGTACATTTATATTCATTATCATAGCCGGAAAAACTTCTGAGACCTCATTGTGACCAGATCTCTAATTATTTATTCAGAGTTTCGCATCCTGTATGATGGTAACTACATAAAAATGCAATAATATCCACACAATTTCTTTTTTAGGCAATTCTAAGCCTTTTTGGGCGGGAATTTTCTCTTGGACTTGATACGAAAATTTTGAGTTTGCCTCCCTATCGAATTTGGAAGGATTGCCGAGATTCTTGTACAAGTGTTACTCATTATCATAGGAATTTTCCGCATTTTTTTGAATTACCCGGTTTACTGTTTCTAAAATATTTCCTTGAAGCCTAGATTTTCTTCTTGACTAATTCCAGGGTTTTCTCTTAATTTAAATAACAAAAACTTTAGTGGCACACTGCCTAAATTTTAAATTTGCAACCATTTGCCTGTCTTACTTTTGGATAAATCTCAATAGAAGAGCCATATTTGGGGGAAACTACTAGTGTAAGGGTTTTTTAGCACTGTAAAGAGGAAAGATAATATATGCTATTAGACATTGAAACAATTTCAGCTAAATATAATTCTTAAAATGATGAAATTCAAAACTCTAGCTTCTCACACATCTTCGTTATTGAAGGGCTTTCTTCCGTGGGAGTCGGATCAGATTAAGTTGTCTGTATTTTTGTCTAGTTTTTAAAGTAACAAATCAGCAGTTTTTTTTTTGGTTTGTTGGTTTTCAATAAAGGTTGTTGTATATTTCTTTTTCTTGTAGATGTTGTGTAGTTATTGTTTGTTTTCTTCTAATAACATTTGATATTGTTGCTTAATGTTTGTATGCTTGTGAGTGTGTGTGTATGTATGTGTATGTTTGAAGATGTTCCGTAATGTATGTGTGGTATGATGATTTTAGTTTTCTTTCATAAAAAATGATTTTTCTTTTGTTTTGTGCTTTAGAGTTTTTAAATTAATTTCTGTTATGTTACTTCTTAAAATGTAGTGGGAGTTTTGGTTGTTTTTGTTTGTGGGTGGGGGAGGAGGAGTTGAGGGGGGGATTTTAATTTTAAAAATTATTTATGTATGTTGTTGTTTTTGATTTACGTACATTTTATACATAATTATGTACGTCTGTATGTGTTTAAATATATGTATGTCTATATATATATATATATTTATTATTTATATAATTTAACAAACTTGATTGCAATTCTCTACATATGTATGTATGGATGGATGGATGTGTGTGTGTGTGATTGAGAGAGAGTGTGTGTATGTGTGTTTGGAGGATGTAAATCTTTTGCAAATCGTTCAAACTTTCACATGCACTACTTTATTTCTTCTTTTAATATAATGAAAACGGGGAATAATATGGATTTAGTAGGTGGTGGAAGAATGAATGGATATATGGGGCTGAGGGGGGCGGGGGCTATGAAGATGTTTTGGTGTATCTGGGTTGGATGTATTACTAAGTTTCTTTTTATTTTTGTTGAAAAAACACGGGGGATCTCCTTCGTTTTGCTTCATTCATTCATTCATACGGTAGAATCGTTACTTTTGCATAGAGTTTTTCCCTTTTCCTGACAGAATCACAGTCGTAGATCGAACGCAATACGTGAAGCGATATTTTTAAAGCCTATACTAGTACCTATGGGGAGAGGGAGAGAGAGAAAAAGAAAGAAACAGAGCATGAGTTTCAAAACTAAAAATCAAATCATCATCATTATCATCAGCAGCAGCAGTTGCAATTACCAGAAATGCGTTTAAAACGAACTCCGTTTAGAGACAAACGTGGAAGTTTACAAACTTCGATTTCCCATTGAACCAACGAGTCAGTATTTGGATCTCCATGTACACACCATAAAACGAACCTTTAAAATAGAAATAGTTTGAATTTGTTTTTGCTCTACAGTTTTGTAAACGTATTCTTCTCTTTTTTATGTTCTTGAATAGAGTTACCTTTCACGCTGTTCATAGTCACAGTTATTTTGATCGAGCACTTCTCTTATCTTTTGCATTATTTGATCGGGCATTAGGGGCGATGTGGTTTTCATCGACCAGGTGAATCGCAGAACTCTGGGCTTAGCTGATTCTTCGGTACTAGAGTTGCTGCTACATTTTTTTGAAAACAAATCAAAATAAATTTCGGTGAGGTTTTTGCAAATCGAAATTTTCGAGTGGTGGTTGTTATTGCAAATTTTAAAAAATTAGAAAAATCAAATGAAAATTTGAAAAAGAGAGATTATTTTCCGCGCAGCCTCGTAAATAAATTGTTTTTTTTCCTGCTGCTGCTGTAAATTTGTTTATTTACATAACCGCAAAAGTGTTCCAAAAAGATTACAGATATCGTTTCACATAATTCAGTTATTGTTTCTTTTTGTGTGTGTATTTTACAATGGCTCGCTTTGGTTAGTAGAGTTGTTTTTTTCTTGTTAAAGGAGCGATGGTGGCGGCAGCAATGAGGTTGTGCAAGTTGTGGAGGAGTTGTAATTGTTACATGATATGTTTGTATGATGAAAAGGTTATAAAAAACTATAAGCGCTTAGGTTTTTTTTTCGTAAATTTATACATTGCATTTTTTGTATGATACTAATTTTAACATTATTTCCATTTAATTTTTTTTTTGTTAGATTTGAAACTAGATTCTTTCACTGACTCAATACTAGGGATTTAACGAATATTAGCTTTCGCTTTATTTTTTATCCTACTCGACGTAACATCCCTACTAGATACCATAATTTTGTATTAAATATACGATACGATATTTTAATGCTATTTTGTTCCATACGCCATTTTGTATTATCGGAGAAAAACGCAATTTATTGCTTGTGTAAAATGGGACTGAAGAGTTAAGCACTTTTTATTCCATAGGGTTCCCAACAGTGTTTGCATGATACTCATGCATTTCTATACCAATACATTAAAAAATAAGGAAGTTATAACAATTTTTGTACATGGCATTTTGGTCCAATTTTATCCACTTTTGTTTTAATATTTTTGGACCACAAAGAGTGTCGGTATGGAAGGAGAGTAAATAATATATTGTGATCGAAAGAATGTAAAATAGTGAGTCAAAAATATAGGGTGATAAAAAAAAATGGAGACATAGAATAAAAATATCAAAATTTTTTCCCGTAAATCAGAGTTAAATCGATTTACCATACCAATATCTCGAAAACTAGACGAGATAGGAAAAGTTATTACAGATTCTAAAAGAGCATGCTTGAAACCCATATTTATTAAATCCATTACAGTAATATGAAGCCAACCACCATAAATGTCGTATGGATCAATATAGCATTAAGCCGACGATATATCGTCACCTAAATTGCCCAAAAGACATACTTTTGAAATTTTAGTTTGTATATTTGTTTGTAACACTCAAAAGGAGAAGACATAGAGCCATCGTTTATTATACCGATCGACTTGGAATCACTTCTTGAGTCGATTTAACCATTTCCGTCCGTCCGTCCATCTGTAGATGTATCCTTGTAATCAAAGAGTAACTCGTTATTAGGGTTTGATTGTGTTGAAATATAGCAAAGCGCTCTTTTTTAGCTCAGGGACGATCCCTATTGAAATTTGTGAAGATCGGTTCAGATTTATATAAAGCGCCCATATATATTTTCCTCTGATTTGGGTTCTAAGGGCTATAGAAGGTGTATTTTTCACCAGATCAAGCTAAAAATTGGCAAAGACAAATCTCTTCATCCATTAATAAAGACTATTAAATTTAGTGGAAATCGGTTCAGATTTAGATATTGCCCTCATATATGTATATGTTCCTTCTGATGTATTTTACATCAGAACAAGGAAAAAATTGGCAGAGGGAAGTCTCTTTAGACATTAATAGAGACTACTAAATTTTAACGGATATCGGTTCAGATTTAGATATAGCCCCTATATATAAGTTCCTTTCAATTTGGCTTCTAAGGCCTATGGAAGGTGTATTTTATACAGATCGAGGTAAAAATAGGCAAGAAACAAGTCTATATAACCATTAATAAAGGCTACTAAATTTATAGGAAATCGGTTCAGATGGTGATACAGCCCCATATACCTGTGGCATTTTGACAAAACAATCGATCTCAAAACAAAATTGTTTTTGACAAAAATTACATCACAGTTTTTGGTAATTATCTCGCCAACCGCTATAGCTGATATAGTTGCTTGTGTGGCGCTACGTGCCACACAAGCAACGAAACCATTGCTCTGTTACGGGAAAAGATTTTCTCTCGAAGAGGTGATCACAATTGGCCACCGAGATCTTGTGGTTTAACACCTTGCGACTTCTTCCTTTGGGGCCACGTGAAAGATCGTCGATTCAAGACCTCAAAGATAGAATTCGTGAGGCTATCGAGGACATAGGGCAGCACTTTGCGAAGAGGTGATCACAATTGGCCACCGAGATCTTGTGATTTAACACCTTGCGACTTCTTCCTTTGGGGCCACGTGAAAGATTAGCTCTACGCTAATGGAATTCGTGAGGCTATCGAGGACATAGGACAGCACTTTGCGATTTAGTTATGGAAATTTTCATGAAAAGGATATGGTCCTGTAAGCGTGCTCGTGGTGGCCTTCCTCTTTATTATGAAATAAATATCCGATCATTTATCTCAAAAAATTGCATTTTGCTTTGAATACCAAAATAACACCTCTTGTTGGAAAAAAAATTATAATATTGACTCAATAAAATTGCTATATATATTAGGTCCATCGATGTTCCCGTCCATGTGATGACAATCGCGTGAGTTCGAATCGCAAAACACAAAAATTTCCCCTTCAAATTTAATGGTCTTCGAAATTAAATTTTATAAAATGCACACATGGATGTAGTTATTTATCACTGTAATTAATTATTTGATTTTAATAAATCCAAATTGTTGTGGTAAAAAAGAATTCAGAACATGCATTTTGCGACTTGAAATCACAATCGCCAATTTTAGGCGCAAATGCGATTGCCTTCACATGGGCGTCCATTTTGTGTTTTTCATAGTCAGTTCATAATAATTTGACCCTTTAGTACCAAAACACAAATATGATTGTTTACAATACTAATAACAATATTGTAAACAATATTATTATCACTGTATATGGATAAATATTGATAATTTTTCAGTTTATTCAAGTATTAAGGATATTTTCCCAATTTTCACAACCTTGCACCAAAAGGATGCAAATATTTCATTCCGCAACATTGAAGAGAAGTAGCAGAGCTTTTCTTTGGTACTAATATATCTTCAAAATACAGTTGGAGCGGTTAAGAAGATATGGCTAATTTAACAAATGGTAATTTTGAGAAAAAATCCCTGAGATGGGTAACATTGAAGCTCTGTACCACAAACACTACAATGAATTTTGAAGAATTGAAAACAAAATGCATAAAAATTTGTATCATCTTTGTGCCATATTTCATTAAAATCAAAAGGGGTCCTTTGGCAAATGTGTGTTTTTTGATTCATTTGCTATGGAATTACCCAAATTATTCAAAATGTTTCCAAATAAGCGCCTATAGTTTTCTAAAACCTTGGATGTGTGTGTGTAAGTGTGTGGAAGATTATGAGTGTTTGTTTCTTTTTTTTTTTTTATTAATAATAAAAGTTAATCCTTGGGGGGGAAACATGTGATTGGATGAGAGTAGTGTGAAGTGATTATAGTATTTACAAATTCGAATGGGTCGTCGATCTCAGCATTAATTTCATTTCAGAGGAAATAACCAAGAACATTTTTTATTATTTGTTTTGTATATATTTTCCATTTATTATCTCATTTTATTTTCTTTTATTTATTATTAGTTATTATGTAGTTATGCTGGTAAGTTAGGTATGTTTTTCTTTTTTGTTTTTTTTAAACTTATTTAGCTTATAACTGTATATTTTGTTTTCTTAGATTTGTAACAATCGCTCTTTTTTGTTTTGCATTTTTTATTTTTGTATTTGTTTTTAACCACACCAAATGAGTAGCTTTTCTAAGTTATCTATTCAAAAATGTATATCTCTGTGACAGGATGCATTAATGATTTATTTTATCTCTCTCTTCTTATTTTGCCCTGGCTTGCAATAGTCATCGTTGTGAGAGCTCTAGTATGTAATCGGTATGTTTTGCTAACCATTTGTTTCTTTTTTAAACATATGATTTAGTCCTTAGGACGACTGGTGGTGGAGTAATAAGGTAAAACAAATAAAACCTTTTTTTGTGAGTGTGTGTGTGTAGGGGAGAAGGGGCTGGGGGTTTGGAGGAAAAATTAAAATAAAGAACAAAACGACCCAATTTTTTTTTTTTGAAGTATAGGTATGTTGTATAATGTATATATATTAACAATTGTTTTATAAATTTATCAATTTTTAATCAAACATTTCTACATAATTCTTTCGAATACTAGTTTTTTTTCGTTTTCTCTTGCTTGCTTCTTGTATGTGGCTTTCTGTGTTGTTGTTTAACAATAATCATTTCTTATTACTTTGTTTTTTTGTATAGGGTGTTTTTTTGTAGGAATAAAATTTATCTATATTTTTGCTTTAAATAAATTATAAACTAAAAAAATAGGATTAAAGGAAAGTTTTGTTTAAAAGTAGTTCAGCTAATATGTATAGATAGATATATGTATATATATATATAACTATGTATATTATTAATTAATTAAATAATAAGAATAATGTATGTATGTAGTATAATGTAGGCGCTGTATGTATGTATGTAGCTCTGTGTATGGTTGGTTGGTTGGTTTTATATGTAAATACGTATAGCATGTTTTTGTTTTGTTTATTATTATGTTGTTGTTGTGGGTGTTGTATGTGCATTCGTCTTGTGGTTATTAAGAACAACAAAAAAATCACAAAATATTTAATACAAACAATTAAACGGGTAATGGGTTTTCACATATTATTAGTTGTTTTTTCTTATATTTTTTTTTACTAAAAATTTACAGGTTAGGAAAACTCAAAACTAAAAAAAGCGAAAATAACAAATTTTGATTTATATTATTTTAATGCTAACCAATAATGAATGTGTGTGGGTGGGGTGGGGTGGTTGTTTGTTTTGAAGCATTATTATTTTTGTGGAGGAGGAGAAGTGGGGTGGTGGTTGTTTTCCTTTGTTTTGTTAAATTATTAATTATATAAACACAATTTTGATAAATTCTTTTTGCTCTGTTTTGTTGTGTTTAAAATAAAACAATGGTTGTTTTGTTAATATTGATTTTTGTTACGTTTTTTTTCTGTTATTTTTGTTTCTCTTTAACCTAATACCAAAAATATAATAATAATAATAATAGTAATAATAGTATGTTTATTTAGTAGTAGTATTTTTGTAGTAATAATAATTAAATTAAATTTCTACATGCTTAAAATTTAATATTAATAACTGTTGTGTAGAAATAAAATGGTCACACACTGTTTTTTTTTTCAGTAATTATTTAATTTAAAATAATTGCTACACTTACAAAAAAACAATGTCCACACGTACATATGTATGTTGGTTGGTTTGTGGTGTACTATATAGATAGAGTTAGAAATGATCAGAGAAAATACGAGTGCGGTATACAAAGTGACAGAAAGTTACATTAAGTTGGTGGTGGTTTTGAGTTGAGTGTTTGCCTGTGTTTGTGTGGTTGTGGGTGTGTGAGGAGTGTGGTGAATTTTGGAGTTGGTTGTTCTACAATTATTAACGTATTCTTCTTTTGCTTTACTTCACAGACTGTTTTAATGTTTTTTCTTTTTTTTTTAATTACAATTCCGTACTTTTTGTTATTAATTTTATTTCTTCTTCTTTTTTGTTGTTGTTTTTTATTTTGTTTGCAGTATCAGAGCAAGTAGTGGTAGTATGTAATAGTAATAGATCCAATTGTTTTTCTTTCTTTTATTTTGTACACATTACTTATACATATAATATATATAAAAAGAAAACTATAAGCGTTATTTAAAAAAAAAAACGAAATTAATTGTGTAAAAACAATGTTGTAATTTTTTTTTCTTTGCTTTTTAGTCAGTAGTATATTTATACATTTTCTTTAAACTATTGGTTTTTTTAAAAATAAATGTTTTTCTTTTTTCGAATACAACGTTGTAAGCTGCTTGTTTTGTGTTTTGTCTCTCTGTCTCTTTCTCTCTCTGAATCTCAATCTCTTTCTGATTTTCACAATGTATCTCTCGCCCTCACCATAGATCACTCTTTCTCTCTGTTCTTGTTCTCTGTCTCACACATTATGTTTGTTTAATTCAATCAGTTCATTCAGTTAACAATTACAATTTATTTCTTTATAGCATTAGTATTTATTTACTGGTTTGGCCTAAAATTAAAGAAAAAAGTAATTATAAAAACAAATTATTCACATTGTAAGAGAAATAATATTTTTTATATGGTGAGAGTTTATGTTTGATTTTTTTTTCTCAATACAAAAGAAAAAAAAGAAAAAAATAAAGAAAGAGGAGGAGAAAAAAATATATAGTATGTAAAATGTACGTTATCAAACTATAGAATTGTTCAAAGAATAAGAGGAGAGTAGAGAAAAAATAATGAATAGTAGTAGAGAGAGTTGGTTGGTGGTAGGAATTAAATAATAATTTTTAACTGTTTGAAGGAGTTCTTTTTTGTAATGATTGTTTTTTTTAAGTAAATAATAGTAAAAACAGAGTAAGAAGAAAATTAAAATACACACACACACCGTTACAACAATGACAATCAGCAAGAAAGATAATACAACACACACCAATACATGAGAAAGAGAATCGTTTAGAAAACAAAATGAGTGGTAACACGCATCAGGTGGTTGATAGTGGTGGGTGGGTGGCTGGTTGGTTGGGTGACAAGACCAGTGCAGTCAGTAGTAGTGCTGTATTTCACTTTAACTCCCTCCCCCCTCCCCCTCATTCCCTGACATTTAGATTGAAAGAAAGTATGAAACGAAGAGCAATTTTTTGCATATATAACGATTGTATGATTTTCTCAAGGTGGAGCAAATTTGCCAAGAAATCAATTGCAATTCTTTTGAATTGAATTCGAAGCTTTGAAAATAGTAATAAGTAGACCTTGAAATTGTGTATACTTTTCCATTTTCATCCAATGGGAACCAAACTTTGCATTTAGACGTTTTATCATTCAAATATATTTTTCGCATATTTTCAATATGCACTAAAATTTTCTAACAGTTGAACGATAAAACGTCTAAATGCAATCGGCTGAAAAAAGAGAGATATGCAAAAATCCGAGGTCTAGTAATAAGTCGCAATCTGCGAAACAAATAACCTTCCCTGGGCTGGGTAGGGCTGTTATATTCCAATTTCCAAACAGAAACGTAAAACCGACCGCAAATTTTGAAACAATAATTATTTTAATTTATGATTTGAAATATACTTAATTTATCTTTCTAAAAAGTGACACCTGTTCTGTATTCTGAACAGTTTTTTGATCCTATAACCCGAATGGTACTGCTTGTATCAAATATACTTCGATTGGGAAAAGAAGGTCGTCATCTGAAATCCAAAATGACGTAACATCAAAAAAATCGAAATGAATTTTATGATTAATTATAGTCTATTAGACTAAACTACACATTCTTACAAAATTTTAGAGTTCAATATGTAAAATTGACCATTTTATGAGTGAAATTCAAATCGACGCAACAACAAACAAGGTCATTAAAAAAGCGGAGAGATTCATAAAATTTTATTTTTATTTATTCAGAAAGTACACCACAACTAAATATTTGTTATTTGATTTCGCCTTAATAGTCTGGAAATCCATAAATCTCGTCAAATGCTTCAAATTACTTTACTTTGTTTTTTGTTTCTCCTGAAAAAGCAAGAACATTTGGGTTACGTCATTTTGGATTTCAGGTGACGAAGTGATCTGTATTTACAGAGAATCCTCCTCAAACTGACGTTAATTCTGCAGAACGGAATACAAAAACATTTTAGGTCCCTAGTAAAAATAAAATAATTAATAGTAGAACTCGGCTTTTTGCATATTTTTTATTTTTTATCCGATAGGAACCAAACTTTGTCTTTAGACGTTTTATTGTTCAAATATATTTTTTTGGCATATTTTCAATATGCACTAAAATTCTCTAATAGTTGAACGAAAAAATTTCTAAATGCAAAGTTTAGTTGCAATCGTATGAAGAATTAATAAATATACAAAAATCCGAGGTCTATTAATAAGTCGAACGAATGAGCCGAGCTAACTAAAAAAACGCTTGAGGTATTATTATTTATTATTAAGGTATTTATTTTCTTTTTGATACATGTATTTTATTTAATATTTTTGTTGGCCTTTCACTTTTTAGTCGACGTGAAGATCAGAAGGCAGGAAAACCTACCGAATGAAACATTATTTTATCAATTTTATTTTAATTTGAAAAAAAAAACTATTCACTGTTAAATCGAAGTGAAGATCAGAAGGCAGGAATGAAAGGTTATGGTTATGCAATGAAAACATTATCCATCATGCAGAAGTAGCCTCACATTGATCTTCAGCTACACTCCAACTTATAGCGATTTCGATTCTGAAAAAAGTTCAGCATTTTCTTGACATTTACCCGAAGACTGCGAAGACGCTTCTCTAATACATTTTGGGATATTGAAAATTAGAGTTAAGTAAAATTCGAAGGACTACATCATTTCGACCTAAAAAAGTGTAATATTTTTTAGTATTTCACGTCCAAAGGGTAAATTTTTTTTCCAGAAACGAAATCGCCATTAGTATTATAAACATTTTTTTTAAATAATTCAGTCCATAATAATCAATTTTTGTAGACACAACAGTAAAATATTTGTTATCTATAAATGCAGTTCTAAATTAAAGCATTTTTTGTGGTAAAACTCCTCTCGGATATTTTTGCAATTGTTTTTCCGGATTCAATTTTTTTTCAAATTTGAACATCTTCAACGAAAATTTAAAAAAATCTAATTGTGATTTCGATTCTGAAAAAAATATGGCCCCGTCAACTTGAAATTCTAAAAAATATTTGCACTTTTTAGGTGGGACTGATGTAGTCCCTCGAATTAAACATAGCTTCTATTTCAAAATTCCAAAATGTGGCTTTGAATAGAAGTCCAGAAATAGGGAAAATGGCTATAAAAAATAGCTATAAATTCCATTAGACTTCAATTAATTAAATTTAGTGACTAAATTTATATTTAACTGATTCGATTATTCTTCTCTTTTTTGAAGATTAATAAAATTTGAATCGAATATATTTTTATAAAAGCAATAAAATCCTTTTGAAATTGTCAAAAAATATTTATTCTTTACTTGTCTTTTTACACAAATTATTATTTTTCTCAATTATCTAAAGAAAGCTTTCTCTTCATTCGAGTTCTAAAAATCATAATTGACATTAAATAAAATCTTTGAATGGATTTATGATTTAAATTTTTGTTTCGTTTATTCTTTTTTTTTAATATTAATAAAATTTGAATCGAATATATTTTTATAAAAGCATTAAAATCCTTTGAAATTGTCAAAAAATATTTATTCTTTACATGTCTTTTTACACAAATTATTATTTTTCTCAATTATCTAAAGAAAGCTTTCTCTTCATTCGAGTTCTAAAAATCATAATTGACATTAAATAAAATCTTTGAATGGATTTATGATTTAAAAAAAATATCGATATTATTGGAATAAAGTTCTAAAAATTCAGATTGTCATTAAATAAAATCTTTGACTGGATTTAGGATTAAAAAATCGATTTTATTGGAATAAAGTTATAAAAATCCAGATTGGTATTAAATAAAATCTTTGACTGGATTTAGGATTAATAAAATATCGATATTATTGGATTAAAGTTCTAAAAATTTAGATTGGCATTAAATAAAATCTTTAAATGGATTTAGGATAAAAAAAATCGATTTTAATGAAAAAAAAATTCTAAAAATCCAAATTGGCATTAAAAAATTAAATAAAATATTTGAATTGATTTAGAATTAAAAAATATCGATATTATTGGATTAAAGTTCTAAAAATTTTAATTGGCATTAAATAAAATCATTAAATGGATTTAGGATAAAAAAATTTTAATGGAAAAAAATTTCTAAAAATCCAGATTGACATTAAATAAAATCTTTGAATGGATTTAGGATTAGAAAAATCGATTTTATTTTAATAAATGGACTTCAATAATATCTATGAAAAAAGTTTATTCTCTTCCTTCAAGTTCTGAAACTAAGAATTCCCCTTAAATTAAATGTTTGAATGGGTTTGACGACAAAATATCAATTTTATTTTAATAAATGTGGTATTTTATATTGGTATTTAAACCGAAAACATGTTGGGAAAAATAATCTCATAGATTAAATAAAATAAAATACTGAACTTTGTACTAAAATGAACGATCGTTCATTTATTCATTGACAAATGCTTTGCTTAAATACTTTATATGTATCAATTACAGATTTAATTTAAAGAGTATTATTGAAAATTAAGTTTCTTCTCTTCCTTAAAGTTCTGAAAATAAGGATTTCCTTTTATTTCAATTTGAGATTTAATAAATATTATATTTTTATTGGTATTTAAGCCAAAAACATGTTGGGAAAAAATCTCATAGATTAAATAAAACAAAATACTGAACTTTGTTGCTAAATAATTACGATCGTTCATTTACTCATTGACAAATTCTTTGCTGAAGTACTTTATATGGATAAATTAGAGATTTATTTTTAACAGCATTTTTGATAATGAAAAAGTTTCTTCTCTTCTTTAAGTTCTGAAAATAAAGATTTCCCTGAAATTAAGCCTTTGAATGGTTTTGAGATCAAAATTGCAGTTTTATTTTAATAAATCTAGTATTTTTATTGGTACTTAAACCAAAAACAGTTTGGAAAAATAATCTCATAGATTAAATAAAACAAAGTACTGAACTTTGTGCAAATATTTTTCAGAATTTCACGTCGACGGGGCAACATTTTTTTCTAATCGAAATCACCATTAGTCATTGACAAATGCTTTGCTTTAAGTTCTTTACATGGATCAATTAGAGATTTTATTTGAATAGTATTTTTGAAAATTTTTTCATTTCTTTAAAAACTATTTCAGCTTGATTTTAAACTATGTTATTGGTATACAAACAAACAAAAAAAATTGGGACCATAATCTGACAGTATAAATAAAACTATATAAATACGATCGTTTAAAAATTGTCATTCATTAATTGCTTTACATTTTTATTGAAAATGATTTTGTTTCTTTAAACAAGATTCATTTCTTTTCGGCATTTGATTTTGTTTCTTAAGCAAAAATTCACTTATTTAATTTCAGTAGATTCAAAGGATCAAGCGAAATCTTAACAAAATTTCCGATATCAATACTAACTAATTTTACAAATTAAAATTTTTATAATTCTTATATAAAATGCTTTTGTTTATTTTCAGTATATGCAAAAGATTAAGTAAAAACTTAACAAAAACAAAATTCCGATATCAATACTAATCAATATTTGGATCAATTAGGAATTTTATTTGAATAGTATTTTTGAAAATTTCCGAAATAATTACTTTACAAAACTTGGTTTCCATTTTAATGACAAAATCAATGGTCCATTCAATTCTGGCAATGCTTTTAACAAGAAATTTTTTTCGACTCAATTGCAAATTTTATTTTTTTATAATTTTTAAATAAGTGTTTTTATTTCTAGAATATTCAAATAATTAAGTGACATTTAAACAAACTTCCTGATATCATTGTTACCTACGATCGTTTTGTAATTTATTTCATTCGTAAAAGCTCTGATTATGGAATTTTCGAGATGGGATTCCTTTCACAAATAAAATGTTTGACATTTTCGAACCATTTTTTTGTTTATTTAATACCATTGCAGATTGTTATCGCAATTAAAAAACAACTGAAGGAAATTATTTTAAATAAAAGTATAAATTGTGTCCTTCATAAATAAATTATTTCAATTCAAATTATTTGAAAAAAAAAATAGATGCAACCTCATTTTTTAGGTAAAATTTTATTAAATTTCTGAATTTTTATACCAAATGTTTTGATTTTGGATTTTATTACGATAAATTTAGGGAATTACTCGTATATCATTGAAATTTTCGAATAATTATTTTGGGTTTGTCCTCAAAGTCCATTCAAAAGAATTTCAAAGATAATATCCAAATTACGGATGAGTAAATAAAAACTGAGAAAAAAGATGAAGAGGCTTAATTTTTTTAGTTTCTTTCGGATTTCCATTTTAAATGCTTCGATTATGGCATTTATTTCGAAGAATTTGTGGGATATTATTTCATTGGGATATTCAAAAATCCATCATAAATAATTTATTTTAATTCCAGTTATAAATAGACATCGATTTTTTTCATCGTGTTGGAACTAAACTTTGCATTTAAACGTTTTATCGTTCAAATATAGAAAATTTGAGTGCATATCGAAAATAAGAACAAAAATATATTTTGACAATCAAATGTCTAAATGCTAAGTTTGGTTTCAATCGGATGAAAAATGCGCAAAAATCCAATTTCTAATTATAAATAAAAGTATTTCACACCTGTTCTGCATTTCGAGAGCGGATTGAATCCGAATTTCTTATTCATAAAATTATCCATAATTCTGTTTTAGGACTTTTGGAGACTCTATGTAAATGCAATCAATGTCTTTAATTTCCCATTCGAATATATTTGATAAATTCGAATCATATTTGGTTCAAAAGAAACAAATTTAGAAATTCGATTAGCGGTATATTCCGATTAAAGCCACATTTGGATTATAAATTTTTTTCGGATCAATTTAGGGGTATTTCTTTGGATTTTTGAAAAATATCTCGGGATTGTCTTCAAAATCCATTGCATTTCAAATTATAAAAAAAAAATAGATGGAGTTTTCATATAATTAAGTAAAATCTTATAAAATGTCCGGATTTCCATATCAAATGTGGTGTGGACTTTATTTTTTCTTCAATATACTTGTTTTAAATAATTTGAAAAAAATAGATGAAGAGGCGTCATTAAAGTAATATCATATCATAATTTCTGGATTCCTTTATGAAATTCCCAGATTATGGATTTTATTAGGATTAATTTTGGGGATATTTTTTGAAAAATTTTGGAATTTTTGAAAATATTCTCCGAAAATCTATTTTGAAGAATTAACTTCATTTCCAATTTTTATAAAAGGAAAATAGAACAAATGAAGGGACCTAATAATTTTTGTTAAATCTTACTGGATTTTCAATATTAAATTCTTTAATTATAGATTTTATTAGGATCAATTTAGGGGATACTCCATTGGAATTTTCAGAACATTTTCAGAACTCATCCTAAAGAATTAACATAATTTAAAATTATTAAAAAAGACAAAATCTTATTCATTATCTGAATTTTATATCAAATACATTGATTCCGATTGATTTTATTAAAAATTTTCATAGGAAAAAAAGTTAACTTAATTTTAATTTTGAAAAAAGTAAATGGAGAGGCCTCAATTAAGGAAAATCTTATTCAATTTCTGAATTTCTTTGATATCATGTGCTTTGATTATGGATTTTATTTTTTTTTAAATAACATTAAAAACAGAAGAGTTGTCATTAAATTTATATAATTTAATATCTGAATTTCTTTATGAAATGATTTGAATATGGATTTTATTAAGATCAATTTTGGGGATATTTCATTGAAATTTTTGAAAAATTTTCTGCGGATCGTCTTCAAAATCACATTTTGAAGGATTAACTTTATTCCAAATTTTTACAAAAGAAAAAAAATAAAGAGTCCTAATAATTTAAGTTAAATCTTCACAAATTACTGAATTTTCAATATCTAATTCTTTGATTATGGATTTTATTTGGATCAATTAAAGGGATATTCCATTGGAATTTTCATAACATTTTCAAAATGTATCCTAAATAGTAAACGTAATGTCGAATTATTAAAAAAGACACCTCATATTCAGCAAAATCTTATTAATTTTATATCAAATACATTGATTCCGGATTTTACTAGAATATTTCGCAGGAAAGAATTAACTTAATTTCAAATTATTTTAAAAATCATTTATTTAAAATCTTAGTTATGGGTTGTACTTTTGGATCTATTAACTTAATTTTTAATAATTTAAACAAAATAGAAGAGGTGTCATCAAATTAATACCATTTAATTTCTGGATATCTAAGGATACATTTTGGGGATATTTCAATGGAATTTTGGAAAAAGTTTCTCCAGTCTTCAAAATTCATCTTGAAGAAATAACTTAATTTTAAATGATTTTTTTTACAAAATAGAATGAAGAGGCTAAGTAATTTAAGTTAAATCTTAATGGACATTACTGGATTTTCCATATCAAATTCGTTAATTATAGACTTTATTAGGATCAATTTAAGCGATGTTTCATTGGAATTTTCTGAAAATCTTTTAAGTAAAATCTTATTAAATTTCTGAATTTATTCGATATCAAGTGCTTTGGTTATGGATTTTTTTATTAAATAACTTAAGAAGCAGAAGAGGTGTCATTAAAGTAATCGACCTTATTCCAGTTGGCGTCGTCGACGTCGTCACATCATTTTCGTCATATCTATGAAGTTCTAGCTTTGTCATCTTTACGCCAAAACGAATGTTTTTGGTATCCATGAACTAACAAAAACCCTTTTTATAACATAAAAATATTAAAAAAAAAATCAAAATTTATGAAGTCGTCAATCTAAACAGTGTCGACTAAGTATCGACGACGACGACGCCAACTGGAATAATTTAAAAAAATTCAAAATTCATCCAAAATAATCAAGGGGTCTCTTAATTAATATTTAAACAAAATCTTATAAAATGTCTGAATTTCTATGTGAATTTCTTTGATATCGAGTCTTTGATTATGGATTTAATTTGTTCATCAATTAACAAAATTTTTAAAAAATTAAAAAAAAAAAAATAAAGGCGGTGTCACTAAATTAGTTGATCCTGTTCTGAATTCCGAATGTGGTTTGAATCGGAATATTCCGCTCGGAATGGAGTTTCTAAATTAGTCACTTCGGACCCAAATATGTTTCCAAAGTATCAAATATCTTCAAATGGAAAATAAAGACAACCTGCGTTTACCGAGAATCTTCAAAATCTTCTCCTCAAAAAGAAATTATAGATAATTTTATGAATTAGAAATTCGGATTCAATCCGCTCTCGGAATACAGAACAATGGCGAATATCATTTAACTTATGGATTTCTACATGATTTCTGTCTTTCTTTGATTAGGGATTTTATTAGCATCCATTTTGGGAATATTTCATTGGAGTTTTTGAAAAATGTTCTCCGCATTGTCTTCAAAATCCATCTTGAGGAATTAACTTCATATCAAATTGTTACAAAAGAAAACAGATGAAGAGTCCTAATAATTTAAGTTAAATATTAACTGAAATTACTGAATTATCAATATCAAGTTCTTTGGTTATAGATTTTATTAGCAAAAATTAAGGGATTTATCAATAGCCTTCCTAAACGTTATAGTTTATATTTCAAGATATTTGGGTTATTACTTAAATGAAATCTTCAAAACTTGCGATAATTGTGGGTTTTTTCTGATTGATAATTATGAAAATAAAAATAAATATTTCTCCAATCGTTTTAGTTTCTTAAATAAAGTATATCTTCCTTATTTGTTTCGCAACTTTCCTTTGGGATGTTAAAGTGAAACACAGCTTAAATTTCCAAAAAAAATTAAATTTTTAATTTATACTTTTTTAATTACCAAAAAAATATTATCTTTCTTGTTCGAGTGATTTCTTGCAAAAATGAAAATGAGATGTTTTTTTCTTTTTCAATAATGTTTTGATTGATTTGTGGCGGCGGTGGTGGTGGTTTTTGTGGGGGGTAGAGAGAACAGAACATACTATACGTTACGATTATAAAATACGCCATAATAACACTAACCAAAAGCTTAGACCTAACAATACGGAACGCTGGCTCGCTTGTTTTTATTAGTTTATTGTTTTTTGTTTCTTTTTCAAGTCTAACTATATTTTTGTATGTATGTAGGTATATATATATATTTATATAGAGATGTTATGTTGAAAGTTTATATATATGTATATATATATATATTGTAGGAAGAGAGACGACAAAACTAGTTAATGATATTGCTGTTGTTTTGTTTGTAAATGTTTGTTTTTTCATCTTCTTCGAATTAGGCAAAAAATATTTTCGGGTTTTGTTGGTGTTTAGTTTTGTTTTTTTTTATTGGTGCTTGAAAAATTTTATGTGACCATTTTATTTATACATTATTTTTTCTTTAAACTAAAATTATAACAAAGAGAGAAAAAAAACGTAAATGATACGACAACTATTTACAAAAGTAATTTTTATAGGAAGTAGTGTGGTGCAGTAGTAGGTAGAGTAGATAAGTTAGCAGCAGCAAAAGCAAAAAGCCGGCCAAAAAAACAAATAATTTACACATAAAATATAACTAATTTTAAGCTAAATAAAAATTAAATTAAATTAATCTCCCAACACTCACACAAAACGAGTTTGGGAAAGATTATTACAAAAATATTGAAGAGAAAAATAAATTAAAAATGAAAAGCGGCCATGAACACACAATTGTTTTTTTTCTTCGTACTACACAAAACAATGATGGCTTAACAGAGTTAATTAATTAATTGGCTTACAAAATACATTAGAAAAAACAAATACATTAGGTTACAGTTGTTGTTTGTGTGTATTATATATATACGAGTATAATAACATTATAGTTTATTATTATTTCGGTTTAAAGTTACTTTATCATTTTCTTTCTTTGTGGGCGGGGGCGGAGAGGTGAGAGATAATAATGATTCACGTTGTATTACTGCCTGCTCGTCGTTGCATGCTCACTCTGGGTCTCTTGGGAGAGAGAGAGAGGGGTGTCTTTTTTCTTTGGCCGTTGAATCTGCCTTACCGCAATCAATGATGCCTGATGGATGCATGGAATTTAGGGTGGCCGGAGAGGAGGTCGGGGCATATATTGTACATACGTAGTAAATTTGGTTTTTGAGATAAATTGAAGTGAGTGTGTGTGTGTCTGGTCATATGTTGTTTTTTACCCCTTTGGCTAGGAAAATCCGTCATCTTCTTTGTTTAAGCCATAGCCATCTTAAGCTCCGCTCACACATTCTCTTTGGCGTGTGTGTGTGTGTTCATGAATCATAATCCTCAGACACAAAAAGCACACATGAGTTTTGTTTGTTGTTTTTTTTTCTCCTTTGCTCTCAATTGTGGTACAATTTAAGTCTTTGTTTTGTTTTGGGTTTTTTGTTTTTTCTATTTTATTTCTTCATGTAAGAATGGTTAGGATCTTACATAATAGCGCAACACGTTACTTAATAACTTAACTTATAAGACAAAAATATTAAGCAAATACTTTTATATTGTTTTAGTTTTAGTTTTTTTTATTTTCATTTGCATTTGCATTTCGTTTAGATTAGTTTTTATTACTCTCTTCTCTCTCTGGGTTATCAATGATGCTTTTGATTTGCTTTGCTTAGATTTGTTTGGTATTGTTTCCATTTCATTTCATTCAATTCATTCTTTCGTTGTTTCAATAGATTTAATTTGAATTGAATTGATTTATTTTGAAGGTTTGTTTGTGTGTGGTGGCTAGAAGATAGATATTTAGTGGCACATGCTAGCTATCCCCATACATAATCTTTGAGTTTAGAAGAGCTTTAGCTTTCTTGCTTTTTGTTTCATTGTTTCATTCAATCATTTTTTTCTGAGAATCCATCTCACAGAGGAGGAATTAGAGGTGTGTATTTTTTTCGATAAGTCATAGCTTGTCTAATGTTTGAGTTTTTGGAATCTAAATTAGAAATATGGGGTGCTGGTTATAAATCCATTGAGTAGTAGTAGTAGTAGTAGAAGTAGTAGTAGTCTTAATTAGATATAGAGTTAATAGATTTTTGTTTAAAGAACTTGAAACATTCGAAAAAGCAAGTAGTGGTGAGAGTGAAGTAAGTAGTAGTGAGTGAGAGTGAGTGAAATATTGGTGATCGTTTTTATTATTGGTTGTTGTTAGCAAAGACATACATAGATAGAGAATGTAGAGTTAAAGTTATAATAATAAAACAGAGAATACAAGTTAATGTGGATGATTTTTTTTGTTTTCGTTTTAATCAATCTTAAGAACATAAAAACAATTTATTCAATAAGAGCTGCTGATAAATCTCGCTACGTAAAAAAACAAAAAATATAGTAGGTACGTGACAATTACAACAAATGTATTAATTTATAAAAAGACAATGTATTAATTAATTAATGTAATATTTATAAAAAAAGGCTGTTTTTTGTGGTTGGCTTAGGAACTAAGGAAACTGATTTTTTAGCTGCTTCTTTTTCTCTATACATAATGCTGGGTTTTATGTTTTATCAATCTTTTTTTGTTTCTATGTATGTATTTATACTTTTTTGGGAGGTGGCTTTTTGTCTTTTGGTATGTTTTGGTTGGTTGCTTGGTTGATTGATTGATTGGTTGGTTGGTAAGGTGGTTGGTATTCATCAACTAATCTCTTAATAATTACATATTTGTAAACACAAAACAAATACATATAACATATTTTATAAACGTATGTATATGTAATGTTGTCTCTATGTTTATTATTACTGATTTTCTTTGTTTGCTTTTTTTTGGGTTTGCCAAACTTCTCTTTTTTTACGTTAAACATAATAATTAATATACATAAAGAAAATAATAGCAGTTTCATTTACACTTACCGCTTACTAAACCTTGAGGAGAGTTTGGAAAAGAAACTCATGCGACCGGGATGAGGTGACTCTCCTGGCACACCACCTGTGGCCGAATATTCCAATGCAGTATTGTTTCGTGGCCTTGTTTGACCTATGGTTATTTACAAAAAAAAAAAATAAAATTTAAAGAGAAGAATAGTTTTATTCTTGTTTTTTTAGAAATTAATAATTACTGCACAAAAGAGTGAGCAAGAAAAAGAAAATAAACAAAAAAATAATCTAGACAATTTCATTTGTCCACATGTGAAAAGGCCTCTTAATTATGTTAGAAAATCCTATATATTTAACAGATTTTATAGAAAAATACAGACGCGGGCTAACAATTATACTCTAAGTTTTAGATATGTGTTTCATGAAGTGTTTTGGCAGAAGTCTGGTTTTGTTTTCGTCGCAAATATTATTACTGAGCTGCTAATGTAAAGTCCAGACCATTTTCAACTGTATTCAAAAAAATCAAATAAAATTCGAAATGGAATATATTTTTTTAAATTCTATAAAAAAAATTTTGTTTTATTTCTTGATTCAGTTACGGCAATATTTATAATCTTTCATTTAGAAGACATCAAATGAAAATTAAACAAGTCGTAGGTCGAAAAAATAAAGTAATATGCTTGCATTTTTATTTAGAAAACAGACAAAGTCTAATATCTAACAAATAACATGAAAAATTGCAAATTGGTCAAGATGAAACACAATTCAAAACTATTTTAGTTGATGTTTAAAATGCTCTCTTTTAGAATTGAGGAAAATGAGTTTTTATGGTAACTTCCCCTATTTATCTCAAGATGATAGCGACCAAGAAACCGGTACTATCGGGTCTGTTCTGTAGCAAGGTGATTTGAAATCACGGTTATTTAAAATCACCGGCGACTTACAATCACTGTGGGAGTTCGAAATCGCCCGGTTTATTATTCATAGCCTCCCAAAAAAGATGGTTCGAAATATGTTCGGGTGATTTCGAACTCCAAAAGTGATGTTAAGTCGCCGGTGATTTTAAAATCACCGTGATTACAGAACAGACCCGTATATGTGGAATTGCGGAAGATTCCTATAAGTAACGGGTTTTCCAATAGGGATGATATGCTTTTTAAGTGACGTTTCGACCATTTGTAATATGTCATGATCTGTCATTTGTTCTTCATTGTATTCAGTAGTGTTTACAATTTCATCATGGAGAGATATACGCAAGAACAACGTTTACAAATTATTCAGTTTTATTATCAAAATTTATATAAAAAAAAACATTTTCCAGTCGACCTACGACCTTGACACCCATGAGCAATATTTTAGCTCTCGTTAAGAGCTATCTTTTTGCCATTGACCGATTCCCGATCCGACGTACCGTTTAAGGAGCTAGAGCAAAAATAAACTTTCCGTTCACATTTGAAAATGATGCTGTCCATTTTTTTTTTAAATAAAAAAAACTTTCCAGTCGACCTACGACCTTGACACCCATGAGCAATATTTTAGCTCTCGTTAAGGGCTATATTTTTGCCATTGACCCGAATGAAAAACTGAATTGTTGCGAGAAAAGTTTGGAGATTCGATTATTTCAAGAAATTGTGATATTGAATGGCCTCCAAGAAGTTGTGATTTAACACCATTAGACTATTTCTTGTGGGGTTATTTGATGTCATTGGTCTTTCGAAATAAACCAGAATCTCTTCAAGCTTTACAAGTCAATATTGAACGTGTCATTCATGACATATGACTTGATTTAGTGGAAAAAGTGCTCGAAAATTGGGTTCATCGCAGTAGTTCCTGCAGAAGAAGTCGTGGAGGCCATTTGCATGACGTTTTATTTAGAACTTAATTGTATCGATTGTACTTCACATTAAATAAAAAACTTTTGAATTTCATTAACAATAAGTTTGTTTTTTTTTTCAAAGAAATCATATCAATCTTATTGGAAAACCCTATAGTATAGATGTAATTAACGAATCCGTATTTTACTAAATTTTAACCATTTGTGGGAGAGGTACTCGATGGAGTGGCCAATATGGTCCATATTCGAAGTTATAGATAAATAAATTGATTGGCATTGTTTTCTTCATTATGATGCCGCCGATTTTTATTTCTGCCTTTCAAAAAAAATCAACTTTTTTCTATTTTTTTTTTACTAAAGGTACATTATTGGTTTTAATTTTTTTTATTTATGTTTTATGGAATCCATACAATCTAATGTATAATCCTTAATCCATACAATAAAACAAGTTTTTAAGGTCTCTGACATTTTTTAGCATAGTGATGTAGTTGAAAATGGTGTGTTTTCATATTCTTGTCTGAAAGATTATTTCCCTGTTAAGAATTGAAAATGTAAATATTTCAGATTTGGGTTTTTTATCCCAATTCATATTTTGTTTTTTGATCCTACTTCAGATATATTTTTGTACTGGCCAGATTTTGCTTTACCTTATCAGAATCTTATAACCAATTATCTAGGGATTTAATTTTGCTTTTATTTTTACTTAATTTGGTTCTGATTTATTTTCTGGAAATTTTCCTTTTATTTTTACATAATTTGAATTTTTAATATTAACCTATGAAATGTATTTTTGCTTAAAAACTTTATATAAAGTTGCTAAATGGAAAGATAAGATATCGCTATCATTTACTTTTTTTAATTTTTTTTACAAAATTTAAATGAGGATTTGAAATTTTTAAAAAATTTAGAAAATGCGTTTTACGATGTTTGCAATTGTTCTTGAACGGTTTTGGAACGAGAACATAATGGACCATTTTCGGAATTATTTTTTAAAATAAATGTAGATTTTTTAAATCTTTTATTTAAAAAATTACCTACCACTTCAATTTTTTTCTAAATTTATACAGAATACGTAAACACCAGACTCTCACAAATCCAAAAAAGTAATTGCATTTTTGGTGACGTAATATTTGTAAAAGTTAGGGACGAAATACTAAAGCAGATCTGCCAATTTTGGACATTTTTTCTTCTGTCTGTTCACATATGAATTTTAAAATCACTTTATAAGACGCAGGGTTTTGCAGAAACAGAAGAAAAATTTCCAAAATTGGCAGACATGATTTAAGATAAGTATACACGATTGCCAGATCGGACAACGTTATCAACCCTGTTCAAGTGCTGCAAATGACAATGAGAGATTGTGAGTCAAAGGTGAATTGACAGTTCAGACATTTGCAAGAAAATCTTACAATTACAAATATTTACAATATATTTTGTAAATATTTATATGCAGGATTGCCAATAAAAATTTAAAGACAGTGTTGCTAATAAAATGTTTTTCTGACAATGGCGCCGTTATCACATATGCAAATTATCTCGCAATGAATTTTTAGCTAACGTTGCAAAACAAAAATTGTATTTTCCCACGGTTGTAAATTAACATGGTTGCATTTTCCGCCATTTTCTGGCAATATTGTCCAATCTGCAAATCCTGTGATCCTGTGAGCTTTAGTATTTTAAAAAAAAAATACAAATTTTTTAAAAAATATTTCCATAAAAAAATCGTTTGTTATATTCTCCTTCAAAAGACGTAAACTTTGTAAAAATCGGTTTAACCGTTCAAGAGCAATTGTAAAAACAAAAAATGCCCTTTTCTCAATTTTTTTTAAACATCATAAAATTGTGTAAAAAAATTTTTGCAAAAAATAAATGATAGCAATATCTTATTTTTCCATTTAGCAACATATAATTATTTTTTTTAAAAACCATACATTTTTCTTGTTCTTAAATTGTATACAAAAACTGCAATTGGAAATGTTTTTTGGCGAATTCAACCAATTTGTTTGCTTTGGAGTTGTTTTAAAAATAGACTTACTATTGTTTGGATTATATAGATCATGGTACTTAAATCATCTACTATATCATCAGCTACCTTAAACAAATTAATATTTTTATACTACATTAAGAATTATCAAATTTTATACAATACCTTAATGAATTTTGGAGCTGTATATAAATATGAACGTTATTTTGTGCAAATTTAGCAATGTTCTTTTTTGGTTTAGGAGGAATTCCACTCTCCTCCTACATTTCACATTGACCCTATGTAAAATACAGCCTACGTAAATCGAAAACGGAAGCGGTTTTTAAACCATACACTTCACAGTGGCCCGGGGTCTTGTGAGTTTGTGCATTTGTTTGTAACGCTCAAATAGAGAAGAGTAAGACCCATTGTTTATAATACCGATAGACTTGGAATCACATTCTGCCGTATTTATGGTTCGATCACAATGCAATTTACACGAACCTATTGGACTATGCATTTCTACTAAGATTTTGTGGAAAACCCTTTATTATCAATGACGGCTAGCTTCTTCTTCTTGCATGAGGCAAAAATATTGTTTGTTTCATTCGAATCTATCACAGTACAACACATGATTTTGGGCCTCAATTCTGAGAATTGCACGTGAAAGTAGCCCCAAAAATAAGAACTTGTGCATCATTCGTTTAGTCAAGTGGGCTTAACTAATATCACTGTCCAACAAATTAAGACTTTTTGATTGGAACAGATTAGCGACCCTATAATTCTAAAAGAGCATAATGAGTAGATAATTTTTGTTGAATAAACTTATAGTCCAGCTGGTCTGAGTTTTTTTAAAGTGGGTCAAATTTTCATTTATTGGTCGAAGGGAAATGAAAAAAATGATGTAAGTTAATGTCTAAGAGATTTTTCATTGTCAGAGTTACATAGTGGAATTTTATGAGGATCATCAAAGACGCCTAAGTTGTATATACATATAGCTCTTTACGTTGAATTAGCAAAATTACGTGTCAACTTATACAAAAAACAACTATAATGTTAATTTAAAGTCGCGATAAATTAAAATGGAAACGCTTGCAATTTTGTACAGTGTAATGCGTTTATAGTACCCATAGTCTATTAAAAAAATTGGGTTTTTGTCTTACCCTTTTTGGTAACTCCTAATTAATATGGCCAAAATAAAAAAAAAAATTTTTTTTAATTTTCCTTATTTTTATAATATGGGAAATAACGTATATATTTATCCATAGATACCATACTACTATTTTTTCTGTTTTTATTCTTTACCAATTCCATTTTACTCAACAACTTTAAAGCAAAAAATAAATACTATTAAAAATTATGAAGATGTTACCAAATATTTCATTTCATTTTCATTTATTTCATCATAACTTGTAATTTAAAGCCTCAAAGGCCAATTTAAAATAAATTACAAAATGCATAAAAAATAATAGCAGCTTAGAAGACTACTCCGACTGATGACTACTCCATTAAATAGAAAATTCAATGTGTTTAACAATATAAAATTAATAAAAAAATATATATAAGTTGTATTAAAAAAACATAATCTAATTTAACTCTCAATTTAATACATAATAATGAGTTAACAAGGAAGAGAACATCTATTCCTCAGAAGATTTAAAGTGGCATAGAAGTTTATTTCGATAACAATAAGGCGTTAAGTTAAAAACTTTCAGGACATTTGGCAATACGTTAAATAAACGAGCTACTCGGACGAGAAAAGATCTCTCCATGAGGTGGTGAACTCTCGGAATTAGAATTTGGTTACTGCGTGTCGAATGACAAAATATAAACGACTGAAAAAGGAACAATGGACACTGATTCCTATAAATCTTGTAGAAACAGAAGAGAATACGAAATTTTATGAATGTATCAAGAGAACAGCCCAGAAATTGTTTCACGAAGGGTGAAGTATGTTCACGTCTATTAAGCGCATACAAATACCGCATAACGTTATTCAACATTAGCTGAATCAAATGTAAATTTGTCTGGATACTTGCTGAATATACTTCCAAACAGTACAGAAAGTTAGGCATAACAAGTGCAGAAACTAATCTTTGTTTGACAAAACGGGGAAGAGATAGATCAGTCGAATATAAACATCTTAGAGTGAAATTGATTCGAGATACTACATTGTTTATATGCAGCTCAATGTTAGTGCCATTGCATGAAATACTTAAATTATTTTGACAATGCACAGAAAAAAATAAAGCCTTTGTTTTCGAGGCATTTATTTTAAGCTTATTCGCTGTCATCCAACAACTCAACGAAGCTAACGTGAGGTCTATTTTTGATTGTAGAACATTCATAAATCTGCTATCGCCTTTAAACAATAACTGAATGTCATCCGCAAATACATAAGGTACGCACCAGTAATCCATTTGGGAAAGTAAATCATTAATAAAAATAATGAAAAGTAGTGGCCCTAACACCGAGCCTTGAGGAACGCCACTTTTGGAGTCAAGGACAGAACTGTATTGACTATTAGCATACACTAATTGTCTCCTACCAGTTAAGTACTTGTACACCAAAGAACAAGCTGAGCTCCCAAAACCGAACAGAGAATATAGTTTGTTAATCAGGATACCATTTGTCGTCGTTTCTTAATAAATGTTTTAGCAACCAGACTTCGTTAAACATATTTTAATTTATTACGACTATTCTAACATTCTAAACTATGCTAAGTGCAAAAAGGTAGTTTTTCAGGAGAGGCGATCAAAGTTTGATGAATTTTCTATGTTTGTGTGGAATTCCTTTATGATGGAAATCGAATGACCTGTACTGTTTTGTGAATAACTTTTGATTGGGTTGACGGATAAACACCAAATTTTGACAGAATATAATTTGGAATATTTAGAAATTAAAAATACAATCTCCCTAAAAACATGCTAAGTCGACTTAGCATGTTTTAGAATGGTGGTATCGATATTATTTATTTGTATAAGTTGGCGTGTAATTTTGCTGATTAAGCGTAAAAAGCCATACTTACAACTTTGGTGTCTTTGGCGACCCCCCACTGAAATTTTCAGGAAAACATTTTCGTTGAATATTTTAATCGTTAAATGTCCTTTTTGAAAGGACTTTCTTGATTTTATCCAAAAAGGTACAAATTGACGTATTAAGAGGGGAACTAGAGGGTTAATATCTTCCACAAAAATGATCCTCATAAAATTCCGCTATGTAACTCTGACAATAATAAATATCTCAGACACTAAGATACAGCATTTTTTTATTTAGTATAATGCTCCCTTCGACCAAAAAATTTAAACTTTGACCCACTGTAAAAAAAGAAGATTAAAATATGTTCGTAAAACATTTTAATCCTAAAATGTCCTATTTGAAAGAACTTTATTTTTATTTTAAGGACAAAAGGGCCAAATTGACCCATTAAGAGGGGAGCTAGAGGGTTAGGATCTTCAACAAAAATTATCCTCATAAAATTCCACTATGTAACTCTGACAATAAACAATCTCTCAGACATTAACTTACATCATTTTTTAATACAGTATAATGCTCCATTCGACCAAAAAAATTAAAACTTTGACCCAATGTAAAAAAACTCAGACGAGCTGGACCATAAGTTCATTCTACAAAAGTGATCTACTCAGTATGCCCTTTCAAAACTATAGGGTCGCTATTCTGTTCCAAAAACGATTTTTTTTTGCTCATGTTGAATTTTTTCCACTTTTTCTATATTTTTTTCGGTATGTCGGTATCTTTTGTATCTGAAGCAAAGTTGTAGATATTAAATAGGAGAAAAAAATGCGGAACAAATCCATCCGAAAAAAGTGCATCCAGTGCGTTAAAAATCGCAAACATAATTTTGTTAAAATTGGAAATTACAAATTAATAAATGAAATTTAAATTGATATATTTACTCATTCTAATTTACACTTTCTCATTGCAAACTTGAAAAGAGGAGTAGAACACAAAATTTATTGAATTTTAGCCACTGAAAATCGATTCTAAACTAACTGCACTGCACATTGTGTTTTTCAATAAATAGGTCGTTTCAAATTCAAACACATCCCTAAAATCGAAGATCTTAAATAACAAATTGCAATTTGTTCATAAAATACAAAGTAAACAAAACAAACTCACCTTAGTCTAAACCTTTGTAGATTCTATAAAAGGTTAATTAAGGTCAGAAATAGTGATAAGGTAAAGCAAAATCTAGCCAAGGAAGTCAACTATAAATAATATTGCGAAATTATTGAGGCCCGCATTCATGAAACACATTACCCAAAGGGGGGGACTTCTTTCCTTCCCCAAAGCAACACATAATCCTGTTGTGTTTCTCTTCTTATTTGGTATAGTAAAAGCATTTCCGATTACATGTTTTAACAAATCCTAAAAATACTCTGTAATGATATACTAACACGAGAGTGTTCCAATTTTTATTACAACTTAATTCTGGGCTATTTATTACGTTTAGAGAGATAAGGTGACTGACTATTTTTTGTTGTTTTACTTTAGTTTTAGTTGAGAGTATGTACACTCGTACATGTACTAGGTATGCATGTGCATTTCCACACATTCCTACTACGAACGATGACAAGTATAATTCCATTTCTATTTTGAGTTCTAATATGTACTTAAAAGTAGTAACACAAAAACAAATATAACAAAAGTAATTACAACAATAATAATAAATAAATAAATGAAAATAGAAATAAAACAAATGTATACCTATACATATGTATGTATATTCATATATATATATATATATAACCAAACGGAAAAAAATCAATGTTAACGTAAATACATAAATAAATAAATGAATAAAAATAGAACATGAAACTATGAAAAGTATAGATAGAAATAGAGAAGGAGGAGGAGGATTATGGGGAAAGTTAACAAACAAAAATGTTATGTTATGGTTTAAGGGGGCGGCGAGAGGGGTGAAGGTTGAGTGGTTGAGGTTGAGTGGTTGTGGAAGGATTGGTTGGCAGCAGTTTGCTTAGCTTGCTTGGCTAGCAATTGTCTCAATTCAATTTGATTGTTCGTGCTTTATTTTTAATTTTTTAATAACAAGTTTAGAAACAGGTTAGCCGTTTTTTGTTGTTGTTATAAAGTTTAAATATATATAGTATGTAGTATGTATAGATATTACAAATGATAATTAAGGAAACAAGGAAGAGGAGGAGGAGCAGGAAAAGAAGGCTTAGAAGGACCAAAAGGAAAATTTGAAAGTAGTAGAAGAATTCATTTATAGATATGGATAGCATTAAATATTTAGATTTAGAATAGAAGGTTTCATCAATCGAGAATACACACACAAAGTACAATATCAAAATAATGGTTAATGGTGCATTCATTCTTCCCATATATAGAGTTTAGATATTTACAACATAAAAAAAGAGTACTTCAAAAATAGTATTATTAGATACGCGACGCGTCAGTTTTCAACGTTTAATTTTTCTGTTCACATCTAACCTGTTAGATTTCTCTTTTTCTCTTAATTAATAATTAATCTCAAAGTTTAAATTTTTTCTAAAAATATATGTTATTAAGTAATTGGGGCAGTTTTTAAAGTTGAAAAAAAAAAACTTCGAGTTTTTTCTTTCTTATTTTTTATTTTTAAATTAAAGAGTCAATTAAAAATGTGTGTGAGAGAGAGCAATCAAATTGTGAAGTCTGTATTGTTGGTAGGTTTGTTTTTTGTTGGTTTGTGGTT
Source organism: Eudasyphora cyanicolor (assembly GCA_963930755.1). Lineage (NCBI taxonomy): Eukaryota > Metazoa > Arthropoda > Insecta > Diptera > Muscidae > Eudasyphora > Eudasyphora cyanicolor. The sequence goes on along the minus strand of OZ005738.1, from coordinate 9,626,838 downwards.
GTTGGTTCTTAAAGCAAAACTCACCCGAATGAAAGGTTGAACGTGATGGTACATTCCTGGGAAAATGTCTGCCAGATTTAACAGCCGATGTCACTCTAAGATCGTTGAACACGCTATTTTTGGGGGATTTCATGGCATTTCATTCATATTTGTTCGGTTTCGGTAGCGGTTTGATTTTCGTTTTTTGGTTATTTTAAGGCAGGCAGTCAGTCAGGCAGAGAGGCAGAGGCAAGTGGTGGTGGTGGTGTTGGTAGTAATAAGTGATATTTTGAGATATTACACACGCACACATAACATATGATTGTTTATCATTGTAATATACAATTAGTAGTAAGACAATTTTTATTGATCATATTTGTTGATTTTTTTCGTTATTTTTTTTTGCAACGAGTTAGATTTTTGTTTTTTTGTAGAGCATGCGAGCAGCGACCAAGCAGTTGATTGGTTGGTTGATTGATTGATTTTTGATTTTTTTTTTTGATGATGGTTGATTTTTTGGTTGACATTTGAGAGATCGCAAGTTTTGAGATTGGTGGTAGTTGGTGGTGGTGGTGTCATCATGCAAAAAGAAAATGTTCAAAGTAGAGAAAAAAGAAATAAAAAACATAAATAAAAAATCAATAAATTAAATCTTTGATCATTATCGAGAAAATATTATTATGAATGTAGAACAAAAAAACATAATTCTTCAAATACGATATACAAATATATATTACAAAACATCCTTTTTTTAATACATATTTAGGATTTACATATTATGAATATGCTTTTGGTAGACGTAAATACTATATATGAAAAAAAAAACTAAACTACTGGAGAGACACAAGTTTACAAAACTACAGAGAAATATGACAGAGTTTACAAATAATTAAAAAAAAAACAAAGAAACAAAAATAAATTAAATAAACTAAAAATTATGTGGCAACAAAAGTTTTAAGTTTTGTGAAGTGAGTACGTTTACCAAAAAAGATACAAAAAAAAAGAAATAAATAAATGAAAAAAAAAACACAATTAAGTGAAACAAAAATAGAAGAAAAACGAAAAAACAACGCTTTTGGTAGTTAGTGATTCTCTTGATCATCACCAACTCTCGTGGTCGTCGTCTTTGGCTAACAAAGTATTGCGAAAAAATCCTACACAAAAGTTGTTAAACCTTTTTAGCTTTAATTGATGGGGAGAAAACAAACGAAGTAACGTATAGAGAGAGTTAACCTAAACCTAGAGAAAATTTGCATTCTTCAAAAAATTAGCCTAATTACGTTTTATTTTGTTTTGTTTCATTTTCCGAAAATGAGAGGATTTGTTTTAGTATTATTTTTAAATGCATTTAAAAGAGTAGTAAAGAAAATATAAGCTTTAGCCTTTCAGCCCTTTTTTAATCGTTCATATTATGTTTTTGTTTTGGTCTCAAAGTTACTGAAGCATTCATTAATTTGTATTAAGGCATTTTTTTTAATAAAAAAAATAAAATGAAATTTAAAATTCAACAAATTATATTCTCAATTTTACTTAAATTACATGTACAACTTATTATACTCACCCATGGCATATTAATATGTGAGGAGGGTTTTGTTTTTAATTGTAGTAGAGGTACCATTTTTTTGTAGATTTGGTTTAATTTGAGTTTTTTTTTTTTTGGTTTGCAAAAAAAAGTTTTACAACAATAGAGTTTATGGTAAAAAAAAAAATAAAAATGAAATATCAAAATAATTAGTGCTTTTGGAAATTTATAATAAGGTGTGTGTGTGTGTGTGGGAGTGTTGGTGTGAATGTTGGTTGATTGATTGTTAACAATAAAAATTAAAATAAAAAAAGTAAGGCCTGTATATTATACGTAGTAATAAAACGCATTTGCTATTAATCAATTGAATTAATCAAAAGTAATAAAGAAGCAGTCAAATAAATGTAGTAGTTGATAGATTGACAGATTGTCTGGTTTGTTTGCTGATGAGGTTATTAAAACTCATCCCGAACAACAAAGAACTTTTTGTGGGAGTTGATGTTGATCAAGCTGTTTTAACAGATGTTTTTGTTTATTATTATTATTATAATGTTCCCAATGATGTTAAAAAAGTTTAACATTTTTAATATTTTCTTTTCAGTTTTGTCGTTGTAGTTGTTGATGTTGTTAAAGCCAAAACATACAAATGAGTTGTGAGATACAGAACAGAATAGTTTTTGTTTTTTAAAGACAAAAGTAGTTAGTAGAAGTTCTAGTGATGTAAGTAGCAGTAATAGTGTCGTGTGTTTTAAGTATTAGTAGCGCAGTAATAGTGATGGGTGAGTTCTCTTTTTTTTTTTTTGTTCAAGTGGAAGGGTTTTAGAAAGACAACAAATAAAACAAATGATAATAAGAGTTTTTGAGGTGTTCGTATACATACTTTGAGTCTGTTGAAATAGCATTGGTTTTCTCAGTTGAAGAAGTCTTCTCGTAAAGTGTGGTAGAACGTCGTGGCATCATGCTAACCGTGGCCGACGGACGATTACTATTTGTGGGATCATACTTGGGCGTGTAACGGGGTTTCGGACTACTAATAGCTGTTGAAAGGAACATTTTATAATAAGCATTAGTTGTTGTTATTGTGAATTTGACCTTCATCATGATCTTAATTTATATGTACGTGTGTATGTGTACTTACATGTATCTGCTGTCGTCAATAATTTATGAGTGGCTGAGGCCGGCCTTTGATTTTGAGCCGAAAGACGGGCTGTATTCTCTTTGATGGTAGCTGAGTCTATAGTATTTTGACGCTTAAAGTTGCTACTACTATTTTGTAAACAAGAGAGGGAAAGAAGGAAACAAGAAAAGATTAGTAATAAAATTGATACAAAACAACAACTATAGAAGAAAGTACGAGTAATAGAGACATGAAATAACTCTCTGAGATTAACTTTATATAAACAACGTGTATTCAATCTTCTTTATACAGGGTGGTCCATCCAAAACGCACAATGTCAATTGTAAACAAAACAAAAAGTTTTCAGAGAATTATCTTAATATATTTTATTATGATAGAAGGATCTATGAAAATTATGTGTGAAACAAACTATCGGGCAAATGTTCGCCACGGCTTCGATGGCACATCTCTATCCTATGGTTCATATTTTCAATGACTCTAGAGACATAATTGAAGTTCATTGCCGTTAAGGTGCCGAATTATCTCATCCTTTAGCTATTGAATTCTTCTTGGCTTATTGATGTACACTTTTTCTTTTAAATATCCCCAAATAAAAAAAGTCCAACGGTGTCAAATCACATGATAGTGGCGGCCAATTAACATCACCACAACCATTGAATTTCTAGCGCACAAGAGCCATTGTTTTGTTTGGCTGTGTGGCAAGTGGCCACCATCCTGTTGAAACCACATATCGTGCAGGTCCATATCCTCAATTTCTGGCCACAAGAAGTCCGCTATCATCTAGAGATAACGAACACCATTCACGGTAACTGCTTGGCCGACCTCATTTTCGAAGAAGGTCGGCTCGACGACGCCGCCAGCCCATAAACCAATTGTTCAATAGTTCTGTCTCACTATCGCGAACAGCACCAATGTTTTACGCAGAACGAACTGGGCGAGCATGCACAGGGGTTTTCCTACAGACCCGGTTTGTTGAAATTTGCGCACAATTCTCCCGATTGTGAACACATTTGATCGATTATGCTGACCAAAAAAAATCACAAAGTGCATTTTGATTTGAACCCCAATTTTCGTAAAAGGCTTCAACAATCTTAACACGCTGCTCTATTGTGTACCTCTCCATGATTGAATTTGTCAAACAAAGAAATGTCAAATTAAGTTGGGAAAAAAAACTTGACGGTAAGATGTGGCACACAATTAACACCGTGCATTATGGTTGGACCATCTTTTATATAAAATCCTTTGTACGTACGCATGGTCTCCGTGGATGTCTTATGACCAATAATCGTATTTTTCTAAAACTCTGAGTGTATTGTATTTTTGAATGATATACGATTATAAAAACCAAATTGAACACACATAACAACGTCTGCGGAAGTCGGCTAATTCCTTAGACATGATATATTAGAGGGGATTGGAATTTGTATGGCTAAGGAAGTTAATAGAAACTTTGGATATATCCTGAAAATCGCCTATTTAATCGTCTGGCTCACAAAGTTTGGTTGTTGTTACGATTTATTTTGTTCTGTTTTATTTTCCCGAAAAGGAAAGGATTTGTTTTATTATTTTAATATTTAAAAGAGTAGTTAATCGTTCATATTTCTTTTTGTTTTGGTCTGAACTGAAGCATTCATTCATATGTATTACACCGTGTTTATACCCTAACTTTAGTGAAACGAGGGTATATATTATTTGCTACGGACCAAAAGTATAACACATCGAAGGAGTGACCCAATTATGTTCGGTGGAAATTCTTTTTCAATAATTTGAAGTCATTTGCGCAATGTCCGTCCGTCTTTCTGCCTGTCCGCTGGCTGGTGCGCACGATTACTTTCAAAAGGAGTAACCGATTGACTTCAAATTTGGTATGCGGTAATATTTTCCTCCATCTCAGGCTAAGTTCGAAGATGGGCCATATTGGTCCACCACTGGGCGACTAACATGTGTTAAAAAAAAGCAAAATTAATCTTAAAAGGAAATAATATTATTTATTCTGTATTCGATTATTTACATATAGAGATAAAATATTTTTGCAATAAACAAAAAAAAAATATTAAGAAATATAAAAAATCAATGGAGTATTAAATTGCATAACATATAAATGAATACAGATTTTGACCAATATCAGAAGGCTTCGTTCCCGATGCAGGAAGTGTTCTATACCAAATTTCATCCAGGAGTTGGACAGACGGACGGACGGTCGGACGGACATTTTTAAATCGAATACGCTAGTGGTTCTGAGTCGATGGGTATACTTGAAGTTTGCTCTAGCTCAGTATTTTTAAATGTTACAAACATCACGTCCAAAACAATATTATAATACCTATCACAGAGGGCTGTATGGTGTAAATACACAGTATTTAAGAATAAATTTATTATATCGAAATTAATATTCACATTCAAGAAGGTATTTCTATACGAATTTACCAACGGGTTAAATTTTATGACTTATCAAACTTTGGAAATCGATGATTTTTTTGCTACACAATTTCTTACAATTATATTATAAAAATGTATTAAATGTATTGAATAATTAACAACAGGACCTAAATTTTCAACCATTATATATTCCGAAATTAATATTCATATGAAGACTACGTAAAATATGAAATTGAGTGTTAATTTTATGTCGGCTAAGCCGTCCAGCCGCTGCCGATCTATAATTTTCAATGTCAGCCGCCGCTGCCAATTTTGGTTCGGCTTCATTCTACGTTCCCAAGCCTTTCACATCAAATTCACCACCGAGAGTACCTCACTGATTTCCCAGACAAATTTTGTGGCCTAGAAAAACGACTACCACCATTGGATTCAGCGTGGTGGAAGTACTCATTTCATTTTTAAATTGTAAATATGTATTCCAAATTATATTCGGTCAAAATTTGGGTTTTATCCGTCAACCCAATCGAAAGTTATTCACAAAACAGTACAGGTCGTTCGGTTTGAATTTAAAGGAATTCCATACAAATTTAAAAATTTCATAAAACTTTGCTCGCCTCCCCTGAATGAACAACCTTTTGGAGTTTATCACGTTTTAGGATGGAGGTATCGATATGTATGTGTATCAATAGGATCTCATTTCTGTGACATTTTTGTGGACTAGCACAGTGCTATTGTCATCTTTCTAATAGCTCTAAATTTGTTTGCAAGTTTTTCAAAAAGAGGTTCTCTCATTATTTGCTATTTTCTTAAGAGTAGAGTTATTATTTCATGCCTTTCAGAATTATGAAAAAAAGTAACACTTACATTGAAGATCTTTCCGCTGTAGATCCAGTGCCAGCAATCGCATAATTAGTGCTGGACGGAACGGTACCAGCTGTTCCTGTGGTAACAACTTGAGCAGCTGTATTGCCAGGGGTAGCACCTTTAAAACAAAAAGTAAAAAAAACACACAAATTATTAAAGTCACAATTCAAGTTTCTTCTTCATTTTTTTCAAATTTAAATTTAAACTTATTTAATAACGTACGTAGAGTATCAGCCCCAGAGGATGCCCTTCTACTTGGTTTTGTACTAGAAGCAGAAATACTTCTGTGGACACCGCGGTGTGTTGGGCTTTGTACCGAAGTATTTGCAGAAATAGCTGTTCCATCATTACCCGATATATTTCGTAACGAAAGTGAAGAGCCAGATCGAGAACCATCACTTTCAGGCTATATATAAAAGAAGAAGAGGGGGGAAGATTTGGTATGGTCTGGCACACAACACATATGTAACAATAGCAAAAAGGGTGATTGATTGTTTGAGAGAGAGAAAGAAATGGGGGAGTGGGTTAAGAGAGATAGAGCTCTACTTACATCAGTACTTTTTCTTCCCAGCAATAAATATGTTGCGAACACATCATCATAACGTACTTGTGACAACGAAGCTTCTATTTCCTGCCTATTATAGCCCATTGCAACAAGAGCTTCTACATGGTGTGGAAGGAAGAATTAAACGTGGTGAGTGACCCCAGTGACGCCAAACACAACGACAATTAGACGAGATGGAAGACGACGACGACGATGACGATAAGTTTTTGTTTGTTGAAGGCGTTTGTTCGTTCGTTATACATGTATGGGAGGGAGAAGAAATGGAAAAATACATTAGAAGCCTGTTTTCACATAAATATATATGTACATAGGTATATAGAATAGTTTTCCGTTTAACAAAAAACTGTTTAAAAACGGTATTTAATTGTAAATTAAATACTCATTTTAACACCTTTATGCTAATAACATTTGATTAATAACAATGAGTAATGTTTACCAACCGAATCCCAATAGTGATAAAAAAAAATCATGTTCAGATGTTTAGCTTTTTTATGTTAGTTAATCTAAAGAATGAACGTTTTTGTTTTTTTTTTATTGCTGCGGCTGCTGCTGGTGGTGGAAAGGAATAAAGTCCACAAGTGAATTAGGCTTTCATTTGAAATTATATTACAATGCCAGAGAGAGAAAAGCAAAAGCAATTTTTGTGATAAAACAAAAAGAGAAAAACTCTAGGGATTTGAAATTTCTTATAAAGTTATACATTTCTATATAATGTATAACCGTCAGCCTTGTGTACTTCATTCAATGCAGCCAAAACCAATTTGTATTAAGTCTAACCCTAACTATATTTGCCTAAACAAAAATATTTTTTTCCAATTTTGTTGGTAATTCTATTTCAATTTCAATTTCCGTTTCTAATTACAGTCGTTTTTCTAAACTATTAATTGTCTCCTTGAAACAAAAATTAGGTTTATTTTTGTTTTTTTTTTTTTTAATTTCCTTGGTGAAAACACAAATTTCTACTTATAAACATATATACATACGTTAATTTGTTTCATACACACAACAGAGGAGGAAGAAACACTTAGTATTTGCAATATTGGTTTGAATCACACAAAATGGTGTTCAAGTGGAAAGGTGGGCTTGTGAGAATATTGCTTATAAAACAACACTAAATTATAATAGTAGTAGATAATCATAGTAATACAAAAGAAAAAGAAAACTAAAAAAATTTCTTTGAAGTAAAATATATCCAAACTGGTGGTGAGAGCGGCTACACATTGATAAGAAAGAAAAAAATACCCTTTTCCTAAGGGCAGAGAGGGAGGAGGATATTGGTGGCGGTGTGTGAAGACAGATGAGGAGGCGAATGCGATAGTAGTAGATGATGCGATGGGAATGAACTATTAGGTGGATGGAGCGGTGTACAGATGTAGGTGTAGTATTTGTTGGGGTTAGAGGGTCTCATTTTTGGTTGGACAATAGTAAGTCTCTTAGTGACTGAGTGAGTGGGTGATATTGTTAAGAGTGGTGCGGTTTGTTGGTGGCAAATCAACTTGTGATGGGCGCATAAAATGATAGTGATGATGGCAGTTTGCAGAAAAACACTTTTTCTAATAACTATTGATTGCATCAAAACATCACAAAACAAGAACAACGGTTGGCGTGAACTTGGCGTCATTTAGACGCCGTTTAGCCCAACAACAACACCACCACACACTTGGCGTGGGTCCCCGCCGTCTAGACATTGAAATTCAAAAGGAGGAGCTTTTTGTTTGTAACATCAAGAATTATTAGAAAGGGCATTTTTGCTGCGGCGGGTGTGGGTGTGGTGGGTGGGAGTGTGTGTGTGGTCAAAACACTAGTATCGTTTTGATTTGTAACAGCGGCTGTTTATATACAACGGTCAAAAGAATGAAGAGAATGTTAATTGTAATGGCTTTGTATACAGTACCCGTCTTACCTATCCGTTTGACATCGCCCAATTCTTGTTTGGGTTCTATGTAAGGCTTTAACTCGTCATCTTCAAACCCCATATTCATCCATTTGTCACCCATGATGGTTTCGAGACTAGCACGTTTACCCGGATTCAATACTAAGAATTTACGCAATAGATTTTCACAGTCAGTAGACATGTAGAATGGAATCCTAAACAGATACAGATACAAGACAAGATAAGCAAACAAGCACAAATAAAATGTATTTATAATAAATTGTATATTTACCTATATTTGCCTCTGAGCACACGTTCCCTTAATTCTCGTAATGTTGAGCCATCAAAAGGTAATGACCCACTCACAAGGGTATACAGTATAACACCTAACGACCAAACATCCACCTCGGGACCATCGTATTTCTTGCCCTGGAACAGTTCGGGTGCCGCATAGGGTGGACTACCGCAGAATGTGTCCAGTTTGCAACCGGGCGTAAACTCATTGGAAAATCCAAAATCAGCTATTTTTATGTTTAACTCACTATCTAATAATAGATTTTCTGCTTTTAAATCTCTGTGTTTGGAAAGAAACCACAAAGTGGCCAAGTGAATGAGTCATTATTCATTGTTAAATAAAGCAACAAGGAAGATAGATAGTCAGTCATCTCTTTGTTATTTACATATCGTCATCAGAAACAAGAAAAGGGTCAATCACCATTTTTGAAATTTTTAGAAAAAAACTAAATAAAATTAAAAGTTTTGTCGTTAGTAAAACGGGATTTTCAGTATAATACCCAAACATAATGATGAACATATTAATTCACACAAACATGATTTATTACTTGTTTTTGCAAATTGTGTGAAATAGACATTTTTAACTATGAAAAAGAAAATATTTGTTGTTTAGCCCTTTTGGAATTTCGTCAATAAATTCGCCATAATAGTAGGGCGCTAAAAATATGTCAGGATGTGTAATTTGAAGCAATGAACTTAATTTTGGATTTTTTTTTATTCATTCGCCCCTTTTTCGTTTCTGATGATAATGAGCATATCTTCAACTTAAATAAATACAAGATAGTGTAGACACAAAATATAAATAATAAACAACAGATTGATTTCTTCACTTTAATTGATTTGAGATAATAAAACAGTAATTTACACGAAATATACTCAAGGTGGGCAGACTTCTTGGTATGAATTTACTTTATAGAAATTATTAAAAATGTGTCACCAAAATCTTCAATATATTTCACAATGTATAATTTACTTCAAACTCCTTTTGTTCTGCAAAATTTATGTTACGCTGTCTTGTATTTAAGGTGACGATATATGTTAGCATGCATGTATATATACCACCGAATATACACACCTATGTATTATACGCTTTTGGTGACAATATTGCACAGCAGAGACAATTTGACGGAATTTAACTCGTGCCTCCTTTTCCTTCATGCGACCGTGTAATACCAAATAATCGAATACTTCTCCACCTGACGCATATTCCATGACCAAATACAGCGTCTTTTCCGTTTCGATAACTTGAAACAGTTTCACAATATTGGGATGATCGAGCATTTTCATTATCCTAACCTGTAAGATGGAAGAAAGAAAGAAAAGCCAAACGTATGGTATTAGTATAACAAAGGCATTTTATCAAATATGTACATATGTATGTATATATGTACTTATGTATATATTACATGAAGCAAAGCAAACTTGTATGGTTATTGCTATTGCTTTCTAAGCCGATTTTCAGAGATTATGGTATTGTTAATGAAGATAGTTATTTAATTTTTTTAGTCTTCTATGATATCACAATACTAATGAACAGTTTAAGTTGGTATTTTCACACATTTTCGTCTAGCCGGGAGCAAGGTTCATAGCTAGACGCCAACAGATTTGGTAGAATGCTACCAAAGGGGTTCAAGTTAAGACAGAATTCTACGTTTATGGTTGAAAAAAGTTAAATATTAATTGGTGGCGCTGCTGGTGGAACTGTGAGAGATAGAATCATGGGCGATATTGATATAATCATGGGCTTCATATAGACATCATTTTGGTAATCTCCCTCTGCTGAAAAGCCATCTCTCCTCTCTCTAATCTATACTCATCACCTCCTTCTTTTTCTTCGACCTCTCCCTCTTCTTTTACTCATCTTCTCAGGACGAACACAATGAACCAAATGGTCTCCGAGTGAAGTGGTGCACGCCAGCAATGGTTGTGTGCCGCGCGTCCTTAACCTAACCTATCGCGAGAGAAATTGTTCAATGCCTATTTCTACGCAGCGAAATTTTGACATATTCAGAAAGTTATCTTATAAACTACACTGCTTTCGTATTTGTTTGTCATAGGCAAACCTGTAGAGATTAAAAATATCAATAAGATTGCCCTTACGCGATATGGTTCATTTCATTAATAGGAGTTTTATAAAGAAATAGCTCTTGAGCTAACTAAATTTCACAAAAATATATGTAGAGCCGGAACAAGGTTTTTTTGTTTATATAACTCTTGTTAATGATTGAAAAACGATCGCGTTAAAGCTATCTAATAGATCTTAAATATATCTCAACAATTATTCTTATGATTAAACAAATTATAAGTTTGTTTTGTCGCAGATGTTTGTAAGAGCTGGAAATACCTCAGCTAGAACCACCTTAAAGTATATGGACCGACTCAGAATCACTAGCTGAGTCAGTTTAACCATTTCTGTTCCTCTGTCCATCTTAAATTGTTCGTTAAGTACGTGACGCATTTTCACCCCGATCTTGCTGAGATTTGGCAATAAGAACTCTTCACACCTGGGAAGAACCCTATTGAAATTGCTCCAAATCGGTTCAGATTTAGATACAGCCCCCTTATATACGTTCCTTCTGATTTGATCTTTTAGCGCTACAGAAGCCGTATTTTACATCCAATCATTTTAAAATTTAGCAGGCTAGAGTTTCTTCACCTCCAAGGATTCGTATTGCCGAATTTGGGGAAAGTCGGTTCAGATTAATAGATAGCCCCCATCCACCGTTCCGATTTGGTCTTTTAGCGCTTTAGAAGCTGTATTTCACATTCGATCCTTTTGAAATGTAGCAGGGTGGAGTTTCTTGATATAGGGATCCTCATTGTCGAGTTTGAAATAAATCGATTCAGATTTAGATATGGCTCCCATATATGTGTTCCTTCCGATTTGACCTTTTAGCGCTCCTTACTGGTTTAGATTGACATAGAATCACTTTCTTGGTCGAAATGGCCATGTACGTCCGTCTGTTCATACATTCTTGAGATCAAAATTGGTACGTAGGCATTTCGTAGGGTAGGAGCGATCCCTCTTGAAAATGGGGCACATCGGTCCATGTTTTGATATACCCCCATATAGAGTTATCCACCAATGTCACTTCTAGGCGCTCTGGAGAAAACATTTTTAAATTTATGAGCCTGATATTTATGTATTTATACTCTATATTGCACTAAATCTTCCCTACTAAAAATGGGGCACATCGGTCCATGTTTAGTTATAGAGGTCCCTTCCGATTTGACTTCTTGACGCTCTCGGGAACTCATTGTTTTATCCGATTAAGCATTAATACTTTATATTGCACTTAAAGGTCCCTAGTAAAAATTGGGCACATCGGTTCATATTTTGATATGGGCCCCCATAAAAAGGTCCCTTGCAATTTGGATTCTTGACGCTCTAGGGAACGCATTTTTTATCCCCATCATGCTGAAATTTAAGCATTTATACTTTATGTTCCACTTAATCTTCCCAAGTAAAAATTGGGCACATCGGTTCATATTTTGATATGGGCCCCCATAAAAAGGTCCCTTGCAATTTGGCTTCTTGACGCTATAGGGAACGGACGTTTTAACCGATCATGCTGAAATTTAAGCATTTATACTTTATACTGCACTTAATCGTCCCTAATAAAAATGGGGAACATCGATCCATGTTTGGTTTAAAGATCCCTGCCGATTTGACATCTTCATGCTCTAGAGACGTCATTTTTTATCTAAAAATTTAGTATTTCTTACTCTATATTGCCTTTAATCGTCCCTAGCAAAAATAGGGCACATTGGTTCTTGTTTTGATATGGCCCCTATAAAAAGGTCCATTGCGATTAGACTTCTTGCAGCTCTAGGGACCCATTTTTTATTCGTTAATTGCACTTAATCGTCCCTAGTTCAAAATAGGGCACATCGATCCATGTTTTGTTACAAAGGTCACTTTCTATTTGACTTCTAGACGCTCTAGGAAACGCATTTTTTATCCGATCATGCTCAAAATAAAGCATTAATACTTTATGTTGCACTTAATCGTCCCTAGTACAAATGGGGAACATCGGTCCATATTTTGATACAGCCCCATATAGAGGACCCTGCCGATTTGACGCTATAGGGAACGCTCCTTGACGCTCTAGGGAACCCATTTTTTATCCCATCATACAGAAATGTAAGTATTTGTACTCTATATTGCACTTAATCGTCCCTGGTAGAAATGGGGGAATATAGGTCCAAATTGTAAATGGCTACCATATGAATGTCCCGTTCGATTTGATATCTTGGCGCTCTAGAGTACGCATTTTTAACCCATCATGCTGAAATTAAGGCATTTTTACTTTAAATTGCATTAAATCGTCCCTTGTGAAAATTGGACACATCGCTCCATGTTTATGATAGCCTCCATAAGAAGGTCACATACGAATTCGACTTATTGGTGGTGTAGATCTTACGTTTTTGGGTAGCAAACAATGGTGTATGATATTATATAGTTGGCCCTGACCGACTTTAGTCTTTCCTTACTTATTTACAAAATGTACAAAATTTCATAAGGTCCGGGATTTTGAAACGCCCATATACTCGTAGATTTCCTTGTCAGAAATTAAGTCGGTGTTCTAATGCTGTTTATCATCTCAAAGACACTTTTGACATTGTTTTCAAGACATAATCGCCACCATTCGTGAGATAAGAGAGCCAGCAGCCATCAGAATTTTAAAAATTTCATATGGTCCGTGATTTCGAAATACCCATATAGATTTCATTGTCAGACATTAAGCCGGTGTTCAAAAGCTGTTCATCTCAAAGACACTTTGGACATTGTTTTAATGACATACTCGCCGCCATTCGCGATATAGAGCCAGCAGCCATCACCAAGGTCTTTGCAAATTGGGTTGACAGAATACGCTACTGGAAAGCCACATAAATGAAATTCAATTTTTCGAATAAAAGTTGATTTTTCGCCCTGTACCGCATTCCAAATGTGTCTTGAATCGGAATTTTCCGATCGAGTTTCTAAAATTGTTTTATTTTATGTATCAAATATGTATAAAAAATTTTCAAATGGGACATACTCGCGAAGTAACAAAATTGTTTGACGTCGATTTGTTTGGACCCGATTGGTGCCACTACAAAAGAGTTATTCGGAAATCTGTACAGTTTTTCAAACAACAAAGGTGAAGGGACATTGTTCTACTACTAGAAAGTGCATGACGTTACAGCTGGTAATAGTTGGTGGGTCTGTTCTGAAATCACTTCTCATTGAAGTGATTTTGTTTTCACAGAAAAGGTGTTCCGTACCCAAAAATTTCGATAATCTCATGATTTTAAATCGAGCAGCTATATATATCGCGGTGAACACATATCATCTGATTTAAACGACTGGACTAAATCAGTCATGTGATTTCAAAACGGTCCGAGTTAGTTAACACCGTGATTGCACAACAGGCCTAAGTGCAAATTACTTTTTTATGTTTTCTACAATTTCATTTTAGCAACAATCTCGCATTTTTTGACATTTTTGTTTTATACATTATTTTTGCTCAACTTACCTCTCTAAACAGTTTTTGCAGCGAACCAGGATTCAACTGGGTTTTGTCAATAATTTTTATGGCCACTTCCTTGCCGGTGGGCAAGTGTTTGGCCAATTTCACTTTAGCAAAATTACCCTTGCCAATTGTCTTAATTAATTTGTATTTGCCAATATGCTCCTCAGTAGCCCGCCAACGCATGGGCGCGCTGCTGCGTATAGCCATATTGGGAGATCCCTAAAGAAATGCAAAAAGAAAGATAAATTTTGTATTAGTTATAAATATTAAATAAAATAAAGAATTAAAAATATTAATTAATAATAAAAGTAATAAGACGAGGACAAACTTCCGCACAGACCTTGTAGGATTACTTTCTTCTTATTTCCAAAATAATTCCCTGCAATTTATTTGTTAATTTTTTATACAATTTACCTTTTTCGCTTTTGTTGCTCCAGCAGATTCTCGATGTTTGAACTTTTCTGCTTTGCTGGTGGCCACTATAGGCAAGCCGCCATTTTCCATCATGGTCACCACCACCTTGTTATTGGTGGTGTTGGAGGTTGTACCCTCCTTAACCGGAGTCAAGGCATTCAGTGGTGTTGTGCCATCATGTCCCAGTTTGTTGTTCAATTTACGATCTATATAACTGCCTTCCTTGTGATAACTTTGCATCTGCTTGACAGTGGCCGGTGTATGGGATTTTGAACGTTTCAAGAATTTCATCATTTGACTTTTCACCTTTGACGACGACTTATCCCCGCCACCTCCAGCACCCGAAGTTATGCTTCGTCCATTATTATTTGTACTGCCACTGTGACTATTATTATTATTATTGCTAAGATGGATAGTCATAGAGTTACGATTGGAATTGTTGCCGGTGGGATCTAAAAGTTTCTTGCCACCACCACCACTCTTATCCAGCAGATGTAAACGGCGAAAATTTCCATCAGCCAGTCGTATATAACATCCCTCAGACATTTTGTGATATGAATCTGTGGGTAATTTATGGAAGTTTCCCTGCGGTGTGCGATAAAAACAGTAGTCCGTCTTGTGATAGCCATTCTCGATAGCAGAACTATTTTGCTCTGTTGTTGGGGCGACGGCAGCGGGTTTTGAGGAAACGATCTCCAATTTTTTCAATTCCTTTTCGGCATTATAGTTGACAGGGGTTGCACCCATAGTTATGGGGCGTACACGAGCCAAGTCCAGAGCGCCACCTCGACGGATTTTATCGGTAGTTCCTCCGCTCCCGCCCCCGCCGGTGGGGGCTATGGGAAGAGTAGCATTTTGTCGCTCTCTGTAGATCACCGAATTACTGTCGTCATGATTGTTATTGTTGTTTTGTATATTACTGCTGGTGGTCTGGCCCATATTAAACATGAATTCCTATGCAAAGCTTGACGTCGTTGTCGTTTTCGCACATTGACACATTTCTCCTCTCGTCGTTGTAGTTTTGGTTGTTGTATCCGTCGTCGTCGTCGTCGTTATCGGCTTCTTCGATGGGTGTTTAGTTGGTATTGTTATAAACAAATTTGGCTTGTAGCTTTTTACGTTTATGTGATATTTTAACAGTATTGACATTGGTAAAATGATTTCAGAAGCAAAAAATTTCTATTTTCAAAGAAAAAAAATTGTATTTTCTTCTACTTCTGCTGCTACGACACACAGAGGTAAGAAGAAATGTTAAATCAAGCACACTCGCAGTCGTACACACACACATGCACACATTCGCACTTGGGGGGACGACGACTTGTACTTAAGTATGCATAGATGGGCCCATTTCCCTGTCTGTCCGTCCGTCTGTCTGTCTCCCTGTCCATTATCTAAGGCCCAGAGGGGCAGGTATTCTGTTTTCTTTTACGATATTTACATTACTCGTATTACAAAAGAAGATAACACACAAAACAATAACTGCAGCGGCGGCAGCAGCAGCAGAGGAGGAGGATATTTTTCTTTTTGCGATAGTGAAACAATAGCTACACAATAACGTCGTTAACAAAACAATAACAACAAAGATCACCACGATAACATAAGTTTACAGTTCCCCACTATTCGACTTGACTTAGCCAACCCAAGAAGCCAACAAACCAACAACCATTAATATATTCCACACGAATGATAGCGTCGCCCGAGCTATAGAGCAGTGATTACTCCCAACCAAAAACTACCATGTATATTACTCTGGTGTACAAATACTGGGAGGGAGCGTGTTGTTAGTTATAGAGACAGTCAGAGCGCGACAGTTTGTAAGACAATAATTTATTTTTGAGCTACGAGTATTTTTTTTAAATTTATTTTCGCTTTCTTCTGCCGCTTTGTGCTATTCTCTTTTTCTCTTGGTCAGTCAGAGATAATAGTATTCACATTTAAGCTTTATCAGATCTTTTGCAAAACAGGTTACCCTCCCACAGTTCGGGGAGGACGTTATATATTTCATACATACATATTATTTTTTAAAATCTTAAGAAAAAAGAACAGATCAAATCGAAATCAATAAATGCCAGATTTTGACGACTTTTTTCTTAAAAAAAAACACATTTTAGTACAATAATCAGAAAAATATTACAAAAACTGTCGCTGAAAGTAGTGGAGCACAAAATATTTGCAAATTTACGAAAATCAGAAGAAAATTTTAGAATTTATTATTATGAATTACAATTAGTGAGGTCAAACGGGAAATCCCGATCCCGAAAATACCTGGAAATCCCGATACCGAAAAATCCCGAATCCCGGGATATTTTAATAATAATATATGAAGCTGCCTCGTATAAAATATTAAGTGAAAGACAGATAATCTCTGTCGAAAATGTAAACTAAAGAAGCAAATTGTTAACATCAAAAAACATTGACATAATCCGGTGAAAAAATTAGAAATGTGGAGAATAATTACAAAATATATCAAATGTAATTATAAATAAGTAAACTTAAAAAAAGAAAACAAATAGAGTTTGTTTCACACAAACGAAGATCATTGTATTCTATTCTTTCAAATTTTGTGAAAATCATAATATATCGTAAAATCTGATATGGATCGACAAATCGATTTGGTCCCATAAAAACGGAATTAGTCAAACTGATTTCTCAAGTTGAAAAAAATATTGTTCGTGCTTTAATTAAAGAAAGATATAACATCAATAATAATTCAGACGACAAACTGAAATTGGACTAAAATTATTTCATAGCTAAGACGTTGTGAACTATTTTAGTAAAAGTTAGTATTTTTTAACATGAATCATGAATATTACAAAACATTCAGTGACTGAAAATTGACTAAAATTAAAACTATGGCTCCCCAGCCATTGTAGCAGATAACAATTGAGAAATTGCGCAAATACAACGGAAAATGGTTCCATATTCTAGCAACCCTTACTACAAACGAAGCAACCTTACTACTTTGCAAAAAATTAACTTCTAATTTTTTTATGGAAAACACAATATTGCATTACTTTGAAAATAATTTACTTTTAATATTCTAAAAAAAATATTCTCAATGAATAAGAAAGCCCAATATAACAACAATAAATTTCCTCAAAAAATTGGTGCCAATGGTGCCTTTTTCGGGTCTGGAGTACATTTATGAATTTTTTTTTTTATGCATTTCTATTGTCTAACTTGCAGACTAACTAATGCAATTTTAAAAAAATACATTAAATAACAGACCCTAATTTTTTTATTGAAAAAAATTGAATGTCAAAACACTTTCTGAACACACTGTAAATAAAACAAAGCAGGTTTTTCCTTTTTGTTTTTAAATTACATACATATTTTTTTGAAAATTGTTGGAAAATCATATATCAAAAAACAATAAAGGGTAGTTTTATACACTGAATACAAAAATTAAATGCCAAAACATTTTCTTGGTTTACTGTACATAAAACTATGCTGCTTTTATTAAAAAAAAAATGTGGAGTTAGTTTCCAAAACAACAATATAAAGCATCTTTGTGCAATAATATTTATTAACTTATTTTTAATATTCTTAAGGGGAGTTTTTAACAATCAAGAACAATTTTATTAAAAACAAGAAGACTGTTTCTTTAAATATGAAATTAATTCTTTACAAAAAATCTCGATTTTTTTGATTTAGAATTGGGTTTTCCAACAATATGTGTTATTTTGGTATTCAAAGAAAAATTAAATTTTTTGAAGTTTATTATGAAATAAAGAGGAAGGTATGCCGTTAATAATGAAAAACAACATCAGCCAAATGGCCACCACGACTACGCTTACGGGACCATATCCTTTTCATGAAATTTTCCATAACCAAATCGCAAAGAGGCTGCCCTATGTCCTCGATAGCCACACGAATTCTATCATTGAGGTCTTGAATCGACGCTGCGCTGTTGGCGTAGACTTTGTCTGGCACGTAGCGACGTCTTGTTGAAAGTAAACGTTGTCCAAATCAATAAGAAAGCCCAATATAACAACAATAAATTTCCTCACAAAATTGGTGCCAATCGTGCCTTTTTCGACCATAAAAAATCACTAATCATCTCTCGATAGCGCAATCCATTCACCGTAACTGCTGATCCAACCTCATTTTCGAAAAAGTAAGGTCCAATGACCCCGCCGGACCATAAACCGCACCAAACAGTCACACGTTGACAATGGAGAGGCTTCTCAACAATAACTCTTGGGTTTTCCGAGCCCCAGATGCGACAATTTTGCTTGTTGACGTAGCCACCGAGGTGGAAATGGGCCTCATCAGTCAAGATCATTTTTCGATGGAATTCCGGATAATTTTCATGCATTTCAATGACCCAATCAGCAAAGACACGGCGTTGTTATTGATCGGCCGGCTTGAGTTCTTGTGTTAACTGAACTTTATAAGCCTTAAGACCCAACAGCTCGAATTTTTCCACCAATTTCTGTATTGCGGTCCGACAAGGTGCTTCACGACGACCAAAAATGCTTTAGTTTTGCGAACTGTAACTGCAATTTCAATGCGTTGTTGAATTGTGTATCATTCCATTTTTATTAATGGCGTAGTTTCTACTTGTCAAATGTCAAAGAATAAAAGCTTCAAAAGTGACAGCTACAGAAATACCGGGTGATTCAAAATAACACATCTTGTTGGAAAACCCTGTATTATTCTTTGAAATATAGAAACTGTTTTTGAGATTTCAAAAAACTTCTTTTTGTTTTGAATAAAAGTTTTTTTTTGGGTGAAAAATAATAAAACATTTCCTTGAATCAATTAAGACATGAGTCAAAAAATTAATAAAGAACACTATTTTGTACTTTTCTTTTTGTTATAAACGGAGTCTTTTAGTAGATAATAAAAACTACGCTTAAACATGTCATCAATAGCAAGTCTCAAGATGCCTTCAAAAAGTGCACCGCAGTGCTTCATCAAAGTTCTCCCCACTATTCCATCAAATCTATGCCACAAAATTCTGCAAAGAAAGCATCAAGATTCCAAAAAAACTCGCATCAAGATACCTTCAAAAAGCATGTCACATAATTCAATCAAATGTATGTATGACTCAACATTTCTGCAAAAGTACGTCTCATCATAACATCAAAACACGCCATAAGATTATAACAAAGCACGCATCAACATCTCATCAAAACAAAACCTCAATACTCCATTGAAAAAGACGGCATTCAAAATTTCATCAAAATTCGACACAACACCCATTAAAAGTATGCCTCAATAATTCATCAACTGTATACCTCAAGATACCATCAAACGTACCCCCCAATAATGCGTTAAAAATAAGTATCAAAGCTCGTGGACTATGCAAGATTTCCTCAAACCACAACACAAGATTTCAGCAAAATAAAATCTGGTTTCCATCAAAAAGTATGCCTCAAGATTGCTTCCAAGATTTCACAACAGGAAGCCCTCAATATTCCATTAATCGGCATAAAATTTCATCAAAAGTACGCCATAAATAGCTCTCTTCAAGATTCTGTTAAGACCACCAAAATCACCATTCAAGATTCCCCCGAAAAGTATGCCACAATTACAAAAGCACACAATTAGATTACATCAATGTACGCTTTAAGGTCCATCAAAAGTACGCCGCTTCAAGATTCCATCAAAAACTCTCCTCCTCAACATTATATCAAAGTGTTTACTTTGTGGGTAAGTCCAGCTTTGAATTCTTCACTAAATACACACAATGTCTAATAAATAAAGAAAAACAGTTGATAAATGCAAATGATTAATAAATTAATATTTTAAATATTTTTGTGATTACACTTTTATGATATTTCCAATTTCATAAATTCATGTAGACATTTGTCAACGGCATTTGTTGTGTAGATTCAGTTCATAAAAGACAAAGAGATAACTTTTAAAAATAAAGTCTTTGGTAAAAGATACGTCAGAGGTTTGTCAAATATTAATTAATAACTTTTTTCGAAGATCGCTGATAGTGACTCACGGACAGTAGTAAATTTTTTTATAAAAATAAAAAACAATGATATTACGTCAGAGATAAGTAAACATGTTTTGCAATACTGGAAAAGAGAATGTGCCATTATAAAGAAGAGAATATGCCAATTTGAAGAAGAGAATATGCCATTGTAAAGAAGAGAATATGTCATTATAAAGAAGAGATTATGCCATCAGTTGTCATTAAAGACTTCAGGGTAACCCCCCATACCCGTAATTCAAAATAAAAGAACAATTACTGGAAATGTATACAAAACATATGGACAACATTTAAAATTCTTCTTTTGATTTCACCCTTGTATTTATTCCACTTAATTACAATGTAATCATTTATCTCTTTTTTTCTACAGTCAGATAAACCTTAACTCTTTGATACCAGGCTCAAAACATATCATCACACGCACACTTAAAAATTCTATCAAAAAGTACGCCTCAACATGTCATCACATGTACGGCCGACTCTCCTATCAAAGGTACGCCTCAACAATCCAATAGATTCCATCTAAGTGAGCCACAACATTCATCAAAAGAACCCCTCAAAATTTCCTCAAATGTGCGCCCAAAGTTACCATCAAAAAAGCACGCCTCATCTTTCTATCAAAACATGCCACAAGATCCATCAAAGACCGCCCAACATTCAATCAAAAACTACACCACAAGATTCCGTCAAAAGTATACCTCAATATTTTCAACGGTTCAACAATCAATCAAAAGTACTCCTCAACAATCCATCACACCAAAATTCATCAACACCTCAAAATTCCAGCAAAGTACTACATCCCATCAAAAGTTCGTCTCACAATTCCATCTAAAACTACGCCACAAGATTCCATCAAAAAGATGTCCCTAAATTTCAACAAAATATACGCCATCAAAGCACGCCTCAACATTCCATCAAATGTACGCCCAAATATTCCATCAAAAGTACCCCTCAACATTCCATCAAAGTGTCTCAAAATTTCACCTAAATATTACTCAATATTCCTTCGAAAGTACGTCTCAAAACTCAATCGCCACAAGATTCCATCCATCAGCATATGATACGTCCAAAATGGCAACTCTGGATTGCATCAAAAAGTACGCTTCAACATTTCATCGACTGCTGCCGGCCTATACTAGCCCGTAGCAGCTGCTGCTGGCCTGTACACGCCCAGCTGCAAGGGCTACATGCCCAGCAGCCCGTAGCTGCTGCTGTTGGCCTGTACTGTACTAGCAAGCAGCTACTGCTGGCCTGTACTGTACTAGCAAGCAGCTACTGCTGGCCTGTACTAGCCATCTGCTGCAGGGGCTACAGGCCCAGCTGCACGGCTACTAGCCCAGCTGTAGGGGCTACTAGCCCAGCTGTTGGGGCTGCTAACCCAGCTGCAG
This sequence comes from Eudasyphora cyanicolor, assembly GCA_963930755.1. NCBI lineage: Eukaryota > Metazoa > Arthropoda > Insecta > Diptera > Muscidae > Eudasyphora > Eudasyphora cyanicolor. The sequence goes on along the minus strand of OZ005738.1, from coordinate 9,604,956 downwards.
GGGTAGTAGCCCAGCTGCACGGCTACTAGCCCCGCTGTAGGGGCTACAGGACCAGCTGTAGGGCCTACTGGCCCAGCTGCAGGCGCTACTGGCCCAGTCGAGGGTGCCCAGATGCAGGGGCTACAGTCCCAGCTGCAGGGGCTATAGGCCCAGACTTAGGGGCTACTGCTACTAGCCCAGCTGCAGGGGCTATAGGCCCAGACTTAGGGGCTACTGCTACTAGCCCAGCTGCAGGGGCTACTGCCCCAGACGTAGGGGCTACTGTCCCAGCTGGTGGGGCTACTGCCCCAGACGTAGGGGCTACTGTCCCAGCTGGAGGGGCTACTGTCCCAGTTGCAGGGGCTACTGTCCCAGCTGCAGAGGCTACTGTCCCAGCTGCAGGGGCTGTAGGCCCACCTGTAGGGGCTACAGGCCCAGCTGCAGGGGCTACAGGCCCAGCTGCAGGGGCTACTAGCACAGCTATAGGGGCAACTAGCCCAGCTGTAGGGGCTACTAGCCCAGCTGTTGGGGCTGCTAACCCAGCTGCAGGGGTAGTAGCCCAGCTGCACGGCTACTAGCCCCGCTGTAGGGGCTACAGGACCAGCTGTAGGGCCTACTGGCCCAGCTGCAGGCGCTACTGGCCCAGTCGAGGGTGCCCAGATGCAGGGGCTACAGTCCCAGCTACAGAGATTACTGGACCAGCTGCAGGAGCTACTGCCCCAGCTGCACGGCTACAGGCCTAGCTGTAGGGGCTACAGGCCTAGCTGTAGGGGCTACAGGCCTAGCTGTAGGGGCTACAGGCCCAGTTGTAGGGGCTACTGGCCCAGCTGCACGGCTAGAGGCCTAGCTGTAGGGGCTACAGGCCTAGCTGTAGGGGCTACAGGCCCTGCTGTAGGGGCTATTGGCCCAGCTGCAGGGGCTATTGGCCCAGCTGCAGGGGCTACTAGCCCAGCTCTTTCGGCTATGTTAAAAGTAAAATTACAAATTTCGCTATCGGTGTGTATTTAGGTATGAGTCAAAATTGAGCAAGTAATAAACACTAATGGTACTGCAACGAATCTAGAGTGTTTTTTCTTCTTCTTAATTTTTTTCCTTTAATTTTAATAGTATTTTCCAATCGTTCGTTATATCGTGTACAAATAATTGAAGTCGTTCGTAATATAAGGTACTCAATGTAAACATTTTGATCGTGCGTTACATCGAATTTTCGTTAAACCGAGTATTCGTTATACCGCGAGTTGCCTGTATATACAAATAAATATAATTTTACATTAATATAGTAATTTTAAAAATAACATTTTCGTAGTGTTTATACTTTTTTCTAATGATCATATATTATTTTATTTTATAGATCGCCTATCATTGGGCAATATGGCGCAGGAAAACTTTCACTAAAGCAAAATATCTCATATTGAAGAAATGATGAAAGATAACTAACGGTGTGTTAAATTACAATAATCTCAGGATAGTGAGCAAATGTCTCGATGACCAAACCAAATTTAATTTCCCTTTTTATAAGTAGACATTCGTAGAAAGAAAATCTTTCGATATAATATTGTAATATCATAAGTATTATGTATACGTAAATAATTTTATAGCTGTATATTACTGAAATAATATCTGAGTATGCTAGCTAGTACGTAAGAATGACAAATGTTAGCATAAAGTACATTTATTACAAATTGTATTAAAGTTTTTTAAATTAAATAAATGTTGAATGGAGGAGGTATAATTGAGTACATTTAAATGATCGTTGTTAAATATTTAAGAAAATCAGAGATACAAGAACCTTGATGGCGTTATCTACGCTATAAAATATCTCTGCGGTCGTTCGCTATACCAGAAAGGATATCTAAAGTGGTTCTCTACACTGGAAAAAATCTCTTAGCTCGTTGTCTACACTAGAAACGATATATGAGGTCGTTATCTACACTAGAGACGATTTATGAGATCGTTCTCTACAATGTCTGAGGTCGTATCGTTCTCTTGAAACGATCGCGGAGTTCGTTCTCTAGAAACGATTCTGGAACGATCCTCTATACCAGAAACGAACTCTGGTGTAGTTCTCTATACTAATAACGACCTCAGAGGTGGTTCTCTATACTAGAAACTACTTCGGAAGTAGTTAGTTATCTGTACTAGAAACTACCACGGAAGTAGTTATCTGTACTAGAAACGAGCTCAGACAAAAGAAACGATAAGCACACACTAGAAACGATCTCTGAACACATTTTCTACATTTGAAATCTTTTCTGAAGTCATTTTCAACAGTAGTTTATAGAACCATTTCTAGTTTAGAAAACAGCCTGCAGGTATAAAGAATGATCCTGGAAGTATTTTCAATGTATAGAGAACGATCATGAAGGACTTTTTTGGTATATAAAATATCATGAAAGTCTTTTCTAGCATAATTAACAACCATAGATGTCGTTTTTCGTATATAGAACTATGCTGGACGTCATCATTTACAATAGAAACTCATATGTAGTTCTGTACCCTAGAAATTACCTTGGGATAGTTTTCTACACTAGAAACGACTTACGAGAAAATTATCTGTACCTGAGATGCCGTTGGAGTCTTGAATCTACGCCATATTTCGTTATCTGTACTGGAAACAACCCTAGAGTTCATACTCTACACTAGAAACACTATATATTATTTCTGAGATCGTTTTCTACAGTAGAAACAATGTCTGTGGTCGTCTCTTTCTCTCTGCTTTCTAGATACAACAGCTGAGTTCGTTTGCTTTATTAGAAACGAACTCAGGGGCAGCTATCTATACAGGAAACCACCTCAGAGGTAGTTTTCTTTACTAGGGAGCACCTCAGATGTGGTTCTTTATACAAGAGAGCACCTCAGAGGTATTTCTCTATACTAGAAACGATCTCTGAGATATTTGTCGATACTTCAAACGATCTCTGAGATATTTGTCGATACTTCAAACAATCTCAGCTGTAGTTCATTCCAGATGACTTATAGTTATCTACACTAGAAACCATCTCTGAAAATCGTCTCTAGTATATTATAGATGACGACATCTAAGGTCGTCTCTAGTATATTACAGATGACGACATCTGAGGTCGTCTCTTGTATTGTTGACGGCCTTTGAAGTGTTCTCTAGTATAGTATAGATTACGATAATATAACGAAGTATTCCCTAGATGGCGACAATACAACTGTTAAAAACGCTATCTAAAATGCAATATTCTAGATGAAGATTCTAATTTAGACCAAGCTTAAAATTATTTATTTAAATACTGAAATCTTCAGGTAAGCGATGGAATACACTTAAGACTTCTAACAAATTCGTTTTTACCAATTGAATAAAATTGAAGGATTTCTATAGAAAAAGATTTCCAAGCACACCCGATTAACAAGAAATTTGTTAATGAAATTCAAAAAATTATAAAGAAGACATTTAATATCATTTTCTCGGTTAAACCCTTTTTTTGTCGGGCCCATACTCCGATCTGGAGTATATTTATGAAAAATTGTTGATATTATTCCTTTGTCAAACTTGTCGACAACTTAATGCAATTAAAAAAATCAAATAAAATAAAAAACGTCGTTTTTTTTACCCTAAAAATTCGAATGTCAAAACGCTTTCTTGGCATACTGTATATACAGTTTTAAATCTTTAGCGAAAAAAATTCGGAATTATCCGCTTTCCTCCTGGCTGGTACAAGCAAGTCTGAAAAACAATATTTACGGATAGGCTCAACTGCTACTTTTTCCTGTTCCCAAAACTGAATAGACCCACGAAAGGACGGAGATTGCTTCGATTGATGAGATAAAGGCTACATTGCTGAACGGGGTCAAGGCTATTCCAAACAAATTATTGTCAGAAGTGCTTCGGTGATTAGAAAAATCGTTGCAACAAGTATGAACGAGTATATCCGAGGGGATTATGTACTTTAAAGTGGGTATAACTGATATTAAGAAACAAATGAGTATTTTTATGAGAACAAAAGCAGACTTTATTTTTTAACAAACCTGGTATTGTCCCATTATTTTTAAAAGTTTTTTTATACAACTTTGTTATCATGTCAGTGAAATATACAAAAAAAATTGATTTAATTTAATCCATTCAACAGCTGATAGCTTTGTTTTGAGTTGAGTATTTTTGGGATAGGTGGGGGATAAAATTTGCAACGTGTTGCCGGAGGGTAATCTATTAAGCATCATATGAGGTGCTCGCTCTTTGTCATCATTGCCTGTGACAAAGTAATCGTCGTATTAGTTTATTCACTTTGTTGCTTCATACACTTTAAAGAGCAAATGCAAGATTCTTAATATTTCTCACAATTCACTTTCTCTCGACAATTTGTAACGACAATTTTTTATAGCTTAAAGAGCAACAGAAGAATTGATTTTTAATATAAGTATCTCACAATTCACATTCTCTTCTCTTAATGTTTTTCCATTGAAGTTTTTATTCCAAATGATGACTGGGGAGAATTTTTTTCTGTTGCTTAATTCTCACCTTTTCAGGTGTTAGTGTGATACTTTGTTTACATTTTACATTAGATTTATTATTTGGTTTTCATTTTTGCATAAGCTATTTTTAAAATGCTGTTTGTTTTTTTTTTGTTTATTTAAGATTCTAAATAGGATTATTATATTTGTGTGTTCTACTCTATTTATGAGTATTCTGTTCTCATGAATCTTTTTTCTTTTTGAAAAGCTTTGAGTCATTGAATATCATCATCTGTTTAATATGAAAATTTTCTCACAGTCTCTGTCTCTCTCGGTGTCTCCCTTTTCTGGGCTTAAGCTGTTGTTAATTACAATTAGAGCCGACAGAAAAAGAAGCCGCAGCAGCAGCGAAATGTATCTGTGTGTGAAGAATATCTGTTGTGTTCTTCGTTTCCTTTACTTGTTGTGTAGTGGGAGATTCTTTCGACGATTCGTGTGCTGAATTTGTGTAGTAGTAGTCATTGTCGTTGTGTCGTATTTGCACCGTGTGTACCGACCAAACCAACTGTAGTCGCTTCGCTGTCGTCGTTGTCTACAACCTTACTTTGCCTTGCTTTATTTTCAATTCGTTCTCATTGTTTGCTTAATTCTTTTTCGCACTCTATGGATTTTTTTTGCTTTTCATTCAACGTTCTTTTCAGTTTTGTTTAACTTTGTTGCTGTATTTGTTGTTGTTGCTTCTTGTTATTTATAAATATTCTATTGAATAAATAACTTATACATTTGCTCATCATCAAAGCAAAGTAAAGTAAAGAAAAAGAAGAAGACAAGTCAATAGAAGCAACAACAGCAGCAGCAGTACTGAGCGCACTAAGCGAGTAGTAAGTGAGTGGTGAGCAACAAATGGCCTTTGTTATCTAACATTATCATGAAGAAAGAGCTTAATAGTATAATAATCAATGATTACACACTACTAACTAACTAACTAAGTAAGTAAGTAAAGTAACTAGACGTCAACGTTGTTTACGAGAAGTCTTCAAATATATGACTGGTGTAAATTTATATTTTCCCCAAGCGCGTCTAAACACACACACACATTAATTGCACCAAGAAACAACAATAAGACGAGGAGGTTTTTAATTAATAAAATTACAATTGGAAATATATCCATCGGAACGTATCATGTTTTTTTTTTGCTTATGTTTCTACAGACCCGAGCCCGGACACTCATGCACACTAGAAACAGACACACACACTCGCAGCAGACAGACAGACACTCTACACTTATGGATAGTTGTTTAACAGACACTGGACTGCTCTGTCTGTCTTCATATATCGTTATATGTAGGTATGTGTAGATATGTATGTTGATTAGCTCAGAGTTGTAGTTGTAGCATTCAATTGGCAATTTATTTTTTTTATAATTTTTTTATTTTTTAATTGATTCTTTGATTCTACTTTTTTTGTATTTATAAAAGGCACCACACGATCACTACCGCCGTCACCGTCAACGCGTAGTTATTATTGATTCGTATTGTAATGTAATAATATAATAATAAATATAAATTAATATTTTTATTTATTTTCTTTGGAATTCTTTTTCGCTTTTCTTTATTTGTTTTTTTTTTATTTTGATTTGTATTTATTTTTTTTATTGAATATTGTCATCGTTTCGTTGTTGTCGGTGGTTGCGTTTAATGTTAACTTTATACTGAAAATGTAAATTGATTTTAACTGCTGAAAACATGTCTCAATACGAAACCAGTCAAGTGTTTAGCAGTCTCACCGCAGCAGTAGTAGTAGTCGACTTTTAAGTACAAATACGAGTCTGCGTCGCTTAATGTTGTGTGTTTGTGTGTGTGTGCGTTGCGCTCGCACTCACACATACTCAATTGTGACAATGAACTCAGTAGCAGTCACAGTCGTCAGTTAGTTAAGCTTTTTTTAAAAAAAAAAAAAACCCCCAAATGCCTCGAGACTTGGAGCAGAAGCTTTTTTGTTTATGTTGAGAAGACTCGAGCCATACAACAACGCGCGCACTCGGTATAATAAAGTTGTGTTTTTTTTCTACCTGCATCATCTGCCTGGCGCGTTGGACTCTGGGAAATCGCAAAAATTTCATTTCCGTCATTGAATTGAAATACAAGCGTCCCAATAACACACTGCCAGCTAGCCACGGCACTGCATCGAACCGTGCTCAGTTTGTTTTCAACGCAATAAACGAGAGAATTGCTGAATAAGTGATTTTACCAGAGAAAGAGAGTGAGAGAACATATCTTTTATGATATCCCCCATTGCGTTATGGAATATTACATCAGTTTTGCTTGGGGTCCCGTCCCACTATTTCGAGAGCTTATATGCAGTGATCCAAAACGAACCTACTAACCATACACACAGAAAAAAAATTGCATGAGCAATGTAACACTTAAATGTATTGTTTAGGTTTCATCCCACTATTTCAAGAGCTTATAGGCAATGATACAAAAACAAAACTACTCACATAGAAAACAATTGCATGAGAAATGTTCGGCTTCGAAAAAAAGGAAAGGGAGCGTGAAACTCCATTGATAACAATTTTATGGAAATTTGTGACTGTAATTAATAATTAATGTGCTGGACCAAAAATGTAAAGGAAATGTGGACACCTATTTCGACCATGCAGTATCCCTTTTATGAAGTTCGTTATTCTAGGTTAGCTCTAGTTTTCGAGATAATCGTAGTTTCCTAGGAAATCAGAAATGTGATTCAGTCTTAAGAACGAAATACAGAGGATACTTAGAGTATTGTTTCTCTTAAAATAGTCGACATCTTATTTCACATCATGTGAAAAAAATGCAATCAAAACATATCATATGACAAAAGTCATACACATAGTCGAATTTTTAGTTGGTGTCTTTGACAAAAATATTCCTCGTAAAAAATATAATAGTCGAATTTTTAGTTTGTGTTTGACAAAAAAAATTCCTCGTGAAAAATAAAATAGATTTAAAACAAATTCACAGGTTTCATAATTATAGAAATAAATAAAAAAGCAACCAATCTATCTTCTGCTATGATTTCTGCTCATACATACATAAACTATGTTATAACCTGAAACCTGTTTATTTTTCATAAAAACATTGAGAAAGGACCGATTTGAGAGAAATAATTCTCCAATGGTAATTTTCATTTCGCTCCGAGATAACTAACGTTATTATTTACCAGGTCGAATTATGTTTACACTGTGAGTACACCAACTTCTAGTCATATTCAAGAAAACTAACTGCGTCGAATAGCATCAACCATTTTTTACTAATACTACACTACACCTCAACGTCGAATTTGAATGAAAAAATCTTTGGGAGTACACATGAGTAACCATTATAACACTACGCAACAAAGCCCATTCGTTGATCCGAAAAATTCGTTATATGCCTATGAGTTTATGTTGAAACTTAAACTTTCATTTTTTAATTATATAGACATCTTAAGTTTCTTTGGCTCTTCTAGTTTCAAGAATAAAAAATTTGGACATGATTTGTTTCTATGGCTCGGTGATGTATGTATGTATTTTTGTACTTTTGTTTACATACGTTTAAGTCACAATTACCATTTTTCAGGATAAAACTTATATATTATTTTTGTTATTCCAATTCATAACCGAGACATATGACCATATTTGGTTACAGATAATATAATGCCAATTTTTGTATGGCATATTATAATATAAACTATATAAAAATAAAAAATTAAGGAATTAAAAACTACTCAAGTATCGAAAAATTCATGTATAATTAAATAATTTTAAATAAATAAAAATTGAGAAAAAAACAACTGCTTATTAAGTGGGAATACCCAACAAAACCTATTAATAAACATACGTATAGGCAAGAGATTAACTAAAAAATCTCTCATATCACAGATTCTTCCGATTTATGAAATTGTACCTAAAATTTTTTCGTTTTTTGTTGGAATTTCATCAATCTGAACCTTGATTCTAATTAGTTAACCCAAAAAAAAATTTTAAATAAAATATCTATGGATAAATTAAATTAAAAAGTTAAAGCCATAAAACCCAAACCAACGTTTTCGAGTCTTTAAAATTTTAAATTTGTTGACCTTTTCAGAAACAAAATCGACAACTCGTCCTGAAATTGGGAAAACGCTTAGTTAAATCGAATTTTTTTAAAAGAAATCTTAAGAATGAAGTATTATCTTTAGAGCTTGAAATGTGGCTTATTTTTGTAATAGGTCGGGCAAGTAATACGACAGAAAAATATAGTGACTAAACAGTGAGTAATGAAATATCGCACAGATAAAGATGTGGAAGAATATGTGAGGCCCCTCGATCTGACCAGATATTTGGATAAGAGCATCTCAAATTAAGATGAAAAAATAATTTGCCTGTTATCGATATCTCGCTTAGTTATCGGACGTTACAGTTGAAAATAACAATATTTTTGTTCCACTGGGCTCAAAGTCGAAAGGTGGATAAAACGATTAACTTTAGTATCGTTTTCTTTAGTTATCGTGGAGAAAATGATAACTTTAGTTATCAATAGATTCTATTCCGAAGACACTTTGTTCCGCGTAGCCGTCTTGGACATACCTCAGTGGAGAACATTTTTAACATTGGTCGAAGGCCGTCCATCCAAGTATAATATTATCCGAGTAGCCGGCGTTGTACTTTTCGATAACTCGAATTTATCGAAAAAATTTACCCGATTATTTTTAAGTAATAAATTATTATTAAAGTAGTAATCGATTTTTTTCTCTCAAAAACTAAGTTATCGATTTTTATTTTCTATAACTAAGGTATTTATCGAAAATTTTTTTTTTCCTTATTTCTTCTATTGAGCTAATTTCACAAAAAAAACTTTTTTTTCTATTTTTTTCAAACTTTAACTTACGATAACTAATAGAGGTATCGATAACATGTACATTATTTTTACTATTTATTTTGAGGTGTTCTATTCAAATACATTGTTGATCAGATCGATGAGCTTCGAATATCCTGCTCTTGCCAAAAAATTAGTTCCAACAAAAAATTGCCGCAACGTAACCAAAAAATAAATCCAACGTTTAAAATTGGGTAATGCAAATTATAAATTTTGCCGGGTTTAAAAACATTTTCCTCTAGAAAATTTCCAAAATCATAAAATCGGAAATGCATAAAAAGTTTGTCTGCCTTGTCGATCTTTACACAAGCATGTCTTAAATCTGAAAATAAAGACTTCGACGGGTTCTGTTCTGGAAAGGATAAAATGGGATATGGACACAATTTGTGTGAATGTTCAAGGGTTTTCTACTTCTAAATTAATAGAAGCGCAAAAATTAAAGTTAGGACAACTTTTGCATATTTGGTTTTTGGAGAATTTTTCACAATGAAAATTTGCCTAAATATTATTAATGATCAACAAATAGTTTTTGTAACTTTTCATTATTATTGAGTTGTACATGATGAAGAATGATAAAAAAGTTAAAAATAAAAATATAAAGCTGACATATTTAAAAAATGCTAAACGGTTTGTCATTACTTTGTCCTTTTTATAGCATTCCATAGAAGTTATGTGTTTAACCTGTGTAATGTATTCAATAGTTTTCCTATGTTCTTCATTGCGTGTAAGTTAATTTATTCCTAGTTACCTATTTACATGTCAAGATAACCGAACTAAACAAATTCTAACAATTAATAATAAATATAATTCTATAAATAAAACGTTCACAAGGAAGTAATTTGCTATGGCTTAACCCCAGAAAGAACCCTAACCACATGTTCTACTAATCCACCATCGCTACCGAAAAGTATAACCCTTCCTAAATTATAACAAAAAAAGCTTGTATTAACTAGTACCTATAATTCATGTATGTGATTTTTTTTCTTTAACGTATAGTATAGTTCATGAGTTATTACTAATTCAAAGCACATGTGATGCCTACCGGCAGACAGAGTTCTAACAAGTTCCTAAATCAAGATCTACGAAAAAAAGAAGAAGGTGAATTGTTGCAACTACACATCCTACAACTAGGCAACAAGAAAATGTGTACATAATACCAAGGCTTCATGTTCTACTACTCCACGGCACAGCTGCCACCAAGTAGAAATACCCATACCCATCGTACGTATCCATAACGTGACAGCTTGTAATTAAATTAATAAATTGTTTTGTGTGTTACGACGTTCGTAGTTTCAAAAGTTTTCCCCACATTGAGCGATGAGAAATCGAAAGAAAGCTTTTTTTTGGTTGAAGCTTTAATATGGCAAACAAACATCATATTCAATAACTACTAATATCTGGAGAGGAGCGCCGCAAAGAGCAATGGCAGTGGCGACAGCAAGACCTCTACAATGCAGCAATAGGGGAATAGCAACGGCCGTAGCAGTTCAGTAGCGCCAGCGCCATTACACAGTCGTAGCACGATTAAATTGTACACCACCAAACCACACCATACCATATCATACAATACCACATTTCATGTTTATTTTTCATCGTTTTGTGGTTGGGTTATTTGCCGCCTGATGATGATACTCCCATACGTATGTACGAACATACATCCATATAGGACTAGGTGCTAGGGTAGGTATCACTCCCACTGTTGCTGAAGGGGAAGTCAGGGGGAGTGCACATACTCTACCACATTTTCCTCTTACTACGTACCTATTGCTGTTTGTTCTGCTTACAGTTTTACTACTGATCTGATCATTTTTCTTCCCTATTCACTTTTTCCTCTCAATGAACCAATCCTACAATGCGAGCGAATTGCTAATTGACCAAAGAATATTTGAAATTTTTAAATCAAGTTTCAATTTTCAAACAAGTTTCCGTAAACCAGTCATGATCAAAAGCTATTTTATGTTCTCTTATACGTACGTTAAGGGAGACCGAGAAACAAGTGTAACTTCGAAGAGTTAGAGCTTAAATGGTGCAAAAAGCAAAATGAGAGTATAAAAAGCACTCTCATTTTCATGAGGGGTCAGTCAGGAAAGCATATATTTTGTAATTGGGCCTTCTGTATTGTTAAAGGTATTTAAATTTGAAAACAAATGTATCTAGCTTTTTAATTTAATATAGATTAATCAAAATAAGTGAATTTTACTAATGAGTAAAGGCATTTAGCAATTATGTATTATTTTTGTGAGATAATTTAAAGGGGGAACATATTACATGTCATTCCGAGTAAAGCTCTAGAAGAAAACTATGATGAAAAATGTTCCATACCGGATATACATGATTTAGTTTCCAATCCATGCTTAGCTTATTATAAGAAGCCGACCGAATAGTTGTCATCATCCAAAACAAAACAAAATTACATGTCATTCCTGGTAAAGCTCTAGAAGAAAACTATGTTGAAAAATGTTCATACCGGATATACTTGGTTTTTTCCAATCCATGCTTAGCTTATTATTAGAAGCCGACCGAATAGTTATCATCATCCAAAACATGTTCTCGACCATAATGATTCCGCATTCGGCGGAAAAATGCTGAATAGGCAAATTTGAATATTCGCGTATTGTTCTAAATATGCGGCTTAACAAATTTCGCAAGTTACGTAGTACGAACTTTCGATTTTCTATGGTTGTTTGCTTTTTGGTACACATGTCCCCAACATATGTCTACAATAACAGCCATTTTGTATTCATACCAACATATGTTTACAATAACAGTCATTTTGTATTGTTCCCAACATATGTTTACTATAACAGCCATTTTGTATTGTTATATTGTTTTGACAGATTCATATAAATAAAGGTTAGATGTGTTTTGGTGCGCTTGGCGATTTTTGCTATCGAAAAATGAATCAAAAAATCGGGATAAACGCACTTACAATGCTGCCTTTTGCACTTGACACATCCTGTTTGAGTATCAGCACTTCACAGAAGGATGGGAGAAGTCGGAGGACCAAAAAAGGACGCCAAATTGAAAACAAATGTTAAGATTTTACGCACTCTTTTATTAGATTACAATGGAGTGGGGCATTTTGAGTTATTGATTGATCATTGTACGGGGATTACTGTGAAGGGGACAAAATTGAGCTCTATGACTAAAAACGAATATCAAAATTAAGAAAGTACATATTATTAAAAATATATTATTTTTCGCATTTACATAAACCAAATATACAAAAAAGGAATATTTTGGTGATCTACTTCTTTTTATACCCTCACTTTAGTGTGACGAGGGTATATATCATTTGCTACGGAAAAAAGTGTAACACGTCGAAGGAGTGACCTAAGACCCCAAGTATGTTCGGAGGAAATCCGTTTTGGGTCATTTTAAGTCGAATGAGCAATGTCCGTCCGTCTGTCTGTCTGTCTGTCTGCTGGCTGGTGCGCACGATAACTCTCGAAAGGAGTAACCGATTGACCTCAAATTTGGTATGTGGTAATATTTTTTTCTATCTCCGGCTAAGTTCGAAGATGGGCCATATTGGTCCACTCCTTCTAGTAACTCCCCCACAAAGGGTTAAAATGTTGTGAAATATTGATTCTTTAATAACTGCTATACTACTTATTCGAATCTTGTGAAATTCCACACATAGTATTAGCTTATTAGTCTTTATCAACTCGAGAAAAATGGGCGAAGTCGCCACGTCCCTTTTGGTACCTCCCACACAAATGCACCATTTTGCACCAAAAGTTAACAGCTTATAACATTAATAACAGTGTATAAAAATACTTGAAATTTTGTACAGTATTATGCTTTGATATTGCCTACAGTCCAGGGAAAAATGAGTGTTGTTGTCACGTCGCTTTTGGTACCTCCCACACAAAGGTACCTTTTTGCACCAAAAGTAAACAGCTTATAACATTAAAACCAGTGTATAAAAATACTTGAAATTTTGTACAGTGTAATGTTTTTATAGTGTCTATAGCCCTGTGAAAAATGGGCGTTATTGCCACGCCCCTCTTTGTACCTCCCACACAAAATGCCCAAATCATACCACAATTTATTGTCTCATAACGTCTATACCAGTGCACATATATGCTTATAAGTCGGCACATTGCAATGAATTTAAAGTATCTAATGTTCAGCAAAAAAAAAGTGTATTTGATAAACCCCTTCTGGTACCTCCCACACAAATTGACAGAATAATTCGAGTAATATTCATTACATTACTCACAAAGTGAGGGTATACCTTAGTCGGTTTACCCGACTGAAACTTTCTTACTTGTTATACCCTCACTTTAGTGTGACGAGGGTATATATCATTTGCTACGGAAAAAAGTGTAACACGTCGAAGGAGTGACCTAAGACCCCAAGTATGTTCGGAGGAAATCCGTTTTGGGTCATTTTAAGTCGAATGAGCAATGTCCGTCCGTCTGTCTGTCTGTCTGTCTGTGTGTCTGTCTGTCTGCTGGCTGGTGCGCACGATAACTCTCGAAAGGAGTAACCGATTGACCTCAAATTTGGTATGTGGTAATATTTTTTTCTATCTCCGGCTAAGTTCGAAGATGGGCCATATTGGTCCACTCCTTCTAGTACCTCCCCCACAAATGGTTAAAATGTTGTGAAATATTGATTCTTTAATAACTGCTATACTACTTATTCGAATCTTTTGAAATTCCACACATAGTATTAGCTTATTAGTCGTTATCAACTCGAGAAAAATGGGCGAAGTCGCCACGTCCCTTTTGGTACCTCCCACACAAATGCACCATTTTGCACCAAAAGTTAACGGCTTATAACATTAATAACAGTGTATAAAAATACTTGAAATTTTGTACAGTATTACGCTTTTATATTGCCTACAGTCCAGGGAAAAATGGGTGTTGTTGTCACGCCCCTTTTGGTACCTCCCACACAAAGGTACCTTTTTGGACCAAAAGTTAACAGCTTATAACATTAAAACCAGTGTATAAAAATACTTGAAATTTTGTACAGTGTAATGTTTTTATAGTGTCTATAGCCCTGTGAAAAATGGGCGTTATTGCCACGCCCCTCTTTGTACCTCCCACACAAAATGCCCAAATCATACCACAATTTAATGTCTCATAACGTTTATACCAGTGCACATAAATGCTTATAAGTCGGCACAGTGCAATGAATTTAAATTATCTAATGTTCAGCAAAAAAAGGTGTATTTGATAAACCCTTTCTCGTACCTCCCACACAAATTGACAGAATAATTCGAGTAATATTCAATATTACATTACTCACAAAGTGAGGGTATACCTTAGTCGGTTTACCCGACTGAAACTTTCTTACTTGTTGCTGATTTATTTCTGTTTGCGGACTTTCGAAGGTTTTCTGTAAAAGCAGATTGCCTTTATTTTCACATTCGAACATATTTGATACATTCGAAACATATTTGGGTCCAAAGAAACAAATTTAGAAACATAATTTCGAGCGGAAAATTCCGATTCAAGCCACATTGGCAATACAGAATAGGGGCGATAATCTCAGAAATTCAAAATATCCTTTTCTAAAAAGGTTGACAATCTTCTATTTAGATAACAGTCATCAAATGCCAAGAGAATGCAAAGAGGTGGCCTTCGGTAGCTCAATGGTTAGTGTCTTAGACTTGGATTCCGAAGGTGCTGCGTTCGATTCCCAGCCGGGGCACTGGCAAATTTTTACATCAATATTTTCATGTTTTCATCATAATAACACTACCACTACAACAACATCTGATCGCCCCAGTCAACAGGGAAGCTAAAAATAAACATAACACCAAGACGACTATTAACAGAAATGTAGCGCTTCTAGTAGAGAATAGAAAGGGTAAAAATCAAATAACATCATTCCCTGAAATTAATAGACGAATACTAATTTACTACCGGACAACACTCAGTAGATGAAAAACAACATAAGGTTCCCATGATACTCGGGATATGTGCCGGAACGAAGTCTGTTATAGAAATAGACTTAAGGATTATCAACCCAGTCTCCAAGCTGCTACAATAACAACAACAACATGCAAAGATTTTCAGAAATACAAATGTTAATCTATCTATCTTTTTATATACAATGACCTTGGCTGTCTATGGGTATTTACATATTCGTGTTTTAATCATAAAAGTACATCACTGCGAAAATATTTTCAGAAACCTAATATATATATTAGAAATCTTTTTTTTCAATTTCGACTTTATAATATAGGGGGACAATTTAAAATTTAAAATTTGAACTACCGATTATTTTGATTCTCCCTTTGGATTATTTTCTGTGGGGAGCCATTAAGGATAAATGTTACGCAAAGCATCCAGAGGCAATTGAAGCGTTGAAACATTAAATTGAAGTTGTCACTGAAGAGATTCGACCCGACACAATCGAAAATATACTGAAAAATTGGGTTGATCGGATGAGGACTGTCGAGCCAGTCGTGGTTGTCATATGAATGATATTGTGTTCCATGATTAAATGACAAAGTTCAAACTTTCCAATAAAACCAGAAATTTGAAAAAATTATCTGTACTTTTTTTTATAGCCAATTCAAATTTAAGATTTTGAGCGGCCCACCCTTTATATTTCAAAAATCAGAGAATCTACGTACATATATATCGTCATCCGAAACGAAAAAGGGCGAATAATTATTTTGGAAAATTTTACAAGAGAATTATACTAATTTTTATTTAATTATTATACTAAATAAAATTCATATTTTTGACGTTAGAAAATTGTGGTTTAAATACTTAATAATAATGAAGCTTATATTAATTCACAAAAAACATAATATGTTGTTAGGCCCTTTTGAATTTCATTAACAAATTCCTAATTTTTGATAGTCGGACGCAAAAATTTGTCAGAATGTGTATTTTGAAGCTATGAATAATCACCCATCAATAACTCAATTTTTGGTTTATTCGCCATGTTCCAGTTTTAAGACACTATGCCAATGAGGCCTGATGCCATTTTTTTAACCAAATATAATATATACATACATATATTTAATAACTTCAAAACTTTGAATAATATTGTGTCTATTAAAGAAGTTTTTTTATACAAATTAAAGAAACCCTTTTTACGAAATAAGGTTGTAATATAATACGCAACAATAATATAAAACGCAATAATAACCTTAGAAAAGGAAAACCGCTAGAAGGTTCACAACAAATATAATGATTCGCTTGTTTATGTATATCCGCAGTATCGCAAATGCTCCATCGTATGTTGCAACTTGTATATAACCTTATGCGGTTTGAGATGTATAAAAACAATAAGATCATTTAGTCATTGTAGATATATTTTAAGCAAATAATCTCATCTCAAGGCATTATCGCGGTTTACATATATCTAAAACTTCTAGTACGGATTTGAAATAATTTTACTTACATTCATATGTATGTATATTCATTAACATGTCTGTTTACAATATTTTCTAGAACTTTTGAATCATTCAATCACTTCAGATCGGCCATTTCACCGTCTTCGGTTTTCTTACATTATAACAGTCAAATCTAATGGAATTTGAAATTATTAGCTTTAGGTCCGCTCTAAACGAAGATGGAGGCCCTATGCTCCTTTTATGAACAACGGGATTATGTATGTATGTATATCGCAACTGTCCAAAAAAAGGTAACAAATCAAAAGTTAAAAAATTTAGTAGGACAAAAAACTGTTTCCGTTAAGATTAATTTAAGGAGCGCACAACAGGGCGAACCACTGGCTTAAGTGTATGTCCATGGACATGAGACGTTTAAACTCCTCCTCTCTTCAACCTAACCTAACCTAATATTAATTTAAAAAATAAAATAGTATTAACGGAATTATGTCATTGCATGAAAATACCATAAAAAATTAATTTTCGAGCAATGACATATGTATATTTTTATGTCATTTATATTAACGGGAACTGTTTTTGATATCTTCTGAAATTTTAAAAAATTTGAGTTGTTACCTTTTTGTTGAACAGATGCGATATGTATTACCAAAAATGGCGAAAATAGTAGCAAATGTATTTATTTTTCCGCAGAAGTGGAACCCCCAAGGACAGAGAAGATCTGTCAGACCTCGCACCACTTGGATCAGGTCGACTAAACGACAGTGTGAAGATCTAAATAAAACATGGAGCCAACTAAAAATCCTTGCCCTGGATAGAATAAAATGGAGAGAACTCGTTATCGCCCTATGTTCAACAACCTGAACTTTTAGTTATTATATTTCCATGCTTCTATGTACATATATTAAATAAATACATTATATATATATATATATAAAATGATAATTAAATGGAAATATTTGAAAATTATATATTTATCGACATGATTCAGTCAGATTTTTTCAAAAAAGAAAACTTTACGAACATTTTTTTATGCTGATATTCCGTATAAAATTAAGGATTCAACGTATACATTAGTAAACTAAAATAATTGTATTTACTTTTTGGTAATTAGATTTAGGTTATAGAGTCAATATATAAAGGGTCCGCCATCTAACGTTTTTTTTTTCAACTAGTGCTTATTTCGTGAATGGTAACACTTAGCTCATGTCTGATTTGACATATAATTAGTTTTATCCTTCCGCTGAACGAATATGATTGTGTATACGCTTGAACAACGCTGGGAGAGATCGACGTACAGAAGATGCCGATTTTGCCAAAAAAAAAATCATCTTTTCAGATGAAGCTCATTTTGATCTTGGCGGGTATGAAAACAAGCAAAATTGTTGCATTTGGAGCACACGCATACATTGAAAAGCCGATACACCCAAAACGAGTCACTGTTTGGTGCGGATTTTGGTCCAGAGGCATAATTGGGCCATTTTTCTTCGAAAATGAGCAAGTGGCCGTTACAGTCAATGGCGATGGTTATCGGGCCATGCTGAACGAATTTTTGTTCGCAAAAATTGAAGAGGAGGATATTGTCAACATTTGGTTTCAACAGGACGGCGCTACGTGCCACACAGCCGAAGCTACACTCGATGTTTTGCGCGATGTTTTCAAAAAAAAAAGTTATTTGGCGGACCCTTTATAAAAAAATATGAACTTTTTAAATTTGAGTAGTTTTTAGTGCATCTAAAGATTTATGATATGCATATTGTAATTTAATTATAATTGGCCTGAAAGCTTAGAATTACAAGTTGTAATGAATTAATACAAATACATAATATTTTAGTAAAAATCTTCACATTGAAAGCACTGTGTAAACAATAAACAAGAATAATAATAATACAATAATAAGAATAAAAATTCTGATAATTAATTTAATAAACTGAATCTTATTGAAAATAATATTTTAAAAATCTCAATGAAATATCTTTAAAGTACGTATGTCCTCAATCGAAAGATACATATTCAATTTGATTAAAAAACGTTTAACAAAAAATCTCAATTACAAAAGTCTAAAATTCTTAGTTGAATATAAAAAATATGGAAAAAAATTGCTAAAATTTATTAATTTGCTTGAGTTGATGCAATTAATACCTTTTGAAGATTTAAAAAAATTTAATGCACTTCCACAATTATGATGTATTGGCCATAAATCACTGCTACTGCAGTTGGACCTGTTTCAAAGTATTCTTTTATCTTTCTCTGTCGGATAACATAAGATATCCATTTTTGTGAACATATTTCTCTGGCTTCTTGGTCTACACCATCGATCCATCGAAGGGTAGAGATATATAGAAGTGTCTGGTGATACAGTAGTGTCTGGTGATTCAACATAAGCAATAAAATAAATTCTAGCCACTTTTGTATATACATTTTATGATCAAATAAAAACGAAAAATATTTTGTAATAAAAAATATAAACTTTTATACGCAAAATTAAAAATCTTCTAAAATTTTGGTCAGATTTGAGAACTTGTACATATTTTTAGGCAATTTTATTAAGATTGGAATACAATTCAATTCAATACAATTTCATTTAAATAGGATTTAAAATTTGTGTAAAGGTGAATTCGTTAAAAAAAAATAAGGAACTTATACAAAATAACTTTTTAGATGTTGCCATGAGTGAACCTATCATTATTAAATCGTCCCTTCAATATAATAATAGCCTATAATACACTATGCGTAGTGTATTATAAAATTTTTAAATTTGAATCGGCTATAAAAAGGTACTGATAATCTTTTCAAATTTCTGAATTTATTGGAAAATTTAAACTTTGTCATTTCATAATAGAACACAATTTCATTCATATGACTACTACGACTGGCACGGCAATTGAGAATTTTAGGCATGGATTCAGATACCGGTGGTCCATTTAAAGTTTTAAATTTGAATCGGCTATAAAAAAGTACTGATAATTTTTCCAAATTTCTGGTTTTATTGGAAAGGTTTTAGTTTGTCATTTAATAAAAGAACACAATATCATACATATGACTACCACTCATCCGATCAACCCAATTTTTCAGGTCATTTTCGATTTCGAGTCAAATCTCTTCAATGGCAACTTCGATTTCTAGTTCAACGCTTCAATTGTCTCTGGATGCTTTGCGTAACATTTATCCTTATTGGCTCCCCACATAAAATCACAAGTCAAAGTAAAAGGTACTTCAAATTTTAAATTTTAAATAGCCAACCTTTCATTTGTAAAGTATATCGGAATACAGTTGATTCAAATAAAATCAGGTTTATAGTTTGTAAAAAGGCGAATTCGCTTAAAAATGAAAACTTTATTTTATGTTTATAGGAGAACTTAACATTGAAATGCAGTTCTACATCTATTAAATTATAAAATACTACCCAAATTCCGGGAGGGTCAAACCCCATCGTTTACTAATATCTTGCGCCGATTTGGATGCATTTACATTTTTGTAGATAGATACAACATTTGCGGAGCAACCACAGCTCATAGATTTATAAGACTACTTTGCCTTAGTAATCAGCTCTACAATCTTTTCATAATTTGTTAAGCCTCTTAATTCAATAAAATCTTAAAAAATAAACAATGACCATGATTATTCAGATCTTTTTATTTAAAGGACCCATCTACGTTGGAGAAATCGATTTCAGTAGCGGGTGGAAAATTTTGATTCGTCAAGAAATAATTATGTAGCTTTAAACCTAGTGACACAATTTACAAGGATAATACAAGGTGTAAATATAAGTGAAGATATTTCTCTAGAGTCTAGGCAATATTGACAAGTATCTTCAGTAGACTTTAGACAATTTCTTTAATTCAAACCCAATGTAAAGGCAAACATTATGGTGATTAATTTCAATATCTTTTTGGGCTTCTTAGTAGACAATTTGTTCAAAAAAACAAAAATATTCTTTCCTATATGCTACTGTTACTGCCGGTCTTTGTTGTTGGTAGTCAAACTTCAATAGTTATTGTAATTTATGATAATAAACCGGGCATAAAGTGTACACACACACACATACATACATTCATACTGAAAACTTTAAGCAACCCACGGATTTTGGATTTTTCTTAAAGGAATTTCAAGAAAGCAACTAGTAGTACCCAACAATTGTAAGACAATTCATATGGTATGTAAACCTGAAAAAGACGACCCACATATGTCTGGCGGAAGTTTGTCGATTTGTAAAAAAAAATACATTTGAAATAATCACATACATACACAACATGTGATGGCAAAGTTGTATATGTATATAAATATATAGCTGCAGCTATTTGTGTAGGCATATGGTAGAATAAGAAGAAGATGCGATTGTACTCACCTTTGCTGATGAAGAAGTCCTTTGTTTCAAAGCCGATGTGGCTGAATTTGTATGACCACTGACAACATTCTTGCTTATTATCGATGTACCGCCACCGCCTCCACCACCGCCACTGACCACGGCATTGCCTCCGCTGGAGCCGCCACCGCCGCCAACATGATGGTGGTGGTGATGATGATTGGATGAGGCCGAGCCACCAGAAGAGTTTACAACTGCCGCCGAAGACCGGGAACCACCATCCGTAACGGAATTTGTCACTACGCCACCACCACCACCACCAACATGACAATGATGTGATTGCGATGATGACTGCGATGGTGTAGACGGAGCATGATGCTGTTGCTGTGGCGGTTGTTGCTGCTGTTGCTGGTAAGAACTATTGTTTTGTGTCTGATTGGCATTGGCTAGAGATGTTGCAATGGTTGAAGTGCAAGTGGCCGAATTATTGGGTGGCGTTACAGTATTGGCAACGGTCGAAGTCGTCGAAGGCAGTACAATGGTATTTGCATTTGTGGAGTCATGCTGTTGTTGGTGAGTATCTTGTACCGATTGCACTGAACTATGCACACTGTGCTGCTGCTGTTGTTGTTGCTGCTGCTGCTGTTGCTGATGCTGGGCAGTCGATTGTGAGGAGCCAGTTTGTGGTTGCGCGGTTTGTTGCTGCTGCTGTGACGTCACAGCATTTGTCGTTGGGGTGGTTGTGCCATTCGTAGTTGTACTAGTACTACCGAGTCCTGAGGCTGCGGCCGCTACTATCGTTGACGAGGTCAGCTTCGACGTTGCATTGCCCTCTGTGGCTGCTGTACTATCGGCGGGCAACGACTCAGGAACTGTTTGCAGTGTCGTGCGCATTGTTGTTGACATTATTTTTAATTCATTCGTAATTCCCACAAAAATACTATTTTCCTAATTTTAATAAAATCCTCTACTATTGTTGTCGATCCGTTATGGCCGCCGTTGTTAGCCAGAATCAACAATGATTACGATGCTAATGCTGATAATGATGGTGATGAGGAGGAGGAGGATGTGGAGGTGGAGAAGACAATGATCTTGGATGTGTACCACACACACAAAACAAGAAGAATGGAGCTAAAAAGCTTTATCTTCAATGTCAACAGCAGCACTTTACTTGTTGTCCCTTTTTCTGCTTTAGAATTGGTGGTTTTGGCGTTGTATGTCTCCTCTTGCTGTAATCATTCCTTTTGCAGCTATTCCAACATTAAGTATTTTTATAAGATCTCTGTGCGTGCGTGTGTGTGTGTTTGCGGATCCGGCTAAGTACTTTTGGGCTTTGCTTTAGATGATAATCATAGTAACACAACTCCCGATTCATTAAGATTAAGCGTACGACGAAATTTGCGTTGTAAGTTGGTTTCAAAAATATATACCCGAAATCAAAAAGAATTTGAAGATGTCTGTAACAAAGAAACAGAGAAAAAAGAAACAAAATAAGTTTGTGTTTTTTTGTAGTAGTAGTAGTAGTAGTAGAGTTTATTGTTTATAAAACAACTTGTCTTTTGATTTTATTAACAATATAATCGTTTATAAACAAAGAAAAAGTTTGCCCCGACATATTGTCTAGTTTGGCTTTGTGCCGGTGATGCTGAAGTACAATCAACTCGCGACGTATTTCCTCTTCAACATAGTGGCGCTTTAGAATCGAATCAATTTTCTTATAATCACTCGCGGTTAAAGGTTCTTGTGGCACCTGTAGATTATGAACAATATCCGTGGGATGTATACCCAACCATTTCAATCGCGGACAAGCCAATTCGCTGTTATGACTTTTATGCTTCAGCGAACCATAACGATAAGTAAGCATAATTTCTATGCCATAAGGATCACCATCAGCCAGCATATACATGGTTAGGCAATGTTCTCGCATTAGTTTATTTAAAATCCAACGTGTTGGCAAATCAGGACTGCCTCGAGCTGTTACGAGCAACAACTTGCCTTCCATAATCGAAAATATATTATGAAGCATTAGTTTTTTGAATATTGTATCTTTTTCCACCACCAATATCAATTGTGCCGACGTCTCAAAATGATCAATATAGGTGAAATTTGGGGGAATCATGGTTGGTGTGGTCAAACAACTACAATCGATAAGGTCACCGGTACTCATATAAATCAGCAAAGGGCCTATAACAATTTGAAACGAAATTAATAGCAAGTGACTTCTCGAGAAATTATCTAAAAACCAACCTGCTATCATACCCCGACCAGAGCTAAATATACCCAAATTCCAGGAGGTTTGGCCCAACAGTTTGCTAACATCTTGCACCGATTTGCTTATTTGTTCTGTAGTACAATTTAAATATACATTTTTATAGAAAAGCTCACGATAAGTACAACAGCTGCGGGTCAACAATAGCTCATGGGTTTCGGCTAAGCAAAACATCAACATGGCCAGACGTTGACGACTGCCCAAGTGGCCATAAACTAATCTCTCCATGGCGTAATCCTCGTGGTTCAAATTGTGGTGGCATATGTTCAAATTATTTTCCACATGGCCTTGACTTCCAGGAGGATAGGGAGTTGTTGTACCTGTCGTCGTCAGCATATTTTTTCTTATACGAATTTCCGCATTAGGACCGCGTAATAGCAAATCCCTCAACAAAGAGTTGATTACAACTTCAATGCTATTAATCATGGTTCACTCGCACTCTAGGACAGACAGATGGACGTTGTACAACGTTGACGAATTGAATGAAGAAGAGCGTAAATAATAGTGTAAATACTCCCCATGGTATTGTCAGAAGAACACTCTTTAATGGTACCGTTTCGTTTTGTATATACCCTGCAGTCAGCCAGGCACCACATGTCTCTATGTCACCACTTTTTCTATAGTGACAATTGAACAAGGTAAAAAGTCTACAACTTTCCTTTTATGCGCGAGTAGAAATTCTTTACAGACAACTGTTGTACAGTATTTATGGCGACATTGTCATATAATAGCTGCCTGCAGAATGCACAGCTGCGCAGTCAGCAGGTAGAGATTTGTTGACAATTGTTCTTTTTTCATTCCTTGATTTTCTTCTGTCAAGGAAGCACGCCTTCGTTTTGTGGAAATAATTTTTGTGTGTTAAAAAAATAATTACAATTATTTTATAAAAATAAAAAAATTAGTAAAAGAAATTATAAAAGACTTGTAAAAAAAACAAACAATATCATTTAAAAATAGAAGTTTGCAATGTGAGCAAGAAAACGGCGAAATGAATATTGTGGGAGAAAGTGAAGATTTTGTGGAGAATTTGGAAGATTTTGACGTTCCGAAATTTACGTTGCGGGAGAAGTTAAAGCAGTGGTACATAGAAACAACTCCTTCTAGGAAGTGTTTGGAGAAACTATGTCAATATTAAATGAATTTAATTGTACATACATTCCAGTATTTATTATTTTTTGTTAATTAAATGAATAAAAGGTTTAGCCAGCCTCGAAGAAAGTGAGTATATAAATATATGTGTTTTAGTGTACTGCGCCCACCTTTATAAAGATGTAGACCAGGGTCACTAAAGTTTACTACTGAATCTTTGGTTCGAATGTCTCTATACGAATTACTTTGACATTTAACATTTACTAGTGAATCTTTGTTCCAAATGTCTACATATGGTTAACTTTGACATTTAACATTTACTAGTGAATCTTTGGTGCAAATGTCTACATATGGTTCACTTTGACATTTAACATTTACTACTGAATCTTTGTATCAAATGTCTACTGGTGGTTTTTCAATGACAGCTAATGTTAAATGTCTATAGGAGATTACATGGGCCAGGGCACATTTTGTCTGTAGTACTACTGACAATGTCACAAGTAAATCACTACAATTTTACTAATGGCATTTCCTACAGGGTATCTTCCCGCACTCAACCACACAACACACAAAACATTTCGACAATGCACATGGTATTTACATGTTTTTTTTATTGGTATATACAGCCATACATACGAAAGTCTCTTGTATGTTACATACTCTCTTGTACGTATGTACATACATATCTATCATATGGCCGGTATTGCCAGAGAAGATTAATGACTTTTAGGGATTCGTCATTGTAAAAGCAAAAAAAACAGAACGACTGTTGAAAACAAATGAATTGTAATGTTTTGCAAACGCGCCTATGATGATGGGCATTTAAAGAAATTACCTTAAGAATTAACTTAAATTAGACTCGAGCGTAATTTTCAAAGAACACATAAACAACAACAACGAAATTCATTAGTGTCATAAAGTAGTGGGGATTTGGCCCAAAACAGATTGACCCGAAAACAGGTTTAACCTTTGTTTCTCTTTTGGGCATAGCAAACAATAAAATTGTTTTAGGCATTTTACGCTGTTAAGCCAAATGTTAGAAGTCTATTATTAGCTAGTAAGAAAACTATTTCAACTAGTTGGAAAATTTTAATCGAGAATACTGATTGAAGTATAATTATATCTGTGGTTTTCTGGAACCGCCTATGGCAGAAACTTTTGATTTCGGAATATTCAGCTAATCATTATCTATCGATCCATATATATGACACTCCCAGGTATGCCCAATTTCGAGACTTTTTTTTCAACACTCAACAATGCACATTTATTATCAAATGTACTGTGAGAGAAAAAGCATTTTCGGCTCTCCCGAACATTTTGATTATTTAAAATGTGCTGTTATTGCAGAAAACCCCTGATATAATCTCTCAGAGAATATGAGGGAAATTAGTAGTTTGCATGATACAATAACTACAGGTAGTGTCAGAGAACAGCTGATTTACATTTTTTTCTTGCAGGGGTCTTGGGTGGTAAAATTCAAACAACTCGGTTTGCTGTTTTCTACAACAACAACGAGCAAAGTTTCATACAACAACAAAAACCGGTAAAAAAACTTTAACAACACAAGACCCACCCCCCGATTTGATATAATAAGTTTTTGAGCAAGTGACTTTACCTGGGGTTATTGTATCATGGTATTTTGTGAAGAAATTTTTCTCGTTCTGAGCTAGACTATATGTTGAGACATTCAAATCATTGGTACAGAAGTTATGGGGATATTCTTAAGAAGTTATAAAATTGTGTGAGGTAAGAGTATGATCATAAACAACTACAAGATGTACCGTCCGACTCTTTAAAAAAATATTTTTTACTAATTTGTTTTACACTCTTCGAACTATTTTTCCATTCTCTTGTTAGCTCTGGAGATTTAGTTTGCTGATTTAAAGATGTGTTGTTTTGCAGTTCGTCCTGATTCACATGACACAATTTTTTCCAAGCAAGTGTCAAAGTTTGTAGGAGCGAGAGGCAGAGAGCTCTTTCCGCCTGCCCCTCTCTCCTACAAACATTGACACGTGCTTGGAAAAAATTGCGTCATGTGAATCAGGACTTATTTTAAAAACCCCCCTGAGGAGGAAACATTTAATCCCGGCAGAAGGCCGGCAACCCAGACATTTTGGTCAGCGTAGCCGCGAAAAAAACCTTAAATCCGACAAATGGCCGGCATTGAACACATCGATTACTAGAAAAATTTTTGCGTTTTATTTTATTTTATTCAAAATTATAACCAAGCCTTATATATATTATAATTATAACCAAGCCTTATATATATTATAATTATAACCAAGCCTTACATATATGGTTAAATAGGCTACAACATTTAGACATAAAAAATATATAAAAACTATCTAAAAATAAGGAGGAATTGAAACTACTCAAATATATACAAAATTCGGATAAAAATTTATAATTTAAATAAACAAAATATTGAAAGAAAAATAATTAACAACAAATTTTTTTAACACTGAATAAACCTATAAATACACATTTAAACTATACCAACTGAATTTAATAAATTTTTTTTGCGATTCGAACTCACGCGATTTTCATCACATGGACGTAAGATAGTTATCGATAGCTTCTTGAGTTATGATCCGATTTGAATTTTTTTTTGGACATGTTTATAGTTTTCCGCACTTTTCAGAAAAAAAAACTTACATTGGAAAGTAAGACATTTTTAGCATAACTTCACTTAGAAAGTTTTGTCATTTGTGTTGAAAAATTCATCCCGATCAAAAAATGGAATTAACCCGTGAAAATTTTCGTGCAATGATTTTTACAATTTTCGCCGTGGATTTTCGAGACAGGAGCGTCTCAATCAACTTGTTTCGACTTTTGGTGATGAAGCACCATCAAAAACCACTATAAATCGCTGGTACTAAGAGTTTAAAAAAAACTTTCAAAAAAGTTTTTCGTGGAACATATTTTGTTTTCGTGGAAGCAAAATCATATTTTTTCGAAAATCTCTTCGGAATTCGTTCCTAAGATTGTCAATATCTATAAAAAATCCGAGGAATTTAGAAATATAAGTTCATAGATCATAACGTGGATGGATAATAAACAAAACAGTGTACTTGTATTTCAAAGATTTATTGTTGAAACTCTGTATTTATTCGATATAATGCAAAAACATATGTTTGATTTCGCAGATAAAACTTTATATGTATAAGAAAATTGAATTGAATTATAATGTTAAATTCTGATGGAGAACAGTTTGAAAACGGACTCTTCCGATATAAATGATGCCAACTCTATTATTATACATGTGAAGGGTTTGAATAGTCTACAACTTAATTGTTTTTTTCTCTTTTATTTTCCAGATCATTATAAAGAAAACTTGGCGTATTGAAAATGGAGAGGTATGTTCAGTGTTCGGGCAATTGCTCCGCAACCCTTGAAAAAAGGCAATGAAATGTCTTAGAGCGATCAGACTTCTACATAATGTACAGGACTATTCAAATTCCTATGTTTCTTTCGCTAAATAACTGCGTTGATTCAAAAGCTGAGATTATATTTTAAAATATATTATTTTTGCTCCATATTTTCATGATATGTCATAAATTTAATTCTCTTTGACTTAAGATAATTTACTATGAAGAAAATAAAATGTATCTCCTCTTTGCCCTTTAAAGAAAATATTTATAATAAAAAAATTTAATTTTTCTAATATACCTACATGTAAATAAAAAATAAATGTACATTTTTTTAGTTTTTTAAAATATATAAACAAGTAAGGGGAAAAATCATTATCATCTAATTATAATTCAGAGAAAATGTTGCTTATTTTTATTTTGTAGTGCCAGTCATCTGGCGGCAATAAGCTATAGCTCAGGGGCTGAGGATGTGGAGAAGGTGAGTAACCGTTTCTATAGAATTTATTTTCTTTGTTAAACGGCAACATTAGAAACCAAAGAAGAGTAGAAATTATTTGCGTCATTATTATTCGCAACGGTCTTTGCCCTTTTCTTCTTCCGATCGAAATGTTTTATTTTATGCACAAAAAAGCATTGCAAAGATACGCCTCACAACAGCCATTGACGACGACGAGTATTAACATTTGCAGTATTTTTTTTCCTACAACTCTACGTCATATTGGAATTTTTATGTGTGTGAAGATAAATTCCGAATTTAACTAGCACAGACACAAACCAACCCTTTTAACAGAGCTCTGTAAACGACTTAACAGAGCTCTTCTTACAAGTTAGCTTATTTCGAAATTGGAGGAAGTGCGTCCACTAGTCACTGCGGTCGAACGGAACATTCTATATCGCATTGTTGCATACCACTGGAAAGCTCTTTCTGAGGGCTATCCAAATGCATAATCAGAATATCCATAAATCATCCAGAATTTATGCAAAACTTGTAACATTTCATCCCTTGAATTTGGATGAATTGCGTCCACTGTGTCCACATGGAACATTCTACCTGACATTGGTGCATACCGCTGGAAAGCTCTTTAAGACGGCTATCCAAATGCGAGATGAGAGTATTCCAAAATCATCCCGAATTTACGAAAAACAGTTGAACTTGATCCTCCAGAATTTGGATGAAGATGCTCCACTGGCCACTATGGCCACATGGAACATTCTATCTGACATTGTTGCATACCACAGGAAAGCTCTTTCCGAGGACTATCCATGTGCATACTCAGAGTATCCAAAAAGTCATCCAGAATTTCGGAAAAATCATACAACTTTTTCTATATAAATTGGATAAAGCGCGTCCACTGGCCACTGTGGCCACAGGAAACATTCTATCTGACATTGGTCTATATCACTGGAAAGCTCTTTCTGAGGGCTATCCAACTGCATTAACAGCATATCCAAAAATTATCCAGAATTTATGCAATTATCGTCACATTTTTTCTCTGGAATTTGGATGAAGTGCCTCCACTGGCCACTGTGGCCACTGGGAACATTCTATCTGACATTGGTCTATATCACTGGAAAGCTCTTTCTGAGAGCTATCCAAATGCACAACCAGAGTATCCAAAAATCATCCAGAATTTATGCAGTTATCGTAACATTTTTTCTCTGGAATTTGGATGAAGTGACTCCACTGGCCACTGTCTCCACATGGACCATTCTATCTGACATTGGGCTACATCACTGGAAAGCTACTTCTGAGAGCTATCCAAATGCATAACCAGAGTATCCAAAAATCATCCAGAATTTATGCAGTTATCGCAACATTTTTTCTCTGGAATTTGGATGAAGTGCCTCCACTGGCCACTGTGGCCACATGGAACATTCTATCTGACATTGTTGCATACCATTGGAAAGCCCTTTCTGAGAGCTATCCAAATGCATAATCAGAATATCCACAAATCATCCAGAATTTATGCAATTATCGTAACATTTTTTCTCTGGAATTTGGATGAAGTGCCTCCACTGGCCACTGTGGCCACATGGACCATTCTATCTGACATTGGGCTACATCACTGGAAAGCTACTTCTGAGAGCTATCCAAATGCATAACCAGAGTATCCAAAAATCATCCAGAATTTATGCAGTTATCGCAACATTTTTTCTCTGGAATTTGGATGAAGTGCCTCCACTGGCCACTGTGGCCACTGGGAACATTCTATCTGACATCGGTCTATATCACTGGAAAGCTCTTTCTGAGAGCTATCCAAATGCATAACCAGAGTATCCAAAAATCATCCAGAATTTATGCAGTTATCGCAACATTTTTTCTCTGGAATTTGGATGAAGTGCCTCCACTGGCCACTGTCGCCACATGGACCATTCTATCTGACATTGGGCTACATCACTGGAAAGCTACTTCTGAGAGCTATCCAAATGCATAACCAGAGTATCCAAAAATCATCCAGAATTTATGCAGTTATCGCAACATTTTTTCTCTGGAATTTGGATGAAGTGCCTCCACTGGCCACTGTGGCCACTGGGAACATTCTATCTGACATCGGTCTATATCCCTGGAAAGCTCTTTCTGAGAGCTATCCAAATGCATAACCAGAGTATCCAAAAATCATCCAGAATTTATGCAGTTATCGCAACATTTTTTCTCTGGAATTTGGATGAAGTGCCTCCGTTGACCACTGTGGCCACATGGACCATTCTATCTGACATTGGGCTACATCACTGGAAAGCTACTTCTGAGAGCTATCCAAAGGGTTTTCCAGTGGTATGCAACAATGTCAGATAGAATGTTCCATGTGGCCACAGTGGTCAACGGAGGCACTTCATCAAAATTCCAGAGAAGAAATATTATGATAATTGCATAAATTCTGGATGATTTTTGGATACTCTGGTTATGCATTTGGATAGCTCTCAGAAGTAGCTTTCCAGTGATGTAGCCCAATGTCAGATAGAATGGTCCATGTGGCGACAGTGGCCAGTGGAGTCACTTCATCCAAATTCCAGAGAAAAAATGTTACGATAACTGCATAAATTCTGGATGATTTTTGGATTCTCTGGTTGTGCATTTGGATAGCTCTCAGAAATAGCTTTCCAGTGATATAGCCCAATGTCAGATAGAATGTTCCCAGTGACCACAGTGGCCAGTGGAGGCACTTCATCCAAATTCCAGAGAAAAAATGTTACGATAATTGCATAAATTCTGGATGATTTTTGGATATTCTGATTATGCATTTGGATAGCTCTCAGAAAGGGCTTTCCAATGGTATGCAACAATGTCAGATAGAATGTTCCATGTGGCCACAGTGGCCAGTGGAGGCACTTCATCCAAATTCCAGAGAAAAAATGTTGCGATAACTGCATAAATTCTGGATGATTTTTGGATACTCTGGTTATGCATTTGGATAGCTCTCAGAAGTAGCTTTCCAGTGATGTAGCCCAATGTCAGATAGAATGGTCCATGTGGCGACAGTGGCCAGTGGAGTCACTTCATCCAAATTCCAGAGAAAAAATGTTACGATAACTGCATAAATTCTGGATGATTTTTGGATACTCTGGTTGTGCATTTGGATAGCTCTCAGAAAGAGCTTTCCAGTGATATAGACCAATGTCAGATAGAATGTTCCCAGTGGCCACAGTGGCCAGTGGAGGCACTTCATCCAAATTCCAGAGAAAAAATGTGACGATAATTGCATAAATTCTGGATAATT
This sequence comes from Eudasyphora cyanicolor, assembly GCA_963930755.1. Taxonomy (NCBI): domain Eukaryota; kingdom Metazoa; phylum Arthropoda; class Insecta; order Diptera; family Muscidae; genus Eudasyphora; species Eudasyphora cyanicolor. The sequence goes on along the minus strand of OZ005738.1, from coordinate 9,573,609 downwards.
TTTGGATATGCTGTTAATGCAGTTGGATAGCCCTCAGAAAGAGCTTTCCAGTGATATAGACCAATGTCAGATAGAATGTTTCCTGTGGCCACAGTGGCCAGTGGACGCGCTTTATCCAATTTATATAGAAAAAGTTGTATGATTTTTCCGAAATTCTGGATGACTTTTTGGATACTCTGAGTATGCACATGGATAGTCCTCGGAAAGAGCTTTCCTGTGGTATGCAACAATGTCAGATAGAATGTTCCATGTGGCCATAGTGGCCAGTGGAGCATCTTCATCCAAATTCTGGAGGATCAAGTTCAACTGTTTTTCGTAAATTCGGGATGATTTTGGAATACTCTCATCTCGCATTTGGATAGCCGTCTTAAAGAGCTTTCCAGCGGTATGCACCAATGTCAGGTAGAATGTTCCATGTGGACACAGTGGACGCAATTCATCCAAATTCAAGGGATGAAATGTTACAAGTTTTGCATAAATTCTGGATGATTTATGGATATTCTGATTATGCATTTGGATAGCCCTCAGAAAGAGCTTTCCAGTGGTATGCAACAATGCGATATAGAATGTTCCGTTCGACCGCAGTGACTAGTGGACGCACTTCCTCCAATTTCGAAATAAGCTAACTTGTAAGAAGAGCTCTGTTAAGTCGTTTACAGAGCTCTGTTAAAAGGGTTGGTTTGTGTCTGTGCTAGTTAAATTCGGAATTTATCTTCACACACATGGAATTTTTGTGTGTGCGTACTTGTACTATTTTAGAAAAATAAAACAAAACCAATTCAAAACTCTTATCGAAAAACGATTAATGATGGCAAAAAGCTGTAGAAAATAAAACGAAAAGACTATTGATTAATACGAGCGTGTTCTTTGGGCATGCAAGCAGGCAGGTGACAACAGAAGCTGCTGTTGTGCGATGATAAGAGCAGACGACAGCCGCGATCAAAAGTTTATATTTTGCAATAAGCATATCTTTTATTTTTTATGATATTTTGATAATTTCGCTAGTCTCAACACTCGCTAATTACTAATTGTGCAATCATCGACCACAAAAAACTAAACAAAATGAATGTGAGTTGATTTGCTTTATTGTTCTTTATCTCTAACCGAGATTATCTATAGAAGGTTTGTTTTTAGAGGTAGTACAGCATTTAGGTTTGCCTTATCTTTATGTGCTGTGTCAGAGAAGGTTTTTAGCCCATTTGAGAAGAAGTGGAAGTAGAAAGAAAACATACATACATATGTACCTATATACATACGTAAGCATATATTTTATCTACTACAGTCATTTTCGACAAATTTAGATTTTGCATATATTTTTGGAACGGATAATAGTGAATTGTTCGAGGCCAGAATATGTGTTAAATTGTTTTCTGTGGTCTAATTGTTTGTGATCATTCGCCATTCGTTAAGAAATAATATTTTAAGTAAATGTTTAATCTTGTTCTTTATATGTACTTTTTTATTTATTTCTACTTTTTAGATTTGTTTCAGGACTACAAAATATTCCAGAAGCTAATTATGTAGAAAATTTACAATCTTTTACTAATTTATGTCTGCTGTTTATGTTCAAATATTTACAGAAGATTAAATGTGACCTAATAATTCGCTATGTACCTAAATTCTACACATTAAATGTGTGAGAGCATTGTTGAGGGGAATTTTTTAAATTGAAAATAGACCTTAAGTTTACAACTGTGGAATTTCCTGTCGATTTTCTTAAGAAAAGCAAACATCACTTTATAGAAACACATACATATGTACATATAAATGAATTTAGCTTCCGAAACCTGTAGAACGTCATATACAGTTTGTCAAGAAAGTTTTTAGACATTCGACTCTTTCAGGGTAAAAACTTTTTTATTTTTTATTTTTATCTTTTACGAACTTTTATTCTTATTTTATTTGAATTTTTTAAATTTCATGATATAGCAGACAAGTTAGACCACAGAATAGTATCAACACATTGTCATAAATGTGTTCCAGATCGAGCTAGGTATGAGACCGACAAAGAAAGTTGAAAAAGATTTTCTAATAAAGGGTTTTCCAACAAGAGGAGTTATTTTGGTATTCAAAGAAAAATGCCATTTTTGAGATAAATGATCGGATTTTTTTTTCATAATAAAGAGGAAGGTATGCCGTTAATAATGAAAAATAATATCAGCCAAATGGCCACCACGACCACGCCAACAGGACCATATCCTTTTCATGAAATTTTCCATAACCAAATCGCAAAGTGGCTGCCCTATGTCCTCGATCGTGTATCGTTCCATTTTTAGTAATGGCGTAGTTTCTACTTGTCAAATGTCAAAGAATAAAAGCTTCAAAAGTGGCAGCTACCGAAATACCGGGTAATTCAAAATAACACCACTTGTTGGAAAACCCTGTATTTAGTAATTTTGCGAAAGTAATTTTTTGCGATGTAAAAACATTTTCTTGACATATTGTATATATGTTGTTATTGTATATGTATGTTATATATTTTTCAAAATATAAGTTCTCATGATAATAATCATTACAAATGTTCTTGCCACACATTCCAAAATAGTTGTATTAACTGCCTTTTTTGTTTTCTTATAGTGTTTTTATTCTCACAAATATTCTTTCGGCTCACCCAACTATTTCAGACGCATTTACAGGACAGGCATGACATGCCACTTCGAAATCTCAATAACTATTCTAAGCGAATTTCAATGGAAATTTATGGGGATGATTTATCTAACAAACAACCCCTTTAGAACGACTCAAGAATAATTTTCCCTGGTGATGCCTATCGATGAAAGGCGAAATATCGAATAAAAGATAAATAAATTAATAAAACAAAGACCTTGAGCTCCAGTTTCATTCAAACAATTTGGTTAAATAACAATACCTGTCGAATAAGAGAATATTTTTAAAATTTAAGAAAGAAAATTATTTTATAAATAATACAAAATTTTGTTTTTCAAAAATGTGTACCAGTAAGACAAATTTCAAATTGAAATTTTTTTTATTTCGGCCATTTTTTAAGCCCAATTTACAAATTTGGAGAAATAAAGTACTTCTGTTCTCACAAATATTCTTACGGCTCATCCAACTATTTGAGAATAATTTGCAGGACATGGGCATGACACATCAAACTCAATTACTATTCTAAGCGAATTTCAATGAATATTAGGGGGTTGATGGTATATTTATTTCATTTCATTTCATTTATTAATTTGTAATTTCAAAGCCCATTGGCCAATTTTAACAAAATTACATAATACAACAATTGAGTAAACTACAAAATTAAAATATTCATGTGCTAAAACCTAGCTAAGATTAAATGCAAAAATTATTTGTTCCCTAGTTACTAAAATTTGTGTTAGCAGTTCCCAGCTAAATAAAAGTACTAATTATATATTTGGTCTGAGATTTAGGATTCAGATCCTAATAGGTTAGATTTAAGACAATGCTATAAAGTTTGCCACAAATTGTTATACACGCTATTGAACAACAAACCCATTAGGACGACCCAAAAATAATCGCACCTCCGGACAAATATATAAGGGAATTTGGATGTAGGTCTGGGGGTGAAAGAACAGCTGGGAAAATGATACCCATTCATTGACAGAAAATACATATACTGCGTAAACATTGGATAGTCCCACCAACGGAATACCTTCAATGTTATCTATTTACCAAAGGCGTATCTGAATTATATATTACTCATATCATTATCTTCTTTAAAACTAGATACATATGTCATTTCTAGCTGGGCCATTAGAAGTTAAAGGTACTTCCGGCATTGCTTCCCATAATAGTACCAAGAAAGGTATACATTTTGTTATTGTTATTTTTATATCATGTTGTAGACGCTGAGGTGACATTTCCTAATGTTAGATGTCGTAAACTTGGGAAAGCCCCACTACATTTAATGAAGGAAGAACTTTTGCAATAGTTATAACGAAAAATTTCGTTATTTTTTAATCTACGAGGTCTGTTTAATAGATTCGACGATTCTCCATAACAATTTTCTTCACTTTCTCAACATTTTCATCGGTTTTTGATGTGTTGGATCTTCCAGGGCGAGCGTCGTCTTCTCGACCTTCTTTGAAAAGCTAGTACCATTTGTAAACATATTTCTGATTCAATTCGTATTGGCCAAGGGAAGTATACTATACTATAGAGGAAAATTTATGATTGGTCAATGGGGTATGGTCAGAACGAAGTTCTCCTGGTCAGCTAGTTTTACTATATTTCTGTCATTATAAACCTTTATTTGCCAAAGTTTGAATAAAACTGGTCGAGCAATCATAATAATTTTTTGTCGAAAATGCAACAAGGATTATATAGATTGCATGGGCTTTATATTTATAATTTTTTACATTACCTGTCCCAATAACTCACTTCTAAAAATGATAATTAGATAAATATATCGTTATCCTGATTCTGAAAGGCCTTAACTGACAAACGCTCCAATTCTGTATTGCAAGAGCGGGCTCAAAACGAATTTCTTGTTCATAAACATGACCATAATTTCAGTTTGCTGACTATAAGAGTCTCTGCAAATACAGAATGGCCTAATTTTTCCTTTCAAAGCTTATTTTACACAAGCAATACCAATTGGGATCAAATAAAAAGTTCAGAAACACGACTCTGAGTTCCAAATTTCGATTCCAGCCACATTCGGAACACAAAACAATGGCGTTTTTACAAATTATGTTAAAATTTCAGATTTCGATATCTCGAATTTTGAAAATTTCAATTTCTGTCTTCCTAAATTAATACATAGAACACGAGGGATATAGTTAATGAAGTAGTAGTGTCGGAGTATCAAGGATACCTAGTTGTTCACAGTTTCATACAAATTTAAGAACTCTTTGGTCATCCTTTAAACCAAAAATTGTACAAAAAGGTTACACAGATACTGGGATACTGTTGTTCACAGTATCATACAAATTTAAGAATTCTGGTCATCTTTTAAACCAAAAATTGTACAAAAAGGTTACTCAGATACTGGGATAGCTGACCCGTGCTTTCTGCGTTGTTAATGCCACCACCAACACAATAGATATCACTAAAAATTTATTATTTTTCATTAAGTGACGAAAACAAGTTATTTTAAATTTACCTGATAATTATAAGTAAGTTTGGATAAAGTAGTAAACACTTGTCGTTGATTTCTCAACTATACCTTGTCATCATTCATATTCATTGAGCCAGACATTGAAAATTTCAAAGTTCACAGCCATGTTCTTCTTTTTGTTGTCACTTACAAAGAAAGAGATAAATATAAAAATAATAATGGTAAATAGTGGACGCCCCCCTAATATTTCAAGAAGTTTTCGTTAAGGCTGATCACGTATGTATAACATTGAAACGATAAAAAAGTAAAATTTAAATAGAAGAAGCGATTTACATATAGATGTAGCAAAAAATGACATTGCACTCAAAAAAATACAACCTTTTTGGTACTATTAAGATGGTCTAATTACCGCTACCACTATGTAAGACAAATATTTACTTAGAAATTTCCAAGAGATTTCAGCAAATCATGACAAAAAAAGGTTTGGAACAAATAAAGTCAAAATTACAACACCAAAAAAGTGATTCGGATGTACAGATTACGAATGATTAGGTCCCAGTTACGATGAGTAAGGTTACATTTACGCATCACTAATCCAGCATTAAGAAAATCATCAAAAAATGTTTTGATTTTAAATTATTATCTTTCGAGTTCTACCTTTGTTTTTAACATATATTTTTAGAAAATGGCCTAGAAATTTAGATCAGTGACAACAAGGGTATTGATTTAACAGTGACAACAAGGGTATTGATTTAACTGTTGTTCATACATTGGATTATAAAAAATGTTGTAAGACCGGCTTTTTGTTGGTCTCAATAATTTGTTTCAATATTCTTTTTTTTTCTTTAATCCTTCACTTACGCTCCTAAGAAGTTTCGGATATTTTTTTAATTTGCCAATTTATCTAAACCCATTGCGAATTTAAACAGGTTTAGAAAGTGAATGCATTTGTTCTAAAAAACAGACCATTCCATCTTAATGTTGCCTGCAAAACCGTGCAACCCACCACCTTTTCAGGTGCCCTAACTCCATACGTGTTGTTTTCTTGTATTCTCTTTAATGGAGGGTGGGGAGTGAAGTGAGTATCGTGCATTGTCGAGATCTTGCAATTATGTGTATTTGCAATCGACAATTCGTTCCCAGCTCTAAACAACAACGTTCAAGGTCTACAAGAAATGTGACAACATTTTATATATTGTTACCCTGTCGCAGCACAGCACAGTATGACCTGCTGCTGCTTCATTTGCTGGTACATATAAAGAAGGGGTCTGGTCTGGCGCATGATCTTTCTTCCGGTCACAGCGCTTTTGTGACAAAGCGAATGACACGACATTACGTTACGGTTATTGTCCTATCATGACGACTACACTACGGCTACGACGTTTGAAGGTAGTCTCGGTAGCAGTTCAGAGTATGTATGGGATGTTGATGAGGAAGATGAATATGATATATACGTCTGCTGTCGCCGCCGCGACTGCATACAATTAAAAATTTTCACTGTTGTTTCACGACGACGACAACATTGTTTGTTTTTGTTTTTCTCGGGTTTGTAATTGACATCAACGGTGAACATTAACAAAATAATGAAAAAAGAGTCGGCCAAGAAGTAGAGTACCATTAGCTCGTTATAAATATAAAACGACGACTTACTGTTGAATGACCCAAATTGAGAAACATTCACATATTATTTTCATTTAGAGCAGGTCGGGTAAAAGAATAGGAGGCGGCGGTGGTGGTGGAGGCAGAGAGGCCACTCTCAACCAGCCAGCAGCAGCTCACTCGCCGTCGTCGAGAGAGACCACCGACGAACCCACAAAACAGGGGGAGAGCTAGTGAATGAGTGAGACCATGAGCGAGATAGAGATGGAGCGAGTCAAGATAGGCGAAGAGGAGGTAAAGAAACAACATACAAAAACAGATTGTTCCAAGTTCGTACTTACGGCGAGGCGAATCTTTCACAAAAGCAAATGAAATTTCGTACTTAAAATTGTTATTTTAGCTAAGATCAAAGCGACCTTTTTTATTAACCGACATTTTGGCTTGGTGGTACTTGGGTATTATATTTCTTCGGCACAGATGTTGTTTTAGTTGCTGGCTGCTTCTTTTTGTTTGTTACAAAAAATATATAACGAAACAGAGAAAAATAATTTCTTTCTTTCTTCGTTTCGGTCGGTTCGTTGTATACACACTAGCCACACAACTATAGATTTTATAACGTCAACGACGACCGACGAATGCTTGAGAAAATGAAACGTAATAATTTTTCTTCTACGTTAGTTACTTCACCACAAGAAAAAGACTATTAACAAAAAAACAAGTATAGAAGAAATCATTAGGGCACTCTGGGCACTTTTAACAAAATGTTCAGTTCTTTTTACGTTTTTTTTTAGTTTCCGAATTCGAATTTATTTGTAGCACCATTATTCACACTGGGTGTTTGCGTTCATCATTTTAAAGTAGTCGTCCTATTGGCCATTTTGATGATTCAAGTTTTTTTCGTTCAATTGTTTTTTTAGCACAAAGTGGTTTTTTAGGTTCAATACTTCTTTTTTTTCTTTCTTTTTGACGTATGACGGCAAACGGCGAATTGGTTTTTTTTATAATAAAAGAAAAATTACACCAGAGATGAAGAGGAAAATATGTATATGCTTATATATATCTATGTACTCAGATCACATACATATATATATTTTTTCATTTTTTTTTTCTTTTTTCATATATATTTTATATGTTTGTATTGGTGAAACCTTGGCTGTAGTTGTAGTCGGGGTTCGTTCGTTCTGGCAAACTTTTCTTTTCGCTTTTTTTCTGAGTGGGTTTTCATTTAGGATATTTTTCGGCATTTCATGACGATCGTTTGTAGTAGGAACACTGCACTTACATAAAAGCCTTAGCGATAAGCAAAATCTTAACAAAACTTTATTATTTGTTCACTTTTAATCATTGACTTTTCCGTACACACACTGAAATTCTCCAACTTCACAGTAAATTCATGTCCGCCATATTTGATTTCACAGCAATGTTGCCACCCACTAAATTTGCCAGGTTTTGCTTTCCAATGCAGAGTTGTAGGCCGACTCTTAAATGCCAGTGAATGCGTACGGCGTCTGTCAAAAATACGCTTGATTGATAATTTTGTACGCGCGTTCACTCAAGTACGCTGTACACAAAAGCCAACCGACTTTTGTACACCTTTACAGGGAATTTTTGTTTTGCTACATTTAAAATAGGTAATCAGAGCAATATCGATGTACTGGATGAATTATCTTTTTTTGAAAATATTAGGCGTGTTTTCGTTACACCATAGGTGCTTAATTTGTATGGGGAGCTAAGCACTTTTAAGCATTATTAGTTCCCGATAAAGCTTGGTGCTTGTGTTCCTGTCTTAATCGAGTATGGTATTGCCAGATTGGGCATCCTATATTTCGCAGTATGGTATCTCATTTTTGGTGAGATTATTGTCAATTATTGTGAATTAATGCGAAGAAGAAGAACAAAAATGGGAAATTATTTTAATATTGGCAGAAAGAGTGTAATCGATTGAACATGGAATAGTAAATATATGTTTTAAAAATATTTTTCACGAATTGTCTGTTTCGCACTGTTCTTTCTTCGCAACTGATGACACCATTGTTACCAGATAGTGGAAATCCGCCACTTACTGCTTATGCGCCAGTTAGTGGAAGTCCGTTGTTTTCGTTGCAAAGTGCTAAACTAAAATTGCTAGCTTGTAACGAAAACATGCCTATTCTAGACAGACAACAACGATGGAACAGAAGTTTACCGCAAAAACGATTTATCGCCAATTAATTGCCAATAATCGGACAAGTTTTGCATTCCAATGCAGAGCTGCATGGAAAAGAATGACTAGGACTGGCAACGTTAACGGGATTAGTGACGTCAACGTATCGTACGTTCCCGATGAAGTTTGGTGCTTGTGTTCATGTCTTAATCGAGTATGATGTTGCCAGATTGGGCACCCTATATTTAGCAATATGGCATCCCACTTTTGGAGAGATTTTTATCAATTATTGTGAATTAACGGGAAGAAGAAGAACAAAAATGGGAAATTATTTCAATATTTGCAAAAAGAGTGTAAACAATTGAACATAGAATAGTAAATATATGTTTTTATAAATACTTTTCACGAATTTTTTGTCAGTTTCGCACTGTTCTTTCTTCGCAACTCATGACACCATTGCTACCAGATAGTGAAAATCCGCCACTTATTGCTTATGTGCCAGTTAGTGGAAGTCAGTTGTTTTCGTTGCAAAGTGCTAAACTAAAAGTGCTAGCTTGTAACGAAAACATGCCTAATATCATGATTTTCAGTATCCATTTCCTTTCACTTTTTATTTATTTCACCTTTTTTCTTCTTTCAACTTTTCAGCGAGCACGTGCGAAATTACATGTACGTGACGTACGACTAATTCGCTCCGAGTGTGCGAGCTTTCATAGTACTTCTTGTGTTGGAATCGTTCGTACGTGTTCGCACGATAAATCCGCACGAAGTCGTATTCAGTGTGCGGCCGGCCTTAGGGTATCTATTAAATACCAGTGAGGCCGTTTACATCATGAGATTTATTTTAGGTGCAAATGAGTATCGCGCGATTTTGAGAGGATCGTGCAATTCCGATATAGAATCGTACGACAAAATGACAGCGTGAGAGAGTTTCCACAACTTTAAAAATTGCCGAAAAAGATCTGGCATTCGACGTCTCCAGGGTTGTGTTTCGTGTAAATGTAAAAGAAGAAAAATAAGGAAAGAAAATAAATAAAACGAAGGAAAAAGGATTACATAAATTAAATCCTGGCAACGTGTTCGACGTGTACAACATTTGTTAAATCCTGGTTCACACTCGGCAATTTTTTCCAAGCAAGTGTCAAAGTTTGTAGGAGAGAGAGGCAGAGAGCTCTTTCCGCCTGGCACTCTCATAACTAATCGCAATTTTCTTTGTGCTGTTCTTTCTTAATTCAGCTGTTTTTGGTAGAAATAAAAAGTAGTACGACTTTGTCTGTTGTATGTAAACGCGCAAACGATTATAGTGCGATTTTGAAAAAATCAAGGGAGGATCGAATCCAAATTCTCACTGGAAATTCACGTGACAGATCGCTTAGATGTAAACTGTCCCTGAAAGCGTCCAATGTATGTCAATGAGTTGTTTTGTGCACTGAAAAAAAAATGATGAAATTTGAGAGATACAGATACCCTTAACGATTTCTGTACGATTTATTTCATTGTGGATATTAAGACAAGAATAAATAAAGATGCGGCATATGGTCTGTACACAACTTGACATTATAATGAAATTGAAAAGAAACAGTAGCATTAAAATTGCTGAAAATGAATTCGTACAAAATTAGAAATGAACACTGCAAACTCTTATTTATGCACGTTAGGCATCCATCTATGGGTTAAATTTATCTATACTGGATAATTTAGTTTGCCTCATCTTTAAGACTGTCTTTGCATGGTACGGCCAATCTTTAATTTCATTCGTTCTTAATACGCCGACATACGAGTATTGGGAAAAACATTAAATTTAAAAAATAGAATTTGACAATTCATATTGCGTTGGCATGAGAATAAATATATATTGCGTTGGCGTATGAATTAGGTACAGGCGCAAATGAGAACAACCCATAACACATGTTCTTGAGTTGGTTCATTTTCGAGACTCATTTATTGATACGAATTAGTTTTTTCGACTACTTTAAAATGGTTAATATAAATATATTATATTATATTACTGTTTAACAAAAAAATTTAAAAATTTTACATATAACAATTTTTTTGCAATGCATTTTCTTTCGCTGTAAAGTGGTGTTTTTTGACATTTCCACTTTCCTTTTTATTTAATATTTGTAGTATTGTGCTCCGTTCAACATATCGCACCTGCTCCACAAAAGGGTAACAACTCAAAATTTAAAAAATTTCAGTAGAGCCTAAAAACTGTTTCCGTTAATATTAATGGTATATTACAAAAAAACAAATATGTCGTTGCAATAAAAAATCATAGAAAAAAATAATAACGCTATTTTCCTTTTTGTTTTTTATTGATTTTAAAAAAGTAACAACTTTTTTGATTTGTTATTCTTTTCATGAAAAAAGTTTGTATATTAATAGTGGTAGTATTTTGAGTTGTACCTTTTTAACTGAAAAATCTTACTCACATTATAAGTTGAAAAGGGCACAACTAAAAATATTACTCTTTAGATGATAAATCAACGGTCCCATTTACTTAAACACTTGGAGACAATTCAAAATGTAACTCTTTAGTTGAATCTAAAGACGTTATTCTGTAAACACAGGTTTTTTATTATGAAAAAGAAGATAAATCAACGGACTTTTTTTGCAGTCGGTAGAAATTGCCATTGTACGTTGTTTTCTTGCAAAAAAGCAAAATTTAAAAATTTTGATTTGTTACCCTTTTGTGGAACAGGTGCGATATGTAAATTTGTGCGACATGAATTTTAATGAAATTTATTGAATTTTAATGAACGATGATAAAAAATTGTCGAAACAGAATACGTTGTCTGAACGCAAATGCAACTTCAAAAGAGAACTGCAGAAAAAAGTTGCAAGTGTGAATATGAACTAACTACGTTATGTTTAACGTTGATACGTTTATGCTACTAATGCTGATACGATGACATTACTAATCCCGCACTAATTTATAGCAACTAGCCGTTATCGAGTTATCGATGACCATTTGTTGTTGTTGGCATTAATTCTCACATCTCTAATTAAAAAATGCACGTTTAACGCTGTTTACTTTCTAAGTTGTTTTTCTATTGTTATTATTAATTGATAATAACACAAAACACCGTGACAAAATTCTAAAACGTACTTAATAGGCAGAGGGAAAAGTGCACAATGGGAACTAAAATACCCGATAGGTGAGTTTAATGCTAGATTTTGGCAAAGTTTCTGAAAATTGTATTTTCATACATATGTATGTCACTGTTCACAGATGGCTGAACTATAAGGCAGTAGGGAGAATTGTGGATGGTACAAGATTCGTCGCTTTCAAGGTACCATTGAAGAAGGTAAGAACTAATTACAATTCACGGTGTGAATTAGACAAGCAAAAGCTAACTGGTAAATGTAGCGACCATTCATTTCTATAATACTTCATTTATCATGTTATCTACATATGTAGCTTGCTAAATCAAAAACATTGAATGACAGTCTATACTACTAATCTCATCCACTTGCAGCAATTCACTGAAAATGCCAAAAAAGATGTTCGCTTTGATGGCCAAATGTTGCTAGAGAAACTGCCAAATCTCGGTATAATTATTGATCTAACCAATACAAATCGTTACTATGATCCAAGGGTAAGTAAGTTCATGTGTCCCTCTATGATAGAGTTTCTCATGTGTGGGCTTTTTGCTGCTCCGAGTGAGCCGTTGATTGTTTAATAAGTAATCTTTTATAATATAAAGTATTAAATTTAGAGTATTTCTATGTGGGAATATTTGTTAATTTAATTTTAAGTGAGCCGCAAAGCCCAAATGGCAGTGAGGACCTGCATTGTAGCGAAATAAACTCTTATTAAGCAAGTGTTTACGCAATGATCAAATTATAATTGGTTAGATTTCCAACAAAAACAATGTTTAATTTTTGGTTTTACATTTGTACTTTTTATTTGGTTTTGTAAGGAGTTTGATAGGTTGTTTTTATATAGAAGTAGAGTATTTTTTTATACAGTTTCCTGAAAAACACATCTACCGCACACAATTTTTTTATTTATTTCTTTCTTTCTTTAACAGTTTTTTGAAGATGAAGGTGTTGAACATCAAAAATTAATGATCCCGGGTCATGTTACTCCACCGCAAAGATTAGTGAATAGGCGAGTTACATATAAGCATCAAATTTATGAATGTGGCCAAAATTATTTATTTATTCCTTTTCAGGTTTAAGGATTATGTGAAGGAATTCCTACAAAAAAATTCTGATAACAGTAAGTCTTTATGATTTTTTTTGTTTCGCCAGGGAATTGCACAACAGTTCGCAATAATCTGGGAATTATATGAAGTTATTAGTTATAAGAAGATTGAGTAACGTTTGCTCATCGCCCATCCTTTATAATTAGACCTCGGATTTTGCTTATTTTTAATTTTTCTTCCGATTGGAACCAAACTTTGCATTTGGACATTTTATCGTTCAAATATAGAACAGATTGGTGCATATCGAATATATGCAGAAAATACATTTGAACGATAAAACTTCTAAATGCAAAGTTTGGTTACAATCGGATGAAACATTAAAAATATGTAAAACTCCGAGTTCTACTTATAATTAGACAATCTGTTTGTGCAATTTTATGCTATAAACAGAGTGAATATGCAGTCGGTTTCAGAGTATGTTAAAAAATCAAAATTGCATAAAATTCCGCTATCCACTTACATTCAAGAAAGAGTGACATCATTGATACTATATGGATATAAGTATTGCCTAAGCGAATATAAAATCTAAATCAAAATACATACATAAATATATCGCTGAAGCGAATATAAAATCTAAATCAAAATACATACATAAATATATCGCTGAAGAGGAAATAGGAAATACGAAACAATTCGCAAAGTTTGTGCCTTTTTTGTAGTTTGTTTAGCCTCTGTTCAGAAGAAGCAAAATACGTTTTTATTTATTTATTTATTTTATTTCGTTTTTTATTAGTGAAATTTATCCCTTGTGGGCTACAAGTTGATAGTTAACAAAATTTTAGTTTTATAATATCAAAATTATCTAATGAATATATACAGGTTTTCCAACAAGAAGTGTTATTTTGAATCACTCGGTATTTCGGTAGCTGTCACTTTTGAAGTTGTTATTCCTTGACATTTGACAAGTAGAAACTACGCCATTACTAAAAATGGAACGATACACGATCATCAAACTATACAAAACGATCAAAAAACGATCGAACAAAAAAACGATACGAACGATACAAATCATCTTGACTGATGAGGCCCATTTCCACCTCGGTGGCTACGTCAACAAGCAAAATTGTCGCATCTGGGGCTCGGAAAACCTAAGAGTTATTGTTGAGAAGCCTCTCCATCCTCAACGTGTGACTGTTTGGTGCGGTTTATGGTCCGGCGGGGTCATTGGACCTTACTTTTTCGAAAATGAGGTTGGATCAACAGTTACGGTGAATGGATTGTGCTATCGAGAGATGATTAATGATTTTTTATGGTCGGAGTTTGATGGTATTGATCTGGACAACGTTTACTTTCAACAAGATGGCGCAACGTGCCACACAAGCAACGAAACCATTGCTCTGTTACGGGAAAAGTTTCCGGGCCGTGTTATCTCTCGAAGAAGTGATCACAATTGGCCACCGAGATCTTGTGATTAAACACCTTGCGACTTCTTCCTTTGGGGCCACGTGAAAGATAAGGTCTACGCCAACAGCCCAGCGTCGATTCAAGACCTCAAAGATAGAATTCGTGAGACTATCGAGGACATAAGGCAGCCACTTTGCGACTTGGTTGTGGAAAATTTCATGAGATGAGATGAAGTGTCTTGGTGTCGTTGTTGATAGTAAACTTGCTTGACTTTAACGGGCATATTGACATGCTGCTCGCGCGTGTCAGGTTTCAACTACGTAGATTATATTGCCTTGATTCGTATTTACCGTGTTATGTCAGACAGAGAGTTGCATCGTCTTTGCTAATGTCACATGTTAACTATTGCCTTGAAGTTGTATCTGGTACATCTGCTGTCCAATTGTCGAGAATTGAGAGAATTGTTAATTCGATTGTGCGGTATGTTTATAATCTTCGCCGATATGATCATACTTCTTCGTATGTCGTTAAATTTTTAGGCTTGCCTTTCAATAAATATGTCGATCTTCGCATCCTACAATGTTTTTATAAAACGGTTACTTCTAATGGTTCACCCTCTCTACGTTGTATGTTTAATTTTTGTAGATCTTCCCGTAATCCTCAACTATTACTACCACGTTTTATATCGACAGTTGGCGAAAGATCGTTTGTAGTAAGGGTTGCTAGAATATGGAACCATTTTCCGTTGTATTTGCGCAATTTCTCATTTACTGCGCATGTATTCAGTTGTAAATGTCTTGAATATCTGCTAGGTGACCTATAATACTTGCATGAAAATGTGTGTTCTGTTTACGGGGTCTATTACTTCTAATTTAAAATTTAATTTGTTATCTGCTACAATGGCTGGGGAGCCATAGTTTTAATTTTAGTCAATTTTCTGTCACTGAATGTTTTGTAATATTCATGATTGTTGCTACTTTTACTCGGTAAAAATCTCCGAATAAAATCTAGCAAAGAAATAATTTTAATATTACTCTCTCTCTTCTCAGTTTACTCCCTACCTTCACTAGTATGGATCTTTTAACTAGTGAAATTTAGGGAATAAATTTGATTTATGTCCAGAGAGTGTCATTTTATCAACATTCAGAAAAATATTTTCTTTAGGTTAATTCTTTTTATCGTTATTAATCATTTTTTATTTTTACTATACACAAGTATGTAAATATATCGATTATTGTGTAGCTATGTTATTATAGTTTTAACTTCTGTTATATCTGAATGCTTTAAAGGTGGTTAACTTGAGTGTAGATCTTATTAATTAATCGAAATTTGTATAAAGTTAATATAAGATTATTGGCCATATTGGCTTGTTTATATTACTATTATAAATAAATGAAATGAAATGAAATGAAAAGGATATAGTCCTGTAAGCGTGGTCGTGGTGGCCATTTGGCTGATGTTGTTTTTCATTATTAACGGCATACCTTCCTCTTTATTGTGAAATAAACATCCGATCATTTATCTCAAAAAATTGAATTTTTATTTGAATACCAAAATAACACCTCTTGTTGGAAAACCCTTTACAACTAATAATAGCGCTAACCTAACGCACGCTCTCTCAAACGATGATATACATATTAAAATGATAATAAACAAAATAGAAATCTAGTTTAATTGATCAAAATAGTAAACGAGCAGTTTATTTCGAAATGTCCGGGGACAAACAGATATATCTTTCATATCATATAGCGCTATGTATAATATTTATTGTTGAAAAATAGGAAGGTCATCTATTTTTTGATAGATTAGCTGAACGCGTTCATACAAAAATGTCGGAATGTAATAGAAATCTGACTAACATATGTCGTTATTCCAGATAACAACAAATTTGAGAGTTTTTGCTTGGAATTGACAGTGTTTAATTTAAAAAAATATATATTATTTATTTGGAATATAATTCTATTGATCGATATTGGGTTTAACGAATTTAGAGTGGTTAGTTTCTATTTGAAACTGAGATCGTTTGTTCAAACTAAACAAGCTTTATTTAATATTTCTATGAAATGCAAAAAAAAATCAGAAAACATTCCCTTTGAAATTGCGTTGTTTATTATTTTAAGAAAAACGTCAAAAATGGCCGGATTTGCCTTAGTATTTCTTCCAAAACTTTTACAAACTTTGAGTCCTCAAAAATGCAATCACTGTTTTGGATTTATTAGAGTCTGGTGCATATTCTGCGTAAAAAATAGAGAGAGCAATTTCTATACTTTTTACAAAAACTCTTTAAAAAAAATCAAAAAAAAGCAGTGTAGCTGCGGATAGTTTTTTCTTCAACCTCTTAAAAAATAAATAAAAAAAAAAAACAAAAAAAGTATATGCATTTTTGCGCAAATTAAAACTAGTTTTGAAATTTGTAATAAAAACTATATTTTTTTGCTCAAAAAAAGTTTTTTTTTGGGCCTAAAAGTGACTTGTTTACCTATCAAAATAAAAGTAAATAACTAAAATATAGAGGTTCAAACACATTTTTTAGTATAACTCGAGAACCATTTATCCGATTTGGTTCAGGAAAGCTTTAAAGAATACTACATCAAGTAGCCTTCAACTTCTACTGCTATAATTGTTCATCCCATCGAGGGTGTCAAATATATCTTAAAGTAAAAGATTTCTTTGCAGTTTCCTCAACCTATCCAAGCTGCTACAACAACAACTAAATAAAACATGTTTAAATAATCTCGAGCTATACAAAAAATTAAATGTACATATTTATAGCCTACTTTATTAAGAACTTTATAAATTTAACTTTAAATTTAAAACGTTTTTTCGTTGAAAATCGGTTATATAAATCACACATCATTTTTATGAATAAGGTCCTTAATTTTTTACTCTCTGTTTCTTTCTACAAGTAGTTTGTCCCCAAACAAGAAACAACAGTTGTTTTTAACGCTGTGTAAATAATGTAGACTAAATTAGAATAAGTAGTACATAAAACACGTAGTACTGAGGTTGCAGCCCCTGGCCGAAGAATTGCTGCTTCGGGTCAATCTGGTACAAAGAACCGGCTGCCATGGGATTGTCACGTATCGTATTTGCATGCGTAACGAAATAGTTTTAAAAATACGGCAGAGGTAGAATATTGCGAAAGACTTAACTTAATGCCAAAGACAAAGACTTCTTAATGTCAATACCAAGGACCTTAAAACAATAAAGACGCAACAAAATGTATGTATATTGCCGTCAAAAACTGCAAGCGAACAAACTGCAAATTTATTCATTCTGCAAGGATCTCTCTCATGGTCTAACAAGTTGTCAAGACATTAATAAATAAGTGAAGAAAATAAAAAAAATGGATTGTCCTTTAAATTTCTTTACTATATCTGAAAACTAAAGTGTAGATCTGTTTAACGAAACCAATGTTTAACCATTAAATGTTCAGATTTTATAATGTTGATGTTTTTTAACAAATTATTTATGGAAACTATAATATATCAGCTTATCATGTTCTTAAGAACATTGCTTTTTTAAATGTTCCAAGTTATATTGTGTCAACATTTGGCGATAATGCTCCAATTCCATCAAAAGTTATGGACAAATTATTCGATTTCCATAAACATTTTTAAATTCACAAAGAACCTTACATCTGCTGAAAAACTATGATTTTCCACTTAGCATACTTTGTCATGTAGGTACGAGTATCCAAATAACATAATTTTCTAGAAATTTTGTTAAAGTCTAATTTTGCAATGTATGCATGTAATTTTACCTAAGTTTTGCTTCAAGTTTGTTTTTTGTTTTTGTCCAGACATATTGTGTCCCAAAGGAAAACAAAAACTCCTCCACCGAAGAGGGAGGTGGAGGGGTTAATGAAGAAAGACAACCCAAATGCAATATTTGTTCGAAATATGAAAACACAAAACTTCAACAAATACCACTGGATTTATTTTACAAGTTAAACTAATAGCAACAAATCAGACATGTCGTCTCGGTGGTCTCTCTTGTCATCTATGTACGTTCCTCCAAATGGCGTTGGTGCCCAAGAATGTATGCGTATGTTTGTCGTACATTGGTTACATACGTACGAACCAAGAATCTCGGTAGGAACGAAGCATTGCTGTATATCATTAAACCTAAAGGGAGATATCTCGCAGATGCAGATGAAGATGGAGGAGTAGACGACATAGTCTCATAATCGTAGAGAAGAAAAGCAGTAACATTGCTGGAGGCGAATGTTTTACTGCTACCACCATACCACCATCACCCAACAGCATCTTCAAGAGTATTGCGGTGGCGTATCTGTGTCCATCGTAGCCTAGTATCATCACTGTTCTTGGCGGTATGTTGAGCGAGCGTCAGACCGACCGACTTACTGGTGCAAGTGCAGGAGTAGTATTTTTAGGAAGGCGCACATTTTGTTTTTGTTTGCCTTTCTGTTGGTTTAACTGCCGCACATTGTGATCTGGAGTTGCTTTCTTTACCAAATTATGCTGCTGACATGTTTTGTGCAATTTATGACCGATGTTTTGTTCGTTTTCTTTGTTTTTGTTGTTTAACTGCTGATGCCAACCAACAGGAAAATATTGTGAAAAAACGGTGTGAATGCCAAGCAAGGGGTTTGTGGGAGGAGGAGGTGCTGCGCGTATTGTGGAGTTCTTCTGCTGAAATTCGTTTAACGTCGTCTGGGGGTCAGGTTGTCAGGATAGGAAAGAAACCCAAACTACGAATGACTTGGCGTTTCTTTTGATTTACTTGCCAATGATTGTTGGTTGCGGCGGATTGCCGGTTACATTCAACCAGCCATCCATCCATACACCCATCCACCTTCTCTACCTTTTATCCCAGTTACAACACACGATGCAAACCCCGAACACCGAGGAACAACGAGTACGTACGTACATCGCCAGCCAGTTTCATGGAGTGTGGGTGTTGACATACATATATACGACGAGTATGATATGTGTGGTATGTATCGTTTCTTTTGAATTATTTTTTGTCAGTTGGTTGTTGGTCGGTCGCTGTTGAATGAGATTAAACGTTTTTGTGCTTTTGTGGCATTCATTGTTAAGATTCATAGTCAAGATATGAACGAATGCACTGAGCGCACGCTATGACGGTGGTTTGGATTTGGGTCCGCACTGGTTTATTGGCTGGCGCAGTGTTGGTTTATGAATACAACGACTTGACTTGTTTGTGTTTATTTGTTAAAATGTTGTGATTTTCTTGATCTTGAATTGATTGGATCATAATTGACTTAATCGCAAAAATAGGGTGGGGGGGGGGGGGGGGGGGTGCTCTGCATAAATAAAGGAGTTGAAGCAAATCATTAGGTTTGGCAGTTAATCTCGTTGTCTCAGGTGCAATGCTTAGCCTAATTTCTAACGTCATTTTAAATCAAATGGGTATTTTGATTGACACTCAAAGGACAAAGTTCGACTGTATGAATTGCCAATAGGGGTCTTTGCTTAAACATAACAGATTAGCTCTCCATGGGTTAATTTACAGGTGTCAAACAGTATTACTGGTGGCCAATGAACACTAACGGGGTTCAAAGACCACTAATGGGTGGTTAGTGAACTCTAACTGAAGTCAATGACCACTGACGGGGGTCAATGACCCCTGACCGAGGTCAATGCCCACTGAAAATATTTTATATAATTATCAATTTTCTTTATTATACTCTGAAATGCGACCCGTCCAACACGGTAAAATACTAAAAAATAGTTGCACTTTTTAAGCTGAAATAATGTAGTCCCTCGAGTTTAACTTAGCTTAAAGGCAGTTATCGGGAAAATGCTGAACTTTTTCCAGAAACGTTTCATTTGATTTTGCTACACGTTCAAGATTAGACAATAAGTCTGTATAAACCTTGAAAATTTCCCAAATTTCAAAAAAAAAATTTGCTGCAATTTTAAAAAATTTTAAATTTTTCGTTTCTTTGAAAATTCAAATAATTGTTAAACTTATAAACTTTGTTATGTTTTCAGACAAACTGATTGGTGTTCATTGTACACATGGAGTGAATCGTACTGGATTTTTGATCTGTAATTATATGGTTTCAGAAATGGCTGTGGATCCCAGTGAAGCAATTGATAGTAAGTATTTTAAAAAGGAAATGTTGTCGTTTTCTAATAACAGTTTATAAACATTATATCCACAGAATTTGCCGAAGCTCGGGGACATAAAATTGAACGCAACAATTATTTGGATGCTTTGCAAAAGTTAACTGGCACCGAAGAAGACAACAGCAAGTCGCCGGCTGAAGGAGAACCCAACTCTCAAGACGAACATCCTGCATACAACAATGTACGCCAACGTGTACATAGCCAAGAGAGGAGTACAAGAAATTGGAGAACGGAAGGTAGAAAGCGATATCATAGTCCGTCTAATGAGGATAGAAGAAATTCTTACAGTTGGAGAAATCCTGATAATTATAATGACAATGATGAAGGACCTCCTCCGACGAAAAGAAAATACACTCCTAATTTAGTCAACAGAAGAAGTAACTTTGAATACAGCCAACAATGTCGCCGACAAGCCTATGATTTTCCAAAAATGGAATTTAGGGGACGTGGTGAAAGCACAAACGACAATAGCCGCCATACAAGCAACAGAAGTCTAGATCAACCCCAACGTAGCCGACCGCCGTTTGACAATTCATATAGACCAAGGGATTTGTCAGCACACAGAGGAGGAGCTTCTCATAACGGCAACATTCAACCTCACCACCACCAACACAGAAGTGATCAACGTTACCGTAAAGATAATCGTGATTCATCGTGGAGACCATCGTCATCTACTCGGGGACATCATTCAGATAATTCATATCGTAATCGTCGTTAGTAACATTTTAATAATCCTTTTACACAAGATTTATAGTTTACAAGAAATGGAAATATTTTTGGTTAATAAAAGAATTCTTTAAAACTACATTCTCCACAGTGTATTAAGTAAATGCAACAAGCATCCTTGGATATGGTAGAGGTTGGAGAAGAAGATGAAGTCTTCTTCTTGGTCTCGGACAATAAAGACAGTTTCTTATCTGTCAATCTCAAACGCGGATAAGACAAGTTAGCCACAAACAAGGTGAACAAAAACGCTGGCATATATCAGAAACGATGTAATTGTTGGTAATTTGTCGATGTCGCCAGACGTGCTATCGAACAAAAGCTTTTACAGCGCACAGCACCTCACACTATGTGATATGTTCTAGAGACCTTGATGGCACAGACAGACAGACATACACACATAAAAAATGGCTCCATCGGCTCCATGTCAGCTTCGCGGGCTTCGTCTGTCCTAGCTGCTGTTGCTGATGCGGCCTCAATAACACAGGAACACAATTAGCCAGGATGCTATGGGCGGGGGGAAATGCTAATGTGACATTTGACCACCATGACGAAACATAATGAAGGAACACCGAAAAAAAGAGTAACTCAATAATATATGGCCCCCAGTGAAATACCTAATACCATACCTCCTGTCCCATTCATATGAAGGGCACAAGGTACAGGTCGGACTGAATTAATTGTGCCACATGAGATGCCACCATAAGTTTTTGACAAACGAGCTCTGCAAACCCACTGAACGAACGCGGTTAAGAGTATTGGTGTCTGGTGCCACATGACTATACAACAGAATTAGTCGAAGCACATCACAGCACAACACAGCCAAAAGCACAGTATGTGTGTGTCCACATTTTATGAATATTTTTTTTATTAATTAATCGCACATCATTGGTGTAAGACATGTGCCGTCCAGCTCTTCCAGCCTCACAGCTTCCAGGAATTGTATCATTTTGTCTTATCTTTACACAATCAGTTGTCGGCGTTGTAATGGTCGAGCGATATTATCTCATCTCTTTCCAGTCGCTGCTTTGCATTATAATTTTTTTTAAATATTAGCAAGTCAAAAATCACTTTAGAACACATTGTTTGTTTAATTTGCAACAAGCCCCCACCACAAACATTCATTCGATTGGTTGGTTGTGTGAAGTGCAGTGAAAAAGATACCATCACGGATTGTGAATGTCAACAAAACGGTTTCCATCAAGAGATATCATCTCTTTTATGGCGATAATTAAACGGACAAAATTATCTGATATACCTGACATCAAATCGATGTGGTGGAGTTTCTGCTGCAGCAGAAGGAGGTGAGTGAGGGATTTTGACATATTTTCGGTAAATTTTAATATAATCCCTTGGCGCTTTAAATGTCAGATATGAGACAAAGAAGCATAAAATTTAATAAATTTATCTTTTGGCAAAATGCTAAACATATTTAGATAATAAGCATGTACAAATAAACACGATTTTAAGACATAACTGTCAGGGGGCTAGCCCGGGGGTACGATTTGAACACGACCGACAGTTGTTAAGCTGAGTATAGACGATTGCCAGATCGGCAAACGTTATCAACCCTGTTAAAGTGCTGCAAATATACGGGCAATGTCAGATTGTTAGGCAAAGGTGAATTGACAGTTCAGACGATTGCAAGAAAACATTACAATTTCATATATTTACAATATATTTTGTAAATATTTATATGCAGGATTGCCAATAAAAATACAGTAATTTCAGTAATCGCTTCCATTTATTAAAGTGTTAAATCTACTTATTCCATTCACACAATTTGAAGATATGTGTGTGCTTGTGGTAACAGGAGGTAAAACTATGGAAAACAGTCTTAATACTTGAATATCCTGGAAAAGTATCAATTCAGTTCCTTAAATTTGTTGGTACTAAAGGCTCAAACTATTATTCGCATTCGCATTCGCTTTCGCAAAAATGCATATTTCACTATTCGCTTTCGCATTCGCAAGAAATATATTTCAATATTCGCTTTCGCATTCGCTTTCGCTAAAGCCACTTTCTGTACTCCCTAGTCTGTACTTACCTTTACAACAGATACGAGGATTACTACGTATTTACCTTGGCAACCCTAACAGCTGTTAGGCGCCGTCTGATAATTTCAACGGCATTTTTGCCATTTTAGCGTCCCTGTGATTTTACCATTATTTAAATGCTGTGTGCAGAAAATGGAATTAGGTTATTAAAAATTATTTAATTCCATATTTTAAAAGCTAGTTGTAATTTCTACATTTCTTCACTAGTATGCTGGGTATTGCAAAAATAATTTACTACAAAGATGTCTCATCGTACAACGAGTAGCGAGTCAGTATTTTTTTGTAATTATCTTCTTTAGAAAATTAATATCAATCGATTGGTGCAAAAAAAGGTGAAGAAAATATTGCGGAACTATTTGTTCGCGTTTGAAAAACCATTTCTATTCGTTGGTAAAACACTATGCAACAAAAAAATGTTTTTGTGTCCGGGACCTAAAAAACATTTTTTTTAAATAGACTAAGGCATACTATTTTATGAAGCCAAAACAAAATTTTTTTATGGTAAAGTATTTTTGGGAATTTTTTTCTAAAATTCCAATTTTTATAGAATTTACCTTTAATATTTCGACCATAATTTTTGAAGTATAAGCTCGATAAAGCCGGGATACCATTTAAATTAAAGAAGATTATAAGAGCTAGAAATACTGAAAACATTAGTACAACGTATAATCCATAAAATATAAAAAAATTCCCCAAAATTTTTTTTCTAATAGAATACAACATTGGCGTAGCAATAACGCCCATTTTGTAAATTACTATGTTACACTTTTGACCCGCAGCATCTGATATATACCCTTGTTCACAATGGTGGGTGTATAAAAACTGGATTATGTTGAAATTCTCTTATTTCTGCCAAAAGTGTTTAATTTCTACATTTATCCATCAATTTTTTCAAATATGCATTGTTTTCTTCGTTAGAATGCTAGCTTCCAAAAATTGGAACAGGCATATCAAGGCTTTATAGAGCATACACTTAAAAAAATATGGTCCAAATACTAAAGTAACCTTCTAAATACCTTCTAAAGACGAAGACCTTCCTCAAGGCATTCTAAAGAAGGAAACCTTCCTTAAGGTCTTCTAAAGGGGAAGGTCTTCTAAAGAAGGCCTTCCTTAAAGTCTTCTAAAGAAGACATTCCTTAAGGTCTTCTAAAGAAGACATTCCTTAATGTCCTCTAAAGAAGAAGACCTTCCTTAAGGGGTTCTAAAGAAGAAGACCTTCCTTAAGGTCTTCTAAAGAAGAAGGCCTTCCTTAAGGTCTTCTAAAGAAGAAGGCCTTCCTTAAGGTCTTCTAAAGAAGAAGGCCTCCCTTAAGGTCTTCTAAAGAAGAAGGCCTTCCTTCAGATCTTCTAAAGAATAAGACCTTCTATAAGGTCCTCTAAATAAGAAGACCTTCCTTAAGGTCTTCTAAAGAAGAAGACCTTCCTTAAGGTCCTCTAGGGAAGAAGACCTTCCTTAAGGTCTTCTAAAGAAGAAGACTTTCCTTAAGGTCTTCTAAAGAAGAAAACCTGGTAAAGAAAAATACCTTTTAGACCTTCCTTAAGGTCTTCTAAATAGGAAGAGCTTCTTAAGGCGTGTTGAAATTCCTTTATCCTAATGCGCTAAATATTTAAGTATTTTACCAAACAGGAAGAATCTACTGCTTAGACTTGGGAACTGTCACTTCCTACTTCGAACACACTAAGGAAGGTCTTCTTTCTTAGAAGAACTTAAGGTAGGCATTCTTCCTTAGAAGACCTCAATTCTGGACGAACAAGTCTAAATTGACTTAGAATTTAGAGTAGATTACGAATATATATACATGTATATTATAAAGGGTTTTCCAATAGGGATGATATGATTTTGAAGTGACGTTTCGGCCATTTGTAGTACGTCATGATCTGTCATTTGTTTTTCATTGTATTCAGTAGTGTTTACAATTTCATCATGGAGAGCAATAATTTAGCTCTCGTTAAGTGCTATCATTTTTGGCATTGACCGATTCCCGATTCGACGTACCGTTAAGGAGCTAGAGCAAAAATAAACTTTCCGTTCATATTTGAAAATATAGGACGCCATAGCACGCCTCTTTGCACAACCCTAAATTTTCATCCATAGTATCATTCCTTTGGCCAATACGAATCCATCAATCCCAAAAACGTGAAAATCGAACGATCCGCTCTTGAGTGCTACGTGTTGAAACGTATTGTAGAGGGCACATCAAGTTATGACAGAACTTACCAACTGAAAGATGTACTGGTATCTTTAAGCTAATCCTAGACGTAAGAACGTGCAATAAATAGGACCATGAAGACACTAATTACAACTTAAGTAGCTCTAAACGGCAAGCGACAACTTCTGTAGTCTTTCCAATCTGTACAGTTGTTATTCGCCCATGTTCTGGAATTCACTTGTGGTGGCGAAGTGAGAAGTATTCACCGAGAGGTGTTCTGCAACTCACTTTCACCCCATTTCATGCAATTTTTTCTCACCATGTTTTCCATTGTGAGAGCGCTGTGAGTTCTCATTTTTTGGAAAGAATAATTATTGTAATCACTAATTAAATGTGCCGTGACAAAATTTGTAATGTTTACTTCTTAATTACAAGTTTCTGTACGATAAAATAATCAAATTAATTAATAAATTAGGTTTTATAAAATAAGTCCAAAATTGCAACCAACTTTTTTTCTTTTGTGATGTGAGTAAGTGAATTCTTGGCAAATCAGCTGATTTTGACTTCGAAAAATCAGAGATGCAAGATGTTTGTTAGTTTGAAATACAACCATTTTAATGGAGTAACCTCAAGGTTATTTGCATCGGATAATTTAATTTTGGTACAGAAATGTTATTCCATTTTAAAAATTTACTAAATTTAACAAAAATATAAGTAAAATAATTAAAATGATTGTCAATTTGCCTATTATGAACCGTGTGGCAACTCTACTTCTGCAAAGTGTCAAATGTTTGACGTCTATTAAAACGTAACAAAAACAACAAACATAAAACAATCAAAACCAACTTGACAAAACAAAAAAACATAAAACAAAAATTGGACGGAAAATAACCAAAGGATTTAGATTTTACAAGATGTAAGTATGCTGAGCTTTTTGCTGAAGCTAATTGTTCAAATTCATTGCATTACTATCCTACATGTCCCCACGAATAAATAGTTCT
Organism: Eudasyphora cyanicolor; assembly: GCA_963930755.1. Classification (NCBI taxonomy): domain Eukaryota; kingdom Metazoa; phylum Arthropoda; class Insecta; order Diptera; family Muscidae; genus Eudasyphora; species Eudasyphora cyanicolor. The sequence goes on along the minus strand of OZ005738.1, from coordinate 9,547,216 downwards.
CACAATGAGATTTTCGTCCAGTTCATGGAGTTACACCCAGACTTGGCCATGGGCTACTCAAAGATGGATAAAGCAGAGCAGGATAAACTGTGGTCAGACCTGGCAACAAACCTTAATTCATGCGGACCTCAAACAAGAACGGAACATTAAATCCAAGCTTACACATAACAAAAGGGAATGTCGGGCAACAGGTGGTGGCCAATATAATAAATATGTAATGACACCTTTGGAAGAACGTGTTGCTGTTTTGTGGACCTTTATATGTGCGCGGATGGGATAAAGAACACCCAGAAATTAGGTGGCCCCAATAAAGAAAATATTGACGCCGATGCACCATCTACATCGCATGCAAGTCGTATTAGGCCCAAAGAAACGTCAAGTGCAAAACCAGCAGAAAAACTTGCCACATCATCAGCTGCAAATACAGTGACTGCATCAAAGCGTGTACGCAGCCACTCTCCTGATTTCGGCGATATACCCGATTCGCCAATTGCCTCTCCCGACGTTGAGCCACCCGCACCAAAGAGAAAGAAACCATCGGACGTGGAGTACTTAATGGAGGAGGAAACGAAAAATTTTAAGTGTGTTTCGGATGGTATTAGTGCAATAAAGGAAGTGATGGTTGCCAATAGTCAAACATTAATAAGCATTGAAAATAACTAGATGAACTAGTCTCATTAAAAAAGGAGGAAATAAAAGAAAACAAAAGGCACCACATACAAATGGAGAAGCATTTGCTCACCCGAAATGAGCTGAAATTGAAGTCCATCGAGCTGGAACAATTGAAGATGGGACTTTAAATTGACAATATAGTTAATAAATACATATATATCTAATTGATCTCATAAAAGACTGCAGCAAATAAAATTTGTTTTGTATTTTTAGTTTATTCATTCTAAAGACTGTGTTTTATTGAACTATTGAACGTGCAATTTCGTCTCTTACTCGTGTGCCATCGGTACCACTACTTAATTGTTCCACATCTTCAATGTTGTCATCGTCAGGTATCGGAACTTCATAGCATCCATAGGTAAATTAAAATGCTTGCAAATATTGTGCAGTGCGCAGCACGCATTAATAATTCTGCTTACTTTTGCTGGTTCGTAGTGGAGGGTCGCTTGTAGGCATCGGAAACGAGATTTTATGTTGCCTATTGTCCTCTCAACAATGTTCCGTGCTGAGCAGTGTACTTTGTTGAATTTGTGTTCACTGGAGTTATATGTAGGATTTCTATATGGCGTGATAAGGTATGGTTCCAAAGCGTAACCTCCGTCAGCTAAAAGCCAGCAATTTCGGGAACGTGCATACATCTCGGCGTAATGATTCTCTGCTATACCTGATTTCCATATATATGAATCATGACACGATCCAGGTCTAGTGCTGTCAACGGCCCGTGTTTTCATTTCGTAGTCACAAACCTTAATAAAAAAAAGCGTTTACACAAACAAATATAAATGAATGTGTATTTTTACTTACAATCATGGTATTTATGCTAAAATATCCCTTTCGGTTATAAAAAAGCGCTTCTCCATCTGGAGGTTTTATGAGTCGAACGTGAGTACCGTCGACACAACCAACAACCCCGGGAATTCCATGCTTTTGGTAAAAATGCATTTTTGAAGCACTGACTTCCGCCTGACTCATTTCCATTTACCACTTTCCACAATATTTTGCACAATGTAGTCCTTCCATGCTTATATTTATGTCGTTTGCTACAATACCTTGAAAAGCGCTCACCGCAAGAAATCTCAAAGCTGCCGCCAATTGTATTTTTTGTGGTATTGATCCTGTGCTAATGAAGGGTGCAATTTGATCAAGGATCATTGAAAATCCGTCTTTATTAAGCCGGTAAAAAGCTATAAAACATTTAAAGGCATAAATTATTATGTTAAACAGATTAACGACACTTAACTTACCACGAATTTGGAATATCCATTGGATTTGAGTAGTCACGCAAGTGCCGCCTTGATACGTTCCTCAAGAACTTCATTTCTTAAAACTTAAATCCCTAATGGCTAAGAGAAAAGCTAGTGGCATATTTTTTGTTGTGTTTTTTATAAAATATGATCAATAAATCTTCAGATTTTCTTTTTTAATTTCTTGTCTGTCTTGTCTTGTTCTTAAATTGTTTTGTTTACGTTTTTGTCTGCAAATTATGGCTTTGCAGACAAAAACATATGTTTCGATTTTTTTGAGCAGAAGTTCGAAAAAGAGAATTCACGTGAGAACCAGAACACCTCTCCATTCGTTGGGTGAAGTGAATTTGTGAAGTGAATTGAATATTTGGTGAGAGCCAGAACAGGGCTGATTATTACCCGAATATAGAATCTTTAGTGTTCTTGAAGAGCACATCAAAGATGACTTTATTCCAGTGCCAATTGGATCGATTTTATGAAAGAAGCCGAGGCCATGATTTTTTAATCGTAGAATATCACTTCTCTCTTTTCTAATGTCTTCTGTGGGTGAAAACCTTCCTTAAGATCTTCAATATAAGAAGACTTCTTCTACAGGTATTTTCTAAAAAAAACCTTACTTATGGTTGCCTGATGGGCGACCTTCTTTAAGGTATGTTTAGTAAAAGTGGCATACGATTGCCGTTACAATCTAACTATGTATCTGCAATATATCGATGTTCTGGTATCTGAACATCTCTTTAATGCTCTAAAGATGTCATAACATTCACATATAAATAGAGCATTAAAGAGAATATATAGATCTTCAGGTTAATTGGCAATTCATTTGACTTTGATGCCGAGTGCAAAGCAATTTTCACCCACACGCAATCAATACCATACCAACAATAAGCTTATGTGAACCAAATTCATAGCGTGGCTCTTCTTTTTCGACATCTGCATTTACATGTACTTTGCATGCGGGTTTCTCAATTTCCAACATTCCAATTGACTTTCAACACTTGAAGATTCCGTAAATTATCAATTGGTCAAGGTGAACTAATGAGAAAAATGTTGGCTAAAAGAACCTTCCTCCAACTCACTCACTCATTCACTCGGTGACTCCAAAAACCGTTGATGATGCTATATTTGCTAAATACATTTTTTTTCAGAAACTGGGTTTCGTGGCCATGACTTTCATGTTTCATCGTATCCAAGTGTGATTGCGGCGATTTCAGGCGTGTTGCGATTGTGACGGCGACAGCGATGGCGTAGAAAATGTATTCGCAACTAGTACATGGAACTGGGGGTACTTCGAGTAACAACACCCAGCAGGAGGTCACTTCATCGCATAATGGAAGCAAACTGAACTGCTGAAAATGAAAAGAGGTTAAAGAAGACGAAGATGCCTCGCGCGCTTTTACTTATTTTTATTTGCTAAAATGTTTTTGAGCTAAAGCAGTTCAGTCTTCCGCCACTCATGCGCTCTGCCTTTAAAAGTTCAGACTATTAAAAAAGCATTTGATTTGGCATTTTGCGTGAAATCGAAACGTTTTTCCCTCCATATTATACAACAACTCCTGTTCCGAGGCTGATAGCAGCAGCAGCATCAAATGAAACATTTCTGGTTTCAGTTCCTCTTGTTTAGAAGTTGAATAATGACACAAGGCGGCTCTCATGTGAACCTGGACAGAAGACATAATTTAACACAGATTGGTGGTAATTGCATTCTTTTGGGGGCCATGTTATAACAGAAGAGGCCGGCGATTTACGCTTAAATGCTTAATTTGATATGGTCCATAAATTTACACTTGTTTTTTTCCGATGACAGGTATCCTTTACTTTGTTGTAAGTTGCTTGGGAAGATTAGCGGAGAGATGATCAAAAAAGCTATTTAATTTTGTAAGGGATATTTCCTTTTAGAATATGGGTGGATAGTAGTGACGCCTGGTTTATCGGTAAAGACTCTTTATTGCTAACTGTATGACCCACGATGTCGAACGTTAATGTTCTCATGACTTCCATGCGAAAATCAGCTGATTTGCGACCAACTAACAGGCATCAGGCAGTATGTTTTCATTCGCCTTTTCGTTCTGATGCCTTTTTGAAGGTCGCAAATCAGCTGATTTTCGCATAGAAGTCATGCGACATCGTGGGTGAGGCAGTAAGTCTCTTTATTATTTAGACATGATTTTTCCTCATTTTCTTCATTTCAATAGATCAACATTTATAACATCAGCATTATTTAAATGGGTCATATGGTCAGCTTAGCAACTAAATAACATACATGTCTTGACCTAACCTAACTTAAATTTCCTTGAAAAACGTATGAATTTAGTTGTTTTCTTGGATATCGACCAAAAGGAGTGCCTTTTGAGGACCACAACAATTATTGCTCCTTCCAAATAGAATAAATAAATTTCAATATTCCTGCAATACTACTTACATATATAAATGGTGTTGTATGAGGGTTGTTTTATAAGTTAGTAGAAAATAAATTCACCTTTTTTGAAGTAATCCGACAGAGCTGAATCTGACGAATAAGGTGTGTGCTTTGTTTTCCTATAAAGAAGACCCTAAGGATGGTAGGCTTTTTCGAAGACCTACTGCTGAACTTAGGGTAGGTCTTCTTCACAAGAAGACCATAAGGAACAATTTTTACTGCAGATTAAAGAATTTTTCTATATATAACCTTGGAGACGATCTTCTACAGAAAATCTCAGGGATGATTTTCTTATACCGAAGACCTTAGGACAGTCCTTATTCCACGGAAGATCATAAGACCCTCTTATATAGAATACCACAAGGTTTTTCTACAGCAGACCTTAGGCTTTCGCTAAGGATGTAGGCCTTAAGGATGATCGTCTTCAAGGAAACATGTAAGGAATGTTTTCTTCCAGAAACGGCCTGTAGGAAAGACTTTTTCCAGCAAAATATCTTAAGGAAAGTTTTCTTGAGGACGAGTTTCTTCTATAAATGTTCTTGAAGAAGGGTTTCACCCTCAGTAGACATTAGAAAATGCCTTCTTCTACAGAAGATCTTAGAAAAGAAGCCTTCAGATAAGTTAAAGAAGGATATAATGAACCATAAAGAACAGAAGACTTTATAAAGCATAATTTCAAAAGAAGACCTTCAAGAAAGGCTTAGTAAAGGTCTTCTTCTATAAAACACCTTAAGGTGTTCTTCTATAAAATGCAGTAGAATCGTCTTCTATAAAATACAATAAGGTCTTTTTCTGTAGAATACCTAAAAGATAGTCTTTTGCTTTATAAAACCTTATGGAATGTCTTCTCCTTAGAAGACCTTAAGACCAAAAAAAATTTGTAGGAAAGTCATATTTCAGAAAGTACTCTATGGAAGGTCTTCTGTATATGATAGAGGATCTTGAAAAAGATTTTCTTCTATAGACGATCTGGAAGATCGTCATTCTGCGGAAGATATTAGACTTAGAGACGATGAGTCGTTAAAGAAGAAACTATCTCATTGTATAGACTTTATATACGATAAGACTTTAGGGAAGTTATTTTTCATGACAAGAGCTTAATGAAGGTCTTATTTTATAGAATACTTTAAAGAAAACGAATGTCTTATAATTTAGAATACCCTAAAGAATGTTTTCTTCTTTAGAAAATGTAGGTTTTCTTCACTTCATGAAGACTTGATGTAGACCTTAAAGAAGGCATTGTTCCTTAGAAGACCTTAAGGAAGGTATTCTTTGTTACTCGTAGAAGACCCTAAGGAACTTCTTCTTCGTTAGAAGTCCTTAAGGATGGCCTTCTTCGTTAGAAATCCCTAAGGAAGGTATCTTCCCTAGAAGACCTTACGAAAGGTCTTCATTCTTAGTAGACCTAAAGGAAGGTTTCTTAGTAGACCTAAAGGAAGGTCTTCTTCTTTAGAAGACCTTAAAAGAGCTTAAGTCAGATATTTTTCTTTAAAATACCTTTAGAAGGATCTTATACCTTAGAAGACATTATGGAAGAAGTTCTTGTTCCCTAAAAGACTTTAAGGAAGTTCTACTTCCATGGATACCTTATGAAAGATCTTCTTGTATAGGAAGGAAGGTCTTCTTCGTAAGAAGGCCTTAAGCAAGGTATTATTTCTTAGAAGTCCTTAAGGAAGGTATTCTCTTTAGAATACCTTATTGGAGGTCTTCTCTTTAGAATACCTTAATGGAGGTCTTCTTTCTTAGAAGACCTTAAGCAAGGTCTTCTTCTTTCTTAAGACCTTAAGGAAGGTCTTTTTTCTTAGAAGACCTCAAGGAAGGTTTTCTTTCTCAGAAGACCTTCAGAAAGGTCTTCTTGATGTAGACCTTAAAAAAGGCATTGTTCCTTAGACGACCTTAAGGAAGGTATTCTTTGTTACTCGTAGAAGACCCTAAGGAACTTCTTGTTCGTTAGAAGTCCTTAAGGAGGGCCTTCTTCGTTAGAAATCCCTAAGGAAGGTATCTTCCCTAGAAGACCTTACGAAAGGTCTTCATTCTTAGTAGACCTAAAGGATGGTTTCTTAGTAGACCTAAAGGAAGGTCTTCTTCTTTAGAAGACCTTAAAAGAGCTTAAGTCAGATATTTTTCTTTAAAATACCTTTAGAAGGATCTTATACCTTAGAAGACATTATGGAAGAAGTTCTTGTTCCCTAAAAGACCTTAAGGAAGGTCTTCTTCCATGGATACCTTATGAAAGATCTTCTTGTATAGGAAGGAAGGTCTTCTTCCTAAGAAGGCCTTAAGCAAGGTATTATTTCTTAGAAGTCCTTAAGGAAGGTCTTCTCTTTAGAATACCTTATTGGAGGTCTTCTCTTTAGAATACCTTAATGGAGGTCTTCTTTCGTAGAAGACCTTAAGCAAGATCTTCTTCTTTAGAATACCTTAAGGGAGGTCTTCTTTCTTAGAAGACCTTAAGTGAATGTCTCTTTTTTAGAATACCTAAAAGAAGGTATTCTTGCATAGAATTCCTAGATCTTTATTCCTAGAAGACGTTATGGAAGGTCTTCTTTCTTAGAAGACCTTAAGGAAGGTCTTCTTCTTTAGAATACCTTAAGCGAGGTCATCTTTCTTAGAAGACCTTAAGGAAGGTCTTCTTCTATAGAAGACCTCAAGGAAGGCCTTCTTCTATAGAAGACCTTCCTTAGAAGACCTTCAAGAAGTTCTCCTTCCTTAGAATACCTTAAGGAAGGTCTTCTTTCTTAAGACCTTAAGGAAGGTCTTTTTTCTTAGAAGACCTCAAGGAAGGTTTTCTTTCTTAGAAGTGATTAAGGAAGGGTTTTTCTTTGGAAGACCTTTAGAAAGGTCTTCTTCACTACAAGAACTTAACGAAGAAGGTATTCTTACTTAGAAGACCTTAAGGAATGCGTTTTTCTTCGGAAGACCTTAAAGAAGGTATTCTTCCTTGGAAGACCGTAGGTAAGGTATTCTTTCTTACAACACCCTGGGTCTTCTTCTTTAGAATACCTTAAGGAAGGTTTTTATTCTTTAGAAGACCCCAAGAAAGGCCTTCTTCTTTTTAGAAAACGTTAAAATAGTTATTCTTTTGAACAATACTTATAAATGACCTTGTGAAATGTTTTCTTTTATAGAGGACTTGAGTAGGATTCTCTTCTATAGATCTTGAGGTTTTCTTCGATAAAAATCTTGTGGAAGGTTTCACCACAGAATACCTTAGAAACGGTCTTATTCTTCTGCAGTAGATCTGATTATAAAACCTTTAGAATTTAAGACATTTAGGTTAGGTTAGGTTAGATTGAGTTGAAAGAGGATGGATGTCCTCCACTTAAGCCAGTAGATCGGCTTATCGTGCGCTCCATTTTATGGTCTATGGCCTCAAGAGTTGTCTTTATATTATCTTTATATTTGCACGTTTGTAACGCATGATCTCCGACACCATAATAGCGAATAGGCTAAAAATTTAACAATAGGATCAGTTTGGGGTCATCTGTGTTTTAGAATTATTTTCACCGCGATAAATGTCTTAGTGGTCAAGTTATTTGAAAAAATACGCATTTCCAGAGCGATATCACTGAAATTTAAAATGCATGTGTGGTTTGTCTTGATAATAGTTTATGTTTACGATTCTAACCGGTAGATGGCGCTGTAGTAGACTTATGTCCAATATAAATTTTTTTTATCATTTTTTCATGAAACTCGGGATGTATGAATTTTTGAACGAAATATCAGTGAATAACAAACCAAGACATCCCAAACAGAACGGGCAGGACAACGTCTACTGGGGTCAGCTAGTAGATATATAAAATCGATACTAGACACGAATTGCTTCAGTATCTTCCAATCATTTTCTCTGAGATGGGTATGATCTGGTAATCTGTGGGAACTGAAGTGTCAAGATCATGCATATGCCATATCTGTGCCAATCCTCAGTTTTCTGGAGAAAGTCCTTTAAGAGGGAAAGATCATATTCTATAATGATCACACACATATTCTAAAATATCCTTGTCCTTAGTATCATGACTTTGATATCGATTAACCCTCGTTAAGCATCCTTTGCGCCATAATGTTTATTGTTGTGACAAATGTCATCAGAAAAAAGGACATCGTTTATCAACCATACCCACCGCCAGCACTCATCCATCTATCTATCTACCCGTATAGCCATTTCACATTCGAGTCAAGGAAAAACTTAGTTCCGTTTGGTGAGTATGTGTGTGTTTGTGTGTGGGGGAAATTTTGAGAGTTCAATGACATTACCGGCGTGTTTTCTTTGCAATTGTCAGAGTGCTGCACCAGCTGGAAAACAACAACAACAAAAGCGGGCTATGGGCGTCGAAAAGTATGCAACATTTTGTCGCGACAATAAAAATTTTATTTGTCCTTTTTTGTCTTTCTCTCTCTGTACAGTTCTTGGTAGATTTTTATAAGCTTTCGAAGTGATGCCAACAACATTCGTTTCTTTTTATATCTGCCGTCGTGATGGATGTCTTTTTTTCGCTTTCTTTGGATGATGATGTCGAAGGAGGAAGAAAGGATGAAGCTTAAAAGTTAAAAACGTAAAGGATTTGTGACAGTGTGTACATGTTCGCGTGTGTGTGTGGTGTTGTGCTGGTGCCAACTGATACTTATGTAAACCCTCACCCTGCAGGACGGACATGTCAACCAGCCGGCAGTACTGGTGATACCAAGAACTCTCCCTCCCTCGACTAACGACTTCACACAACATTGTACTTTTTGGAGACACAGATTGGAAAAATTGGGGACACGAAAAAAAAAACGCATTCGGCATTCCTTCACATCCAGCCAGCCAGCGAGGAGAAGTTAAATTCTAGAAACTCAACTTCTGACAAGACATAATTTAACATTGCTAAAAATCCACTTTGATAGATTCCCATAAAAGTTTATTGGTAAATGTGTACCTTGGGTACCTTGTTGAGTATGTTGGTACATACAAACGTACTCCTATGGTACATTCACATACTTATGCTTTTGCATTCATGTGCGTGCATTATAAACACGTCCATTATTCCATTATCCCCACAAAAAAATAATGAATCACTGTCCTCTTGAGCCGTACGGCGAAACAACGTTATTTTTGTTGTTGTTGTTGTATGTTGTTGCACGGCTTCCAACGGCAAAAGCAACACCACAGAGCCCAGCGAGCGTTAAAGTGATTTGACGTGACAGATTATAAAACTTTTGACACAAAGCCGCCATGTAGAACAGCTCAACAGTACCAACATTTGTACCTTTTTGTTGCTTGCTTCTTGCTTCATGCAAACTTGAAGAAGTGTTCACATATTCTGCCATACATACATACGAATATATGAAATTTACAACAGTGTGTGCCGTGGGATACAAGCAAATGGTCCATCTCTCTTCATCAACGGTGATCTTGGCGTCAACTAGGGCCATTTCTTAAATAAAATTCACCAATAAGGATCTATTCTTAAAGAAAAGTCGTCAACGATGAACTTTTCATATAAAAAAGTCATCAACAATGGACTTTTCCTATAGAAAAGTCATCAACGATGAACTTTTCCCATAGAAAAGGCATCAACGATGAACTTTTCCTATAGAAAAGTCATCAACGATGAACTTTTCCTATAGAAAAGTCATCAACGATGAACTTTTCCTACAGAAAAGTCATCAACGATGAACTTTTCCTATAGAAAAGTCATCAACGATGAACTTTTCCTATAGAAAAGTCATCAACGATGAACTTTTCCTATAGAAAAGTCATCAACGATGAACTTTTCCTATAGAAAAGTCATCAACGATGAACTTTTCCTATAGAAAAGTCATCAACGATGAACTTTTCCTATAGCAAAGTCATCAACGATGAACTTTTCCTATAGCAAAGTCATCAACGATAAACTTTTCCTATAGAAAAGTCATCAACGATAAACTTTTCCTATAGAAAAGTCAACACCAATGAATTTTTCCTTTAGAAAAGTCATCAACGATGAACTTTTCCTATAGAAAGTCATCAACGGTGAATTTTTCCTATAGAAAAGTCATCAACGACGAACTTTTCCTATAGAAAAGTCATCAACGATGAACTTTTCCTATAAAAGTCATCAACGATGAACTTTACTTATAGAAAAGTCATCAACGATGAACTTCTCCTATAGAAAAGTCATCAACCATGAACTTTTCCTATAGAAAAGTCATCAACGATGAACTTTTCCTATAGAAAAGTCATCAACGATGAACTTTTCCTATAGAAAAGTCATCAACCATGAACTTTTCCTATAGAAAAGTCATCAACCATGAACTTTTCCTATAGAAAAGTCATCAACGATGAACTTTTCCTATAGAAAAGTCATCAACCATGAACTTTTCCTATAGAAAAGTCATCAACTATGAACTTTTCCTATAGAAAAGTCGTCAACGATGATCTTTTCATATAGAAAAGTCATCAACGATGAAATTTTCCTATAGAAAAGTCATCAACGATGAACTTTTCCTATAGAAAAGTCATCAACGATGAACTTTTCCTATAGAAAAGTCATCAACGATGAACTTTTCCTATAGAAAAGTCATCAACGATGAACTTTTCCAATAGAAAAGTCATCAACGATGAACTTTTCCTATAGAAAAGTCATCAACGATGAACTTTTCCTATAGAAAAGTCATCAACGATGAACTTTTCCTATAGAAAAGTCGTCAACGATGAACTTTTCTTATAGAAAAGTCATCAACAATGAACTTTTCCTATAGAAAAGTCATCAACGATGAACTTTTCCTATAGAAAAGTCATCAACGATTAACTTTTCCTATAGAAAAGTCATCAACCATGAACTTTTCCTATAGAAAAGTCATCAACCATGAACTTTTCCTATAGAAAAGTCATCAACTATGAACTTTTCCTATAGAAAAGTCGTCAACGATGATCTTTTCATATAGAAAAGTCATCAACGATGAACTTTTCCTATAGAAAAGTCATCAACGATGAAATTTTCCTATAGAAAAGTCATCAACGATGAACTTTTCCTATAGAAAAGTCATCAACGATGAACTTTTCCTATAGAAAAGTCATCAACGATGAACTTTTCCTATAGAAAAGTCATCAACGATGAACTTTTCCTATAGAAAAGTCATCAACGGTGAATTTTTCCTATAGAAAAGTCATCAACGACGAACTTTTCCTATAGAAAAGTCATCAACGATGAACTTTTCCTATAGAAAAGTCATCAACGATGAACTTTTCCTATAGAAAAGTCATCAACGATGAACTTTTCCTATAGAAAAGTCATCAACGATGAACTTTTCCTATAGAAAAGTCATCAACGATGAACTTTTCCTATAGAAAAGTCATCAACGATGAACTTTTCCTATAGAAAAGTCATCAACGATGAACTTTTCCTATAGAAAAGTCATCAACCATGAACTTTTCCTATAGAAAAGTCGTCAACGATGATCTTTTCATACAGAAAAGTCATCAACGATGAACTTTTCCTATAGAAAAGTCATCAACGATGAAATTTTCCTATAGAAAAGTCATCAACGATGAACTTTTCCTATAGAAAAGTCATCAGCGATGAACTTTTCCTATAGAAAAGTCATCAACGGTGAATTTTTCCTATAGAAAAGTCATCAACGATGAACTTTTCCTATAGAAAAGTCATCAACGATGAACATTTCCTATAGAAAAGTCATCAACGATGAACTTTTCCTATAGAAAAGTTATCAACGATGAACTTTTCCTATAGAAAAGTCATCAACGATGAACTTTTCCTATAGAAAAGTCATCAACGATGAACTTTTCCTATAGAAAAGTCATCAACGATGAACTTTTCCTATAGAAAAGTCATCAACGATGATCTTTTCATATAGAATCAACGATGAACTTTTGCTATAGAAAAGTCATCAATGATGATCTTTTCGTACAGAAAAGTCATCAATGATGATCTTTTCGTATAGAAAAGTCATCAATGAAGATCTTTTCGTATAGAAAAGTCATCAATGATGATCTTTTCGTATAGAAAAGTCATCAATGATGATCTTTTCGTATAGAAAAGTCAACAATGATGATCTTTTCGTATAGAAAAGTCATCAATGATGATCTTTTCGTGTAGAAAGGTCATCAATGATGATCTTTTCGTGTAGAAAGGTCATCAATGATGATCTTTTCTTATAGAAAGGTCATCAACGATGAACTTTTCCTATGGAAAATTCATCCACGATGAACTTTCAATGTACGGAACTCTTCAAATTTGACGGTATCTTATAGCTAAGCTTTCATTCATATTTCTTTTGATTGTAGAACTTAGTTCATTACCTTCTTCTGTAACCGATTGTATATCTGCCGTTCTGCTTACGATTCGCAAAGTTACCCACCGCCTTAAATAAACAGACCCTGTTCGTCTAAATCTCACATAAAACAGAACATACGTGGTGAAAAGTACTCGTATAAGAGCTACTTCTTCATTTGTTGTTTAAAACAAATAAAACAAATATACAACGAGTATGTTTGCCCCGGTAAATGGCAATGACAATAGCTTCCTCTTAATTGTGGCATAATTTGGATTTTGCACGTTTGCACCACAGTAGCGCAAACGGACATGCCTATGGTCGGTCGGCTGGATATATACTTCGTGCCCAAATCCAGTTGATGGCAGATTAAAGTCATTGTTGATGAGAGGAAAAAAGTTTTTCAATATGAGTGCTACACATACACATTTCACTTACTTGCGCGTAGAATTTCCATTTGGGACTAGGATACTACTAAAAATAATCAGATGTGGCAGTTTACAGATAGTGGTGCTCTGGTCTCACAATGGAACACAACTTCACCTCACTCACCTGTACGCATGTTCCCGTGATGTTATTGTTCATCGGTGAGTGAATCAAGCATTCGCCCATTCAGTCAGTCAGTCAGCGAGGCAGGCTTCAGTGTTATGCCAACCATCCAGACACAATGCGAAATGACGACCATAATCTGCTTTTACTCCCTCTCATGCCGGGGGAGTTACAACAGAGTAGCAGGTTGCTTTATATGGTTTATCATCATCTGGTGGCGTCCAGAACACACGAAGCTTCGGCCATTCAACAGAGCATCCATGGTTGGGAATTTTTGGCTTTTTGTCTAAGTAATTCTTTGTCGCTTGACTGCTTCAAACTGCCGCATGCCGACGCGCCAGTGATGTTTGCAAAAAATATACGGAGTCCACGTGTATGAGAATTTATGTCCATAAAAGTACAACCGAAATATTTTCTACGTAAAATCGTTATTTTCGTAGAGTACAATTTATTACTGGAATTATACGTATGTGTGTGTAATGAGTTCGTTGAAATAAATTTTGCAACAAAGGGAAGTGAATTGTCCTTTGGCACTAAAAAGACAATGTTTTACCTCACCACAACTTTTGGAGTGATTTGTTGCTTTGCTTTGCGGATTTTTAATTCACAATTTTAGATGAAATTAGTCAAACAGCCAGGGTCTACTAAAAATGACGACGAATATATAATTTTATGAAGGTTACGACATTTATCAAATTTTCCTCTGGATACCTCTTAAGGATTGGAATGCATCCATCTCAAATGATTTGATATACTATTTCCAGCTTAATTGTTTCAAAAGCTACCGTGGACTAAGATAAGGATTTTCTAGCTTTGCAGAATCCTTCACAATCTTTACGATAAAGGTCAGACAAGGTACAGTATCCCTAAAGATCAGGCCTTGTGTAACAGAATGCACATCTTGTGGGATTCGATCATCGTTGAGAAGACGAAGGGAAATATTTAGAAGCTCCCTTAATCTCAAAGCCATAGTCCAGAGCCCACAGTGATCAAAATTTAGCTTAGGTTAGATCAGGTAGAAAGAGAGGAGGCTGTCTCTCGTCTCATGTCCATGGTCATACCCAGCCAGTCGATCGTCCTGTTGTACGCTCCTTAGTTAAGACTTTTTAAACTCAGTGTTTTCCAAGCAGATCCTCGGGGTATTGACATAGATAACGTTCTATAGTTTCAATGTCTTACCTATATTTATGGAATAACGACAGACCGCTTCCAGCTAGTGTACCCTGAGTAACCCTAAAAGTTCTGCCAGAACAGGCTCTACTTAACACGAACTCAGCTAAGTCCAGAGTGTTATGCGAAACGAGCTTATCTGACTTTTCGCTTCGCCATCCGGTTTACCGTAAGCCGTGTTTTGACGTTTGCCTTTGCTTTGGATCGTTCTTTTGCGCTCTTCTTATTTCAGACCTTTTAAATCCACAATATTGATAGAAAATCGGTACTTGACTTGAATTTACAGAATTGACATAGAAAATTTTCTGTCGTTTCGATGTCTTACCTACATTTATGGATCAACGGAATTCTGTTTCCACGTAGTGCACCCTGGGAAGCGGTAAATGGTGTGTTAGTAGTACTTATAACGAACTCCCATACGTCCGGAACACCCTATGCGAGCCGTGCTCATCGGTTCGCAGTCATCCTGGAGAGTCTTGAGAAAGCCGACCCTGCATCTTTGACCTACATGCAGAGAGAATCTCTAAAGTGGGCACGGAGTATCGTGGAAGAAAATAGTACATGGTCAACTTACATACAACAGTTTGTTAAAAGGCTTTACTCTGCCGATGAACCGTCGACTTCCATTAGGACCTAAGTAGTCAGTGGTAACGCTAGTCCTTCGCTGACCTTGCTAACCCAAGCTTGTTGCTGGTGGTTATCTGAACAATGTTGTAGTATCCCTCTTCGCATACGTTCGAGTTGCATCTGGCGGAAACTTGCGTTTCACCTTTTCCGATGCGCTGGGATGCGTAGAGAAGCCCTTCGTCACAGGATAGGAAGAATCATATAGGGCTGAGTACTGTTAGGATGAGATTCTAGTGAACACCGACGACGAGGCAGATATAATAGTAGTGAAGAATCCTGACTCTCTGAAAGAAATCCTTATAATATTCTTGATGTGGTCCGCTGCAATGTCCTGACATCGGTCAGAGTTCCAATGTCTTCAGATCTCTGCAATTGAGAAATTCGTAGAAAATGTTAGTAGATATGTTTCAGGCTTGTCTTCATTCAGATATATTGAGATCGAAGCGGGTTTGTCCGCATAAACATTAGACTTTACATATCCCCACAGAAAAAAGTCTAACGGTGTGATATCACACGATCTTGGTGGCCAATCGACCGGCCCAAAACGTGAAATTATCTGCTCACCGAAGTTTTCTCTCAATAAATCCATTGATTGATGCGATGTGTGGGAAGTGGCGCCGTCTTGTTGAAACCAAATGTCGCCGAGATCACGAGCTTCAATTTCAGGCATCAAATAGTCGGTTATCAAGGCACGATAACGGTTGCCATTTTTTCTTTTACTTTCTCTTTTACTTTCTGTTACTTTCTCACCGGCATCATTTTTGAAGAAATATGGACCGATGATTCCACCGGCCCACAAACCACACCAAACCGTTGTTTTTTCTGGATGAAGTGGCAGCTCTTGAATCTCTTCAGGTTGCTCTTTGTCCCAAATGCGGCAATTTTGCTTGTTTACATACCTATTGAGCCAGAAATGGGCCTCATCGCTGAACAAAATTTGGCTCGAAAACGTCGCATCTTCTTGGAACTTTTCAAGAGCCCATAGAGCGAAACGATGTCGCTTGGAAAGGTCGGACGGCTTCAGTTCTTGCACAAGCTGTATTTTGTATGCTTTCAATTTAACATCTCGACGTAAAATGCGCCAAGTCGTTCCATACGTCAGTCCGAGTTGCTGCGAACGGCGCCGAATCGACTTTCCACCGTCTTCGTGTACACTCTCACTTACGACCGCTACATTTTCTTCTCTGCTTGCTGGACGTGGTCTATTCGGTCGAATATTATCCAATAATGAATGCTGGGTCTCAAGATGGGTGATGGTGTTGCGAATAGTACGCTCAGTAGGCCGATTATGTTGACCATAAGATGAGCGAAGTGCACGAAACGATTTGTATACGTTGTTCAGGCGTAAGTCTTTCCATGATCAAATACCAAACAATACTTAACAAAAATAACAAGACAGCATGACACGACTCACACGTGATCTGTCAAAAAAAGGCTATTGAAAAAAGTATCTCTACTTGGATCACCCGTTACTTAATCTGAAAGACAAGGTTCACTACCGTGACCTGGCATCAGTGTAGTCGGAGTTCCAATGTACGAACTGTTTCCAGATCTCTACAATCCAAATTCTCCCACATTCTCATAATTTTTTCAAGATTCGACATCCAATGTCGGAATCGTCACCAGATATCTTCTATTGGATATCTCATTGTCCGCTCGTCTTCTTTCAGATAATTTTGGCAGAAATTTTTATAATCTCATAACCCTGGTTCGCTTCCATGGCCTAACATCAGAGTTGCAGATTCCTATATCCAGGCGTCAGTTTGTTTTACTTCTAGAGCTGAAGATGTTGTAGCCTGCAGGTTTGAGAATTTTTATCTGCATCGATTGATCCGATTTATATTCCACAGGATTACTTCATTGCATTAACTTAATGAGAACCATTGTATACATATGATGTATTGACATGATATCCATACCTAGAACTTATGTATACATCTGCTGATTCTTAACATAATTTCCCTTCTTCTGTTCGAAGAAAATAAGAGATGAAATCTTTAAAGAACTTTGGCTGACCCATACATGTAGGAATCTAGATTCTAGTTTTCCAATCCTTATAGCGCCATATAGTTCATCTTCAAAGTTACTGTTTTTTTTTAAATACATGGTTCATCGCATGTACTCTTAGTTTTAGCTTTCCTCAGATCATAGACATTATCAATCTGTTCACATTTATTATACTGAAGGGTCAGCCCACCATATTTATTTGAAAACTAAAATGACCATTGATGTCGAATTCCTGCAAAAGGCGCTGCTCCTGCTGCACGTCTAGCCGAAGATGAACGATGATAATTGTCAGAACGTCATGTTATCCAAAGTGAATGAGTGACTGAGTGATAGGGTAAAATTGTTGAGCATTCAAGCGCAGTGCGCTTTGCGCATGCATATGAAGAACAGGCAAATATACACACAATCCGAAGTCTAAAGTGATGGACAAACGGACGGATGGATGAGCATCATGACTGACTCTTATAATTTTTTCAGTGGTTACAGTTCAAGCCCACTGACTGCCGGCATGCACGCATAATTGACTTTGTTGCTAATGTCGTGTGTTCTGCTGCTGCTATTTGGTAGTCCGTGCTCCATGGCGGTGGTGTGGTACTGCAGTTTGTCCGTGGCCAAAGATCCTTCAGTTCTTACTTTCAAACTTAATATCTGTTTATTGGTTGATAGCTCTTGGGTATATGTCAGTGGGCTACACTTCAATGTGTAATCTTGGATTTGCTCTCTTTTGTTTGCTTTTGCGTGCGTGTTAAGAAGGATTCGATAAAAAAAACTTGAAAGGTGTGTAAGTTGCAGATACACTCGGCGTTTGGTATTCAACCAGTTTTTTTTCGTAGTCGTAGGAGGGATGCGTTATAACTATGAATAATACCTTAATACCACAATCAACTGTTGAAGTATTATCAACAAAGTCGTGGAGATGAATCGTCAGAATTTAAGCGCAGGAGCCTTGACAAATTCTATGACTGATCTGTCACTAATTTAGTTAAAAATATGTTTTTTTTTGGTTATTACGATTTGTAAGTAGTGTGATCTCCCTCCCATTACCCATAGAGACCATCAGGCATGTACGAGTATGCTAGATGAGTGAAAATGCAACGATGATCCAGGGGAACTGGAATGCATGAGCATTCCCGTAGCAAGCTCTTCTTCAGAGAGAGAGAGATAGATTGTCCTGATGGAAACAAACGACAGATGCACACCTGTCAGGACCAGTGTACAATCCAAGCTGATGCGGCCCTGCCAAAACTCGAAGAGCACCAATGCACTGTTGGCGGTATTGATGCAGGACGTAACACTTATAGTGTCTGTCACGACCTAATTGGGTGATACACGATGGATATGGAAATGATTTGCAGGACCTTCGCTGGTGAAGAGGAGGATGAATCAATAGAACACCATGTGAGAGTGTCAATAGAACACCATGTGAGAGTGACCATGAGAGAGCGCCACCGAACGAAGACGCCTTGGTAACAAATCTATGGGAATACATTCATAATATGATGCTGCAGGTCTTGGGAAGACCTTTTCATTGATATATATTTTGCAACCTTTTGAGGAAATTACAATACTAAAACAGCAGTACTGCAAAAATGACAACAATGAATATGAATGTAAACAAACATTGCAAAAGTTAATAACGGATTTTAGTGCTGTCAAAAGTAAAAAAAACAAAACAGCTGATCGCTCTAAACTCTACATTTTTTACTAAAGCATAGGGAAGCCGTTAAATAAACATTTGTATGCAATTAGTAAGCGCAAAAGATCTTTCTACGGAGTTACTCTCGAAAATATGTTTTCGTTTAAAGTCTCTGGTCTCATTTGGGATCTCAGACGAACAACACGGACTTTCGTAATTCTTAATGATATGAATTATTTTATCTCCAATTGAAGATTTTCGAAATTTTGTATTGGTTTTCAATAAATTTAAATACATACTTGGGCGAAATTGTGGGACACTTTTGTTTCGGTTTTCGGTTCTTGTTGATTTTTGGGATTTCTGGGAGTAGGTAACACAAAAAAACAAATAAAAATGTTTTATCTTAGATTTCAATTAACGCTAAGGTCAGCACTGCGACACCTTTTGCGGGCAACGAAGCTGGCTGGGCTCATATGGATGGGCACTTCCAACAATGCCTACAATACAATTCCAATAAGAGAAGCATACTAAGGATGGATGTGGGGGGTGAAAAGGACTGGGTAAAGAAACGGAGCAACCATGAATAAAAGAAGGTATATCATGAGAAATATTTTAATTAAAATTCCCCCCAAAAATACAGTAAAAAAATCTCGAAAAAACACATACACATACTCCATATCTTTCGAATGTGGGTACATATATATCGTATATTCGTACCTACATACCAGGAGGTATGTCTGATGGAAATAACCTGACTACGTTTTCAACGGAAACCTTAAAATCCACATACAATGCCAAAATAACAAACAACACAAGAAGTGGGCGTTCATGGGGACCAAGCACGAGAAAAAAGGGTTTGAGACAAATAAAATAAAATAAAACAGAGCAAAACTATAAGCATGCGCAAACACGTATGGTCGAAGTAAGGAAGAGAGGGACATGCGAGTATGTGAACGTACTATGTATAGATATACAAACATAAAATAAACTTGGTTACTCATTTAAATGTAGGTGAGTATGCCCGTATGCCGGTGGTGTATGAAAGATCTTCAGAAAATATATGTGATTTAAAAAAAAAAATTACGCGTACACTTCCACGGAAGTGTAAACTAAAAAAGGTGCAGGCGCAGGCTCATCGCCTACACTTGCGTGGCTTTGCCATAACTTTCGTCGGTCGCCTATAAAACCTTCAACAGTTGTAACCTTAGGGCAATTTCACTAACACTGGAATGATCTCATGACATGCTTACATCTTGGGATATTGAAAGGCGATCAGCAATTTTATTTTTAAAGCTGCGATAGTTGAAAAACGGCTCAGACTAATTATTTCATAAAGCTTAAATAATTATTTTTTAAAAATCTGACAAGGGAAATGTGCAAAATCGGAGTATTTTTGATTATAGGAAATGTAGATCCTAAATTTCTTAGCTTAAATCTATAAAGCAGAAGAACGCCAATACCAGAGCACATGATCGCTTATTTATTTCTCCCGAAAGGAGTCGATCACTGAGGTCTTTCTCCTACCATAGTCGCCTACTGAGGTCTTCATTTCTACTAGAGTCTACTCTTGAGTTTAACCTATATACTAGAGACGACCACTGATATAATTCAATATACTAGAGTCGACCACTGAGATATTTCTCTATACTATAGCTGGTCACTGAAATCTTCCTTTATACTAGAGCCGATAACAGAAATCTTCTTTTATACTAGAGCCGATCTTTGAGAGCTTGCTATATACAAGAGCCAATCACATAGCCTTTACTCTCTACAAGAGTCGACCACTGAGGTCTCCCCCTTTACTAGAGCCGACCCTTGAGTTCACCCTATATACTAGAAATAACCACTGAGGTAATCAGTTATTTCTCTGTACTAGAGCCGATCACTGAAATCCTCGTTCACACTAGAGCTGATCTCAAAGATCTTCCTCTATACAAGAGTCAAACACTTAGGTCTTACTCAATACTAGAGTCGACCAATGGTGTCTTTCTCCCTACTAAAGTCGACCCTTGAATTCACCCTATACACTAGAGTCGACCACTTAGATCTTTCTCTATGCTAGAGTCGGGTGCAAAGTTATTCCTCTGTACTAGTGTCGACCACTGAGGTATTCCTCTATAGTAGAGCCAGTTACTTGAGATCTACCCTTATACTAGAATTGATCACTAACATATTCCTTTATACAGAATTCGATCACTGAGGTCTTCCTCTATTTTAAAGTCGACCAATGAGCTTTTCCTATACCCTAGGGTCGACCACTTACATCTTTCTCTATACTAGAGTCGGCTACTCAGCTAGTCCTCTGTACAAGTGTCGACCACTGAGGTATTCCTCTATAGTAGAGCCGATTACTGAGATCTTACTTTATGCTAGAGCCGATTGTTGAGATTTCCCTTTACAAAAATTTTGATGACTTAAGTCTTTCTCTGTACAATACTATCACTAAGACCTTCCTCTATACAAGATTCAATCACTGAGGTCTTCCTCTATATTCGAGTCGACCAATGAGGTTTTCCTCTGTACTAGAGTCGAGCATTGAGGTTTTCCTTTATACTGGAGCCGGCCATTGGGATCTTATTTTATACTAGAGCCAATTACTGAGATCTTACTATATACTACAGCCGATCACTGAGATCTTCCTTTATACATGAGTAGATCCCTTAGTTCTTCCTCTATACAAGAGTCGGCCAGTGAGGTCGATGACTGAGATCTTCCTTTATACTAGAGCTGATCACTGAGATATTCGATCACTTAGGACTTGCTCTCTACTAGAGTCGACTCCCTAGTTCCCCCTATATTCTAGAGTTGAGCACTGAGGCTTTCCTCTATACTAGAGTCGATCAATGAGATATTCCCTTTATACTGGAACCGATCAATGATATTTTTCTTTATACTAGAGCCGATAACCGAGATCTTCCTTTATACTAGAGCCGATTACTGAGATCTTCCTTTATACTAGATCTGATCACTGAGATCTACCTGTATACAAGAGTAGTTCACTGAGTTCTTCATCTATTTTAGTGTTGTGGTCTTCCTTTATTGTAGAGTCGACAACTGAGGCTTTCTTCTGAACTAGAGTCGACCACTGAGATCTTCCTTTGTACTAGATCTGATCACTGACATCTTTATCTATAAAAGAGTCGACCACTTAGGAGTTACCTTATACAAGATTCGAGCGATGAGAAATTCCTCTGTATAAGAGTCGATTACTGAGATCTTCCTCTATACTAGAGTCGATCATTGAGATCTTCCTTTATACTAGAGCCGATCACTGAGACTTTCCTCAATACAAGAGACGACCCTTGAGTTCAGCCAATGTAGTAGAGTCGACCACTGAGGTTTTCCTCGGTACCAGAGTCGATCACTGAGATCTTTCTTTATACTAGAACTGATCACTGAGACCTTCTTCTATACAAGAGTCGATCTTAAGTCTTCTCTCTACTAGAGTCGGCTCTTGAGTTCAACCTATACATATACTAGAGTCGACCACTGAGGTTTCCCTCTATCACTGAGATCTTCTTTTATACTAAAGCTGACTACTGTGATTTCCTGTATACATCGATCAATTGGATCTAGCTCTAAACTAGAGTCAATCATTGAGGACTTCCTCTCTACTAGTGTCGACCACTGAGATCTTCTTTTATATTAGATCCGATCTCTAAGATCTTCCTTTATACTAGGGCTGATCACTGAGATCTTTTTCTTCACAAGAGTAGATCACTAAGACCTTACTCTATACTAGAATCGACCAATGATGACTTCCTACATCGTAGAGTCGATCAAGAGTCGATCAATCAGGTCATACTCAATACTAGAATCGACTATAAACTACCTGTAAAGTAAAGTCAAGCACTGTGTTCTCCCTCTATAATAGAGTCAGGCTCTGTGTTCTCCCTCTATAGTAGAGTCAAGCACTGAGGTCTTCCACTATACTTGAGTGGATCACTGACTCGGGATGTCAGGCTCACTTAGACTATGTTGTGAATTGTGACGCCACAAAAAGCTTAATCTATAATAGAATCGGCCGATGAGGTCTTTTAATATGGTAGAGCTGACCACAGAGATCTTCCTACATAGTAGAGTCGATAACTGAGGTCTTCCTGTTTACAAGAGTCGATCACCGAGGTATTCCCCTCTAGAAGAGTCAATCACTGAGCTACGAGCATTCCTCTCAACTAAAGGCGATCGCGGAGGTCTTCCTCTCTACAAAAGTCGATCGCTGAGGCCTTTCTGTCTACAAGAGTCGGTCACTGAGGTTTTCCTCTCGACAAGACTGGATCACTGAAGTCTTCCTTTCTACAAGAGTAGATCACTGACTCTGTATGTCAGGCTCACTTAGACTAGGTTGTGCATTGGTGGATGCTAACATCAGGCATGTTTGCTAGCTCACCAAAGTAATGTGAGCCTACAGTAGCCTGTTGCCTTCAAGAGAAAGTAGAGAAAGGTTTTCTATTGGTTTATTATCCTCTTCGTCACGACAGCTCCTTCAAAAGTCATTTTGAAGACTTAAATCTTTCTGCATACAGTCCAATATGTCCGTGAGCCGTCATAACATACACGAGAAGTGAGATGTCCTATCTCAATAACGACTGAAAGGTCTTTCAAATAGAAACCGAGGTCATACCTACCTTTAAGTTTGGAGCCATCAGTATAGAAGTCCACACATCTCATACCAACCGGAATGGTGTCTTGTCATGCATCCATGTTTTATATGCATACGTGTGTGCTTGGTTCTTCTTGTCAAAAAGTGGTTTGTCAGAAAACGAACAAAAGGCGACTTTTTGCAATATAACATCTCCTCTCTCTTACTTTAAGTCGATCTGTGGAACCCCGATTTACGAATCCTACTTTAGTTCCCAAAAAATAATTTTTCGCTTTTACATTTCCAGATGAACTATTTGTAAGAAAAGAGTTGATAAAAACTCCGATTATCTATTTTCTATATTACACCATCGATGTGAATTTTTTGAGATTCAAGATCAATATGTCAAGGTGATACAAATGACGGTATAAAATAGCTTATAAATAACTCTCCACTCGTGGATGAAGGGTACAAAATGTACCTAAACAACTCTGCTAAACTCAAAGTCCAAAGTCTAAGCGATATAATTTTAAATATTGCGCATTTCTTTAAATCTTAAATACAGTATCCCACCAAAGGCATGCTGACCGACTTCTGATGGGAGACATTTAAAGGTGGGAGGGACGGGGGTGGACTTTGTATATGTGTACATATATGATATAGTACTCGTATGGTGGACAAGAGTGGTGTTTAGTCGGTAGAGTCGATAACTGAGGTCTTCCTGTTTACAAGAGTTGATCACCGAGGTATTCCCCCCTAGAAGAGTCAATCACTGAGCTACGAGCATTCCTCTCAACTAAAGGCGATCGCGGAGGTCTTCCTCTCTACAAAAGTCGATCGCTGAGGCCTTTCTGTCTACAAGAGTCGGTCACTGAGGTTTTCCTCTCGACAAGACTGGATCACTGAAGTCTTCCTTTCTACAAGAGTCGATCACTGACTCTGTATGTCAGGCTCACTTAGACTAGGTTGTGCATTGGTGGATGCTAACATCAGGCATGTTTGCTAGCTCACCAAAGTAATGTGAGCCTACAGTAGCCTGTTGCCTTCAAGAGAAAGTAGAGAAAGGTTTTCTATTGGTTACTTATCCTCTTCGTCACGACAGCTCCTTCAAAAGTCATTTTGAAGACTTAAATCTTTCTGCATACAGTCCAATATGTCCGTGAGCCGTCATGACATACACGAGAAGTGAGATGTCCTATCTCAATAACGACTGAAAGGTCTTTCAAATAGAAACCGAGGTCATACCTACCTTTAAGTTTGGAGCCATCAGTATAGAAGTCCACACATCTCATACCAACCGGAATGGTGTCTTGTCATGCATCCATGTTTTATATGCATACGTGTGTGCTTGGTTCTTCTTGTCAAAAAGTGGTTTGTCAGAAAACGAACAAAAGGCGACTTTTTGCAATATAACATCTCCTCTCTCTTACTTTAAGTCGATCTGTGGAACCCCGATTTACGAATCCTACTTTAGTTCCCAAAAAATAATTTTTCGCTTTTACATTTCCAGATGAACTATTTGTAAGAAAAGAGTTGATAAAAACTCCGATTATCTATTTTCTATATTACACCATCGATGTGAATTTTTTGAGATTCAAGATCAATATGTCAAGGTGATACAAATGACGGTATAAAATAGCTAATAAATAACTCTCCACTCGTGGATGAAGGGTACAAAATGTACCTAAACAACTCTGCTAAACTCAAAGTCCAAAGTCTAAGCGATATAATTTTAAATATTGCGCATTTCTTTAAATCTTAAATACAGTATCCCACCAAAGGCATGCTGACCGACTTCTGATGGGAGACATTTAAAGGTGGGAGGGACGGGGGTGGACTTTGTATATGTATACATATAAGATATATGACTCGTATGGTGGACAAGAGTGGTGTTTAGTCAGTGCTTACTTTGTTGCTGTAGTCTCCTAAAAATACATGAATTAAAAATAATAGAGATGATTTGTTGATTTAACAATTTTCAGTGAGTTCCTAATTAATGAAGGAATTCCAACCGCTTAATACATCCAGCCCCATTCCCTCTCTCTCCCTCTCTGTATGTATGAAGACTTATGCAGACAGTCGTATGTACGAGTATATATGTATGTAGTATATTGCAAAGTAAGTTCACTATTTAACATATTTATATACAGGTATACAAATTCAATGTGCAAACATCGACAAAATCCAAAACATTCAACGGCAACAGCAACAAAAATCAGTGAGCGAACACAACGCCAATATTATTAACAGGCAATTCCACATCTGGTTTGTGGAATGGTGAAGGGGCTCAAAACAGAGGGGTGTGGTTCTTCGTTTGAAGGAGTATCCGGACGAGAATCATTAACCCCATCCATCCGTATTGATTCAATTTATTACCGTCTAGTATCCAGTCTATCCTCGACATTGTTCTATGACCTTTCATCTCAGTAGGTTATAAAACCCATTGCCGGTTATCCGACAGACTTGAAGATTTGTTGAAAGGTGAATTTCCATTACACTCATTTACAGCGATATTTTTTTCTAGATATAAATATCTTAAACAATTAAAATATTAAAAAAAAAATAATTACATCGCTCCTAACATTAATAAAACTGTAATATTTATTTGATATCTGTTTAAATACGTTGTAAAAATTGTATGTTCACACGGTTGTAAATTCACAGGGTTGCATTTTTCCGCCATTTTTCTGGCAATATTGTCCGATCTGCAAATCCGGTGTAATTAGCTTAACATTTATTTGATATATATTTAGATACGTTACATTCATAAGTAGTGTAAGTGTCTCGGCTTTTACGTTACGCAGTGCACTAACTGCAGCTTCTCAAAGGTGACAGATAAATTAATAACTGGCTTTGATCACTTTGTTTTTTGGTTTCTTAACAAAAAATGTACTTCGGACATTTATATCCAATTCTAAGTAAAATTCTTATTAATTAATAAAAATAATTAGCGTGCTTTGTAAACCAGTGTTATAATTGATTTTGCTGGAAGCAAATGCAAGTACGTCCGCCTCCTTTCAAAAAATAATTCTCGCATTGGCGCTCGCTGAACACACATTTATTCAATAATTGTTATGTGATTCGCACTTTGGTGTTAAATTCAAATGTAAATTTTATTGTTAAAATCTTTTTTGTTGTTGTACAATATTTTATTTTACTATTTTATGAACAGCTGCCCGAGATTTCGACGTTTTTTTGTCGCAGCGGAGAGGGAACTTTCTAATAAAAGCGACACATGTCTCGGGATGTCGTTTGTCTGTCTTTGCATCTCGTTAGGATGACAATGATAAAAATATCCACAATCATTGGAATATGTGTGCGTCTCCCCCACCACCCCAACGTATTATTTGGGTATTTGAATAATTATCACCTGCTTAACTGAGCCATAATTGAGCTAGCAATAGCTATAGCCAATTTCGGCCCTTTAAATATGGTTTCGGATTTAATTTAATTTTTTCAAATTAATTGTTTCAAAAAATTTTACAAATTAAAATTTTTATAGGTAAACTTTTGTTTTAGTAAAATTTCAGATTTTAGAAAAAAATTTTCACAAATTTTATAATAAATCGAATTTTTTTTCGAAAAAAATGTTACAATATTGTAAATTATTAAATTTTGCTATTCCGGACGATTTTTTAATACGGTGACATGTTTTGAAGGTATCTAATATGGTAATAGGTGATTTTTTTTAGCTAATTAAAAAACATAAAATGGAAAAGAGTAATGAATGTTATGAAATAGTTATTAGTCACTGCATTTTAAGGAAATCTGTTGATATTAAAAAAATAATATAATCATAAATTAAAACTTACGACCCTTTTTTTAGAAGTATCCCAATTTTCAAAAACAATCTTTTTGTTGAATTTTTTTATATACTCATATGGGGAATTCCATATTTAAAAAAAACGCTTCGTGGAATTTTTTAAAATTTTTTCTGGTTAAGAAGATCTCGATATTTAAAAATCTTTGAAATATCACTCTGTGTGTCGGCTTTTGGTCATAACATCTTCAGTTATGGTCCGATTTGAAAAATATTTTTTGAAATGTTTGTATTTTTTCGTACTTTTCAGAAAAATATATAAAAAAATATTAAATATTGTTTTGTGTGCGATTTTTAAGTTTTGAAATTTAAATTTAATTTTTTAAACTTTTTGTACTCTCCGATTTGCGAATTTTTTATATTTTAAACTTCTATTAATTCTCTAATATATAAGCTTTGGGCGGAAATGGGCCTAAGATTATTTATACTTTTTTTTAATTTAAAAAAAAAATTGTTGCTGCAAACCACTGTACTTGTGGCTGGAAGGCTTTGGAATAGATGTTTCACTTCAAAGAACAAAATAAAGGATAAACTTCTCAAGACACTCGACAATACCGCTCGTCCGCTTACCACTGATAATTCCCTTACAAAAATAATAATATATCAAAAGTCGTAGAAATCGATGGATTTGTTGAGTGATGTATTCGAAAAAGAGATTCCTTGTAAAAAAATCACTATAGGTCCCAACAATACAATTTTATGGCTATCCAACGTTTTTTTAATATATCGCTTTATCGCATTTTTTAGAGTCAAATAACTTTGAATTAAAATAAAAAAAGAAATATATTTTAAATATCAATTAAAGTGGCTTTATTGGATAGATAATTTTATGTCACTAATGTTTAAGTATGATTTGGGTTATGTGACTGCCGTGGCTGGCGCGTACATGGCGAAAGCTGGAACTCCAATTTTCACTCACCTTTCGCAGCATTTGCGGCCGTATTACGACAATTACTCGTCGAATGTTGATTTCTGGTTTATCGGCGTATACGTTCACCGTTGACAGTAACATGCCCAAAATGAGCTTCATCTTAAAGTTTGACGAACAGTACCATTATATTGATAGAAAATTTCAACAATTAGCAAGCGCTGCTCTCTTGTAAGCCTATTAATGATGAAATAGCAAAGTAAACTAAAAGCAACTATCAGCTGTTAAATCGGTCGTCAAATAAAACAGTGTTACCAACGCAAAGTTTTGAACCTGTAAAAAAAAACCTGTATGTATCGTGTATGGGGCTAGTATATCTAAATCTGAACCGATATTAAAAAACAAAATTATTCCTGCCAAATTTCGTAGTGATCAGAAAATACTTAATATCAGCAAAAGGATTCACATGACCCCAGATATATGTTAAAGCCCGCAATAAAACTAGATTTAAAAATTTTGTAATGTCTTTGTAAACTCTGACATCTAATGTAACAGGCGTTAAAAATTACCTTTGTTGCAATATGCTCCAAATGTGAGCGACGATCATAATTATTTATTAACAAAACGTTAACTAAAATAAAAAATATATATACATCAAGTACGAGGGTTGCTATATATTTGTCTGGCCTAGGCAACACTAAGTGTTGCCTGGCGCCATCTCACATTTCCATTGGAAAGTATGACATTTTTTAGCATAACTTCACTCAGACCGTTTTGTCATATGAGCGCGAATTGTTTTGGTTACAGTGTGTTGAAAATTCACCTCCAAAACATGGTTTTTGAACGCTTCGACAACTGCTTCAGGCGTCGTTGACCAAACAGTCTTTTCTTGATGTTAGTGAATAAGAATAAGTCATTGGGTGTCAAATCAGGGCTGTACGGTGGATGACACATCAATTCGACGTTTTGGCCGGTCAAAAGGCGCTGGTTTTTCAGCCGATGTGAGAGCTCGCATTGTCATGGTGCACAATGATCCGTCTTCTCTTGTTCGTTTTTCGAATTTCTCCGAAGACTTCAGGCAAACAAATTGTGGTGTACCACTCAGAATTGACCGTCCTACGTTGCTCCAGCGGAACAGTCGCCACATGACCAGTTTTGCCGAAGAAACAGGCGACCATTTGCTTCGAAGAGCTTCTTCCACGAACAACTTTCGCGTAGATCCAAGATTCGTCACCTGTGACAATCTCATAAACGTCTTTTAAAGCACCGCGATCGTATTTTTTCTTTGCGCCAATCGACCCGAGCCTTTTTTTGAGCGATTGTCAAATTGTGCGGGATCCAACGAGAACAAACCTTTTTACGGCCAGGTGTTCATGCAATATCGAATGAATGCTGGTGGAAGAAATGCCCAAGGATGCCTCTATCTCACGGTATGTCAAATGACGATCTTGCATTATCAGTTCACGCACGGCATCAATGTTCCCTGTCACAACGGCCGTTTTTGGACGACCTTCGTCCTTGAGCGAGCGTCGGCCGCGATTGAATTCATTAAACCAGTTTTTCACAGTGCTGCAGGATGGTGCTTCATCGCCGTACAAAGATTTAAGTTCATCGATGCACTCTTGTCGTGATAATCCACATCGAAAGTTGTGAAAAATTATCGCACGAAAATGTTCACGAGTTAATTCCATTTTTTTTGCCAAATTGATTTTTTCAAGTCATTGTAAACAACACAATTGATGGTCGTACGTAATCCACGTCGAAAGTTGTGAAAAATGATCGCACGAAAATGTTCACGAGTTAATTCCATTTTTTTGCCAAATTGATTTTTTCAAGTCACTGTAAACAACGCAATTGATGGTCGTACGTCAAAATGGAAATGTCAGATGGCGCCAGGCAACACTTAGTGTTGCCTAGGCCAGAAATATATATAGCAACCCTCGTAAATTATATATAAGCAAATGATTTTAGATGATTCGTTCGTCTCAGTCGTATTCGGAAATAATATAAAAGATCCAACATTTCGAAATTGATCGTAATAGGTTTAAGTTTCTTTTAATTGTTAATGTAACAATTCAGAACTCTGAGTACGACGTGTTGATATACATACATACCCAGCAAAATCTTGGTAAGTACCTGTCATTATTCCCTGCATTACCAAATAATGACATCTCATTATTCGCTGAATTACTTTCGGCTTATTAATAATGACTTACTAATAATAACAGAAATAAGTGATTTTTTTATCAAAATAATTTTTGGCAAATTTTAGTATAATGCAATTTTGGCTATATGTGAGTTATTGTAGAAGATTTATTTATTTTCAAGAAGTTTTCCAAATTGAATGAAAATACCAAAAATATTTACGTATATCGTATGATGTTAGACCATTGAAGAATTTTTCACATGGTGGTTTGGGTTCAGAAATTCGAAATATGCTTTCAATGGCCATCTCTACATATCTACCATATCTACTACGTATTTTGTAACTTACTGGTAATGCATTATTCAAGTACTTAAAATCGTGAAAACATAAGCACATATTTATGTGGTATGCCTATGCTACAAATAAGTACTTATTATGCTACTTTATTGTATGCTTTGGGAAGTACTTCCCACCAATGACATCCCCATGTTAAAATAATGAGAAAAGTGGCTAAATAATAAGTACTTACCATTATCGAACTTTGCTTACTCGTCGGATTATTTGGTAATGAGAAATTTTGCTGGGTACATATTTATAACACCATTCTAAACAATACTAAGTGCAAAGAGGTAGTTTTTCAGTAGAGGCGATCAAGGTTTGATGATTTTTTTGTTAAATGGGTGTGGAATTTCTTTATGAAAATCGAATGACCTGTACTGTTCTGTGAATAACTTTAGATTGGGTTGACGGATAAACACCAAATTTTGACACAATATAATTTGGAATATTTAGAAATTCAAAATGCAATCTCCCTAAAAATCTGGCTTCAAAGGGCAGAGAACTTCGAGTAATAAACTTGGAAAATTGGATACCTTTCGAAGCCACGAAGGATGAGTTGAAGCACTGGGAAGTGATGGCTCACAAAACTGTGTGGAATAGCGCAATAGTAGGAGCAACTGCAAAGATACTGTGGGTTGACCCAAATGAAAAGAAAACAAGAAGTTTTTTGAAACTAAACATGATCGAGATTAGTAAGATGATGAGTTTTCTAACGGGACGCTGAAGCTTACAGGTCATCGACATCGCATAGGACTAGCAGAGTATGACGAATGTAGGGCATGCTGGGAAAACATCGAAACGATGGAACATTTTCTGTGTGACTGCCTGGCTTTCACACCTCCAAGATCCCGATATTACGGGTCCGACATATTGCCAGACTTGTCTCAGTGGATATGACTGGAAGATATTGAGGAAATTCGTGTCTAGTACCGATTTTCTGTAACTCGTGAGGTATAAAAAGATCATAAGTAAAGAGCGCACAACAGGCCGAACAACTGGCTTAAGTGTATGTCCATGGACATGAGACGTTTAAACGTCTCCTTTATTCAACCTAACCTAAAAACATGCTAAGTCAACTTAGCATGTTTTAGAATATATCGATATGCAAGTAAAACATTCAAATTATTTTTTAAAATTATCTTATTCAAAGTTTATCAAAATAGATCAGTATATTCTAATTGACCTTATTAAGAAACTACTCGAGAAATCGAAAGAAACATGCTGAAATCGATGCACGGTGTCTCATCAATGAATTTTAGTGGGTCTAAAAAGAATTTGGAAAACATTCGGCAAGAGTTCGGCTTCGGCCGAATTTTAGGATTTTTGCCCATGTTCGTCTTCGACAAAAAAAATTATTATTGAACCGGTTATCAGGGGAATCGGTAGAAACATATATATACATATATCTGACGGCAAAATCTGACCTGTTTTTAATTAAATCTGTCAAACAGAAGGGCGGTGGGACAGACGTATATAGCTATATCGCCTCAGAATATTATTCTAAGTGAATCGGGGTTATCTCCTCTCCTTTTCACTGTTCCAAATAAATAAACAAACTCATAATACCCTCCCAGTAAAAATGTTCCGAAAAAGCAATCGATTAGGGAATTAAGCAGCTTTGAGCGTACTAATTCCCCACTAGCCTCCCTAACCGATTATTTTTATAAAGGAATGAGACTTCTGGAACTAATTCTGAATTGCTGAAAAAATAATGCCTTCTTTTTTCGATTTTCTCATCAGGTTAGAAAAACGAAAAAAAAATTTTCTTTTGTTTTTATTACGTTTTATTTTCTATTTTTAATTTTATTTTTATAGACTTATTTAGTTTTTATTTCGATCCAAAGAGGATTTGAACCCTGGTTACTTGCTTTAAAACAGTGTATGCTAGCTTTCTGCACCACCAAAGGTCTCGCACTCATCATTTTTTAATTTTATTTTATAGACTTATTTATTTTTTATTTCGATCCAACGAGGATTTGAAACCTGGTTACTTGCTTTAAAACAGTGTATGCTAGCTTTCTGCACCACCAAAGGTCTCGCACTCAGCAAAGCTAAATTGTACTAAGTATTTAAGGGAACAAGATTTTTTCGATGGCCTCGCTTCCTTTTTAGGATTTTTGGAATTAAGCTGACAATTTGACTGTTCTATTTTTTGACTCGCTTACTTTTGCGGATTTTTGAAATTAAGTTCTCCATTAGAAAATCCTGAAAAAGCATAGCACATTATATTCCGGAAAGAAAAAATACAATGAAGAATTAATATATTGGCGCCAGTTCTACAGCTACTTCAATAGAATGCAGAAAGCAAACTGGAAGTATTTATGGGCGAGTCAGTTACAAATATAACCAGTAATTTTTTACTGGGCTGTTATACAATGTGAGTGTGCAAGATCCCAACTTTTCGGGTCCGACATATTACCAGACTTGACTCATCTCAGAGAATATGACTGGAAGATACTGAGAAAATTCGTGTCTAGTACCGATTTTCTGTATCTCGTGAGGTATAAAAAGATCATAAATAAGGAGCGCACAACAGGCCGAACCACTGGCTTAAGTGTATGTCCATGGACATGAGACGTTTAAACGTCACTTTCTTCAACCTAACCTAACCTAACCTATACAATGTGATGTTGGGTATAATAAATTGATTAAATGATTTTTAGTTATTTCAATTAATTTATTCATATCATAAAAATTTATTTAATTGAATTATATAAATAAATTGTTAGAATGAAATTTTGACGTGATGGAGTACAAATTTCCAATAAGTTTTTTAATTAGATTTTTGTTAATTGTATTCGTTTTTTTGCGCAATATTGTTTATTTATAAAGCACTACACATTGTAGTATGAAGAAGTCCGCATTAGAAACATATTTTTCACTAAATAAAATTTTTTCATTATTATTTGCTTACTCGTACTATTCATTTTTAATCGCTTATTATTTTTCTCCAATTTTCAGCCCTTTAAACCATCTCTTGGCTACGTTTTATGCAATTAGATAATATTCTAGTAACACTTCCGCCGGATGTCCTTGAGGTCTTGTTGGATTGAAAAAGTATCTCATCTTATTGGCAATTGTTCTTATCTCTTTCTTCCGGCTGGTATACCTACCATAGGCACAGATAGTTGGCAACGCAAAAAGACTTTAAAAATAGCTAACGAAATACATTTCGTGGAATTAGTTGCAATCGAACATGTTCGACAAAAGACAACAACTCATTCACTCTCCAACATATATTCTAATATTTGAAATATTAACACTCGCATTCACACCGAAAGAAAGACAAGCACTCACTGTTAATGCAGAATGGTTAGATGATTTGAAAAATGTTCTCATTGTTATATGTTGGCTAAGACGAATTCTTCGTACCATCAAATACCTTATTTTTTCACTTACATAAAAAATGAGAGGTCAAGCCAAAAAAGGGCACGTTCATTGTCTGTCCGTCGGTCCGTCTGTCTGTTCAATAATAAGCTTTGACTTGAAATTTCTCCAGAGGGTGTGAATAGAAAATTATCTTGGTCGTATGTTTAAGAAGGAATTCTTGAAATGGCCAAAGTACATACACAGATAGTAGGTCGGTAGGTGAGTATGCAGTGAAACTATTCTTATCAATATTATGGGTAGTGCTAGGAATGTAGAGTACGTACTACGTACTACTTTGTATTGGCAATTGCCACACAAAGCCGCTGTGCTGGGAAAGGGAAAGTTGAAAAGAGTGGAAGAGAGTGTCGAACTTTCCAGGAATTTTACTTTTTCATCAAGTATGCATTCATTCATTCACTCATAATCAAATCGAGAGTAACGAACATTCCATAACGATAAGATTTAGACTACACTAAGACAATTTTATTTTTGAAATAAATGTGGAATTTTTATGACTGACCTGGTTGGAGGACTGAGGACTGAACGAACGAACGAATGAATGAATGAGAATTATATCATACTTCATTCATAGTTATTTTTGTAACAATGACCTAAGTGAATAATACAGCTTTGAATGGTGGTATCCATTGCGTCATTTATACGAGTATGTTATGGCTTTGTTTTCTTTGCTGTGAAATAACTTATAGTAAAGGATAACGGAAGTGAGGATGTGTGAAGTGAACAGTCACAGTGATGTCAACGTTGGGTTAGAGGAGACAGTTGTTTATGTATTGGAAAA
This sequence comes from Eudasyphora cyanicolor, assembly GCA_963930755.1. Lineage (NCBI taxonomy): Eukaryota > Metazoa > Arthropoda > Insecta > Diptera > Muscidae > Eudasyphora > Eudasyphora cyanicolor. Next base: position 9,512,716 of record OZ005738.1, on the reverse strand, counting down.
AGGAAGAAGGTCTCTTCGAAGAGTTACTAACCGGAAATTAGTCGCCACAATAGGATTTAAATAATTTTTATATTTATATAAAAGGAAAAAAAAATAATCTTTAAAAATAAGTAAATGTCAAAATTGAATTTAGGGAAATTTTCTAAACATTAATTCAAGTTGCCTACTATTATGTAATTTTTTTAAATTTAAAAAATAGGAAATATTCTAATTCCAATAGGAAATATTAAAATTTCAATAGGAAATTTTATAATCCCAGTGGGAAATATTCGAATTTTACAAAAAATACTTGTCTTTTGGCTTGAAACCACTGCCGCTGTCTTAATTTTTTTTTCAGTGTAGGTATATTATGTTGGACAAAGTTTTAAAATTTTTATAATATTTTCCTTGAGACACTGCTTTCTACAGTAATGAGTTGCAATTCATGAATAACAATGCATATTTATTCCCTATTTTAAAATAACGCTACACAAAAGCAATTTGACCTGAAGTTTTGATCAATCTTTTTAAATATATTTTGATTGTGCTATTTGTTAAATTTATTTTTGCTGATGTTTCGCCAGATGCATGAACCATCTTTCACAAACTAGAAATTAAAACAACTGTTCTTGGCACAGCTGATCTCTCTAGACAAGAACCTACCTAATCGAAAGCGTAGTTGATATGGGTATGACAAGACATGTGCTTGTAAAGTCTTTACGAGAATTTTTGGTTCTATTAATATTACCAGTGAAAAAATTCTTGCGAGTAAAAAGGACTTCTAAACTGGAAAAAATATAACAATATTTTATAGATTTTTTTGGAAATTTTTTCCTTTTTTATTTTAAATTGATTTACATTAAAATTAACATATTTGTTGATGTTTTAATTTTTTGGACACATTTTTAATTGAAATGGACACAGTTTTAGCCACAGTGGGCTAAAAAATGGAAAAACTATTAAAGAAGAAACAAAATTCCTCCAAAAATAGAAATAAAGCAAGTAACGACAGCCAAAGTCGGGCGGAACCAACTATATGATACCCAACACCGCCCTTTTAAAGCAGAAAAAGGAAAAATATTGTCAAGTTTTATCAATGCTGGTTCTCTAACAAGTTTCTATTTACAACAATTAGGTGCCAAATCAAAAAATTACCATATATCTAAAATCTATAAAAACATGTGCATCTGTGCAGATTTCATAAAATTCGACAAAAGGGAGTATATTCTGCAGCGCTTAAATAGAAAATCATGATACAAATATGAAGGTAAATATATATTGGGGTTATATCTTAATCTGAATCTAATTCGTTATTCTAAAGATCACAAATACGGTTTTTATAGATCTTAGCTGCAAAATTTATAACATAAAAACAAAAACAAAAAATACTAACATTAACGAAATTTTATAAAGATTTGTTGAAAAATAAGTATTCTCTAGACTTTCTTCAAATTTTAAATCGTATATTCTAGATTCAGAAAACTGATATCTGCCAAATTTTACAAGGATCCGTTTAGAAATGAGGATTATATAGTAAAATCAGGATATAGGTATATATATAGCGGGATTATGTCCAACTCTGTAAATGTTTTTTTTTAGTCGAGGGTCATCCCCGAGCAGGGGAAGAAAGACAAATTTATTTTTTTTAAAACTACATAAAAATTAAAAAAAGTGAACAAAACTCAATTTTGTCGGCATATTTTTGTTTTATTTCAAGGACAAAATCCCATTATTATTGCTTGATATCTTTAGCAGTAACAAAGAAGAATGAATATACATAAGTATGTATGTATGTGTGAGAGGACCGTATGTGCATGAGTTCGTCTGACGCAACGCCAATGTGCTCACTTCTAAAAAATTATCGCCTAATTGCTCCAATGTAAGGGCCTAAATTATGTTCCCATTTCATCGTGAAAATTTCACAACAATATTTGGTCATGTTGCAACGACAATTTTAATACACAGGTATTAAGTTTTGACAGGTTTTGAGAATACGTCGTACGTGGTGAACTAGAAATGGACTTTTTCCTTTATATATTCCATTGTGGAACACAGAAATTCACTCAGTATAAACATTTTGGCCTTGCCACAGGATGAAAAAATCGAGAGAAATTTTACGATGACATAGGAACGTAATATCGATCTTCATCTGGAGAAATTTGGGTGAAATTATCACATGAATTAACCGAGGTGATATTATTGCGAAAAATTATGCAATTTTTAATTTAAAATTTTTTGTTTAAACATACTTAATTATTTCAAGCTAGACTTATAAAGTCGTATAATGAAGTGAAAATAGTGTGATGTAAAATAAAAAAACAAAAATTATTACTTACCTTGAAAATATCCAACAATACCAAACTTAAACGAACATAAACAATTTAAGCGTAAGCCTTAAAAAAGAAGATAGAAAAGGAGAACATTTAGTTTTCTGTGTAATAAAATATCTAAAAATAATTTTTAATTCATCATTGGGATTTTAAAGAAATCAAACGGAAATTGAATCGATTTTTTAAATATAGTATTATAATCTTAGACTTCAACTTCGTTATGTTAAAAATTATATATTAGTATACTTGCCTGAGTTAAAGTATTGGACTTATGAGCAATATAACGAAAGTCCTGCATTTTTACTTGCCACTCATGACGCCATTGGTAACAGTTAGTCGAAACGTCAGTTAGTGGAAATACGCCAGTTAGTGGAAATAAGTGGTCATCGTGATTTTGCCTAGTTAAAGCTGAAAATCAGTATGATGAATGTAAACAGAAGATTTTTGTGCGGACGATTTTGGGACAAATTCGTCTGGCAACATTATGTGGACAGCTTAACGGAGATCGATAAATTAACAGTAATTCTATAATGATCGGTGCGATAGACTTCGGTTCTATATCTTCTTCTTTTGGGCGAAACAAGCAACAAGTCAATATGTACATAAACAAAGTTTCGTAAACTTAGATTTTTTCTCATGCCGAACTGTTGTGTTTCATTGCATACATTTTATGTATTTAATTTATTTGTATTCGTTTACTATTTCTTAGTTATTTTATTTTAAATTAAAATAGAGAAATCGTTTTAGTCCTATCGACTAAAACGATATGAAACATCATATCAAAATTGCAATTTCAAACGCCAATATGTCTGTCTGTCCATAAAATGAAGAACATTTGTCGCGTTTTTATTCGTTTAATATTTATGGGTGCTCGGCTTTTTTGGGAATTTCATTCGGCTTTCGGCGGAGAGAGTTAAATGAGATGAACAGCACAAAATTGCTGACAATCGAACATGATCTAACATGTCTGATACGTTGCCATAAGCCATATTGTCATACTCATACATGTGTTCCGGATTCTTCGTTGGTAGTAAGTAGAAAAAAGCCGAACGAACGACCATTGTCTGTTATCGTTTTTTGGTGGTTGAAAACAAACACATTTTTCAATTCGTGTTGGCCGTTCAGTCTTGTAGTAACTTTCGTCGGGTTAAGAACGCTTAGACGCCTGAAATGTATTTCAATTAGAAGCAAAGAAAAATACAGAAATATAACATAAAAATAAAAACGGTTTTCTGGAAAAAAGAAGCATGTCAACAACAGCAAGAAGACCTAATAAATCTATGTAAAGTAAAAAATAGTGTTGACAATGATGAGATGATAATGAGTAATGAGATAATTGTGAAATTTCAAATTAATTGAAAGAAAAAAAGCAAAACAAAAAAAAAATAATCAATTGCTGTTATTGTATAAAACCAATAGAAAGGCTTAAGAAGTCTAAGAAAAAAAGAAGAAGAATAATAAAAGCGAAAAATATGAAAGAATAACGAAAACCCAAGAAAAATTATGTAAATTTATTGTGTGTTACAAGCAAAACATAAAAAAATTCGCAAAAATTCAAAAAATAATTGATTTTGTTTTAAAAATCGCCTATAACTCAAAAAAAAAAACAAGAAATAATGTGCTAAGAAAAATTAAACAAAAATTCCTTCTTGCTTTTGGAAAAAAGAAAAAAGTGCATAGAAATAATTTCCCAAGGAAAATTATATTTATTTAAGAAATAATAAGAAACCCTTTAAAAACCGTTAACTCAGTTTAATTTTTTGAAAAAGAAACGCTTAAACTTTGAAAGTTTTGAAGTTCTTTTTTTACCGTTGCCATTGTCCTCGCTTTGTGCTGTTACAACTGCAACTGCAACAAATTCGTAACGCAACCTCCTCTCCATCTCGGCGCGGCTGACACAGACAGGAGTTGTATTTCTCAGCTCTGCTGCTCACGGATCATCTTAACACTGCTGCTGACCGACGAACACATCGTCGTCGACGGCCCCCAAAAAGCCCCACGGACTTCTACTACGACATTAGTGTCGGTCTGCTGCGCTTTGGATCTTTACGGTTTTTTCGTTCTTGTGGATACGTTGCTCGTCCGTTCGTTCGCTCGCTCGTAGTTTTTCCTTTGTTTTCCTGGAGTTTGTTGGTCGTTTGGTTACGTCTTTTTATTTTTTGGGACCCGTGCGCCGCCGAAAGCCAATGAGTTATTTATCTTGTGCTTTGTACTCGGAAATCTATGTGGGATTATAAACTCAACCCTTAAATCGGAGGGGATACAATGAGGCCAGAAGTATACGATGTAAGTACAAAAACGAAATGTCTTTATTTTGCACTATACGTATGTATGTATGTACATTGGGTTGAACCGAAAATGGGATATGTGAAGATGACGGCGATTGCAAAACTTTTTTAGGTTCTTTCGAATGCACATCGAACTTTGCCGGCGGTTTTACGTTTTATGTCATAATTATTCTGGCGAACTGTTGTCAAAATTTTGTCAACTTATTTTTTTCACGGTGGAATTTATTTTTCTTAATTAAAATCGACAAAATTCTCAATTAAAAATTGTGGCTAAAATTTTCACAAGTTATTTTTCCACGTTGGACTTTTTTCATAATCATATCGGGATTTTTATTGATTGAAAAAATCGACGGAATTCGCAAATAAAAAAATTGTTTTGACAACTTATTTTTAATGGTGATTTTTTTGTCATAAGCAACTTTTTGTTAGCACAAATCAACAGAATTTTTAAATTAATAATTTTGCGAATAAAAAAAATTATAATTTTAGTTATGGCAAAAATTTTGACAACTATTTATTTCATGGGAAAATAGTGTTCCCATAATAAATTTTATTAGGAAAAATCGACGGAATACTCAATATAGTGAATAAAAAATTATTTAAATAAATAATAATTAATATTTATTTGTGGCCAGAATTTTTTCACGTTTATAAGAAATTTGAGGTTTTTTTTGGTTGTAAAAATCGAAAAAAATTCTGAAATAAAAATATTACGAATTAAATACATTATTTTTAGCTGCAGTCAAAATTGTGAAAACTTATTCATTCCACGATGAATTTTTTGCATAAGCATATTGGGAACTTTTTGTTTTGAAAAATCGATGAAATTCTCACATGAAAAATTTAATGGAAATATAAGTATATCCATTGACAAAAAATTAAAAATGTTATAAAAAAATTTTCGGTGCAGCCCAATGTACACCAAAGTATTATTATGTATTTAGTAGTCTATGTTATTATAACAGCATACAATACTTTGTAATGTGTTTTACAGTTTAAAAAAAATTACACAGGTCTGCATAAATGCAACTTTATTACAAAAAACTACTTTATAATTTGTTGCAAAATTTTTCTTTTATACATATATAATAATTGTTCTAATTTTCTACGTATTTTTGAGATATTTTAAAATTTATTTTAAAATATTTGTGATTATTTTAAATAAATGTTTTTTCTTGTCGTCGGAAACCGAACAAAGGAAAGGTACAATCTGACTTTAAGAGTATAGAAGGTTAAAGGAGAACCTTCTGAATTTTTTTTGGCACAATAGCATTTTAATAAAGCATATTTTATTAAAATGTTTGTGCAATAAAGAGCTTAAGGGTGTACCACAACATAAATACTTATGTGAAAAGATATTACGTTTACGTATTCGGCCTTTTGTTCTAATCAAGTATCACAGAAACATATGAAACATATGTATATTGTTAGAAAAAGTCATCTACAATCAATTAATTGTATTTCCATTGTAGACCTGTGTTATTTTATTAAATATTAATGATGTTGTGGTTCCTGTTCTTGTTGTTGCTAATTTAAAAGTCCAAACTGTCGTCAGTGAATAGCAAGTGAAGAGTGCGAATCAGTCGGAAAAGTTTTGTAAAGTTGGCAAATGCACGAACCGTTGCGGGCATACAGAGGGAGCCATGTAAACACACACACTCACCTTTCCATTTATAAAATCACATGTGTTTGTATGTATGTAGATATGTACTTCTCTAGTTAAGTGTAAGTTCTAGGCAACAAAAACAACATAACATAATAATAATAATACAAAGTGCAGTCGTCTCTGGCCATGTGACTGACTGACTCACAACAACAGCAACAAGAACATAAAACGACAGAACGACAGACTGAGCATGCAATCGAAATATGATTATGTTGGTGACACAACAATGAATAGCGCCAATACATACAAACATTTGCATTGAAATAACACATATAAGTACATACATACATTGGTATATTCTAGCACGTTCATACGTACTACGAAGCTTTGTAGTATATACTATGTATTCTCCTCATTGCCCATGGACAAACAAATAATATTTACTACGTACGAACTACGGCGAGGCAACGCTTAAACATTAGTCGCAGCAGAAGAAATGTCGCACCATTTCGTACTGTTTTTCTACACCACTCACACATGCAGACGGCGCGGCCGGCCAACAGCGCGTTAATATGCAACCCTGCACACACTCGTCGTACTACCGCTCGTAGTCCTTCTAGAAGTGTAGAGTACGGTCGGTCTCTGCCCTTCCGTCCGCCCCGTTGTCTGTGCTGTATAAACACGTCTGGCTGTATAGGAAAGTGCAACCCAGAAGCAACCCCTGTGTTTCTGCCTCTTCGGTCTTTATTTCTTTTTTCTGATTGTTTTTGTTGTTGTTTGTTGTTCATTGAGTTCAGTTTCACAAAAGTTTATTTTGTTCACTTTATTGTGTGTGTTGTTTTTTTGCCGTTGCTCTTTGCTATTTTCCTTGCTTCTGCTACACCGAAAGCCACGGCTGCTTTCTTAGCGGAAGAAGGCAAAGAGGAAGTACAATGTGATTTTTCCACATACCCCTAAATGCAAGAGGCGAAAACAACAGCAGCAACTACAACAACACCAAAAATAAACCTGAAGAAAATACCTGAGAAGCTCAATCATATTTGCAAAGAGATATTAGGGTGGTGTATTTATGCAAAACTGCTGAAAATTAAATGCGGGGTCTTCTAAAGTTTTTATTTTGCTTAGCTGATCAGCTGACACTCACATTTGGCAAAACGAAGCCAAATGCCATGATACAATTACTACAGGTAGTGAACAGCAAACAGCTGATGTAAATCTGTTTCTTAAATGATTGCATTCATTTTTTTGAGTTATACAAATACATTTTTGTCTACAGCAGCAGCAAACAAGATAGCACAGCTATAATCATTTAATTGACAATTTTTTTCTGGTAGTATTATAATATATAATAAAGTGACTGTTCATAGTTTGAGTATTTTATCGGCCAGAGAAAAAATATAAACCACAATCATATTCTCAGATATTTTTGTTTAGAATGACAAAGTATTGAAATGATAAACACTGAAATGAATAAAGTTTTTTTAGGTTTATATATAGAGAAGATTTGACTATGATTCAGTCTTTTCCTTGAAATCATATTACTAAAAACATCAAGTTATTTACACGTTCATGGAATTACCAAGTTTTATCACGATCCTTCTTAAAAGTTATAATATTCTGTATTATAGGTGCCAGCCTGTTACAAAGTTTATTTTCAGTTTAAGACAGATTTTTAAATGTGACTACGATACAGTTTCTTCTCTGAAATCCTATTACCAAAAACTTCATGTTATTTACACATTTGTAGAATTACAAAGTTTTTGACATTGTCCTTCTTAAAAGTTATAATAGTCTTTTTGGGTCATTTTGTTTGTCGTGATACAAAGAAAAAAATACTTTCAAATTAACATTGCAGACACGTTGTTATGCTTTTCTGTGACATGAAATAAATCAACTGTAGAATCAGCAGTAGCAACAACAATAACACCACACCAGCAAAAGCAACCCTTTCCATTTTTATATAATAAATGAAAAAAAAAACAACAAAAATCCCTCGAACTGAGAATTTCTTGAGAAGGGTAAATAAAGCTATATCCTTTATGTTATGTGCCACAAGGTAATGCAACCATACTTATTATCCCTTGAAAAAACAAGAAGACGATGTCACTAACACCTTTGCCTTTCCGGCGGTAGTATTGGAAAATGCCATAACAAAACACACCAGCTAGAAAAACAACACTATCAATAACACGAGACATTAATCCTCTAAAAAAATTGATTAGCATTTACGAGTATTAAACTTTAATACTACGAATATGCTATACCGGACGTAATCACTTAAATGTCATAACCACCACCCTGTTTATAACCCAATTTCTAATTTTCTACCACACCCCGTTGTCGTCTCGTTCAATATTTCTTACACATTTTTGATCTACATTTCTTCGTTCTGCTTATGATTCAATTTCTTTTTATTTTTTTTTTTTGGAATTTGCCTTAGTTCAATGGTTATTATTACAGCTATTTTTCTGCTTTTATCAATACTTCTAAGCATAATTAATCGGATGATATCATTTGCTTTATAAAGGCTTTAGCATTTAATCAGTCATAATTCCTATAAGGGGGGCCATAAACGAGCCCTCTGCTAGCGTGGTGGTATTTAATCCCACAACGCAATGAAACGCGGTCAAAATAAAAAAATATTAAAAAAAGATTAATTGCAGACAATGTAGCGAGGAAGCAAAAACGAAACTTAGTCATATATAAAAATAGCAAAATAAATGATAACAATAGCAATTATAATTAAATTAATATAAATAATAAAAAATTAAAAACAAATTAATTTTATTTAACATGTCTAACTGGAAAAGTTTATTTTGCTACTAATTTACTTAGTTTAGCTTCGATCGAAGGACCAAATATTACACTGATTGATATTACAGTGATTAATTAGGAAAATTGCATTGTTAAATTGGTTTTAAATTTACCTTGCTAATTAATTTCTCCAAGACATTAGCTGGAGTGTCCAAGAACATGAGGCGGAGCAGATCTGCCTCCTCTTTCAACCTAACCTAACTAACCTAGGCGGGGTTTACATTGGCTCACTTTGTCACACGATTTTTGAGAGAGAAATTGCTTTTGATTCTCTCTCACTTGCGCAATCTAAATATTACTGAAGCCATGCGATCATTTCCCGCAATACTCGTTTAAACCAATCGACTGGTTGGCCAGATATGTATTTTTTGGCAGATGATGCGATTGGATCAGTTAATAGGCCTTATTGCCATTAGCATAGTGGTAGTTCGACAGCAGTCGTTGTCGTACGCGTCTTTAATAATTATTCTTACCACGTAAAAACTAAACGACAGTAACTTTAGAACAAAAATGTGAATTAGAGAAAACAAGATTGCATTTTTGTCGTTTTGGCCAACCGCGACTGAATTTTACAAAAACGCCTTCTTTACGACACGATTTCGTCAACCGTAATAATGCGGAATATAGTGCCCGTCTTAAGAACCGATTTCACGGGAAATGCAAGTGAAGAGCTGTCAAATTTGTATAGTAAGCTGTCAAATTTGATATATTTTCCCAAGAATCTCACGTCTTAGGAACCGATTGCACGGGAAATTAGCGGGAAGAGCTGTCAAATTTGTATAGTAAACTGTCAAATTTGACAGATTTTCTCTAGATTCCCATGTGAAATCGAAATCTTAGTAATGGGAAATTTATTTGTTTGTACTTTAAATAATAATAAGCTAACATATAAAAAAATCTAAAAAAATAACCTAATGATTAGATTCTTTCGTAGGTTTTTTAAAGACCCAATTAATCTAAATACCCAAAATTACACGGAGGAAGTTAGATCATATTATGTGAACCTTTAAGTGAACTATTAAATATAGCTTATTTTATTTAACTTTGACAATTTTGTTGGCTAAACGAAGGACCAAAAATGCTCATACAAAATGCATCTTCCGATTTTTTACGTATTATTACCTATTTCAATTTTTCTGACATTGATTCTCCCTACCCAACAGTGACTATTCCGTTGTATTTTCTTTTATTATTAAATTAAAGTTCTCTTAAATCAAATTAATAGATAATGCTCTACGCGATGACCTACTGCGAGCGTTTGTAAGAACCTTCTAAAAAAAAATCATTGTCCACATTTAACCATGGCACTCAAACTAATCAAGCGATTGCAAAACATATGAAAACATTGAAATTGATACACCCCTAGTGATAATCAATTAAAATAATTGTTGACATTCAAAAGTTACAAATTACTGCCATATTTTTTTTTGTCAGATTTCTGACATATACTCGTACAGCTGCACCTTGAGGCGCAAGCCAGCCAGCGAGCAAGCAAGCACGCTACGTTCACATTGCACGAAAAATAAATGTGTCGTATCTGTTTTTTTTTTATCAACTACTCCCCGCTAAAGGGGCATAACAATAAATTATAATCCAATTGTATCAGCTAACTGATAATTCGAGGGGTACTAAAAACCTACTAAACAAAGAAATCGGAAAAATGTGGGAGGAGTTATTTCTTGGTATTTGGGTGAATTTTTGGGGATTTTGCCATAACCCGGATATTTGCATGAGTTGCCTTATTCTAAGTGCTAATCTAATAACTTCAAATACGATAAAAGTAATCGAAATGTGCTAATTTGTTTGACTTTTCAATAAAAAGTAATGGAAAAAATCATCTATTGTGAATAAAATCCCCCAAAAGACCCCAATAGACTTTGAACTTGGAGTTACCAAAATAAGAATAGAACAGCAGACAGATAAACTTGGTATTATTTATGGTATAAATAGGTTTGATGAAAAATCCATCGATAACTGTAATCGGCTCTTTTGACACAATAATTACGAGTTGAAATGTTCTAATTTGTTTGATTTTTCAATTAAATTTAGGGAAATAAAAAGGGCTTGAAGTTACCAAAAGAAGAAAAGAAAGTGATTATGGGTATTATTTATGGTATAAATAAGTTTGATGAAAAATGATCGATAATCGTTTTTTTCACTTTGAAGTTGCCTACGTTACTCAGACGTAACGAAGACAAATTTATGTGACTCATCCAAAGATTTGAAGAGACATATCAACATAATCGGTTCTTTGACAAAAAAAATAAGTTCTAAAACTAATTTTTTTATTAATATTTAATTACAAAAATCTAAGTACGTCATTTTCCTCGTACAAATAATTCAGTTTAACTAGTTTTATGGAGATTAGCCATGGATTGTTTTGGCATTTTTAAAATTCGAGCCTATTTTCCATAGCAATAGTTATGGGAATACTAACAATGACATTCTATGTTATCGATTTTTTTGACATTTGCCTACTCTAATGCGATTAAGATATTTCACACCACAAAACTCATATAATTTAAAAATAATTAAGAATTATTTGTCATCTCAATTATGAATTTATGACTTATTACTCCTCTTTTTTTTTGGCAAATTTGTCACATCCGCAAAAAAAAAACATTGATAATTTATGTTGTTGACAATGACAGTAGCTCTTGTCATTTTCATAATGGATAAAGTTCGTCAATGTGCAGTATGGTGGCTGGAATTTGGACATAACATATTTAAGCCAAAATTTGCATATTTTTCCTATAAAAATTTAATTAAATTAGTAAGTAAAACGAATTTCATCAGAAAAATTCTCTATAGTATTTGACTGCTGACTCTTTCTGCTTATGTACGTATTTTTTTCCTTTTGTAGTCTGGTCAGTTTAAATATCAGCCGCCAACCAACAAAGTCTGCACATTTATCTGTCCCTGAGTTTGTTTAATGACCATTTATTATTTCATCATCATCATCGTTTATACGATGAATGCCCCTTTCTTTTCCCCAAAAACAAAAAAAAATAAAAAGCCGAGAAAAACACACACAAATTGCTCCAATCGATGTCATTATCGTTGTCGTTGTTGCTATTGTTCCCATTGTTGCCAGGGTGGTCACGTACCTCTTTTATGGGGGAGGAGGGTGAGGAGGGGGCTCGCTCTCTCACTGCTCTGAAGTTTCTAGTTCGTCTGTAATAATTCTACTAAAATGCCGACGTAATCAAAAGAATAGAATATAAAATAGCAACACCATGCTTTAAAAATTCCAAAGCAAATTCAATTGGCATTTTTTATTAGGTGTTTTAAATTCATAAACATTTTAATAGATGAGTTTTGTTTTATTGGTCACAACATTGTTTTAATTAATAAATGAAATGTACCCGAAATTGGAGTGACTTTACTATACGCATGATTTTTATTATTACTACTTTATGAATTCCTTATTAAATATGATACTGCACATCTTGGGAAATATTAATTTCCTTTGCAATAGACTTCAGTACAATTGAGGGATGAGAAAGTCCTTAAAAGTGTACCACAAAATCTGTACATCTTATATTAGTATGATATTACAATTCTGCATATATGGAATAAAGTGAACCAAATAATGCTACTCTGCACATCTTTAGAAGTAGGGCTTTTCGTTGACATATGTATTTTTTTAAATTGGAGCAGTTTAAAGATCCTAAAAGTGTACCACAAAAACTGTCCGGAATTTTAGTACAACGATTTTCTTGTTTATAGCAATATTTTGTGGAAATCGCAATCCCCATAATGTATTTCCCTTTTATGCTTAAAAAAAGTTATTATGATATTCGCAATGAAAAAATTCATTGGATAAGAACAAAATTTTAGACAGCCACACTCTATGTTTCCGGTATGCGAATGTCCTTTACCGGAAATACACAGTGCAGCTGACCAAAATTTCGTTCACGTGGTAGTAATTTTTTCTTTGTGTGTAGTTTATGACATCCTGATGATTTCCCACTCCTACACCAGCGCTGCAGATGATTTCTCACCCCGGATTGGCTATATGACTTTGAATGAGAATGAAAAAAAACCCACCTAATGTCACTGATACTTAGTATAGAATTATAGTTTCATCATCTATTCTTTCCAAGATAACAACCCACAAAAAAATCATAAATACCTTATACCCACCCTGGGCATAAGTACTATTTAAAGCAGTGTTGACGGTATATAACCACCAACGAACGAAAAAAATCGCTTCGGTTTTGGTTTTTATGGTCACACATTAGTAAAGCGTTACAAATCCAAGAAATGAAAAAAAAAGATACGTGTCGGCGACAGAGAAGGTACTACACTACCGCCCTCCCGCCACATAAAAGCGAGACGATGGCATTTGAAAATAGCCGATAGTTATGTTGCTCTTAATTGATGATGGTGACGATGACGATGACGGCGATGATGGTCATGTAAATGATGTGATGGTGGCTATGACTACTATATGGCCATAACTCGGGTGGTTGTCGAGTTGTTTGGTAATAACTGGCAGCCGTGTCATGTTGCAGCGTCGTTGTCCCATCCGCCATATAACGCGCGGTTGTACTCGTATGTACTCAGACTAGTGTTTATTTTGCTTCCAAACGTTTTTGTTTAGTTAATATTTACATACGACATTTGTGGCTCTTCTGTTGTAGTCTTCTTCGTCTTTGGATGGCTGCTACTGCTGCTGCTGTTATTTAGGTTACGCATGCGCTAACCAAGTTGTTGAGCTTACATCTGTCGGACTAGGCTGGCTGGCTGACTGGGCTAGAAGCTAGTTAGAAGGCTGGCTGGCAGCTAGTTGACCTAAGCCTCAGTAGTCAGCCAGCCAGACAGACAGACAATAATGCAGTGAATGTTTGCATTTTTTGTGTGTTATGGCCAAGTCACATGCAAACATGTCCCAGCTAACAAGTGTACAAGTGCAAAAACCAGCAGCAGCAACAACAACAACAAAAATCAAGTACATCACAACAACGACAATGATATGTAGTCGTAACGTCAGCCAACGATCTAACAAAACGGCCAGAATACGTTGTCACTAACTAATCAATAAACATCGTATTAAATGAAAACACTAATAATAACTAAATTATGAGTATTTGGAAAGAAGACAGCACAGCAGTAGTAGTAAAGGAAAGGAAATCGCAATTGAAAGCAGGGTTAAAAATATAGCATAGGCTGGGTTAAATATATGTAAATCAAATTGTGACACCTGTTATGCGATGCGATTTCGTGAGACACCTAAAGATATTACAACGTAATTTCTTTCACAAATTGTCTTAAAATCAATAATCAATTATATACACGTATCTGTGTGCAGATCATATGCTCCTCCGTATGTCACAGAAATATCATAGTACATCTCAATTTTTTTCACAAACTAAAAACAAAAATCCTTTACAAATAAGAAATAATAATATTAAAAATTAATTCTAAAACTTTTTACATGGAACGCGTTTAAATTTTGTGGCACCCAACAAAACGAAAATAGTTTATTTCATAAATTACAAATATAGTTCCTTTGTAAATCAAATAATAATAAATATTAATTCTGACTCTTGGTACATGGAGCGCTTTTAAATGTGGTGGCACCTATACAAATCAGTTGTTTGAGAAATGTTATCATGTAGCATCAAATTTGTACCATCGTAATATATTTTTTTAGAAATATTATTGTGTGAAACTTATAGGTTTTGTTTAGGATTCACTAAATGAATCCCTAACGAAATTGACTTATTCTGCACTTCGATACTCGTAACATCACGTTATTAGTACTACCGTATAACAGCTGATAAAGTTACACTTTATCGAAATTTAATTCGCTTTAATTTTGAGATATTTTGATTGGGTGATTTTCGTTTGGGAGATTTTCTCTTGAGAGATTTTTGTTTTGGAGATTTTCGCTTGAGAGATTTTCGTTTGTGAGATTTTCGTTTTGTTTTTGTTCTTCTGCTAGAATTTCCTGCACTCATGTTTACCTACATGACATGCATAGATATGTATGTACTCTTCTCCATTTTTACTACTTACATGGGCGATTCGTCAAGAGAAGCCACACCTACAGGAGTAAATATGTGAAAAAAACTCTTTTCTGTTATTATGAGGTGAAAATCAATTTCTACAACAAAAATTTCACAGAAAACACGGGTAATAAAGAAAAAAATACTGAAATCATCAAAAGCGGTAGAAAAAAGGCTGTGCTTGAGTACACAAGCGTGAAAAAAACTGGAGATTGATTAGGGAAATTTAGTTAAGGTTAGATGTGTATGTGTGAGTGTGTATGTGTTTGAATGTGCATCATGGTTGACTGACATTTTTAATGAAACGCCAGAACAAACTGTGAACTAGGGTACAATAATAAAGGTAGTGTGCTGAGATAACAGGTGATTTTTTACAATTTTATTGTTGAATTAATTGCTGATATGTACTTTAAATGTTTTTATTCATAACTTAAGCACAAATTGATCTTTTAAATATTATATCTTTATATGAAAATGCTATAATGATTTTTGCGGTATAATTTTAGGATATATAACATAGTTTTTCAAAAGATTCGCAGAATAAATAATATTTTTATGTAATTTATTTTGAATATTATGGTAAGTAATAGGGGATAAGGCTGGAACCTAATAAGAAAAATTCTACAATGTTTCTGCAGTACAATTTTTGGGTCTTTAATAGGTATACTGCAATGGCAGAAAATATATCATTGGAAAGCAATTTTCCCAAGATGTGCCATATAATATTTTTATTTTTTTAGTACTATTATAGTAATTCAGAATAATCCTGAAAATTCTATAGCCATATTTGAAAGTTGGAATATGTTCAAAATGAGACTTGCAGGTGCATTTAAGCTTTTTATACACATCCCAGATTTGTATCTGGATATCTATTGTTGGACAAATGACCGTATCTCCTATAATTGTGTCATTCGATGAAAAAAAAAAAAAAATAACTCAGAGCACTCTTGAAAAGACTTCATAATATCTTTCAAAGGCAGATTTCACCCTTCAAGTGTCAAAATTTAATACATTTTCTGGCGTCTGGTTGCCTTTAGTAAGTGACACTTTTGTTGGTGTTAAAAAGAGAGTAGAGTTGCTTTGACTAGCCTTTGTTCAGCTTTCTGTCAAAGCTAAAAATTGTGTTCAAGCTTGTTAACATATTTTAGTCACACTATCCCCTTGTCTAATATTCATTAGCCATAGTGTTAAATTTTAAAATTATAACATAGGTATTTTAAATGCAATTAAAATGTTTTACAAAAAACCCTCCGAATTCAACTCTGATGATCTCAGTCGGGCATATTATTATTTTTTAATTAATGAATCATTTCCCTGTGCATCTCTGTGTGAGTGTTAAACTGTCTTATGCTTGGTAAGCGTGTGTTGCATACCGTCGTCGCGTTTTCTTTTGGCTTTTAAAAAATTCTTCGTTATTTCTTTGGGTTTTATAAAAATTCATTAAATATATATGACCATTTTTTGTCTTTTATGGCGCCAATCATGTCAGTTTATTGTTGTTATTGTTGAGTTGCTGTCACCGTCGTCAAATGCATGCATAATTAGGTTTTCTCTGTGGTGGTTTGGTGGGGTTGTGTCTTCGTTGTATTTTTCGAATTTTTATTATTATAATTTGTTGTTATGGTTCGTTTTTTTTTCTTATGATGGATGAAAAGTTCAAAACATAAATTCATTTTCCACTTTCGTTGTGTTTTTTTTTTCAGCCATGCGAATGTAAATTTGTTGGCCTCATTTTTTGTGGCTGTCGTTGTCAGTTTAAGTATTTGCTAAAAAATTTACACAGTATTTTCCACATAAGTTATGGGAAAACGATGTAAAGAAAAACACTGTACAACATGTCTCAAAGTACATTATGTACTTTAGAGATATAACATTAGGGTGGAGATAGTTCTTAAACGGTTCTTTTTTCTGGAATTTGATTACTAGAACTTTTTAAATATTGCAAGGACTTGACATTGCTGCTCTAACCAAATCAATTTAATAATATTTCGAAACATGTTTTCAAAACAATTTGTACAGAAAATAGACTGAGAAATGTTTCTTACTTTATTATAGGCAATTTCGAAGATATTTAAATAATCTCTAGGATGAAAATACCACATTTAAGTTAGGAAGTCAATGGTATGGATATTTTAAAGAAATTTTACTAATCGCTAAGTTGGCATTCCTATCTAGTATTTTTGTCTATTACATATATGACAGCAACTACACCCGCAAACAATTTTAATGTCATTAAATCACACCCATTTTGAAAGTCTTGGGAATGGAAATTCTCATTCCCAAAAGAAATTCCCAATCCCAAAAAAGAATTGCGCGGGAATTCCCATTCAGAATAATTTGTTATTATGATATTATATAATATGGAATGTGTTCGAATATTGAATTATTTGTTAACATACAAAAGAAAACGTTTTAAAAAATAATGGGAATTTCCAAATTAAATTGCGTGAATAATTAAATTCGTCATATGTCTTAATTATTTTTATTTTTGTTGATTTCCCTTATGATTATTTAAATTTCATTGAGAAATACCTATCAGTTTTCCAACATTTTCATATGAGTTTCATGAAAGCAGAATTGTAACATATGGTGAAATATCTAGTTGCATACCAGCTGATCCTCTTCAAAGAACATATTTTGCACACTCACCTTTGGAGGAAAGCATATTTATCTCTGCTCAATCGATGAAGTGAATATCACAAAACCCTGAATTATGGAATGCGTCGCACTTACAACACTCAACATTGCGCCGTGTCGCGTCGCGCCGCTTTGCGTTTTAAAACCTTTGAGCCCTCCCCACCAAGATTGATGAATGTGTTGCGAGTATTACCGTGTGATCGTGGGTGGTGCAAAGGGAGGGTGTGAAATGGGTGGCTAGGTAGGCGAGGGCTCCCGCACTCACTCTCTGACCGATTCGAGGCTAATTATTGTATATTCAATATCTCAAGTACTTGACGCGCAGCTATTTGAACAATCACAAAATCAATAAAAACGACGTATACAATGAAATCTTTTGCCCTTTTTTACGTTTTAAGTAAAGTAGCAGGTGTTTTTCTATTGCTGCTTTTCTGTTCTCCTTTTTTTCTCTCTGGACGATAAGATAACTCAACGGACCGCGTAACATACGCACGCACACATATACAAATGCCTGAGAATATGAACAAATATAAGTTGTATTATTAAAGTTTGTTTTAATTTAAAAAATTAATTAAAATTCTTTAAGCTAAAAACAATTTATTGGAAAAAAGAGCTGCGGTATAAACCTAGAAACAGAGGGAGAGAGTACATAGTCTAATAACGATGACAACACACTTACATACGAGTACATACATACATCGTAACGAACATGTGTTTTGGAAATATCGAATAATTAAAAAAACGTTAATGGCTTTTGTGGTACACATTAAGGTTTTTAATGCCCTCAAAAGTAAACGAAATGTATATCAATGGAATGCTCTTCTTCCCATGATGTGCAGAATCTTATTACAACAGAACTATTTGCCTATAGAAGATTTACACAGTTTTTTGTGGTACACTTTTGGTTACGTTAAGGGCCTAAGATTGTAATAAAATATATCTCAGAGGAAAGCTGGTTTCATAAGGACTTGTAAAACAATACTTGTACAGTCATACACCCAAAGAAACATTTATTTTCAAAGCAATGGAATTTTAGACGTAAAATCTAGAACCGAAAAATATATTAGCCAAGCGCAGTGTCTTATCTTTTCCAATACACCACAAAAACCTCTCTTTCGAAAGGAAGAGTTGATAAAAACATTAAATAAATGTAATAGTTTTTTTAAATTTTGTTTAATTTTGCAAAATTAAACTGCTTTTGCTGGAAATAATCAGCATAGTTGCTAGAATTATCTTCCCGTTGAAGGAAATTTTTTCTTAGCTTATTTCCGATATTATTTCTTAATGCGATACGTCTTCAGTAAAGGTAAGATCATTTACGTCAACTTTAGACGTATTTCCTGTATGCGAAACATGTGTTAATTGCAACTGAAACTTGTTTTTCAACATTTAATTCAATTCTGTGAAATTATATTCCTTCTGCTGGAAATAAGCAGTGTAGTTGGTAGAATTCCCCTCCTTTTGGAGTAATTTTTTTCTTAGCTTACTTCGGATAGTATCATTTAATGCGTCATGTCTTCAGTACCGGTAATGGCCAGTAATGGCAAGATAATGACAGAAAATCGGTTTTTGTGTATATCAATAGAAAGCTTTTCTTTCCAAGATGTGTAGAATCATATTGTCATAAGTATTTTGCTGTAGATTTGCTGTATTTTTGTGGATACATTAACGCCCTAAAATTGTAACTCATAGGAAAGCTATTGTCCTATGGAAGTGCAGCAAAAGAATATAACATTAATAAACCCAAACAAACAATTCCCCATAAACCCAAACAAAAAAATTCTTTTAGACGTATTTCCTATATGCGAAACATGTGTAAATTGCAACTGAAACTTATTTTTCTGAAACAAATGTTTACTATTTGGAAAAAATATTTCTTGAGGTTAATTAACAGAGTTTCTTTCTTTTTGGAGAACATTTTCTCTTGTATAGTCCTGTCGGTTGATATCTTTGAATACGTTACGTCTTCAATAACCGATTAGTTATGGCAAAACAATTCACTTGAACGGTTCATTGTTTGGCATATGACATACATTCAAGTACGGTAACCCTATATAGATTAAGTTACACATAAATTCAGAACAATCAATAATAGAGAAACATTTCACTTAATCGTGTTACACATCCTTGTTTTGTTATCTTTAAATTCGGTATAACCAATTATAATGAAAATTGCAGTTAATTCTAGTCAAACTCATGAGTTTATGTCATTGAAAGAACAATTATTTTGGTCTATGTTGCACAATTTATGGCAGTTGGATAATTTATGTTACACGATAACCATAAAAATTCTTGTGAAAAGGGCCACCAGGGCACCAAGGAGAGATGACAACATCATCATCGACTTCAGCATTGCCCTCAGATCTGTGTACCTACTCTAATTGGCCTTATTCAGCCAAAGAGCACGTGCTGTTGCATAAAACTCTGCTCTCTAACCAACAATGTAACAAAGAAGGCATTGAAGTGAAGAATTCAAAGAATTCATTATGAGCCAAATGGCGTTGGGCGTGTAAAATTAACGTCAGCTTAGGGATGTTTGTTGCGTTGCAGCTCTGAGTGGAGAGGTCATTGATTTTGTTGGTTTTCTCTGCTAATGGTCAGTTCAATGTCCTTAATTGTTTTGGATGGCATTCTGGCCATTTTAATTGCAGCCCAAAACTTTGATTGAAATGTCTAGCATCCGGCCATTTACCCCCGGGTTGGGGAAGAGGTCAGTCACATCCTTTAAATGTGCAATTTCCGTTGAACGGAAATGAAAACAGCCTTTCCGGTGCCAAAAACAAAAACACATAGTCTATGCACAACAAAATGCTTAAAGTCCATAAAGATAGGACTTGCCCCAAAAATATAAAAATGAAGTTCACTGCTACCCCATTAATACTAGCATTAAATAAACAATTCTGATTTACTACTCGAGGCCACTATCTTCGCTTGCTTGGTTTAAAAATGGAAATCGTTTTTTGCTATTTTTTCAGGAATTTGATTTTATGATGTTGTCAGTCACGGCGCGTAGTTAGTTGGCCCAGTGTTGTTGTTGTGCGACCCATCTTGGATTAAACTATCACAAGGGAGCGCTGTGTGGTTGCCAAGTCCCCTATTATAAATTTCAATAATTTTTCATTTGTTTACTCCATTCGCCAAGATTTCAGTTAAAAGAATGTTTTATTATTGTTGTTGTGATAAATCAAAGTTCAAGTGGTTTGATTTCTTCGGCTGTTACTGCCGTCGTCGTCGACGATTTTGTTGGTTGTTTCTATGTATATAATTTTTAGATTTTTGTTTTCTTTTCGGAGGAGGACGGTCTGCCGCCCGCCTTTTTTTCAAATACCTGCCTCAAATCAAGTATTTAGCTATGTTAAAAATTATCTGGAAAAGGAAAATAAACAAAAATACACTTGTCGATAGACGACACCCAACAAAAATTCTTTGCAAATAATAATTAGTTAATTTACAACAGCCAGCGTTGAGTTTTGTTTTCTTTTCATAGCTACTCCTCGTGCTGTTAGCGTGATGGGTCTACGCTGTTGTTGTCCCGCGTTCAATTGCCAAGAATATCCGATAGGCGGTTTGCCATACAAGTCGAACATAGACACTATTTCTTTACACCCAATGAGTTAGCTATAAATCTTAAGAAATATGTAAAAGAAGTGAACTTACACCTTATAATAGATCCACATTATCAGCAGATAAACAGTAGTCGCTTCAAGAAATCAGCTGATTTAGTTGCTGTAAATAGCTGTCAACGAAGAGCTGCAGTGTTGGGATATCTGTGGGGTAAAGTTACAGAGATGCCACTGCGCAGAGTTGTGCATAATAAAAAAATCCCTTTATATCAAGGCGGAGAAAAAATATTTGACAAGACAACAGAAACGAAGTAAACTAATAAAAAATCACATTTTTTATGGAGAATAGAAATAAATAAAAACGATTATATTCACAACATTGTTGCCAAAGATGGAAAATAATTTCGAATGGTGCACAAGGGATGACTAATCTGTCTTTTAACCTAAAGAAAAGCTAACAAGGTTATACTTTTAAAATCAAATTTCTATGGGAAAAAATAAAAATAATTTTTGAAAGCTTACGCAATTAACAACATGTCTAGGCAGAAACAAGTAAATATTCAGCTTTCACAGATTAGTCCTAAATATTGCAATGCCCAATCAAAGCCCAAAGCCTTCTCTAAGCGTAAAGCAGTTTTTCTTAGAAAAGAAATAAAATAAAATGCATTTTTATTAGAAATACGTCCCATTCCTAAAGCCTCTAGAGTAAATAAAGATAAAGCACGTGCTACACGTTGTGTTACCTGTCAACTAACCCCCAATGGCATATGGTATGGACTTTCGCACTAACCAAAATGCGTAAAACGAAAAATTGCGTTTCTTGTGAAATGCGAAGACGACAATTTGGACATGAGTGGTGGGTTGCTTTTATGGACGAGAAGGGTATTACTGAAATTGTGTTTCTATGGCCATAAACGTTGATACGAGTACCTCCACCGCCATAGTTCGACCAGCAACAGCCAACCAGCCAGCCAGCCAAAGCCAAGACAAAAGGTAAGTGGTCTCAATATTTCTGGTTGTTGTCGTTGTTGTTTTTGCTGTTGCTGCTGCTGCTGCTACATTCTATCAAATTGACGTTAATTGAATGGGTCTTGTTTTTGTTAAGATTGAGTACCGACAATGTCAAATTTATTTAACACACCAAAAAATATTGAAATATGTATGCCATTGTTTTTGCCTCTTTTGTTGTTGTTGTTGGAGCTCTTCACAATTTTGATTTATATACCCCACGAAAATATTTTAGGAATTTATTAAGTTTCTGATATCAGTATTAGTAGAAAAAGAAAAAACCTTCCCCAAATAATAACAAAATTTAAACTGAAAGAAAACAAATCAAACACTACATAAGAAGAGTGTTATTCTACATTCTTGTTATGTATGTATGTTTTTTTTTGTTATTTTTCTAGTGGTTTTTACTTTTATTAGAACATTGACGACGAGTATTAGAAAGTAGGCATATTTCAAGATAAGATTATAGGGATACACTAGTCGACAAAGTAAAAGAGGTAAAGAAAACCGACCAAAAACTCTAAAATCATCAGAATTAACTATTAATCTTAGTGGTATTTTAATGCATGAGTTGGGCGCCAGTTCTATGGATTGCAGATGACAGAGAAATCCGTTAGTTGGGCGCCACTTTTATTGATCAGATAGCATTTTGGGAGATAAATAAAGACATAATAATTAATGCGAGAAAACTCAATGAATGTCAATGTAATGTTTTAAAATCATCGTGGTCTTGAAAACCCTCAAATTCATCTGATGGGCGCCAATCCCACCGTTGAAACTATAATTCAAAAGCTTAAAATGGAGTTATTGGTATAATTTGGGTAACAGAAACCAGATGAGAGGGACAATTTATCGAAAACAATCATAACAGAGAGTAACAATTAGGAGCAACAATTTTGTGAGTGTTTACATTCAAACTAATTTATTTTTATTCTTTATAGGAGAATGCGCTGTTTTTATTTGTTTACTTCTTTTCTGTCGTGTAATATGTTTTTGCTCCGCCTTGATATAAGGAGATTTTTAGTTTGTATAATTTTTCGCAGTGGCATCCCTGTAACCTTACCCTAAAGATATCCCAACACTGTAGCTAAATCAGCTGATTTCTTGAATAGGGAATTCCTAACGTTTTTAGGCTAAAAAAAACCTGAGACAGAATTTCCTATAAATCTTAGCTGTGCATTGAAACGTCAGTTGGGCGCCAATTTTGCGCATTTCAGAGGCCAATAGACAAAATTTTGCTTCGATTTTTATTTTGCATAATTCTGCGCAGTGGCATCCCTGTAACTTAACCTCACAGATATTCCAACGCTACAGCTCTACTTTGACAGCTATTTGCTATAGTTAAGACAGCTGATTTCTTAAATAGGGAATTTTTGGGGAAAAAAACTTGAGACAGAATTTCATTTCACGGATTTGCAGAGGCCATTAGGCTGATGTTGATAGTCCAATTCGTGAGAAGACGGATAAATGAAGAAATGAAATAATTGCAAATAAGAAAATTCAATGCGATGAAACACAACGAATGGCGAACTTATGTTTTAAAGTCTTGGTAGTCCTAAATATCAACAAATTTATCAGTTTGGGTAAAAGAAATAAGATAAGGGGGGAACTTTAAAGCAAT
This sequence comes from Eudasyphora cyanicolor, assembly GCA_963930755.1. Classification (NCBI taxonomy): domain Eukaryota; kingdom Metazoa; phylum Arthropoda; class Insecta; order Diptera; family Muscidae; genus Eudasyphora; species Eudasyphora cyanicolor. The sequence goes on along the minus strand of OZ005738.1, from coordinate 9,488,856 downwards.
ATGAACTCTATTAACGTCTTCGATCTGATAGTAGTCAACGCATTCATCCGCAGAGTCCAAATCGATCATAAGAGATTGTATATTGAAAAATGGATAGGGGACTGAATTTCAATGCATCAGTTGGGCGCCACTTTCAAGGATAGGATCGCATTTTGGAAGGCAAATAAAGAAATAATCACAAATTGAGAAGAGAAAACTGGATTAAGGCCAATTTAATGTTTCAGTTGATGACCGCAAATCCCAGTGATGAAACGATATGGAATTATTTGTGGTATTTTGGGTAAAATAAATCCCCCCAACTTGGTTGAACTCTATAAAAGCCTTCGATATGATAGTTGTGGAGAAAATATCTGTCGCGCTCAAATTGAACTTAGGAGACACATTTTGAATACTGAAATGGATTTAATAACTTTTTTGTCCAAAAACCTCTGAGTCACGGAAAATTTATTGAGAAAGGAACGCCGCATTAACCTTATTCTTAGTGATTTTCAAGTTTATTCGTTGGGCGCATTCCTTTTAAAAGTAAATTTTTCGAAAACTGAGCAATAAATAGGCGAAAACACTTTTAAGCGATTAAGAGCCAAACTGAGTCAGGGTGGTCCTATTAACCGAATGAAATAGATATTTTGGGAGTTATTCTAACCTATGAATCCCTCTAACCCTTCGATTGATCGTATATAGTTTCTGTTGATTTCTAGAGTCATGATGATCTTATGAACCGAAAGAAATATGTATATGATTTAGGAGTTATTTTAACCTATGAGTTACTCTCTCTATTCCAACGGTAGGACATAGATTTTGTTGACTTTAAGAGTCAACCTAATGACCGAGGGGCAGTTTGTCTTACCCATAAATCCCTCTCACTCTTCCAATGCTCGGCCGGAAATAGATTTTTTAACTACCCTCAGACTCGTCCTCATCCCAAAGCCCTGCAATGATCGGCAATTTCGGTAGACTAGTGTCAATATTATTGTGCTTTTAAAGTTTAATGACGTTCGAGAAAAAAAACGCATTATCATTATGCCCTGCTCTGCTCTGATTTTTAAAATCAAAGAGTAATCGCGGTAAATCATTTCCGTTTGCACAGCGGTAACCGCATAAAATCGAACAAAATAATCATATTTCGCAAGAAATCTTATAATAAAATTGTCATCAGTCAATGGCAACCGACTGAGTATTGAGTTACACACACGGGCATTTTGGGTGACAATCAACTTTGGTTTCTGTAGCGAAACTAGCCCTAACCCTAACGATGGCAGACGGTGTAATAATTGCCAACACGTGAGCAGAGTAGAGCTCTGAATCATGTCTAAATCTTGGTCGGGGGAAAAAAAAACAACAAAAGGGGAATAATATACACTGCTGGTTGGGGTGGTGGAAGTTGAATACTTTACAGCGTTACAAACCACTCAGCCTTTTATCCGTTCATCCATTCCATGTCATCCCATCCCTAGCCATTTCAGCCATCCAGCCATCAATCATTCATAAAATCAGCTTATAATCAATACAAGTTGCAATGTAATTGTTATTTGTATTGAAGCAGAAGCGTGTGAGCCGCCCTGCAACAACGTTAAAATATTTTGGTGTCAGCCCTAAAACAATTTAGATTTATTTTTGTGTTCCTTCCTGCAATATCATGGAATCCCACGTGTTCCAAGTGTACGATAATGAACCAGGCCTTTCTTCGGGGTGCATTAAGGGTGGTTTTACGTACGAGTATGTAAAACTCAACCCTCTCAAATGCCAAATGCATTTTGTACCATATTCGAACTGAAGAAAAAGGATACTCTTTCAAAAAGGTAATCCTTTAAATAGGGCGGAAGGAAGCTCGGCTCTTAACAACACCATTGTTCTTGATGAAATAGTTGTGGTTTTTTGGGAGGGAGGATTCGGATATGATGGGTGTGTTTGTTTTCGTATTCGCACATGAATGGCGAAAAAAGAAGAATTTGCAATCCTATTCGGATATTACATCATACTTAAATGCCTGTTAGGGAATATATAGTTTTTTTATTAATTTTTTATTTTACCTTCCAAAAAAGGTCATTTCGGTAAAAGAAATTGTTTGTTGCAGTGTGCCAGCAGCTAACAATTGTTGGGTTGCAACCCTGTTTGTTTTGTCACTTCGGTAATTATCGTTGAGATTTCTATGATAACGATGACGGCGACGATGACAGCGATAACAGAGACCACAATTCGACAATGCTCTTTGCCGTTGTTGTTATTTGGAAAACGATTTACGGTAGTAGGACGCCCAGAGGGGGTAGTACAGTGGCAATTGGAAACAAATTGTTTATTTAATAGTCTCAGTGCGCGCTTGTCTAGTAAATGAAACATGAAGAGTTGTAATTTTTCTCACCATCTGTTAACAAGTTTACCAATAAAGCAAATGCAACAACGATCAATGATATTAGAAAACAGATAAGAGCAAGATGTATTGGGTGGTGGGGGTTGATAGATCAATATCAGAAGAATAAACCTCATAGAGAATTTTGCAATCGAAAAAAATCAGTAGTAAATGGGGGAAATAGGGTTTGCAACACTATAGCTTAATTGCAAAGGGAGACCAAATGGGAGAGACAAAATGAATATCGCAGATACTGACTTTGGAGGCAAATTGACCAACTCCAAATAAAAATCAAACACATTTGAGAAAAGTCGTCTTAAATTGCCTGAACTTTTGTTAACAGCTGACAACATCATTGTTTATATAGAGTTGCCAATATTTATCATTTAAAATACACTCGTTGAAGAATTGTAAACGAAACCAAACGTCACCGTACCGTAATGTATTGCAGACATTTGCAAACAGCTGATTAAAAAGTAAGGTTATGGTTATGGTTATAAATAAAATCAGAAAAGCAATGGGATAAATTAAATTAATATAAAACAACAATTTTAATACATTGAAAAATAAGAAATATAAATCGGAGATATCATTATTAATGCTGATGTTTACTAGTTAACAGAATAATAATGGCGCGTCTATTCGTTTGTTTTGATAATGCTTCATTACGATTAGGTGAGACTAATCCATCCTTAAGTGAGTGCGAATTCGAATTATCACAGAATTAATAATTGAAGTAATGTAAAATGTAAAGTCCAGGCAGCAAAAAAACCGTAACTCATGTTTAGCGTAACCGTAACGTTGCCAGCATGAGCAGATCTAATATCAGCATGTTATTCTGTTCCGTTTACCTATTGTTCTCGTTGATAATGAAAGATTGGGTCATCTTATTCATTACGCTACCGCGACGTTACGTTTATGGTTATCCTTAAGACCTGTATATCGCGATCAATCATGAATCATAAGCACACTTTTGTAATTCCCTCTCTAAGTTTAACTATATTTTCATTGCTAACCCTAAACCTCACCCTTCGAGGCTAAATTATACGAACAAAATGCTTTAAATTACCAAGAAAGACATTTTTCAAATGGGGGTTCTGGAATTACCTGCCAAAATTCTCATTTAAGTCCAAAGTACAAAAACAAATATGAGTTTTGTACTTTATTTTTTTTTTGGCTAAAAGTGAACGTTACCCGTATTCGTGGCAATGGCGAGGAACAGCAATAAACAAGTGTTCCAAAGTTGTTGCTCATTGTATTGCTGTTGTTGCCGCCGTTGCTGGTGTCATTTACGAACAACAATATGGGTGGTATTGCATGTCTTTTGATAATCACGTTTAAATAATATAATTTTACTTTAATTTTCCAGCACGTACAATGCGATGCGCTATGCGTCTTCGTTGCTCGTTTACAAGTACTCGTAGTTATGTCCGTCCATCCCTTCGTTCGATCGTCCGTCCGTCGGGGAGCTGCCTGTCTTTTTTTTAGTGGGGACTGGGTGCATAAAACAAGCGTTAAGCTCTTGTCAGACATTTTACCCAACAAAGTCGTCATTAGAATGACGTTAAGTGAAAAATATCACAAATGTCTGTCTGTCTGTCCGTTCGTCCGCGCCCCAAACGCTTGTTTGTCCAACTGTCACTGAGAATGTAAGACATAAATGTTCTACTCGTAGTATGTGATGGCATGACACCAGAGTTCTGCTACTGGAGGAGGTCTCTTACGTGTGACTACTACTGCTGCTGGTGGTTGGTGTAGCCACCGCCTGCCAAGAATTCAAATAGAATTTTAATACAAAAAAAAGACAACAAGCAAGCAAGAACACAAAATTAAAAAAAAAATCTAACAAAAGGAGCCAAAGCCCAGGCATGTGTGTGTGTATGCTCTGCTTCCAACCAACAAAGCTTCTGGCCCTCGAGGCTTGTTTCCGTGTCCCTGTCGCTATGGCCTGAAATCTATGTCTGTGTCATTGCATCTAATCAATATGCAAAACACACAATCAAGAACATCCATTCAACAAACAGTATTGTTGTAGACCGACCCGGCAAGGACTATGAGGACAACGATGACGACGAGCACAATTGGCATTTGGCATTCATTCTCCCATACCCATTACCAACATCTTCATCAGCAAAGCTTCATTAACATACATTCACATGAAACAACCACATAATTACATATCAATTAAATGCTCCTAAACCCTGACATACCAGTCACATTCATATGCATCCAATCCAAACCTAACCCCAAAGCCAACAATGATCCTAGAGTTGTTATCTGTTGTTTTGTTAGAGGCAATGCCGCCGTTAAAAAAAGTATCAAATTACTTAGCTCAGCTCAGCTCATGAGCCACACAAAGGATCTCATGGAAATGTTTTTTTTTAATGAAATTTCTAATTAATTAAACAACCATCAAAACCGCTGAAAACATCAATTGAACAAAATAAGTACCAATTTCACAAAGTAATTGAATTTCCATGATACCTTTAAAAAACCATCCAGGAGTTAAACGAGTTTTTTTAACGGACTGAGTATGGGGAAAAGAATAGGTAGGCTTTTTAGGAAAAAGAACGGGTTGGAAGATCATTGTTTAATTGCTGGGATTAGCTAGGTAAGAGTAGATCTCCAGTAGATGCCACTAGTTCCCAGATTAAGTAGCCGCAGGGCCAATGATTAATCCGTCGATGGGGCGCCATTCCCTTTAACTACCAGTTCAGGTCGGGTTTTGACAAGTTTTTGGGGGTTGCTCGGTCCATCCACTAGAAGCCACTAGTTCCTGGTAGAGTAGCCGAAGTTCCAATCATTAAGTCATCGCTGGGGCATCATGCCCTTCAATTGCCAGTTCAGGTCGGGTTTTGACAAGTGTTTGGGGTTTGCTCAGTCCATCAGTTCAGTGCTAGTTCAAAAGTTTTCAGCAATATTACTATAGTTGTTTCGCAATCCCTCAAGTTACATATCGTTGAAGCAATTTGTTGGGTCGAGTAACATTGGGTCTATAATCTCACTATAATGCATATCTGAGGTCCCATCAACCTTTAGTACATAACTGTATTACATACGCGCAGATCCCCAGAATTCATCGTAAATCCCTAGAATTATGAATGGAATTTGAGTAATCATGAAACAATCGTGCACTACTAGAGAGTATCCCAATTGTCTGAGGATTAGTTGGGCGCCATGGCTACCAATGAAGGGTCTTCCTTACCTCATTCTCTCTATCTTGGGATTAGATGGATCATTTGTCTGTCCATCTATTCATGGAGTCATACATATTTATCGGGCCATTGAAGTAGAGTTCCTTTGAGGGGTTGCAAATCCCTAGAATTTATCTCAGGAATTGTGAATATATATTCCTGGGAAGGGTCAAATAACGGGTCGTTAAAGCTCTTCTTCTAGTGGTTGTGGCCAGATTAATCAGTCTCAAATGTCCATGGAAAACTCACGAATAAGGAGTCAATGTGAAACGAGTTATCAGTCACTAGACCACGATCCCAACGACCCAGATTCTCATTATTATTAAGTGTTGGAACTTGTAATTCCTCAATTTGCAGAACTTTCTGTTAATAATTTTTTCCTCTATAGATATTATATGAATTTCTGAGGTTTTGAGTTCATCTATATCATTATCTATAGAGTGACATCCTACTCTATATCATTATCTATAGAGTGACATCCTACAGAAAACGGCATCCTCAGAACAATTATTTTATCAGTTGGAAAACATTCTCAGTAGGACTCAGAGTATTCGCCAATCAAATCGCAGTCTTGCAGGTACCGCAGAATGTTTTGTTTGATGATTACATCTTACTTTGTCATTACTCGCAAATCCGAATATATATTCCTCGGATCAGCAGGGTGATTTCTTCATAGGATGTCATTTTCGTTAGTCTGACATTTTTAAATGAATCGATATCATCAGGAGGATAGCATTCTGTACTGAATGTCATCCCTAGTACGATAGTATTATCCGCTTACTACGAAAATACTGCATTCCCTGTAGGATTGCGTATCAGTAGGATGGAATTCCCAGCGGTATTCAGAACATTCGTTAGTAGGCTGCAAGAACTCTTTCAGTATTATACTTAAAATTTGGCATCCACAGCCGTTTGGTTTATTCAGTAGAAAGACAACCGACGACTGAATGCTATGCAAATTCTGCATTCCCAGTAGAATTGCAGATTTAACAGAATGTCATTCTTTTCAGAATTAGAAGAATTCGTCGGCAAGACTCGTTGAGTATTACATTTAAAATCGGTAGTCTGGCATTTTTAAATAAATGACATCCACCGAAGTTGAAATGCTTGATATCTGCAACAGACTGTATAATTTCATCCCTATTGGTTGTTGATCTGTTACCCTTCAGTTCTGTGACCTGATTTTACTATTCCTCCAATAGATTTGTTGGACATTGTCGAGTTCAGTTGTTTGATGAAAGTCCATTTAACCAGCAATAGGTAGGTTAAGAGTTGCATCATCAGTAGGATGGTATTTATCGGAGGATTCGGAGAATTTTCCAAAATGACTGCATGACTTCGCGGAATGTAATGTCGTTGGGTTTTAAATCCCACTTAAATGCTCAACGGGTTGATATCTGTACCAGGATGTAGAATGTCACCCCTACCTGTTGATCCGTTTCCCTTCAGTTCTGTGAACAGAATTTAGTACTCCTCCAATGTATCTGCTGGGCGTTGTTGAGCTCAGTTTTTGGTCCCATTAATTACCAGTAGTGTTCCCCGCAACTACTCTTACGAGACTATAAATAATGAAGCTCAATGTTCAAACTTTGCAAATGCATTCGATAAGATTCAGTTCTCCCGAACTACGTCTACTATTAGTATTTGCGTTTTTTTAATCTGAGTGATTGGACAATTCATCCTTCCCGAGTTAGGTGTCATTGCTACCAATCATTGCCTTATTTCAACAATGTAGGTTAATTGTGCTTGTTCTTCCCTACCTATATGAATGGCATTTGAAGCAACCGAGAAGCACTACGAAAGATTATCCCAATTGCCTGAGGATTAGTTGGGCGCCATGGCTACCAATGAAGGGAGATTAATTGAAGTCTTCCTTACCTCATTCTCTCTATCCTAGGATTAGTTGAATCATTTGTCTGTCCATCTATTCAAGGACCCGACTCATATTTGCTGAAGTTCCCACCCTCCAAACTCTCCTTCTCAACAAAGAACGTTTATGAAAGCCCATGAAGAGCGTATGCTTTCCTCTATCCGCCAACCTAGCCTTACTACCAAAACCCTCTGTACGTTGCTATATCGATATGACGCAACCGTCTATTGAATATTACGTGTTCATTGAATGACTATTAATATCCTTTCAATTAAAATAACTAAAGTTTGTGGTTTGGATACGTTCCAAAAGTTTGTTCTACTTGTACATGTAATTAAAGGTATCTGATGGATGGGAAACCAAAATAAATTGCGGCAGCTACAATTTCATGTCGGTACATACCAGAAAGCATACGCATACGTGATTATGCCAAGAGATTGGGAATGGTTGAAGCAAGAGAGAGAAAAAGAGAGGCCGGCCGGCAGGCTACGTTATTACGTAAAGTTCATTGGGTCATTTATTGGGCCATAAAAACCTCCACAGCAAATAGTTTGATATTTATTGGTAGTTAGCTAGTTGTGTAAACGAACAACCCAAAAAAATCTAAGATAAATAAAGTCACACGCAATCAACAACGGTATTGCCTGCTGACGTGGTGCTGTACAGTCATTATACTGCAGTGTCAGTACTTTGTTTGCCCCAAAAAATAAAGAAACTCAGGCTAAAACTTCCAAGGATATTATGACATAATGTTTACCAAAAACAAAAAAATACTAAAGCTTCCATTGAAATGTCTTTTGGAAACCCCAGTTTTTCAATTTAATGTTACTTTGCCGTTATCATTCGGAACGGTCAGGAATTTCTGACCGGTCAACTATGATTCTATTTTGAGTGCAAGGCAATAAAATCCTAGTCGTAATCGTAAACGATCGATATTCGGTTCGGAAAAGGGTTTTATGAAATCCTTTTGCAAAGTATGGGAATTTCGCCAAACGCAAAGGGGTTGTTGGTTGCTGGACTGTTTGGCTACGGAAGAAGTCCAAGCCCATGCCCAAAAGGCAACCATGTATAAATGAGGAGTTTGGCAAACACAACATAGCGCAGAAGAAGGGTAAACTTTGGGACTATAGAAATCTCTTTTTTATCGTTTTCCTGCATTGAAATTACACAACAAAAGTCTGTGTGCTAAGTTCCCAAGGAATGTATGTGGAATGTATGTATATGTATGAGCAAACAGCAACAGCAACAACAACCACAAAACAATTCTTAACATCACATGTTTGCAAAAAAAAACAAGGATGCCTAAAAAGCCTTAAGGCATTGGTGTCTGCTAAAGATTCTTTGTATATACCCCTATGCATATACATACAATCATTCTAGTTATGTACCTACTCTCTATACAAAAAGTTCGTATATGTGTGTGCTCCTTTCTACATACATACCTCTGCATAAATTCTCCATCCAATCCATTCATTCAATTTATAACAAAGCCAAGGAGTTTATACTCGTATTCTAACATTACACCGACCCTTCTTCCTTGCCAAGTCAATTTGATTGTATGTAGTGATAAGAAGAGTGTGAGAGAGAGCGCGAGAGCGAAAGCCTTTGAGATTGCCAAAAACCAAAAATCCCCTTAACAAGTCTAACCGGAGACTCTTTAAGAAGTCGTCAGTCATATATCGTTTGGGAAATTGAAATTCAGCTCAGTTCAATTTGCCGAATTTCGATAGCTGCTATGGCTTTGTTGTTGGATTTTGTCCTTTTTCGGGCTTTCAACTCATATGCTTGACTGAGCTGAAGAGGAAGAGGGCGAATAAAAGAAGTTATCATTTGGAATGCAAACAATCCAATAAATCTCTCAAATATTCTAAGGGTCGTAACAATTTTGTTACAGTGCGACAAAAAAGAAAGTAGACTTTACCAAAAGGCCATGAAAAAATCACTAACAGTCATTAGTCCAAGAATCCCACTTACCCATTGGGCTGCATTCCTAACTGTTGGAAATCATAATTGTGCTTCTTGATAGAGCAGAATTCTGCTACAGTATGGGCCATACCGGCGTTATTTGTTCTCCTGGGGTTCTGACTTTATCCCATGAATGACATCCATATTGAGGCGGCATTGTCTATAGATTGACAGACTCCGATAAACTGCTTCCTAAGTAGAATTACATGATCAGCAGGAAAGTATCCTCAGCAGAATTCGAAAAATTCACGAATTGTCTGTAAGACTGAGCGGAATTTCATTACGTTGAAGATTACATTCTCCAAAGATGTCATCCACTTTAGAAGGCTCAACGGGTTGACATCTACAACAGGATGTAGAATGTTATGCTTAGCAGGATGGCTTCTTCGGCAGACTGGTATTTGTAGATGAATCGAGTAGAATATCTGCACAGCACAAAATTGCAGCAATTCCAGTAGGATTGCGTCATCTGCAGAATGGCATTCCCTACAGAATTCAGAGAATTCGCCAAATGACTGGAAGACTCCAAGAAATAGACTGGTATTTGTAGATGAATCGAATAGGAAAGAATATTATATTGAATGCCAGTCATTCTTAGTACCATATTATTTTCAGGGCAGTTCAAAAATGCTGCATTACCATTAGAATTGCGTCATCTGCAGGATGGCATTCCCTACAGAATTCAGAGAATTCGCCAAATGACTGGAAGAATCCAAAGAATATCATTTCGTTGGGGATTACATCCTACAAGATAGCATCTACGGTAGACGGACATCATTGGATAATTGAATGCTCTATTGATATCCGCAACAGGATGTAGAATGTCGTTCATAACATGAGATTAATAAGTTCAGCAGGTAGACTTCTTCACAGGATGGCATCTTCGGTAGTCTGAAATTTTGAAATGATCCGACAATTACATTATGTTGGATAGAACCCCCTATTGAATGTTATCCTTGGTATTCCTTGCGTACTACTGATATACGTATTACACTGTAGCATTGCGTTATCAGCAGGATGATATTCCCTGCAGGATTAAGAGAACTCGTCCATTATCTGCAAGACTCCAAGAACCTCCACGGAAAACTTGTTGTGGAATACATACTACAAGGATGGCAACCACATTAGAAGAACACCTTTAGAAGATTGAATGTTCAAAGGGTTGATATCTACAGCAGTATGTAGAATATCATGCTTAACATCAGCAGGTAGACTTTCTCACTGTATGGCATCTTCGGTAGTCAGACATTTTTATGGATCCGACAGACTCCAGAATATCATCTAGTTGCGAATTACATCCTTCAATGATAGTATCCACGGTAGAAGATTGGTTTGATACAACATTATGATCATATGCTACGCCGGATGACATCTTCTGCAGGATATTATACTTTGCAGTATAGTATAATATGTTAAATATCATTCTCTACAGTATTTTGTTCTCAGTGGAAGGCCGTACTAAACAAAATGCCATCCTCTGTAGGATGATAACATCAGCTAGTGGAATATCCTTAGTGGAATAGCATCCTCAGTAGAACCATTTACGATGACGTGTTTTAAACATAAGGGAAAATTTGGTTTACGTATTTTGAGTTCGAGGTCTTCATTTTATCAGAAAATGAAATTTAATTAGTGATTATAATATGTAGAACATTGATCCAAATTCCTTTTATTTTCCCCCAAACCATAAATAACCTTCTCACAGCGCCCTCTTTATGGAATATATTCCAAAGTTTGCCTTACTTTCTTGGCTTACCAAGTGTACCACAATCGACTAATTTGTTTTTAAGTTTTCTTTTCGTTTCTTTTTTCTTCTTTATTCTTTTTTTTTGCGTGTGGCTGTGGTATTTTGCTTAGACCTTGCCAATTTACAATTCCAAAATTGTATGTCTGGTGCAAAATTGAAAAAATGATAAGAATCGCATGAAATCACATTTTGTTTCCTTGCGGCATAATGGAGTGTGCCACATATTTTTCACAGGCAGACGGACGAATGGTTGGTCGGACGGATAAAGATTGCAAGACATGTGGATAAGTGTTAAACACTGCCGCCGCCGTCGCCACCAGTACCATAACCATTACCATATATTCGACTTATGGCATCGTGTTGGAATGCCTAGCTGGTCTCCGTATATTTGGAATTTGCAAAAATATGCAAAACGTTGTTGGAGGAAAATCCGATAGATAGAGGAAACAGAGTCTACCTCCAACCAGACGGACGACAGAGAAGATTGAGATGTCTGGTTTCTAAGATTTCCAGATAAATAACAAATGTCACCTGACTCTACTTTATTAAAATAAAACTCTGGCCATTAAAGATAGTTAACAAAACGAGTGAACGAACACAGTGGTGCTAAGCATTTGAATTGAAATTGGAAGAAGACCATTTGTGGTTTCATATTTCATAGAGTAAGACATTTGCATTTAAATAATTCTACGATGAGTAGTTCGGCTTGCAAAGTTTCTAATAAAAATATATAATGTGTTAACGATTTTCCCGAGGCCATATCAGTCTCATCTGTGTCTGCATTTTGTTTGTTTCTTCTTTCAAATTAATGGCCGAGGTTATTTCTGTGGGTGTGCTTTCTTCTTTTGTTTCATTGGATTATCACTTAGAAATGAGAGGTAATGCTTAGCAGTTCCACATAGCATTTCATTTCAGTTCATTTTCACTTTCAGCCTAGCCTGCCTGCCTGCATTACCAAAGTATGCACTTCTCTTGTTAAAAAAAAAAAACAAAAAAGATTTGCCAAGACTTTGACACAGTTGCAGACAGTCATCAAATGCTCTTGGGTAGGTTACGCATTGTCTCGTATCCATAGCTAAGAGGAAGCCATTGTATCGAATCAGATGACGAAGAAGCAGACAGTGGGGTCTGCTATCTAAGTGGAAGCTCTTATACGGGTTTTTTCTCTGTTTCAATATCAAAGTGCAAACAACTATAAAAAAGATTTCAATTGATATATGTATGTATATAGACAATTACGTTAGAGGTTTTGTGTTAACGTGGCTGGCTTGAGCACCCCATCCTCCTCCAAGCCAACGTTTTAAAGTGGTTTAAAGCAAAAATAACAACATCATACACAATTTGTTTAATTTTTCATTCATCTCTCAAGAATGTCAGCAACATTGAAATAAATAACAAAAAAAAACTTGAATTTTTTCTCTAATTTATGAAACAAGCAATTTACATTGAGAAGATTACGTTAAAGTTATGCTAACATCCAATAATGATATATTTGTAAAGATGTCATTTCGTCATTAATTTAAATTGTTAAAGCCTTGGTCCGAATTCTAGTCTCGGTGGGGAGTTTTTCCCCATTAACTCATTGTAAAAAGGGGGATTTTCCGGTGGTTTACCTTCACAATACAAAAATAATCAACTAAAATCAGTTTTGACACATGCTATATGCAGCGCTTTTCGATTAGGTAGCAACTTTGAAGATCAGCTGGTTTTAAACTGTACGCTGTCACGTGAACCCTACTAAAATCACAATTTTACACACACTGAACTTACCCCTTACTGGATCAGCTGATAAAGAATAGTAAAAAATTAATTAAAGAAAATGGAAGAGGTGAGCGCCTAAAACGATATTTTAAAATACATATTGTTTGCAAACAACAAATTGTCAAATACAGCTGTTTAAAAATAGAGATGGTTTTTATTTATATTCTTTTTTGATAGCTCTTTTCGATTAGGTAGCATTTTGCAGATCAAAGCAGGTGATCTGCCAAACAATTTACATTGAGACGATTGCGTTAAAGTAGTATTAACACAAATAATGATGTATTTGTAAAGATGTAAATTCGTCATTAATTTAAATCGTAAAAGCCTTCATCCGAATACTCCGGGGGAAGTTAACCCATAATAAAAAGAGTGATTTTCAGTGGTTTTACTTCAAAATAATAAAAGAATAAACTAAAATCGCTTTTGACACATGCTACATGCAGCGTTTTTCGATTAGGTAGCACCTTTGCAGATCAGCTGCTTCAAACCAAAGAGGGGTTCCAAATAAATAATACGCTGTCATATGAACCCTACTAAAAGGTAAAAGCTAATTGTGCACATACTGCACATACGCAATACTATATGAGCTGACAAAGAAAACTAAAGAATTAATTAAAGAATATGGACGATAGAAGAGCGAAATATTATACTAATATTTTAATTTTTTTATTAATAATAATTTTTTTTTAAATCCCCAAAAATCCAGGGGATTTTAAAACTCCCATTTTTTTATAAATAGCGAGTAATGTCTTCTGTTTAATATGAAAAAATGCATAAATAAAAAATGTTAAAAACAAATTGTCAAATACAGCTGTTAAACAATTTGTCAATTTGTAACAAAATCCCCAAAAATCCAGGGGATTTTAAAAATCCCAATTTTTTTTATTAATTAATCTCTTCAGTTTAATATAAACAAAATATATGCAAAGAGTAGTGTCACAAAATAAATTGTTTAGAAAACTTGTCATCTCTGTGCATTGCAACACTGTCACTTTTATTGAGTTGTCCACATTAAATAGATAACTTTATGACTTTATCAAGGGTCACCATTTAAATATAACATTTCTCAATAATACTAATAAATCATACAATTGTGTGTTAAGGCTAAAATGAAAAAAAATAACAACAATCATTATTACAACACATCTTGCAAAGAGTTCACATGTTTATGCAAACATAAATGTGCTATAATTTTGACCCTTGCTGTGTGTGTGTGAGCAGCATGGGGGCCTGGGTTAAATAATAATTGACAATGATTGTTTAATAATTATTGCTATTAGTTTAAAATATGATTTTTAATTAAATAAATTCACCGCACGACGATATGCATAAACGATAGCCGAGCCGACAGACAGACATACATTTATGGAAATTTAGTTATCAGACTTGTCGGCATTTACTTTAAAACTATTTTGTATGTAAGCATATTTATAATATTTAGTTTTAATAGATTTTTTCTCGTCTGAATTATGTATATTATAAATAATAATCATATCTTTTTCTTCTTTGGAGTATGAGATATTTATTTAAATTTATAGTTTTGGTATTCAACACTCACGTTTTTACATTTGTTTTAATTTAATTTTTTGATATTTCGTGGCATAATTCGAGATTGTTTGGGATTGATGTCATGCTATCGTTTCATATCGTTGTGAATAGTGGTTTAAGATTTCATTTTGTTCAAATAAAGATCGAAATATTCGATTGGTGTGGCTCATGTGAACATGAACATGTTCAGTAACGTACCGAACACTGCTATAATTTAACATTTATGGATTTTTTATTATTGACCATAAATACTCAGTTTATTGTTAATTATATGTAATTTGTATAAATTTCTCGTTATTGTTGTTAAATAATATTTGAATGGTTTCTTAATATGTTTTTTTTTTGTTTTTCTTTGTATAATTACAGGTTACCACAGTTTACACTCAATGCCAGGATTATTTTTTTTATGATGGTAAGTAGACTGAAGTATTGTAGAGGGGAAAAAATATAACAACAATTTAATTATGATTGTAACTAAATATGACATGATTGCCCAGATGTAGAGGAGGGAGGGAAATGATTTTATTATTTATTGTGGCGTAGTTTCATTAAAAATAGTGTTGACGTTTTTATTGTCCCAAATTACCGATAAATTTGTCAAAATATTATTTTGTGGAAATGTGAGATGTTGTTTCCGCTATTCGCAAAAAGATAATGTAAAATAATACAAAATTACAAAGAAAAGAAAAATCTGGCTGACACTAAATATCATTTGGGTTATGAGAAGGTAAGAGAATTTTTTTGGAAAATTAAAAGAAGTTTTAGTTAAAAACATTCGGTTAGAATAAATAATTTGTCATACCACAAAATAGTAGATAATGTAATATAATAAAAAATTACAAAGAAAAGAAAATCTTGCTGACACTAAACATCATTTGGGTTCTGAAAACGTAAGAGAATTTTTTTTGGAAAATTAAAATAAGTTTTGTTAAAAACATCCGGTTAGAATAAACATTTTTATACCAAAATTGTAGATAATGTAAAATAATACAAAATTACGAAGAAAATACAATTTTGCTGACTCTGAATATCATTTGGGGTATGAGAACGTAAGCCAATATTTGTTGGCAACTTAAATTTTTCTTTTAGAAAAACAACAACAACAAATAAATAATATTTTTAACACAAAATTGTAGATAGAAATACAAAATAAGAGCATATATATTATAATTTTGTGTACAATGCCTTGAAAGTTTGTTAGTAAACTGAAAAATCTTCTATCCCTTAGAATATCAAGATGATTCGTTAAACAATAACCTTAATTTATATTGAGAACTAAGCGATATTAATACCCTATAGAGTTTTCCATTTATATTTTCTAAAAAATCTTCTAATCCTCAGAAGATCAAGATAGACCTTACAATAGATATGATTTCGTTACAACATAACCGCTTAATTTTTACCGAGAACTAAGCGATATCAGTACCCAATAGAGTTTCTCGCTTTTGTTATTTACTTCCATCCACTTCGGTATTGCCCCTGTGGAAATTTTTGAAAATTCCATATTTTACAATAGGCATGTTTTCGTTACAAGCTAGCACTTTTAGTTTAGCCCTTTGCAACGAAAACAACTGACTTCCACTAACTGGCACATAAGCAATAAGTGGCGGATTTTCACTATCTGGTAGCAATGGTGTCATGAGTTGCGAAGAAAGAACAGTGCGAAACAGATAAAAAATTCGTGAAAAGTATTTATAAAACATATATTTACTATTCTATGTTCAATTGTTTACACTCTTTTGCAAATATTAAAATAATTTCCCATTTTTGTTCTTCTTCTTCCCGTTAATTCACAATAATTGATAAAATCTCTCCAAAAATGGGATGCCATATTGCTAAATATAGGGTGCCCAATCTGGCAACATCATACTCGATTAAGACATGAACACAAGCACAAAACTTCATCGGGAACTAATAGTGCTTAAAAGTGCTTAGCTCCCCATACAAATTAAGCACTTATGGTGTAACGAAAACACGCCTAATATGGCAACCCATTTTTGTAGGGATTGCTGTCAGTTATTTGTGAATTTAAGAGAAGAGTTTAAGAACTGCAGTGAGAAACATGTGTTGAGAATTACCAAACGAGTATAAATTATATAATTTATATTTTTAAATGTATTTCAGGAGTTAATACGCTTTTTTAACATGTTCTGCACTGTTTTCCTTTGCAACACACGACACCATTACAACCAGTTAGAGGAAATACGCCAATTAGTGTAAATACGTAAGATAGGGTAAATACGTCAGTTAGTGGAAATACGTCACTTAGTGTAATCATGCCAGTCAGTGAAAATATGCCGGTTAGTGTAAATACGCTAGTTAATGAAAATACGCCAGTTAGTGGAAATACGTTAGTTAATGGAAATAAGTTATTTTCTTGGGAAACTGCTAAACTAAAATCACAACCTTGTAACGAAAACACGTCTACTGTACACTACAACAAGAACACTACAAAAATTTTCGACTTTTTCTTTTTAGTATACATTAATAAGTGGTTTGCATACCACTTGTATAATTTCTCTTATTAATCGTTGAGTTTTAACAGCTGATACAGAAAATAGTGATGAGTATGTTCAACAAGTTTGTATAGTTGCCATTTAATGTGAACCCTATGCCTTTGTACATTGTAATAAGAGAAGTTTTGATTAAAAACGTCACAAAATAGAAAACACAAGAATTTATTTTAGGATTTTTGCCAATATGTATGACTTATTAGTTTATTTGTACTTATTACAATTTAAAATATGTTTTCTGTGTACTACATTTTAAAAGAAAACGTCCAAATATTAAAGAGACTGACATTAGTTTGGTGTAAATGACAATAAAACATTAAGATTAACACATTTCATACTCAAAGTAAAGAACATTTACTTAATTATATTATCTTAAATTTAAGTACAAAACTGACTTATTTTAATGATTTATTGGCAGCTAAATCAATGGCCACGGTAAATAAAAATAATTTCTTGTACTACACTCGTCAAAATTTTGCTATTAAAAAAGAAAATGGTGGTGATTTTAAGACACAGACAATAAAACATTACGATAAGGACATTGCATACTTAAAGTAAAGAAAGTACACTTAAAATGAATACGAGTAAAGTAATACAAAAGGAGTAATTTTAATTGTCTTTGATGACAAATCAATGGCTTCGATTTTTCGGTGAAGTAATCTAAAACAAATTTCCTCCACATCCAATTTCTATTATGAATAGTTTTGTTTTCCAACTAAGGCAAAAAGTTATAATGGTTATGGTCACTGAACTCATTGCAATTGACATACAAATATCAGAAAATGGTAAAATATAGTCCCATTTAGACTTTAGCGCCAAATCAATGCCCAATTTTTTCAGTGAGGCAAAAAGTCATAATGGGTATGTTCAGTTAAGGCATTGCAATTGACATTTAATAGGGTTCGCCTGCCTTAGTATAGTTTAAGTACAATGTTTTGGGATTTGTTTTGGATAGAAAATGCACAAAATGGAAAAATATTAGCCCTTTTTGCTTCTTTCTGCTGCTCTTTAATTGTCCTGCACTATATCGAGTACTTAAAGTCTGTCCCGTTTTTTTTGCCCAAGCCATATTAACGCTTCGTGCTGTCGTCTTCTGACCACAAATGTCATTATTATTGTTCAAACGTTTTCTTCTGGTTACCACCACATCACCTTCACACCACATGCAAAAAATATGATTTTTGTTTGGTTGTTTTTTTTCAGCCTCATATTTCCTACTAGTCTGTGACGCAAAATTAAAAAAAAAAAAATAATTTCTTAGGATTATATATTGGGGGAGTTGATGGTGGTAAGATATTATTAGACATACTGTCTGTGGCAAGGATTATAATGGGAGAACGGGCAGACGTCTAAAATTAGTTGGCCTGAGGTCTGGTTATATGGTTTGGGGGGAGAAGTGGGATAATTGTGAAATGGGGAAATGGTTTTGGGTTACCGTCATTCAAGCAAACATCAAAAAGGGAATATATTGTTTTATGGTCGATTGTTTTTGTGCTTTTTTCAAAGAAAATGTCATTTCATTGTGTTACTCAAAAGACTCGGAGGAAAGCAACACTTGAAAGAGAATTTCAAAGTAAAATTTAGAAGAAGGTTTTAAATTTATATAAAGTATACAATTTTTTGGGGGGATTGAGAAGGAAATTTTAGAAATTTGAAGGAAAAAATTAAGTAAAGTAAACTTTGCTTAATAGAAGATTTGTTCTGCATTTCACGCGATATACTTAAATGTATATGTATTTATACAATCTACTCGAATTCGACAGAAGTTGTACTCTTTTAATGATAATAATAAACTCATCTAGATCGTAAAGTACTCGATATCGAATGCCGTGATTTGGTCCCTGAGTGAATTTTATCGTTTCTCGAGAAATTTTCACAGTGAAAATGGAATAGTAACGGCCTTTAATAAAATAATTCGTAATCCTGTGGAAGTTTTTAGTATATTTTGACTAAATTTCACTCGATATACTTATATAATTAAGAATAGTCAATTTCTGTAAACTTTTGTATATATCACAGTAAAAATTTTTATTTACTTCAAAATAGGACAAAAGTAATTTTTTATAGGATAATAATTGGAATATATTTAAACAGCTGTGTTATAAAAATATCGTCACAATTGTATGCTATTTCTTGCATATTTCCTTATTTATTTATTATTTCACCGTGAAAATTTCACGAACATTTTTCATCCAGTGACAATGAGCTTTTTTTCTCATTAAAATAAAAACGTGAACAAGTTTTGTTTTTTCCACATGATTCTCGTGAAATTTTCACAGTGAAAAGGATATATAATAACGATTTTTTATTAGAGAATTCGTAATTCTGTTGAAGTTTTTAGTAGATTTTGACTGTATTTCACGCGAAATACTTAAATAATTAAATACAGTAAATATCTTGTCCCATGCTTTCATATTTTAACAATCTGGCAACACAGCAGTAAACTTCAAGGAATACAAAAACAAAATTTTTGCAGCAACATAACACCAATTATGTTAATTTATCAAACTTCTCTCATGGCCAAGCGACGTGATAACTGGTGTCAGCAAAATTTTACTTTTGACTTTAAAAATCCACAACTTCCTCAGCAGACAGATTGTCAGCAGAATATAGCATTTTGGGCGGGTGGGGGAGTAATTTGATATGACACGGCACTCTGAACAGGCACTGGACATAATAATTGCTTTTTATTTTACACAGTTACGCTGTGTATTTTTATATGTTAACATTGCATTTATTTTTTGGGCGTTCATGTTACAGTGCAATAACTGCATAAAACGATAACACATAAACAATTACAATTAATTGTTGTTATAGTACATTAATTATATTTTATGGCTGAGTATTTATTGATTTTTCCTTTATTTTTCTTTTTTTGTCTTCCCACCCACTTTTTTTCATTTTTTTCGTATAGGTAATGTTTGCCTTTGCAACAACAGCATGTTCAAAGAAAACAAACGATTATGTGATAATGTTAAAAAATCACGAGAGGGCATTACATGTAAATGCCGCCGGCAAAGTGACAGCAACAGATATATCATTAGCACGTAAGTATATACATACATATGTACATACATTTATTTAAATATACGTATAAGTATAAAATAATGAACCTTATAAACAATAACAGACACTTGCATTTACACAAATAGTAAAGAAGAAATGCCTACACTAACCGATTCATCAATAAAAACAACACTCACTGAACATACCGCTGCTGCTGCTGCTTAACATACATATGTACATGTTATCATTAGAATGTCTGTATAAGTGCAAGCAAGCACACTTATGCGGCTCTTATGCACTGCTCTCTCATAGACACTCAGACACCAGGTTCTCACACATTCTCATACACAACAGAAACAGGCACAAATACCCGTTCGTTTTTTAAAGGTGTGATTAACAACACCAACAGATCCTGTCTAAATAATGAAAGGGGGTTAATCACCATGTCATTGCAAACAAACCATACACACTCTCACAAAAAAAAAAAATCAAACGTTTAAAGCGGCATTGTCTTAAAGCGCAAAAGGAGTTTACAAATACTTATACATACCTGTTTGTAGGTAAACAGATTTGTATTTGCATACAAGGAAATGTACTTCTGTTGACGCTGCAAGGAATAAAGAGAGAAAATAATATATTAGGGATTTAAAAAAAACAAGTACTTTTTTATTTTAAGCTTAATAATTAATCAGTTGATTTGCGACCATTAAGTACGTTACGTACGGTACTAATTTAGATTCGTCTCAAAGGTGTCTAATGTAAATAACAATCAGCTGATTGAAAAACAGTGCTGCATTTACTTTTGCTTCTTAATGGTAAAATAGTAGACAATAAAGCTAAATGAAAGTATTCATGATGAAATTCTAAGATCAGCAATCACAGAAATATTTCTTG
Organism: Eudasyphora cyanicolor; assembly: GCA_963930755.1. NCBI lineage: Eukaryota > Metazoa > Arthropoda > Insecta > Diptera > Muscidae > Eudasyphora > Eudasyphora cyanicolor. The sequence goes on along the minus strand of OZ005738.1, from coordinate 9,468,011 downwards.
CAACTACCAGTGAAAAAAAAAGAAAATATTTTCAACTGAAGATTAAAACGTGCTGGTTTAAGCCAATTTATATTGCGAATAATATAACAACAATTTAGTACTTTTACTCCATTATCTCATATTTAAAAAATGCAAGACAGTAAAATACGATATTCGTATTATGTAATAAAACCTAGTATTACATTATAACGGAGGAAAATATAACTAAGTTTTTTGATTTTCTTTCCAAATCCCACCACTTGTTTAGTATGTTACTCCTGTTTTTATAAGACAAAAGGTATATATGGTCTAAAAGTAAGCTTTTTTTAAATTGACATTATTCAGATTTAGCTTCTGAAAGTGATAGATATTATAGTTATTTATTTATTTTCATAGGATGTACTTATTTAGACTCGTAACTCCCAAAGGCCGCGGAAATATTGAAGAGAAAACCTCCGCTTCAACAGGTTTAAAACAAATTTACTTTTGCCCATATACTTGAGTTATCACCCAAGCCATATTCCCCACTCCACTTCAAACGATAATGAAAGTTATTAAAAGAAATATTTATGCGACTATTTCTGCCATTATATCCCAAACGGAGTGATTATTTATTTATATTATAGCATAACACCTGAGCGCACTAGCTTCCGTCGACTGATGCCGACCTTCATAGTGACGTCAAATATTCGTATGCCCGAAAAAACCGAAAGCCTGACCAACCGAGCAACCCACCATTAACGTCATTACGAAAATCAAGCTACTTAAAATATTTGTATAAATATATATGTTTACTAGCACGACATAGATTAGTTAGTGACAATTATATTTTTTGTCTTTCTATATTTAATTTAGGGTGGGTTTGCCGTCAACAGCAAATAAAGTATTCAAAATTGCTCTGGGAATTCCAGATAGTAAGAGATAGCTCCGTGTTTCAATTGTCATTGTTATTTTTCGTCAATATAGGAGCTAAAAGAATTTGAGTGATAACACTAGTGTACAACATAGATCGAACAAATTTAATATAAATAATAATATTAGATCTATTGGTAATTTAGTTTTTTGTTTTAAATCGATGGATTTAATGAGACAACAACATTCTACAATAATTAATTCGCATTAGCGAATGATGTAGAGAGACAGACACCATTATTATATAGCGAATGCAGAACTTTAAATGCAAATATATCCACAGATATATTATTATTATTTGACGACTAAAGTTTCGTAATGACACCGTAAACACCGTGATAATAATCTTATTTTCTACCTTGGTTCATCTGGCGCTGAATGTATAAACATATATAACTTTAAAGCAAATTTATCCACATGAATATAATTCTACATGTTTCCTCTTGCCTTGAATCATTCTAGAAAATGTACTGAAAAGAGAAGAAGATTTGAGCCAAAAACGACCTCATTTTTAAAATAATTATTGATTATAATAACTTTAAAGCAAATATATGCACATGATAATAAACTGGATTTTCAATATTATTATTGGATAATTTTGAGAAATTTAATTTGACGATTTGAGCCAAAGAGATTTCATAGTAAAAATTAAGATAAATTCATTAAATTTAAGTAAAATGTCCCTTCTTTTAGGGATTATTTGTAGTTACTATAAAATAGGGACGTATTCAGCTCATAAAGTATTAAATGTTACCCAAATTCATCAAATGCTAGAAAATTTTCCGAATTTGTAGAACTGTGTTTTGCGTGTGGACTTTAATCTAGCCTAGATAACTGTGATGACATTGACATTCCATTCTGGTACTTTGCAAAATTTATTACACCGGCAGTATGTCCCGTCAATCCATCAATTTTTTGCCATTTACTTCTATCACTCTCTCTATCTCGGAATACTTTAGATAGCCAAACTCATATATTTCTGGCAGTGGTATTAGAGGTAGATCTTCTGAAATTCATTACTCTAAAGATAAGGAATTCCCTACGACATTTGTCTGTTTAAAATTCGACAACTGACCATTATTCCCATAACAACACTGACGATATTTGTGGGCGATTGTATCCACGCACCGACATTTTTTCTGTTAAATCAATCAAAACAAACGGTAAATTTTGATTTTACTGCGTTTTAAGCTATGCAAAGTCGACGTCGTTTTTTTTGCTAAATAAATATTGATAGCCATTTGCAGGGTATTCATAAATTTTGTAAATATAAATATAATAATAAATAAATCAAAATGGCAACAACGCTTCTCAGTAATATTAATAATAATAATAACCGAAACTGTAGCAGAAACCGAAACAGAACAGCAATCGTAGACACCGCGCCAAGAAAACAACAATAATATATTATAACTCTTCACGATAAAGACCCCATTAAAATTTTTTGATAAAATTCCATGAAAATCAACCGAGACGACAGCGACGGCGATCGCAATGCCAGGCAATACCCCCATATACAACGTGTTACTCGTATTTTTGCGTACTCGAAGCCGATGCCGAACTATAAAAAATATTTGAAATCAAAGGAAGACACTTTTAAGCAAAATCCCTAGAATGAGCTTTGCTTTTGTTATTTTTGGAGTGTCATAGCTAAATTTATATACACTGGAGTAGAAAATACATTTAACTAATTCCTTTTAAAAATAACAAAGGTAATCAATTACATCGATTTCATAATAGGTAATCGCCACAAAATCACTTAAGTGGTCGGCAAAGTCGCAGATATCCAACGCCGCGTGCAGTTCGTCGTCTGGAGGTTGGGTAAATATCACGAACCAAGCAAATGGTCACTTAAACCCAGAAAAGAGGGAGAGACACTCAAAGCATAAAGAGCGACACTCAAACGGCCAACCACATTTTCTGGGTGGTAATTATGGAAAACATGAAAAGGGAATTTAGAACAGCTCCAGAACATAAGCTTCTTCGGAGAAAAAAAATAATAATTTATCTGGCACAAAAAATGTCAGTTGTAATTATGCGGCTTAAATTCTTTATAAATTCCCAGTATATGTATTGATACAAAAACTTTAAATGCAAATATATCCATTGATTAATCATTGAGAAAAATTCCAGGAAATCACTTGTCCCTGGTTTTTCCATTATCAGAATATAGGAATTCATTCTTCTTCAATTCTTCTTAACAAATGCCAGTTGTGCTTATGCGACTTAGCTTTGTTTAGAAATGCCTCTTACATTGACAAAATAACTTTAAATGCAAATATATCCGCTGATGAATCATTTGGAAAAATTCCTGGAACTGAGCTTTTCTAAGTTATTGTCCATTATCCGAAAATATCGCATAATTCTTCATTATCACATATTTTAAGAATTTTTGCTTGTTGCTCCTTCTCCCACTCTATAAAATACAAAACACTTTTCAAATGTTCATGTTTATTACATTTTCAATTTACTAATGATGGCATTTTTTACCTTGTTCGATTACTATTCCTTGCATAACTTCCCCTCGTTAACAGTGTGTAGCAGTTTATTTGTTATTAAGTACTGTGTTCGGCCGCCGACACCACTTGTACATGTGTAGCCATCTTAATCGCGAGAAGTGAGAGGTGGAACAGCAGCAGCACTAGGCATTATTCGCTAAACTCCACTACTTTAGACAATGGATTGATTGGCCTGTGTACCCTCTGCGCTCGCCAGATGCTCTCACCATCCATTCATTATCGCTCATATATTTATTATTAGTATTTTTTTTTATTCATTTTTCAAGTGTCGTGTGTTTATTGATTTGTAGATTCATTTATACAATTAAAATGCCTTTATTTTATCGATTTTATAACTCATTGGGGCTTATTTGTTGTTGTCGTTTTTTTTATTTGCAGAATTCTTCACCATGGAAAGTGTTGGCGATATTTTAAGCGACACTTTCAAAATTGCTCTATACGTAAAAGAAGTCGGCCGCTATTTGTGCTTCAGAAAAGGAAAATTGGTTGGAATGGTAAGTTTGAATTTGTAATATATGTACATATAATTTTGTATACTATACGAATGCGGAATAAACTGAGTCCGTTTTGCGATAAACTTAGTTACTTCTATAAAGTAAAAAAGAAAAAAAAAATTATAAATATGTTAAAATTTTAACTGTTATTTCTGTAAATGAACATGATCTGTTAATCCTGCTAATCATTACTTTGGCAAAACCTTTTTCCGCAATAGTTCAATATTTTGTTACTTATTTATCTTAAGAGAAAACGTTGCGTTGGCAACCATTTTTTTTCAATATTTCAGTATTTTAGGCAATTTTTGTTAACTTAGGGTTAATGTAAGCTTCCCTCACTTCCTCTGACGTTCGAATTTAATTTACCTTCATTTTCTTTTTTCTTCTCTCTTTTTCTCTTGTGCAGAAACACCTAAACCCCGACTGTCATTTCATCGAGTCCCTGGATCATGGTTATTTTCTCTATTCTAATGCCTATAATCCTCTGTGGCGTGTGGGATTCACACGTGGCTTTAAACCCGTAGGTCCCAGACATTTGCAACGACCTCAAACTATGCGCCGCGCTTGCTTTTTATTTGTCAAAATCAGTGCAGAGCATTTTGATCGCGATATGTTCACCACCACCAGTACCACCACGACTACCACTACAACCACCACCACTACGATGGCCCCATTAAATACCTTGATGGAATCACAGTCGCAGCACCATCATACACGAGGAGGCAATAGAATGCGTGACACTGAGCGGGAATTAAGTATTAATGAGGATGATAGCTATTTGCAGGAGCCCAGTTATAAAAAACGTAAGCATAATAAAAATCATCATGCTCACGCGGAGGGAGTGGAGAGTCTGCACAGTGGTGAACAGCGTCGAAGGGAGCGTAAACGCAAGCAGCAAAACCATAAATTGGCGGCGTCCTCGGGAAACTCGCCATCAGCTTCACCGCAGCCAAAAAACTTGGTACGACCTCAGCCCACTCACAAGGCTGGGGAAGAAAGAAGAAGAAAATTTCAAAGGGAAGAGCACGTACGAAAAATGCGTCTACACAACCAAAGAAAGCGCAAGCAAATCGAGTCACATCATAACCTGCCGCCAACTTCATCAGAAACGCCGCCACCGCCGCCGCCTTTTGCCAGCAGCAGCAGTTCGTCATCGGCTTCAGCCTCGGTATCGGCCACATCTTTGGCTGCCACCGCTTCGCTAGCACCGTCCGCCTTAAACATAGTCGCCATGTTGGCCGCTAGTCGTCGCAAAAAAGGCCGGCGGAAGAAGCAAGGCGATGCTGCTGAGGACAACTCGTCGGCATCTAGTGAAAGCCAAGGGCCCATGGATTTGCAACTGGTGGCCCAAGAGTCCCCCAGTAATAGTGGAGATTTCTACGATAAAGTGGATGAAAAAAGAAAGCCAGCTGGCCAGCATCAGCATAGCTATCATCAAAAGCAAGCCAACCATCAGCAGCAGCAGCAACAGCGACCAGTGACTCGTTCCGTGCCAGCAACACCTGAAAATATTGTACAGCCACAAAACCTTAAATACTCAAATAGTACCCCTAAGGAAAGCAGCAACTTAAATAGCAGCAGCAGCCGTAAACATAGCCATAGCCATAGTAATACCCATAGTCATAGTCATAGCCATAGTCATAATCATAGTCATAGCCGTAGTCAACAACAACATAGTAGCCATAGTAATTTAAACGAGGATGACGAAGACGATCTGCTGAAGATGCAAACCAATACGAATACGAATGTTAATGCTAATGATAATTTTAATGCAATACCTGCCTTGCCAAATAACTTCAATATGTCATCGAAAGATAACAGCAACAATAATCAACAACAACAACAACAACAATATTTCAATTTAATGACTGATTTTAAATTAAAACAAACTCCCACGCCTTTACCTGCTTCTCAAATTCAACATCGCCGCCATTCCGCCATAGCCTCAGATATATCGCTGAGGCGGCATAAACGCGATCTTAGTCTAATTCTTAGTTCAACTAGTCAAAGTCGTCGTCGTCGCCGCACTAAATCCTTAACGGCTTTTTTACTTCCCTCCAAAGCCGTAGCAACAACAAGTGACAACGAACATAACAACAAAGAGAACGTCAGTGACGCCCTCTCTTCTAGCGCCGATGACAGAGAGAAAGCGTACATCTCCTCTAAGAACGATGATAACGATGACGATGATGATGAAAATGATGCCAGCGATGTTACTAGAGACGATAGCCAGGATGGTGGTGTTGGCGTCCATCATAATTCCAATAGACTTTTAGGTAATAGTAATCATGTAAGAGAAGACAATAATTTTCAACATCAGCAGCATTTGTTGGTAAATCGCTTAAAGCTAATTTATCTTAATCGAATAAGTAACGACTCTAGTTCTAATTCTAAATATAACGAAAGAAATATTCTAAATAACAATAATATAAACAACAACAACAACAACAGCAACAAACGACAGCAGTATAATAACAGCAGCCCCAAAAAAGCTCCTAAAGAAATTAATCGAACGTTCAGGAATATTAAGGCCAATTTAAACGCAAAGAAGCCGCCAAGCAGTAGCAGTAGCCGTAGCCATAGCATTAGCCTCCGCAACAGTTCTAAGCTAAATGTCAACAGCCACAGCCACAGCCTCTTTGACAAGACAAATGTTAATATTAGCCATAATGATATAATAATTAGTAACGATTTAAATAATGACACTGATGTTTCGGTTCAAATTAATGGCGATGCTGCCAATGATAAAGAGGATGATGATGCCAATATTAAGGCAATTGCTAGTGCAGCTGCAGCTTTTCAAAAGAGGTTTTTATTTTTTGGCCAAAATATGTATAGACAGCTTCAGCTTCAACAGCAGCAGCAGCAGCAACAGCAAGTTATCGATAACAAATTAAACACTAACACTAATATTAATAATATTATTAATGTTCATTATACTTATGATCAAGCCAATGCTGGTAATGATGTTAATGTCGTTGTGTATACTGATAATGATAAAGATGATGATAAAAATGATAAAGGAATTAATCAAGATGATAATGATGTTTATGGAAAATTCATACAAAATGAAAATAAATATGAAAAAATTATAGTACAATACAGATCTGTAGTTGATTTATTGGGAAGGTTTGGATAGATGTTCCAAAAATGGGGGAGCAAATAAAATGTTCAGGAGAAAAAGGTTTGTATAGCTAAATGCAGAACGAAAAATTTGGTAAATAAGGGCTTGGGAGATCATAAATGGGATTTATTCAACAATTTATCGTTTGATTTGTGGGGATTTTGGCTCCATACCGCTGGATAGATCGACTTTGAAGGAACTGCGACTGGTTCATACTTGGAATAATGATTGGGGCTGAACAAACAATTGGTTTGATACTTCGGAAGATATTGAATCGTTTCTTTGACTTTCGGTTGAGGGAAGGTCGCGGACCTTGGCAAGTCCTACAGAATGTTCCTTGAAAGCTGTTATTATTACACTTCTACCGCAGCAGATCCAACGAAGTGTTTCTTGAAAAATATGCTATAGGTCTGTTATAGATCAAAGCTAAGTAGATTTAATAGTTGTATCTCGGTTGATCTAAAATTGTTCTATGGAAGAACTACGTTTGGGGTCTCCTTAATTCAATGACTTTGATATAGCATAGACAGGTTCATTGATAGTTCGTCTATGATTCCATATAAATAATTTCTCGATATACATATGTATATATACTAAACTCTTTATATGCACTACAATCTGTTACATGTCTCTGGATTTAACTTGCAGTAGATCACTGGTTAGTTGATCACTTAGTTTACTAAAAGATCTATAATTGTTTCTTTTCTGATATTAAGATCGTTTATTATAAATAGTTCGGCTTATGGTTTCTTTAAAAGAACTGCGAATGGTTTATCCTTCAATCGTTAGTGAAATTATTTCTACGCAGCGGATCAGAAGAAAAAATCCTTAAAAGATATACTATTGTTGTTATGATCTGGTATCGTTTATTATAAATAGATCGGCTTATGGTTTCTTTAAAACAACTGCGAATGGTTTCTTCTATCGCTATCGAAATTATTTCTACGCAGCGGATCCGACAAAATGATCCCTAAAAGATACTATTGTCGGAATCGGTCTCCGGACAGTTAGAACTTGTTGACTGACGGACAGATATGGGTTGTTAATACATAGACGAACTTGTACGCATAGCAGAAATTACGCATAGCACCGTAGATGTTTCCAGAAACCTAGCGGCGCAGACAATGAAATGTTTGCGCAATATTGCGTAAGCCATTTATGGGGAAACATTTCTGGAAGCGTTACATTTGCTATTTGCAGGACGACACATATGCAGTCAGTCAGTCATTCCCCTTAGCACATGTCTAAGGGGAATGACGACGAATACATGGATATGTAAATACACATACACTGAGCACAAGCAGACAAATTACAACACTATTCCAGAAATTATGTTCTCAATGTATGAAAGTGATAGTGACTTCAGTATGGTGACATATTTGAATCAAGAAAGAGCACCGACACATCTGGAGGTCTGCCGATTGATTGGTGATGACGAGAATATAAAAATATTAACACGATCGGTCGGAGGGTCATTCTCACACTCATCATAGTAGTTCTTTAGAAACCATATTAATTCTTTACAAAGTCTATTATCGTTTCATTAGGATATCAGCACTTCTTTCTCAAGAACACCGACGATTGGTTTTTTAGAAAGTCCACTGGTTTTTTAGAAAATCAACAAAAGGACCTTTAGTATGTCCCTTATGGATTCTGCTGCTCTTGAACATCGACGGTAGTGATTTTAGAAAATTCAAGAAGTTCAAAAATCCTTAGAGGATTTGTGCTTTATTGCCAAGAAGATCGACGATTGGTTCTTTAGAAAGTCTGTTACCGGTTCATTATTACATCAGCACTTCTTACTCGATAGCATCAACAATTGGCTCTTTTGAAAGTCTATTAGCAGTTCAGTAAAATATCAGCACTTCTTCCTCAAGAACATCGACGATTGGTTCTTCTTTAGCAGTTCCATTGTCGATTACTTAGAAGAAAAAATCGATAATAGGTTCTTTAGTTTGTTCCTTACCGATTCCCTATAAAATCGACCATAGTTAATAGGTCCCTGAAATGTTCCTTAGAAGATCGACGATAGGTTCATTAATAAGTCTCTGAACGATTCCTTAGAAGCTCAGGATCTTTTAACAGGCATCTTTATGGTTCCTTAGAAGATTGACGATAGGGCCTTTAGTAAGTCCCTTAGCAGTTTCTTAGAAGATCAGCCATACGTTCTTTAGTAGGCCATGGCGGGTTCCTTAGTAGGTTCATGACCAGTTCTTTAGAGGATCGACAATGGACTCTTTAGTTGGTCCACAACAGGTTCTTTAGAAGATCGAAATGGGTTCTTACACTTAACCCATTACTACTAATGGGTATTTAAATACCCATTAAACAGTGTTTACATAGAACGCCGTATCTCGAAAGTGGTATGAGATATCACATTAGTTTTTCAGAACATTAAGCAGAAAATGGGTTATTAATAGCCTTTACAATGTGAATTTTATTGTTACATTTCAAGTTTAAATGTAAGGAATTTTAAAAATGGGTTAAGTAGGACCTCGACCGGTTCTTTAGAAGGTCGACGATTGATTTTTAAATAGGTCCACTTCCGGTTCTTCAGAGAATCGACGATAGATTCTTAAGTAGGTTCATGTCCGGTTCTTCAGAAGGTATATGATTAGTACTTTTGTAAATCCACAACCCGTTTTTCAGAAGGTCAACTATTGGTTCCTTACTAGGTCCATGAACGCAACTTCGAGATGTCGACGACCGGTTCTTAAAAAGATCGACGATTGGTTTTTTAGTAGGTTCTCGCTTTATCGTAAGTTCGATAATTTTTTCTTTACTTGCCCAACAACCGGATCTTCGGATGATCGACAATTGGTTCTTCAGTAAGTTCAACCCGGTTCTTCAGAAGGTCGATGATTGTTTATTTACTAGGTCTACGACATGCAAATCAAGAATTGGTTCTTTAGTAGGTCCCCAAACGGTTCCTCAGAAGATCAAGTATAGGTTCCACAACCGAATCTTCATAAGATTGATGATTGACACATAATTAGATCCACAACCGGTTTTTGAGAAGGTCGACGACTGATTCCTAAGTGGGTCCATGAATGGTTCTTCAAAATATAGGTGATTGCTTCTATAGTAAATAGGTCTGCAACCAGTTCTTCCGAAGGTTGATGAATGGACCTTTATAGATTATTTAGTAGGTTCGTGAACGGTTCTTAGAAGATCGAAGATAGGTCTATTGTTAGGTTCCTGAAGTTGGAAAATGGGTTCTCTAGTAGGTAAATGACCAATTATTCCGAAGGTAGACGATTGGTTCTATAGTAGGTCCAATAAAGGTTCTTCAAAAGAAAAACGACTGTTTAGTAGGCCCGCAACCGGCTCTGCAGAAAGTCGACGATTGGCTTTAGTAGGTTCACGAGCCGTTCTTCAGAACGTCGATGGTTAGTTTGTAGAAGATCCACAACCGGTTCTTCAGAAGGTCAACGATTGGTTCCTTAGTAGGTCCATGACAGCTCCTTCAGAAGATCCACTACCCGTTCTTAAGAAGATCGGCTATTAGTTCTTCAGAAGGTCGACGATTGATTCTTAGTAAGTCCAAATCCGGTCCTTCAGTAGGTCATCGATTGGTTATTTGGCGAATGCAACATGGATTCTTCAGAACGTCGTCGATTTTATTATTATTACTGGTTATCTTCAACTATTGGTTCCTTAGTAGGTCCCTAAAGGGTTCCTTAGAATATCAGTAGATCGACAATGGTTAGTCTTTAGTTGGTCCATGGCCGACTCATCAGTAGATCGACAATGGGGTTGTCTTTAGTTGGTCCATGACCGGTTTTTCAGTAGATCGACAATGGGGTCGTCTTTAGTTGATCCACGGCCAGCTCTTCAGATGGTCGACGGTTGTTTATTTAGATGATAAACGACAGGTTCTTAACTAGATAGATAATAGGTTTTTAGAAGGTCCACGATCGGTTCTTTAGAAGATGCCCAATGGCATCTTCACGACCAGTTCTTCAGAAGATCGACGAATGATTCTTTAGAAGGTTAAAGACCTTTTCTGCACATAGTCGAGGATTGGTTCTTTATTAGGTCCACGACTGGTTTTTCAGAATTCAGCAGGTTAGGTCCACAAGGTCGACGATCGATTTGTCCACGACAAGTTCTTCAAAAGACTGACGATTGTTTCATTAATAGGTCACCGACAAGTTCTTTAAAAAAGACTGGCGATTAATACTATAACCACGACCGGTTCTTAAAATATCCACCAAAATTCTCCTCGACTCTTCTTCAGAAGTCGGTTAGTATGTTCTTCAGAAGATCGACAACTGGTTTTTAATAGGTCTACGAACCGATCTTTGGAATATTTGCAATTGTATCTATAATAGATCACACGCCTATTAGGTTGGCTATTTTGAAAGAACTGCAGGTAAGAAATAAGTGGTTGATGAGTTTCGATTGTACTTTTGACCCTCTGCAAACGGACAAATCCTGCAAAGGGTTCGTTGAAAATTCTTCTTAAATGTATACCCGTACTGTTGATGTCGGAAGTAGACTATAAAACTTATCACCTCTAGTTGGTGGGTTTTTTTGTTTTATTTAAAAACAAGATATTCAGTTTGTACAATTCGCATGATCTAATCAAGTCCCGTGCAATCCATTGTGGTGGGATTAGTATGAAATTTATTTACTTCTTCGAGTACTAATCTCGTGCGTCATCGAATTTTGATTTCAATCTTGCGGTTAGTCCATCAAATAAAATAGTTTCACACAATAAAATGCTGTAGATCAAATACCACCAACAGAAAGGAATTCAGCCCTCATATAATAGACCTGTTAATATTATTTATCATAAAAATATAAAATTTATGAGCCAATTGATAACCAGGCGCCAAAAAACAAATAACAGATTGCAGCATTTTGGCAACTCAGTCGACATTTTATTGGGAACTAGGCGATTAATCACTGCTTTGATTAACACGAGCCACATTAGATAATTCGAAAAGAATTTATTGTGCAACTCCTTAGAGGAACTTTATGACCGAAACGTGTGTTTAATTAACACAATTTATTGAGAATTTGCGAGGTAAAACTCAATTACCTCGGTTAATGTCATATTGGAAGAACTATGTCGATGATAAAGCAGATTAAGGTTATTTCCCAAAAATAATATAGGTTTATTTTCTCTGGCAATGACTAAGAAGGTTAATTCCCTGAATTTAAGTTAGTTCAATTCTCCATTGGAATTCTGGTTTTGATAATGACTAAGAAAGTGATTACCTTGTAAATGAATTAGTTCATTTCTCTGTTAGGGTTCTGGGTTTGTTAATGACTTTTTGTATAAATTTTTGGGTCTGGAAGGAATTTATGAGGCAATGATATGTACCGACAGTCATCCAACGCCTTCTCTCCTATGACATAGATTTCATCACCATTTTTTTTGGCTGAACGACGTTAAGTCTGTGTTTATTTTAATGAGTTACAGTGCTTAGCATTCTATTACATTCTTCCATAGATAATCTCATGAAACTAACGGAACACCTTGGAACGCATAGGTGGGGGGTACTGACTGGTACTGCTGCTTTAACGGGCGACGTTTTTGTGAGAAGATTTAAAACCGATAATGACATTTTCAAATTAATAACAAATGGAAAATGTCAATCGTTCAAAATATGAATTTAAACAATTTGACAAATTGCCAACTACACAGGTGGTTAAACTGGTCCCCAAATGGATAGCAACACAGCAGTGCTACAAAGACTGTCGCTCCAACTGTCCACCATATATCCATCCACATTGATCTGAGTGTTGGTTGGGTGTTGCCGATGATGGTGTGATCAGCACCATCTAAGCCCCCATTCAAATCCATGATCGGTTGGATAGACACGCCGATCATCGGATCATATAAACCACATTTCCATCACTGGTCACCGAGCCCGTGTGATTGCGTGCGTGTGTTGTGTCCATCTATATATGAACACATGTAAGTGTCTTTGAGCTTTCGTGTTTCTTGTACAATATCTTCTTAATTATTTTACATAATTTCTCACCTTTAAATGTAAATTTAAGTCAGTCAGTCGGAAATTTTGTCATAGTTTTTTTTTTTTATTTTCCAATTATCGTGTGAGTTGTATTTTATTTGATCGTCGTTTTGTTTTGAAAACCATTAAACGCCGCTGTACGCCTCGTCTCCACCAGTGCCCCATCAGTGCTCCATCCGTCCTACCATCGATTCCCACTCACACGCCCATTTTATTTTGCCGTTTTGTTGGCATTGCCTCTATCTATGGCCCATTGTTGTTTTGGAACAGCATAATAAGCAACTGTTAACTACAGTCAGCACTCCAGGGGGGTTCTATTTAACATATTATTTTGTATCGATAATTTATAGCGTTTTAATGACTTTTATACTATTTTCAAATTGGATACCAGCCCCATTCCCAGCCCCCACCCTGCTGGCACTCCAGCAGGGTCTCATGTGTGTGTTTTGTTAATTTACTCCCAACAACGTGAACATCTCTAATTTTTGGTAGGCATAAAATTCCAGAAAATCTCAGACATTGTTGATGCAGCAGTGTAAACCACCGACACTACCCACCAACCAACCAATGCACTGGACGGTCGGCCATCGCCCCAATGATCAGGTGGTTTTTGTAGTGGTTGGTGGTGATGACCACTGGGCCATTGTTTTTGTGGCGGCTGATGTTATTTATAATGTTGTCTTTATTTCAATGTAATGCGCACAGTTGTGTGCAGAAAAATAGCAATGCTGGAGCTAATAGGAGATGGTGGAGGAAGACTGTCGAAAAAAGTGGCTAGGTCTAGGAAGGAGAAACCAGCGAATATCGTGGAATAACATTATACGTGGACCGTTAGAAAAACTGTTACTTACATCGATTTGACTCTCGGAGGAGCTTTGATTGTTCTTAAGGAAAATTACGTTTGCAATTGGAAGATTTGGGATTGGGCTCTAAAAACGAATATGACTGTGTTTTGGTCGCACGATCAAATTCGAATGGTCTGGCAAAGGGATCTCGGAATAACTGGCCCTGCAGATATGTTCTGCAATTTCCAGTACATAGAACAATGTTTTGGTTAGAATAAATATAACATTTCTAAATAACTCTATAATAGCACCACTTATTGGGTTCAATTTTATTTCTTTAGTTGGTCAACGAACTGTCCCTCAGAGGATTAAAAAGATTGAAGATTAGAAAAATAGCAATGCTGGAGAACATTATCGGCTGACCGCTAGAGGAAATGTGATCGGATCTTGGGTTTTAAGGAAAAATTACAAGTGACCATTGGTATATTTGCGATCGGATTGGTCTCTAAAGTGCAATGTCACTGTATTATGTTCTATGCTTTGTTCATACGATGTAACTTCGGATGATCTGGGATATACTCGTAACCTATTCCTTAGTAGTAGTAGGTAATGACTAGGAAATAGAAAATATTGGATATCTAGGATTGAAACTGTGGAAGAACATAATCGGCTGACCGCTAGAGGTATTGTTAGCTGATCTACTGCGATTTGACTCTCGGTGGATCTAAGATTGGTCTTAAGGAAAAAAATTTAAGATTTGCGATCGCATTGGACTCTAATGAGCAATATCATTGGATTATATTTTGTGTTTTGGTCGTAATATGAATCTTCAGATGATCTGGGATATGACCTGCCCTTAGAAGATTGATTATTGACGACCGCTTCTTCAAAAGAAGTTGGACGATTGGTTCTTTAGTAGGTCACGACCGATTTTTCAAAAGATCGAAGACTGCTTCTGTAGCATTTTCTTCAGAAGATCAACGATTGGTTTTTTAGTAGGTCAATGAACGATACTCTGGAAGTTTTTCGATTGGATCTTTAATATAAACCATAGTTTTTTTTTAGTAGGTGCATGTCGGGTTCTTCAGTAGATTGATGATTGGTTCATTAGTAGGTCGACGACGGGTTCTTCAGAAGATCGAAGATTAGTTCTTTAATGTTTTTTCAGAAGATCAACTAATGCCACTTTGAAAGATTTGCGATTGGATCTCTAATATCGACGATTGTGTCTTTCATAGATCCATGACGGGTTCTTAATTGAATCGACAATTGCTCCATTAGAAGATCAATGATCAGTTCTTCTAGAGATCTTCCTTTGGTTCATTAGTAGGTCCACGACCAGTTCCTTTAAAGTATCGAAGATGAATGGCACTTTGGAAGATTTGCATTTGGATCTTTGATACCGACGATTGTGTCTTTCATAGATCCATGACGGGTTCTTCATTGAATCGACAATTGCTTCATTAGAAGATCAATGGGCGGTTCTTCAAAAGATCGAACTTTGGATCATTAGCAGGTCCACGACCCGTTCTTTAAAGTATCGAAGATGAATGGCACTTTGGAAGATTTGCGACTGGATCTTTATTATCGACAATTGGTTCTTTAATAGATCCACAACGGGTTCTTCATTAGATCGACAATTGCTTCATTAGAAGATCACTGAGCGGTTCTTCAAAAGATCGAACTTTGGTTCATTAGTAGGTCCACGGCCAGTTCTTCAAAGTATCGAAGATGAATGGCACATTGGAAGATTTGCGATTGGATCTTTAATATCGACAATTGGTTCTTAAATAGATCCACGACGAGTTCTTCATTAGATCGACAATTGCTTCATTAGAAGTTCTTCAGAAGATCGAAGATTAGTTCTTTAGTATGTTTTACAAAAGATAAACGATTGGTTTTTAGAACGTCCATGAATGGCACTTTGGAAGATTTGCGATTGGATCTTTAATATTGAAAATTGGTTCTTTAATAGATCCATGACGGGTTCTTCATTAGATCGACAAATGCTCCATTAGAAGATCCATGACCGGTTCTTCAACAGATAGACCTTTGGTTCATTAGTAGGTCCACGACCAGTTAGTTCTTCAAATTATTGAAGATTAGTTCCTTAGTATATTCTTCAGAAGATATTTTAGAAGGTCCACGAACGATAATTTGGAAGATTTTCAACTGGATCATTAATAGGTGGATCTTTGGAGTTAGGAAATAAGTGACCTTAGAAAAATACAATTGGTAATGTGGTCTACGACTTGAACCATTATTATCTTACCATTAATTTTTGGGAACTCGTGATTCTGCAGTTGACTCTCTTAAAATCCCGCGAACAGAAAATTCCTCAAAAAGGTTTACTGATGATGTTTTGTAAGCTACGGAAAGTCTCTGAATGGATCAGAGGTTAAGAGATCATCGACGGCTAACAATCGCACATAAACATTTTATATGTAATGATGAGATTGCAAACGGATAACTTGATTCTTTGGGGAAACTGAAATTGCTCTTCGAATGTTTTCCCAGTAGAGTCCATCAGTAGAGTAGAGTCAAGAGTTCTGTAAGAAGACTACAATGAATGCTCAAATGCACTGCGATCGCAAGCTTGGAAGATTTATGGAAGAATTTGTGACAAAATTATTTTAAACCCTCGGAAGATCTGCTATAGGACTCTCAGAAGGAAGTTCTGCAGTTTCACTCTCGTAGTTCCTATTATGTATACTTTTCAAACGCTACGATTGACCATTGAAGGGTCTGTGATCGGAATACTGTTCTGCGGAAGTTTTTCCGTTATAGTTCATGATTTTGCGTTTTTACTATTGCTATTGTCGGAAATGTTATGAATGGATCTGTAAGAAGATTACAATTGACACTCAAAAATTCTGCGATCTGTCCCTTGAACCCTCTATATTGCAAAACTAAAATAGACCTTCGGAAGTTCTTCTATTGGGTTGTGATCGGATCCTTGGAAGTTTTATGGAAACTTCTGTTCTTGGACTTTCAGAGAAGGAAGGTGCAGGTTTCACTCTGGAAGTAAATATGATGTATATCTTTTAAAAGTTACTATTAAAAGATCTATGATCGGATCACAGATAAATAAATTTGTGACTTTTTAGCAAAATTGTGATTGGCCATTGGAAGATCTGCGCTCCAAACAATAAAGGATGTATGAATGTGAATTGTTCCTTCGAAAAACGTGTATTGACTATTGCAAGATCTGGAATTGAGCTCTGAGAAGATATACGATTGGTTCTTTACTGGCCAGTACTACGACTGATCTCAGTAACACCTTCCATTAGACTATCTGAAAACGCAAAACCTATTATATACTCGTATTGCACCTACGAAGTTCTGCTTCTGGACCCTTGAAAGCTTTTTGTGTGCACGATAAAAAAACGTACAACTTATCCTACGAATTCCGTGGTTTCTGCTTCCGGACTCTAGAATGTATTGTGTTTGGCTATAGATAAACTTGCGCCTGTTCTGGGAATTCTGCCTTTTTAATGATCTGCTATTTGAGAACAGAGAGTTCTGTAAGAAGACTAAAATTTCCATCGAAAGCTCTGCGATCGACAAAAGCTACAGTAGACTACAAAGATCTGCTGTTGTAATCTCAGAAGCAAGATCAGCGTTTTCAATTAAAAAAGTGTACTTTTTTAAAAGCTAAGATTGACCATTGATTTGTGACATTTGAGCAAAATTAGTATTGGTCATTGGAAGATCAGAAATCAATGTATGAGCATGACTTGTTCCCACGAGAAACTACAATTGACCAGTCCAATATTTAAAATTAAGATAGATCTTACAAAAGAGGATCAGAAAACTCGAAAACTTATTGCACCTGCTAAGTTCTGTCTTTGGAAGGTTTATGTTTAGTCGATAAGAAAGCCTGTCTGGCATTTCTGTTTCTTTGCAATTCTGGCATTTTTTCAGGAAAGATTTTTGATTCGTCGACGAAAAAACTACAATTGGAAGATCTGCGCTCACTTAAAAGATTTATGACTGTTTTTTCGAAAGTTCAGCGATTGGCTTAATGGAAAATATATGTTCGGTACTTTTGGAGAAACTAAGACTGTTCTTCAGAATTCGATTAAACCCTTGGAAAATTTAGTTCTACGAAGAATCTTCCAATGATTTAAGAGTGGACTCTCAGAAAAGCTTCTATTAGTTCATAGGAAGTTATCTATGTTTCAATGGAAATATCTATGCTTGGTTCCTTGATGATAATATGATTACTCTTCAGAAGTCGATTTAACTCTTGGCAGATATATGAATGGTATTGTGGATGTGGATTAACCTCCCAGAATATCTACTAGTAACAATCGAAATATATGTTATTGGTCTTCCAGAATATCACGGTCCTTTGGAAAATGTATGGTAGAACTGTTGGAAGTTCTGAAATTGAACCCACAGAAAAACTATGAACGAAAGATCGATCAATAGAAGTAGAATTAATTCTTGAATGTCATCTGATTGGTCCACTGACCATCGGGAATTCTGCGGTGGGAATCTCTGTATATCATAAAATTTGTCTTAGGGATAAAGAAAGCTCGACGATCCGAATCTCGGAAAATCTGTAATTAGTTCTTTGCAAAATATATTATTGAAAATCCAGAAAGATTTTGGATCGTAAGATTTATGACTGATTTTTGGGTAGTTTTCTGATTGGACCCATCGAACGAAAAACTACTTCAGAACTCTCAGAAAATATTGGCATTAAGGATCGGATTGGACTTTTGGGAGAATAATGATTGACCAAAATACAATATTAATCCTCAGTAGATCATCCCGTGGACTCTTGGAAAATCAATGATTGATTCTTGCAATACATTATGATCGACTCCCTGAAGCAATGTGATTCTTATTGCGGAAGATCCTGATAGATCGCTTGGGAGAACTATGACCTTGTAAAAACTAGAATTCAGCTTCCGACGTTCTGCTATTTAGCTCTAATTTATCTACGTCATCTATAAGTTTAGATATTCTACTCCAGAAATAAATATGATTGACGCTTTAGAAAAACTATAATCCTCTATTGGGATATTTCCTTTCGAAAAAACTAGAATTTACCTCCGACGTTCTGCTGTTGAATCCTAAAATGACTATAATAGCATCTTTGGATAAACTATAATTGACAGGATGGAATTAAAACCTGCTATTAACCCATTAAGATGTATTCTTAATCTTTGGATAATTAAAATTGACCCCCAAAAGTTTCCCGATTGGACTATCGAAAGATCTATGATTGATCCTGCGGAAAGAAAAAATAAATATTGGACCTAAGAACTTCTGCAATTGTCCTCTCACTAATTGAGCTTCGGAAGAACAGCCTTATTATAAAGGTATTATTTTTGTTATTAAAACAAATCTGCTATTATCACGACCCCAACTGTATTCTGTTGGCTCGCTCGTCTAATTTAATGACTTGCCCCGTTGTTGATGTGTTTGTTTCATTTTAATTATGAGAGAATACCCCGACGAATACCGAATGGAAACCACTGTGAGTGTGTGAATGTGTAAAAGTCATTTATTGGATTTTTGGAAAATTAATAACTTCTCTTAACAAGGCATGACGAGGAGGAAAAGCAAATCAACCCCCTAGCTAAGAAATTGAAATTTCTTCTATTTGGACATGGATCATCAATAAAAAAAAAAAACCAGCAACTAAGGAAGATTTCCGCCCGCACGTGTAGTGTAGACAAAGAAAGAACAAAGATTATACACCGGAGACTGGTTTCTTTGGCGGCGGAAATATGGGTCACCAAAAGGAATAGGCAAAGGAAGAAATGGGTATTAGGTTGAAACGAAAGATGATTTTTTCCAAAATTGTATATGACATTGGTGAAATCTCAGATTTTTTAATTTTTCGCTCCACCTTAGTATCCGAACGAATGCCCAGCGTTATTATGGAGAGAAATTCATTTCTTGTTTTCTTTTTTTGCAGTTCTAAGATAAATTATGTTGACGCCATGGCGTTATGTTATGTTATTAATGAAAAATAAAACATTTCTTTAACAAAAAAGGCAGAATAACCAAATTGGTGGAATGTTGTAGGTTTGTTTGAACATCAACAAAGTCGTGCGATCGATATTTTTTATGGCTTCCATCCATAACGAGACTCAAGAGGAGGATGGTGCCCATGATCTGATGTGATGCGATGCGCTGATGGTGGGTGTTGCTCTCTACACTCTATGCTCCAAACATATTAGGAATTATTATTGTGATTATGTATGATTATTAAATCTATATATGGAAGAAGAAACGTACAAGCCACCGACAGAACGACCGACCATTCGACGACGTAGTATAGGATTAGGATGGAGCCATAAAAAATATTACAAAAAAGAAAAAAAGAGTTCTAAAGAATCTAAAACAACCAAGATTGATTATAAAATAATACCAGATAAATCGAACAATCATTCACAACACAACAACAGCCACAATAACCGTAAAATGCCAGCCAACAACAAACATAGAAATCAAACAAAAGATCATTAACCACCTAACCAAGCCATTGAAGCCAATCCAACAGCAATGAACCATTCATCCATCCATTCCTAATCCACTGTTTCCCGTTTGTGGTGTAGTGTTCTGGGTAACCGCATCGTCTAAAATAAAGATATGAAAATAAAACGCAGAACCATAGAACCGCATCATTTGTTCGTTGGGGAACTCATCAGTAGCATCAGCTTCATCCGCGTCATCATCAGTATTATGAGCATCTTCCTATTTGTCTTCATCAGCTTGTTGTCTTTGATTTGGCACCAGGTTTCTATGTTTGTTATTTTATTATTATTTTTTTTTTCAAAATCCATTGTGGCCGTACTTAATTAATTTTATTATTTGAAACAATAACCTCCCAAAGAATGGACAAAGCCCTCTAGGATTTATGAACGTACGTGTAATGTTAAATAGCTGAATGCTTCTTTATGGAATTCCTAAGAGGAATTATGCAAAGGCAAATTTTTCAATTAAAAATGGGGTATAATTTCTATAATAAAATAAAATACAACAACACGTTGGATCTCAGGGATCCCATCCATAAGACCGACAAGGTCTTCCGAGAGTTCTAAAGTAGTTTCTTCGAAGAGTTGGTAACAGATCTTCGATGAATCCAATCGGAAAACTTCTCAATAATCAGTTATACATTCTTCGAGAATTCAACCGCAATCATATATCTTTTGAGAACCGACACCATGAGGTTTTTAAAGACAGTTATAATTATCCTCAAGGACATATTGAAGATATTCCGACAGCAGAATTTCCGATAGTTCTCCCGAGGGACCTATCAGATTCTGCCGCAATTCGAATCACGGAGCTTCCGGGAGACATCTATAATTATGCTAAAGACAAATTGAAGATATTCCGACCGCAGAATTTCCCAAGGGACCTATCATGTTATTCCGCAATTAGAATCACTGAGCTTCCGGGAGTCAGTCATAATTTGTCGCAAAAACCAATCATCGTTTTTCCAAGGGTCCAAGGACCGAGCTGCAGGAGGTTAATCGGATATGTTAACCAATCAATAATGTCCTAACAGTTCAACGCCATCCATAGGATCAAGGTCTTCCGAGAGTTCTAAAGTAGATTTTGTCGAATGAATTGTTCAAAGACCTCGGAAAACTTCCCAAGAATCTGTCATAAATCTTTCGAGAGTCCAGTCGCTATATACAATGACCGTATATAAAAAGTAATAATTATCCTCAAAGGCAAATTGAAAATATTCCGACCGCAGTCGTGGTATCCATGGACCCAACATAGGAGTGTTTACCAGCCAGAAATGTTGGCTACTAGGTAGCAGAATGTCTGATCTAACTCGTAATTTCTGACAAATTGTAGTAGAATCTGATAGGTCCAATGAGAAAACTACGACTGACTCCAGGAATATCCATAATTGTCTCTTCAAAAACACATCCCAAAATTTTTAATTTGGATATCTACGTTTAGTCCTCGCGAAAAAACTAGAATTTATCTTTCGAAATTCTGCTATTAAGCCCTAAAATATCTTCAATTTATCCCTGATGATAATTCGTGGCACATTTTTGATTGGACCCACTGAAGGTCTTTGAACAATTCTTTAAACAAAGTACTTAAGATCTCTCGGAAGACCCGGTCTTGTGGATGGGATTGGACTCTTAAGAGATTATTGATTGACCAACATATCCGATTAACCGTCTGCAGCTCGGCCCTTGGACTCTTGGCAAAATGATGATTGGTTCTTGCGATAAATTATGACCGACTCCCGGAAGCTCCGTGATTGGAATTGCGGAAGAACCTGATAGGTCCCTTGGGAAAACTATTGGAAATTCTGTGGTCGGAATATCTTGAGTATAATTCTAACTGTCTCTAGAATGCTCAAGGATTCTAATCTACAAAAATATATTATAGCGCCTGGACTCTCGAAAGATTTATGACTGATTATTGAGAAGTTTTCCGATTGGATTTATCTAAGGTCTGTGACCAATTTTTTGGACACTCGGAAGATCTAGTCTTATGGATTACATTTGACTCATAGGATATTATTATTGATTGATCTTTCTTGAACACTTGAAATATTGATGATTGCGTTCTTGCGAAAAATAATGACAAACTCTCGGAAGTTCGGTGAATCGAATTGTGGAAGAACCTGATAGGTCCCTTGGGAAAATCATTGGAAATAATTATATCTGTCTCTGGAAAGCTCAATGATTCGAATATCTGAAGATCTATGATTGTGATTGGACTCTCGAAAGATTTATGATTGATTTTTGGGAACTTTTTCGAAGATCTTTCAACGTTTCTTTGAAAAAACTACTTTATAACTCTCAGAAGTACTCAGTAATCTCTCTAATCTTCTAGATTTTCTGAGTTCGTTCATTGATTCTACTGGACCGTTCGCTTAATAGGAATAACTCGTCGAAGAGAAATACTTTTAAATGTAGAACTCTTAAGGGATAGAACTCTTAGGATATTACTGATTGACAAAATATTCGCTTGACCTACGGTGGCTCCGTCCCTTGGAAAATCGAAGATTGGTTCTTAATTGTGACAGAATTCCGAAAGCTTTCAGATTCGAATTGCGGATGAACCTTATAGGCCCCTTGGGAAATTCTGTGGTCGGAATATCTTCAATTATAGCTGTCTCTAGAGAGCGCACCGATTCGAATATCGGAATATCAATGATTGCGCTTGGACTCTCGAAAAATGTTTGACTGTTTGACCTTGGTTTGCGACTCATTCCAGAAATATCTATAATTTCTCCACTTCGATTTGTTCTTGAGGATAATTATAGTTGTCTCTAGGAAGCTCAAGGATCCTAATCTCGGAAGATGTATGATTGTGATTGGACTCTCGAAAGAAATATGACTGAGTCTTGGGAAGTTTTGCAATTGATCCCATCGAAAGGATTTTGACAAGTTCTTTGGAAGAATTACTTTAGTACTCTCGGAAGACACTAGTCTTACTCTTAGAAGATTAATGATTGACCAAAAGATGCCAGTGATGAACCCTTGAAAAATCGGTTCTTGCGAAACATTATGATCGACTTTCGAAGGCTCTGAAGGATACGAATTGCGGAAGATCCTGATAGGTCCCTTTCGGAAGACTTTGGCCTTATGGATGGCGTTGGGTTTTTGATTGATCAAAGCACCTATGATAGGGTTTTGCGATAAACTATGATCGGTTCTTGCGAAACATTATGATCGACTTTCGGAGGCTCTGTGATTCGAATTTCGGAGGATCCTGATAGGTCCCTCTCAGAACACTTTGGCCTTATGGATGGCGCTGGGTTTTTGATTGTTCAAAGAATTCGACTGACCTTCTGGAAAACCTATGATTGGTTTATGCGATAAATTGTGAACCACTCCCGGAAGCAGCGTGATTCGAATTGTGGCAGAAACTGATAGATCCCTTAGGAAAACTATCACTTACTCCAGGAATATCTATGATTACCCCCTTTTAGAAAAATCCCAATCGATCATTGGGATGGATATACACGTTTAGTCCTCTCGGAAAAGAAATAGAAATTACCTTCCGAAGTTTTGCTATTAAGCCCTAAGATGTATATAGCCCTTGGAGTCACGAACATAGACTCCATTAATATCTATGATTGTTCATTTAGAAACTAATTGACCATTGTTGAAACTGCGATTGGTTCTCTCGAACAACTAGAATTTGCCTTACGAAGTCGCGCTGTTAAAGCCTAAAATATCTATATTTGGATCTTTTGAATTAGATTTCACCTTCAGAACTTGTGCTATTGAGCCCAATCATATATAGAGTTACCCTAATACAAAATGGGAGTAACTGAAATTTATTTTCAATTGCATTTTTTACATATTTTGCATTCAATTGCATTTTTTACATATTTTGTAAGAAGATCTGCGTTTTCTTTCAGAATATGCAAAAAATATTTCGAAGAAATTTTCTGTTACGCCCTTTCTGAATTAACGTAACGATATGAGCCTTATATGTTGTACCAAAATTCGACTCCAGGAATATCTATGATTGCGCAATTAGAAAAACTATACTTGGAAATACGTATACGATTTATCCTCTCGAAAAAAAGAATTTATTTTCTGAGGTTCCGCTAATAGGTGCTAAAGTATCTATAATTGGAAATGTGGAAAAATTGTATCTAAAAGACGAGAATTAAAACATGTCGGAATTATTTTTTTTCTATAAAGGCTGCAATGACGGCCTGTACGCAGATAGCCCCAGGTCTTTAGAGTAGGACCCGAGGACAACTTTACCATTAAGTTTGGAACCATTAGTATAGAAGTCCATACATTTCATACCATCCGAAATGCGGCCTTTCCATAGATCCCTCTCTGGTGTAAATGTGTGATACTTCTCGTCGAAGAGTGACTCAGTGATATCTGTAATATCTGACAACATGGGGAGAATTAACGATATCCGCAGTCATTTCCTGATCATTGCGATAGTTCCCTGAAACGAACTACTGCTGTGACAGCAGACTGTTTACCTGGAATGTCCAGAGATGGCAATTTAGTGCAGCAGACTCACCATATTGTGGAGTAGGTGAATTTTTACCTACTCCACATCTTAGAGCATTTTGGCTACAAATAAACATGACGGAATTATGTCCTTGTAGGCACTGCAGCGCTCAGGAAGCCTACGAGTTATAGATAGCTTTAGGTCTTTCGGGTAGCCAGATTGTAGTCAGTGATGTCTGAAATGTAGGTACCCTGGAGATACCTACACATGTCCCCCTGTCATTTCCTGATCATTGCGATAATTATGTAGCTGCTTCAGACTCTTTACCTAGAATGTCTAGGGGCAGAAAATGTAGTAGTTATTACATTTAGTGCATGAGATGGGGTTGTTCTTAATGCTCCAGTGATATACAGACTGGACATAGTAGACTAAGTCTATTTTCGAAAAATTTTGTAATAGAAATATACATTTATTTATATGTATGATTTACACTAGAAATCTGGTGATGTCATTATAGAGGTTTCACAATATTTCTCCGCCAACTCTTTTATTTAAATTGTAAAGAAAATTAATAAAAATATTGATAAACATGTAAATATTTTAATTGAAATGTTGATAAAAATATTTATCGAAATGGACTTGGTCACTTAATGCAGCATTCCCTCGATATTTATTTTCCCCCCGCATATTTGAATTCCAAAAATACTTGTTCAGCTGCCCGCAGTGTGACTTTCTCGAATTATTTTCCAATAAAAAAGATATCGCCACAAACTCAAAAAGAAAGAAGAAGATTATCTCATCGCTTAAGGCAACAAACAAATGTCATTTTGTCTCATCTGATTGTCACTTCACAGTACGAGTACTTTTGTGTCAGCTGTTAATAGGTGTCTTGTCTCTTCTCACGCAAGGACACCTCTCTCTGTGATCGGAGACCACCTTTGAGACAATTAATTGTTGTCTCCACAGAAAAAAAGAAAATAATTTCTAGGCGTCAGACATAAAAGAGATGAAAGCCAAAGATCCGAATGAGATGATGTAATGACAGTCGTGCAACATCAATGAGAACATGGAACCAGTTACAGCAACTGCAGATAATCAAGTGTGGGCGTATTTCTGGGAATGCATACAACATACGACGTTTTTGTTGTTGTTGTTAATCAAATGAAGCACTCGTGAGGTGTTTGCGAGCAGTTAGCCCCGCCGTGTTGTTCATTGCTTGTTTCTGGGATGACACATTCATAAGAAATTGTCTGCAGAATCCGATGTCCAATCGCTCATTGAAGATGTTTGCAGTGATTGTGCCGATATTTTTCCATTTTTTTGGGATCCGTATCCAAATAAATGTGTCTGCTGCTAACCAAGAGGCGGAGGACAAAAGAACTACAGTATAGATAGGAGCAACACACAAAATCAGCTGCAAAACGGTGGTATGGTGGTGCCCAGGCGATAAAGCGTTGTTGAGATGCTGACACTGTCTGTCGGCCACTTTCCACCACCACCAGGCCGAGGAAGCCGAGAAGATCGACGGCAGCTTAGTTAGTTAACTCACTTATCCGGAGGCTATCGTATCGACCAAATGTTTTGCGATAATTACGGTCTTTTTCTCTGTGTTCGAACCCCGGTAATTGACAATTTACGACCGTAACGAAATGTCCAGCATCACCGTGCAAAAGTAACGGCTACAGCATCAGCAACACTTGCACTATCCTTCCTGGCCTGCTCTGCCATGGCTCTAATACAAAAGTATTTAAGGTCCGTTGTTGTTGGCTGGTTTCATTTCGTTTTTGGCCAAGACCCAAACTCACCAAAAAATAACAACAAAGAGGGCAGAGATCTCTGTTTCTTGTGTTGAGAGAGTGCTCCGAGAAAGGTAATTGTGGCCAAATTAACTTAAATAGTGTGTAATTTTCCCATTGCGCCCCCCTTTCTCTCTCTCTCTCTTCTTCACAAACCCTCTCTTTTGCCCCTCTAATGCTCTCAGTGGACTGTTTTTTTTTTTCTTTTTGAAAAGAAAAATCATTTCTTGATAACAGTCTTTGCCGCAATTTGTTACGTTTGTAAGTAGTGAGGGCTCCTCCCGCTTTCATTGATCTTTGCGCTCTACAAAAGGTGTGTGAGTTCCTCGTTTTCATCATCAGCAGCATCGCTGTCGTCGTCATCATCATCGTCGCATTTGATTTTATTTCATCTCATCTCAACACTTTAAATGCCATCAGTTTAAGTAGAAGTGATTTATCGCTCGACACAAAAACAATAGTGCAGGCGACTGAACTCCGTCCAAGAGAAATAAATTGAAGTGAAGAAGTAATATCGAATGTTAAGAAAAAGGTCTGTCATTTCATTGATAAACTACCAGATATGATTGAACGTTGAAGGTTTCTTTAGCTATATGTTCCTGCAGCCATCGTGTAATGGAGCGACTAGCAATCATCACCACGCACAGTGGTTGGAGAACTTTATTTATGAGTCTATCACATAAAGTTGACACTTTAAATTTCATCTCCAATTAACAAACGGCAATGATATCGAGACAAAGACAGATATCTTTAAAATTAAGAACTTTTTGCATCGAGTCATAACTTTTTGTATCAAGTCATAATAGTCTAAGTGAGACATACAGACTACAATATGCGATGCAGAACATAAGAGAAAAACACGATTTTTAAAAAAATCACAGTTCACGCACAACACTAACATGAATTTATGTGTCTACGACGATGCATATGGCCGCTAGAACATGGCATTGGTGCACTCTGGTCGGCATTAGCGCCAACGGATGCCAAAGTTAAGGCCGGGTTAGGCAAACTTATCCGTAACTTAACTTTAGCGCAGCCTTAACGTTGCCCGTTGGATCAATTACCCAAAACTAGAAAAAC
This sequence comes from Eudasyphora cyanicolor, assembly GCA_963930755.1. NCBI lineage: Eukaryota > Metazoa > Arthropoda > Insecta > Diptera > Muscidae > Eudasyphora > Eudasyphora cyanicolor. The sequence continues at coordinate 9,440,409 of OZ005738.1, read as the reverse complement.
GTGCCATATGACTCAGACATTCACAACCAAAATTGTAAAACGCTGTATTTTATTTTATATTTTCTTGCTCTTTTTTAATAATTTATTACTTAATTATAATTTCATTTCAAAAGTTTTGCATAAATGTCTTCTTTTTTCGTTTTGTTGATTTTGTTTGCAATTGCACGTAAACGTACCGTCCAAATCAAATTTCAGCAAATTCAGCCGTCCGTTTACGATTCGTTTCTGTTGGCTAATCGTTTACACTGATTTCCATATGTCAGATTGAAACAGTCGATTCATTACGCTTCCGGGGCGTTACGGTTACGTTTGCCTAACCCAGCCTTTTGAAAAACTGTAAAACGTTAGTAGGTTCGGAAATTAGGAATTCCACCAAAAATAGTTTCTTTTTCCGTTGGTAGTAGTTTGGGTCAGTAGAAATGCCAACAAAATTAATACATAATTCTTCCCAATTCGTACTTTTAGCGGGTAAAATATGGTAAAGACTCCCCGATTATGGGACCGAAGAACTTCCAGCCCATCTGTCTGTCATAATTTCTGCTGAAGACTTTAGAGAGATTGATCAATAGTTATCTCAGAATGAAAACAGGTCCAAGGCCACTGTCTGGCCGACAGCATGCATATTAGAAGGTTAAGTACACTGTATGATTTGGCCAGCATTATTGAAGGTTCACTTGATATGAAGGAATATTCGATGTTGACATTGCTTGCCATACTACCATTAAATCCCTCAATTCTGTATTCCTGAATGCAGGAACAGCCCTCAATTGCCGCAGATCTCTCATCGAAATGAATGAGCAGTTCAAAATCCAAATGCTATAGGTGCCAAGCCACCGAAACATTCAAGGCTAAGAACAACGTCCATGATCCGGGGGAACAGGCTTATGTGGACATTCCTCTAGCTAGGTGCAAAAGCTCTCCTTGGGAGGCATAAGGTAACAACCGACAGGTGGTCAATAGTAAGAAACCGTATACATTTCAAGCTGATGTGGCTCTGCCTAAACTCGAAACGTACCAACGACCTACTGTCGTTATCGGGAATAGTCACTTATAGCATCTGTCATGACTGGTTCTCACTTATAGGATCTGTCATGATTGGTTCTCACTTATAGGATCTGTCATGACTGGTTCTCACTTGTAGGATCTGTCATGATTGGTTTTCACTTATAGGATCTGACATGACTGGTGACTGTCTTATTGAACGGCACGCAGAGAGACATATTCTTTAGAAATGAGGTATGCTGGAACATGCTAATGGCTCCGAACTTAATGGTACGTTTAACCTCGGGGTTTACTCAAAAGACATTAAACTATCTAGGTATAGATCGAGACAAACTGATCACAGCAAAATTTATTACTTATTTATTTATTTATATGAATTACAATACAACGTAAATTTATATTCTATTTACGGTCCAGGGAAATTCCGGGTGACAAAGACCATGTTGCTTATTATATTTTTGTAGCGACAGACCAGAGCCTCTGGTGGGAATGGAACTTATGACCTCCAAACTCATAGGCAAGTGCGCTACCAACTCACCTCGGGGCTGGATTTTTGGCTATTAAAAATGTTGCAGAATGTCTACCTTACGACAAAGAATGGCTATTACGATCCGACAAAGGTTGGAATAAATATATTCTGCATTCCTCAATTCAAGAACAGCCTGCAACTGATGCAGATATCTTAAGATCAGCAGATAAATTAAAGGGAACTGCAGTGCAGATAATCTGCAAGGCTAGGAATTACCTTACATGCACCAAGTAACTTGAAAATAAGGGCATGTCGCTCCATTTATGGCAACAAACAAAAGGTGGTCACTAGTCAGGAACTGTGTACATTCCAACAGATTTGTTCTGCCTATATTTGAAACACACTGTCACACTATATTATCGAGATATGATTGTTCTTTTATCGTGTCTGTCATGACAGGTTACTGTGTTCTTGGTTGGCACTCATGTAGACTTGAAATCCTTTAGGAATTAAGAGCTGTGGTGACCAAAAGGAGGAGAAAACGATAGAACAACTATTGTGTATTGATGTTAGCATCCGCCACCTCTAGGGTTTTTAAAACTATCGAATTAGTTTAACGCTGATATTTTCCTTCCCTCCCTGAGGTATCACAACGGACTGAATAGTCTAAGTAAGCCTGACATACAGACCTGGAAATGTTATAACTTTAGAGGGACTAGCTTTTTCTTGCGGAATAAAGGTGCGTTAATGAGGATTTACTTATAGGAGCTAATAAATAGCCAAGATATGGATATCACTCCCAGATAATAAGGTATTTCGAGGTGCGTACTTCTTGAAGTGAAACCTACCTAAACCCTATCAAATATAAGAGTATAAAGGACCTTCAAAATATGTATTTTAAGTAAATGCTATCTGATGAGGATACCATCTCCGGAAATATTAAAGAGCCAAAACGCTGGAGAAGCCCTGACAAACTCGTAGACATTGAATTGTAAAGGTTTTTTGGGGTAAGTTTCCCCAAATTTTTGAGAATGACTTTATAATATATCTGAAGTTTAGTATATATGTCAAATTTATTTTCCAGACGTAAGAATTTCCAAATTTAATTAGTTAAAGGTAAGTAATAAAATCTCTAATTATCCCTAATTCCATTCACTGTGCAGGGCGCACTTTTCCTCCCGTTGATGTAGTTGTTGTTGTTTTTGTAAAGGTAGGGGAGTGTAGCCTAGTTGAACACAATGTCTATCATTACTGTTGGAGGGACGGCGGCGTGTCGTCCAAGCCAAAGTGGAAAACAATTCCCAAAATGAAACTTCCGTTTAAATGGATTTCTAAAACTCAGCTTGTCGCATGTCAGTCATTGGGCAGTCGGTCGGCTTCGGTGGTGTTGTGCCGAAGCGGTGTTGATTGACATCTTAACTGCCGCTTAATATTTGATGGAAAGTGTCAGCGATTTGTCAAAATCTAAGATTTATTTATTTGTTAACCAACCGCTACATTTCCTTCACTTTGTCTTCCTCCTCCTCATCAGCAGCAGCACTACCACCAGCGAACATTGTCGATGACAATGGATGGACGGACGGACGACAACAACGATGTATTCCATTCATTTGGACCATTGTCTTTCTCTCTCTGTGTAAAAGTGTTGACGACACATCGTGTTATTGATGTGAGCAGATTAATCATGAGCGTTGAGGAGCCACAGAGCACATTATAGCAGCAGCGGCAGGCCACACTGGGATCAGAGGTGATGATGTGCCCGTTGTAATTGCTGTTGAAAATGGCTTTCAGCTCCTTCAAATTGTTATCTCCTCCATCCGTTGACTGGGTGAGTTGAGATTTGAGATAGGAGCGGTCAATCGACCGTGTCTGTCTGGCTGACTGTCTGTCCCTCGATATGAACATTTGTCTGCACTTTAAGAGAGATTAGGCTTTTTCAGATTTTCGGTGCCTTTTTTGTGTTTTTATATTATTTATATTATTCGGATTTGGTAACTCTAGCAAGAGTGTTTACGGGTTTTGTAGGCTTTGGATGATCTTTGGAAGGGAAATTTGCACAATGTTCTTAAAATATTTTTACAAATCTTCTGTATTATATGTACCTAATTCCCTATGATATTTGGAACATGTTACCACAATGTTGTGTAGAATATAAAATCAATGTTGCAACAAACAAATTTGTTCTGCTAATGAAGATTGTTTTGTTCAATGTCTTACATTGACATTCCGATATAATAAGCACTTTCAGTTAGGTACGAACATTTCTGACGAGATCAGCTGTTTTTCTAAGACTTTCTATCTTTAAGAAATTTTAGAACTTCAGTTAAAATACTTCTTGAGCTTTCCTTTGGCTAATCCCAAAGAATGTTTGACCCCTGATATCCTATTAAAACAGCGATATATCAACTATACCTAATTCCCTAGACATTTGGACCATTTCGTATGTTCCGTGACCTCCTTTTGTTTATATGATCATCCCCTACTTTCTTCGGTGAGCAGTGTGTTCCTCCCCCTCCAAAATGGAAGTATGTCATCATAATTCTCAGTGACTGCAGAATTTATTAGCTTAGCTGTGCTTTTATGGTCTACGCTATACTCAAGCGTGAATAAAACAAATCACAACAATATGGCGCCAAATGATGATTTCAAATAGATATACATATAAGTCGTATGTCGTTTTAAGTGTTAATTAATTTGTCTATAACTGAGCGAGAAAATACGTCAACTCAAATTCACGTTTTAATGGCCATTATTTTTATAGGAAATTTGCATAACAAAACCCAAATACCAATCACAGACGCCAAATATTCGACAAGAAAAAAAGTGAGAAAACAATAACGAAAACTGGTAGTATTTATGGCAGTTGTTGTGGGGCATTTCTAGGGTTGTTGTTGGTGGAGACGGCGTCGGCGGCGATTTTTTTCAAGCTCACCTGACACTTATGAGACTTTTGTTTGGACAGATTTTGTTCTCTAGCGAGAAACGGCAAATCCAGTGGAATTTCCGTTTATTATTTGATTTGACTAAGATTTGTTTTCTGCTAAAAACAAGCTAGAAATTCCTCACGGCTTGAACAATAACCAAAACAACCAAAGCCAACAAACAATACAGCCGGAGTTTGCAACAGTTTATGTTTTCTAATAAATGCTCGTAAATAACAAAAATGAAATAAATTAATTCAGATGTCATTTCACGCCAGCATTGTAAATGAAACAACTTTCCAAGTGAGCACAGCACAGCTCGTGGACTAACTAAATTGAATAGGAATGTATGTCATCATCACTAGCCACTAGAGCACCGACAAGCACCGCCGTCAACCTCATCAGCATCACTGTGGGTGCCACAATTCCTTGAGATTTGGCTCAAGGAAATCTTCTCGCCCACCAAACAGACGGCCATATCGAATTTACATAAATAGTCAATATTCCACAAAACTGGGGCAAATTGGAAATATGAGGCCAAATGGAAATTTTAGATAGACTCTTCTTATCCCCAATGCGAAATTGTAAGACATCATTGGAATCCATATGGTTTAATCACAAGGGATTTAGAATCGATACTTTTTTTTGCAATGGAAATCAATAAATCAACGGAGCATTGATTGGCAAAAAAGATTAAATGGAAAATTCAGCAAACACGAAGTAGATAGAGATTTAAATAGATTAAAGGAGTGAATTTGAGGCAAGGGCTGAATTTCTGGTAGAAAAACTGAGGAAGTAAGGAAGAACCTAACCAGTACAAAATATAGTAGAGAAAGTCTTGATACACTTTAAGCTCGATACACTTTTCCAGCTATTTTCAATAGCTACGATACTTTGTTTATAGTAAGAACTGTATAGCTCCTGAAAATAGCTATCAACTGCAACCTCCACCTCTTCATGACTGGTAAAGATTTTTCCGCCGAGCGATTTTTTCAAGTTTGGAAACAAAAAATAATCTGAGGGAGCTTAATCTTCGAATAAGGTGCGTGCTGAAACAATTCGAACTTTAATTGATTGATTTTGGCCATCGCAATAGTGGATGTGTGAACTGGGGCATACTCTTGATTCTGAGCAAACGCGGCACCCATCTTGCGCACAGCTTTCTCATCATCAAATTGTCCATCACTATGCGTTTGGAAATGCCTATGACTACAGCTAGCTCACAAACCTTCAATCGATGATCCAATGCCATTTTGTGGATTTTTTAAACCATTTCTTGCGTGGACACCTCAATTGGTGGACCACTACGGCGTTCGTCTTGCACGCAAAGAAAAAATTCGTTTCCGCGAAACAACTACAATTTCGTTTGCCGGGACTGAAATTTCGTTTGTTGTGACAGAAACTTATTTCGCTTAAGCAATTGTTTGTTCTGACCAAAAGAATTTCAGTCGCCGTAAACGAGAATTGTAGTTGTCTTTTTTTCTTTGCGTGTGGCAGCTCGTAGCTCCCCGTTTAAACTCTGATATACAATGCTTTATAGTTGTAAACGAAGGAGCAGAATCCCCCAAAGTTGAATCTAGTTCAGTTTTAATATTGCATGGACTCAGAGCTTCCAAATGAAAGTATTGTATTACATATCGGTGACCAGTTTTTTTCCATGTTTACAAATTCACTGTGATCGTTTAAAAAACTTAACAACGTGGCGCCTTGAAACTTAAAACATATGTTTTAGTAGGTTTCCACTTTTCACGAATGTAATTTTTTTCAAACTAGTACCGCCATCTACATATATGAGCCTTGAATGAACTTGTCAGCTTTAGTTAAGGACATTTATGTAAAGGAATATGCTATGGTAGGTTTCTAAGATACAGAGAGGGCTTTCAATAACTTGGTTCCGGTTACGGCTCTGGCAACCCTGGGGGTTGACAACAATGTACAAAGGTTCATTCATAACTTTCTGATTGAGGTACGCAATTCAGCTATCTTAGGGTCAACAGACCTCCATTGATTTGTCAGCAGAGGAAAGCTCCAATGGGTTGTTTTGTTTCCTCCATATGGAATCTCCCCATGAACAATATTCTGCTTTCCCTGGAGAAGATTTGTGTTAAGGTTATTGTCTATGCAGATGACGTGGCAATAGCTGCTAGAGGGAAGTTTCCGAGTACTCCAAGAGATATCCTACAGCAGGCTCTTCATGCAAACGGCAAAGTTGGGCTTCCAATAATGTTTTTGTGGTGAACATGACCAAGACAGAACTGGCTGCCTTCTGCAGAGATAAATATGCCTGTACCTGTCTCCTGTGGGGGAGTGCACTTCCCTTCTCAGAAAAGCTAAAACACATAAGTATTTTACTAGAGAGGAAGTTAAACTTCAAAACAATCATTCTGGAAAGATCAATCGCGGTAGCGATATATATCCGAAAAAGGGCTATAGCAAAACGCTTGGGTCTGAACCAGCCTATAGTTTATTTGTTGCATACGACGATAGTCACATTGATAATAATGTATGAAATTGTCGCCTGGTGGACGGCTCTGCAGAAATGCAACTTCTGCGCGATACTAAATAAAGTTCTACAAATGGCTGCTATGTATATCACTGGTTCGTTGAGAACGACATCAATTGAGGTACTAAATGTTAAACTACATTTAATGACGCTAGAAATTACAGCAAGGCCATATACCGCATCTATTGCTATTAGACATATGCCTAGACGTAAAACCTGACCTTCCAGGGATTGTTGAATACACTATGCCTGAAACACTTGTAGACAAGAAGTATCTGATTCATATATTTGTTAGACCAGAATGGAATGATCGTATCACAGGGCGTAGGAGACTCGTGAACTCTTATAGAGACTGGTCTAGTGGACGGCTCTGCAGAAATCCACCTTCTGCGCGATACTAAATAAAGTTCTGCAAATGGCTGCTATGTGTATCACTGCTTCGTTGAGAATGACACCAATTGAGATACTAATTGTTAAACTACATGTAATGCTAGACATTATAGCAAGGCAATATGCCGCATCTACTGGTATTAGACATATGCCTAGACATAATACCCGACTTTCCAGGTATTGTTGATTACACTATGTCTGAACCACTTCTTGACAAGAAGTATCTGATTCATATACTTGCTTGATCAGAATAAAATGATCGTATCACAGGGCATAGGAGACACGTGAACTTCTATACAGACTGGTCTGGTGGACGGCTCTGCAAAAATCCAACTTCTGCGCGATACTAAATAAAGTTCTGCAAATGGCTGACATATTTATGTATCACTGGTTCGTTGAGAACGACACAAAGTAAAGCACTAAATTTTAAGCCACATTTAATGCCGCTAGACATTATAGCAAGGAAATATACCGCATCTAATGCTATTATACTCGTACATGTGGCCAAGCCTAAACTCCAAACGCATCAGCGCCCAGCTGTCGTTATCGAGAGTGGATGTCGTGGCTGTCACCAGGCCCAAATCTTAGCAATTGAAGAGGTAACCGAATGGCTCAAAATCAATGTGCTGATCAAAGTCAGTATAAATATTTTCTCTGATAGTCAGGCTACTATCAAATCCTTGGAAACTATATTCCTGAATTCAAAACCTGCCCTCGATTGTCGAAGATCTCTAAACGAACGGCTGAACAGTTCAACATTCAACTGATATGGGTGCCGGGCCACAGGGACATACAATGGAACTGTAAGGCAGAATAACTTGTAAGAATAGGAACTACCTATCATATACCCTATCCAGGGTAACTGGAACATGAGGTCATGCCTCTATCGACCTGCAAGCTCTTCTTGAGAGATAGTGCAACAAATGACAGGTGGTCAGGAAGTGCATGCATTCCAGGTTGATGTGGCCCGGCCTAGACTCAAAATGCATTAAAGCGCTACTGTCGTTGTCGAGAACGGACGTCTCACTAATAGTGTCGGTCATGACAGTTCACTGTCTTATTGGACGGCCCGTAAAGACATGGAAGGTCTTGCGAAATTAATTTTGCAGAAGCTGTAGTGACGAAGAGGAGGAGGAATTAATGGAACACCTTCAGTGTATGTGCCTCGCTCTATCTAGAAGGCTGCATGCAACCTTACGCTCTCTTTTCTATATGGAGGTAGATAACTTGGCGGATGATGGAATAACTTGGTTCAAAAAAAGGGTTATGGAAAAATTATGTTTTCTCTTACGTCCCTGTGGTAGTACAGTGAACTTTATAGTCTAAGTGAGGCTGTTATACAGATAACCACTCTTAACCTAAACCATACAATAAGGGCCACTTTTATGTTCAGATTTCTTCAGATTTTTTTTCCTATGACAGCGACAGAATTTGTTTAACTTCAATTTAAATGTGGAAAGATCATTGTTGACGCGGTGAAATGAAAACATACCTATCTTAAATAAAAAAACAGTTACATATATTTTCTGTATTGTACTCGTACTGTAACTTTTTATGAATTACATTTCATTATTTCTCAGACACAAATCAAATACGTTCTACGTGTTTTTATACCCTTCTATTACTGAGTCCCAAAGTATTACTACGCTTTTTAGAATTCAAATATTGAAAAACCTCAGTGCTACGTCCTAATTTTCCCAAAACTATTCCCAATATAAATAAGAACAGAAAGACACACATTCAAAGTTATTGAAAGTCAATAAAAAAATATTGAACATAAATATCTAAACGTCCGTACATATCGTAGAGACGCAGAGACATAAAAACCATCAGAGAGCGCACTTACATACGTAATTATGTCTTGTCTATAGCCAGACAATAGACGTTAATACAGGGAGCATTAACTCAAGCACTCCACCGCGACTCTAGCCGCTGGCAGTAGTAGTTAGTTCATAGTCCACTCCACCACAAATTATTATTGTTGTCGTCAGCAACAAAGGGGCAACTCGAGTTGCAACAACTATTCGTGGCACGTACCTAAGTGAGGCATAATTAAGCCAAGCCAAAGTGTTTCCACACGTCTGAATTCTGAGCGACATCATCCTGGGTGGCGGCTAACACCCAATGTCCACAATGTGTCCCCAACTCATACAACTCCAGCGCACATACCACATAAATAAGTACTGCACCATGAATGTGGAGAACCGTATGGAAGAATGGTTTATACTGCGCATTGTGTATAATTGTAATAATATTTGTTGTTCGGGCTGTTGCTGTTGCAGTTTGTGGTGTTTGGCCATAATCAATGTTAACCATCATGGTCCGTCCGTCTGTCAGTTCGGTTCGGTCGTTCGTTCAGCTTTTCCATTGAATTTCCTTATTTACTTTGTACTCACTCTCCACTCAGTTTCGCATGCCATCGATTCGTCCCTCAGAGAATATGATTCAATTACCGGGTTTCATTTTGCAAAAATGTGTCATTACATTTATGTATGGTTGATTAAATACGGTGTCTTCAAGTTTAATTACGAATAAACACAACGGATAAAGGCGTCTTGGCGCTTTGTTAACTGTTTATTTCAATGATTTTAATAAGGGTAATTTCCTTATATGTATGTAATTAAAAAAATAAATAATCACTTTAAATCCCCAGATACTTAAAAGAATTGAGACTTCTACAATAATTTGTATCCACTGAATACGCGAAAAGATTACATGGCCTTCCGTAACGCAGTGGTTAGTGTTATAGACTTGGATTCCGAAGGTGCTGGGTTCGATTCCCAGCCAGGCCACTGGAAAAGTTAAACATCAATAATTCATGTTTTCATCATAATTCGAGTTTCTGCTGCTAAAAATAACTAACCGGAGGCAATACAACAGCATCTGATTGCCCAAGACAGCAGGGAAAATACAAAATTTACATAACTCAAATTACACCCATTCCTTTACATTAGCAGAAAAATGTTAATTAACATCCGGACAACATTGAGTAAAATGAAAATGCCGGAACGAAGACTGTATTCTCCAAATTCGCAGTGATCATTCTTGAATTACGGAACTCTTATATACCAAATTTCATAACGATCGGATGTAAATACAGCTATGGGGTTTAGACATCAAATAGGAAATAATATGAGGTCTTTATTTAGGTTAGATTAGGTCAAGAGTGGCAACCTATATGTTTGCTTTAGAAAGCTCAAAAGCTGGCGGAGCAGGACACAGACACTGAAGGTGTTCTCTTGATGCCTACCCCTCTTCGCAACTTCTGCAAAAGTCATTTCACAAGACCTTCAATCTCTCTGCGTGCCGTCCAATGGAGCGGTGGACCCGTCATGGCAGACACGATAAGTGAGACGTCCGGTCTCGATTAAGACAGCAGTGCGATTGGAGTTTTTGAAGGGCCACATCAGCCCGGAATGTATGTAGTTCCTGACTAGTAACCACCAGTAATTTTTTAGCGTAGGGCACTATCTGTTAAGAAGAGCTTGCAGGTCGCTAGAGGCATGCCAATATATTCCAGTGCCCCTGGAGCGTTGAAGGTATTTCCTAACCTTGCAGGTTCATCCGCTTTGCAGTTCCCTGGTATGACCCAGTTTCGCTAACGACAGCAGAGCGTTGGTACATTTGGAGTTTATATCTCGAGAAGAGTTTGCAGGGCGCTATAGGCATGCTCACAGGATCGTGTAAGGTAGTTCCTAGTCATGCAAGGATATAAGGTTCAAGGTAGTCAGCCACTGTCGTAGAGAATTGTGGATTCTCACTGAACAGCATAATATTACTCTGTGCTGGATATCCCTGGAAATGAAGAAGCGGATGTATTAGCTAAGAATGGAACACGCCTTACAGGGGGCGTTGTTCCGCATGTTTTACCACCTTTGTCGTATTACTTTTACAGAATCAAAGCCAAGAGTAAGGAGAAATGGCACAGGTGGTGGTTGACCTCCACAGGCTGTGAGCAGACCAAACTACTGTGGGAGGAAAAGACTACGAGAAATGCAGAATACTTGCTGCTGATGAAGAGAAATGAGTTTAGGGCAGTCATTGGTTTTATAACTGGACACAATACACTGGGGAAACACATGGTAAGAATCGATATCAGCAATGATGATATATGTAGATGATGCAGGGTGGCTGACTATTCGGAAGATAGTTATCTTTTCCTTTGCCAGAGCCCGGCCTTAAGCAACATAAGAAACAATATACTCGGATCATTCATCTTTCAGACATTGACGGAAATTCGAGGTATCGAACCAGGCAAAATTTTGGCTTTCATAAAGGCATCAGGATGGCATCCTTAACGACGCAAACGGTTTCCGGAAGTGGTTTCTGGAACATCGAAACAACGTCCTTTATAACCAATGTGCTTTTCTGCGACGACTTACATGATTTACTTCGAATTAGTGGAAGAAGAGAAGAAACAGAAGCTGAGGAATAACAATGGATCAATCCTGGTCCAAGTCTTAGGCATCAGATAGAATCTGGTGTCTTCCTCCTATAACCTAACTTAACCTAGTCATGCAAGTTTATCTGCTCTGCAGTTTCCTGCCTATGGCTCGGCACCCAAATCAATCACTGCTACGAGTATCTGCGTGCCGTCTAATGATGCAGTCATCCGTCATGACAGACATCCGGTCTCAATACCGACAGCAAGTCGTAGGTGCATTTGGAGTTTACGCATGACTAACTCAGCCCGGATTGTATGTAGTTACTGACTACTAACCACCAGTCATGTGTTGTCGTAAGAGCAACAATAATAGCTTCCAGGTCGCCCCAGAGGCATATTCATATATCCCAGTTCCACAGGAGTGTGCAGTTCGCTCTGTAGTTCCCTGTTATGCCCCTATGGACCGGCAACCGAATCAGGTGAATATTGAACTGTTCAGCGATCTCTTTAAGAGATCTGCGATAGTCGAGGGCAGTTCTTGAATTCAGAAATACAGTTTCCAGGTACCTTAAATCAGCATGACTGACTAACATTAGCTTTCAACTACCTCTTTAATAGCTAAGATTTCTTCCTGGTAAACTCTACAGTGATCAGGCAGTCTTTTTGTAATGGATTGCTCAAGTATCTCAGAAAATACATCTTGAGTTTTGAACCGTCTGCATCGAAGTTATCGAATATCCTATGTCGTGGGATACGATCATTCCATTCTGATCGATTAGGTATAAGAGCGAGATATTTCTTGTCAAAAAGTAATTCAGACATAGTGCAATCAACAATTGCCGGATGGTCAGGCATTGTGTCTAGAATGACACTATGTCCGTGGCCATTCCCTGATCACAGTGACAGTTCCCCAAGTCTAAAAGCAGTACCTGCGTCATATTGCCTAGCTATAATGTCTAGCGGCATTAAGTGTAGTATAACATTTAGTGCCTCAGTTGGAGTTGTTCTCAGCGCACCAGTGATGCATTCACTGAACTCTGTTTAGGATCGCTCGGAAGGTGGATTTCTGCAGAACTATTAAATGAAGTATAACATTTAGTGCGACAGTTGGTGTCGTTCTCAGCGCACCAGTGATATATATAACAGCCATTCGCTAAACTTTCTTAAATATCGCGCAGACCTGTCCACCAGATAACAATGCCATACAGGCTACTACTCGGCTTCAGACCCCAGCGCTTTCCTATTGCCCCTTTACAGCTATATAGTGCTACCACGGCCTTCTTTTCTATTTCGAGAATGTTGGGTTTGAAGTTCAACAACCTGTCTAGAAAAATACCTAAGTATTTTGCATTTTCAGAGAAGAGAATTTTAGTACCCACCAAAGAAACAAGTGCAACTGTTGGTACCTTATATCTCCCGCTGAAAAGAACTAGTTCTGTCTTGGTGGGGTTCATACCAAGACCATCGGAAGCCCATCTTGCGGTTGTATGAAAGGCCAGTTGTATCATGTCTGTAAGAGTACTCGGAAACTTCCTTGTAACATCTATTGTCACGTCATTTGCATAGACAATAACCTTAACACCAATTGGACCTGTGATCAATTTTAGCCCTTAGGTAACTATCTATTAATCTCTCCAGGGTTTTAAGCAGAAATTGCGATAGACTAATCGGCCGGATATCATTGCTCTTGTATGGGACGCTTTCCCGCTTTTTGGATGAAAACAATCTTGGTTTCTCTCCATTTTGTTTGCTATATATGCTTGATTGGTACTACAATTATATACATATCTATCTGAGCCAGGGAGCAATTGCATCAGCCTGTAGCTCCGCCGGCAAGACACTATCTGGTCCTGGTGACTTAAAAAGTTCTGATAGCCCAAAGAATTCTAGATTCGATTATAATCTCCCTGTCGACCTCTGATAGCTCTACAAAGCCTCAACAGAGTTGCCTGGGAAATGTGCATCCAGGAGCACTCCCAGCGAACCCCCACGAACTATAATTTTTCTTGATGTACAAGATGTTGAGGGTAACATATTTTGTAACCTTAAAGCTTTGGATGAGCTTTTTAAGCCATTGGAGAAATCTATCCAGGATTCATTTTGATCATCCGTTGAAGGGTCGTAAGTTAGCTGAAGTCATATGCATTTCAAAAAGTGCTATATCATATTGACGGAAAATGTGATGATGAGAAGGATGTGCGCAAGATGGGTGCCGCGTTTGCTCACAATCAAAACAATGCACCAGTTCACACATCCACTATTATTATTATTAGATCCCTTGGATTATTTTTTGTTTCCAAACTTAAAAAAATGGCTCGAAGGAAATAGATTTGCCAGCAATGAAGAGGTGGAGGCAGAGTATCGAAGCTATAGAAAATCGCTGGAAAAAGTGTATCGATCTAAAAGGAGATTATGTTGAGAAATAAAGAAACATTTTCCCAAATTTGTTGTGTTTTTTTTTTTGTTGGGTCTGCTAAATTTGGGAACGCCCTTGTATCTATGGTCGGAAAAGCTCTGAGCGTCAACAGAATGTCAGTAATGACAGCGTTACGTGCAGATATCAAAAGAAATAAGTCAAAATAATGAAAATTGTTTCTTCATACAAATTTGGACCAAAAAGTGATCTCAATTTTTGATTTCAACAAAAAATTTAAAATGTTTAACTTAAAAAATTTTCCAATCTCTTTTCAGCTAGTATGATCATTTCTGTCACTGTATGTTTACTAAATTGATTCTCCCAACCCAAGAAAAGGAAGGAAGGAAATATGCCTGTCTGTGGTAATTTGCAAATTCATGCATATTTGTGTCCTTTCTCTCATCCGTTCAAAATACGAGTATATCCTGAAACCTTACAGATGCACATTGCGACATTGTTAGGGTAAATTCGTTTTTTAACAGTTAGTGTTACTGTTATTGTTACGATTACGACTACGGTTATTGTTATAGTTATTGTTATGAACGGATGAGTTGCAGGAGTTGAGCAACTGCAGTTTGCCTTTGACTTCTGGCCCCGCTGTGCTGCCGTGGGCTGCATTCTTGATTGACCCAGCAAGTTTATATTCATGTTGGCATTTCCTTCCTTTGCATTGCTCTTTTTTTTCGGAAAACCGCAAAATTTTGTGTCAAATTATATATGAAGAATATTGGCCCTGGCACAAGGTTGGTTGCGTTTTTGTTAACCACTGGAAGCCATACAGTTTTTGCAGATGATGATGATTTGCCAATCACCCAAAGACCGACCGGCTGGCTGCCAATTCAAAGAAAGAAAGATTGGATGTCGTGTGACTCCAGTAACAGTTCTGACAGTTTACGGTTATTATGGAACAGGATATTCAAATCAGTTGCGCCTCAAACAACATCAATGTCGTCGTCATTGTCGTTACGGGTTGAACGCGGCCGTCATTGTTTGTGGTCAAAGCCAGATGTTTACACTTTCACTAAAGACACAGAAGGGCAGGAAGAAATGCATGAATGACTGACCCGCCAACGGATGTTAGATGTTTCTTTTGAAATTTTTCTCTTTTCTAAATTTAAATGCAAATTCATTTATTAAAAATTTATCATTTTCATTCAGTGTTCACAACACTTAAGTAGTGTATGATTACTTACTACAATAAGGAAAAGGTTTGACAGAAATTTCTTTTTAAATCCAATTTGATTAGACCAACTGTTAGTTCGAACATGTTTTACACGTTAACAACATACGGTTAGAGTTCCTGGAAGATAATGTCTCCCAAAAAACGAAGCTAAAGCAACAGCAGTCAACGTATGATATCATTTTAAAAGAACAACTTAAGATTATTTGACAGAAATGCATGAATATGTTGTACCTTTTCTACAAAACAACAACTACGATTTTTTACTTTAGCCATTTAGTCATTTATCTAAACCTGCAATTAAAACAGGCAGTTAGAAGGCTGAGCGAGTCAGCTCAGGTAGCCACAACGATTAACTTGATGTTGCACTTGTCTTTGGTAACGCTCATCGGGAGGTAAAAAGGTTAATCGCCGCCGTTATATTTGGTACACAGCCTTCTCCTCCTTCTCGTGGTGAATTCCATGGTGGGTTAAAGAAATTCTATTCATTTGGTCACGTTGCTTGCAGCATGTAGTCAGTCAGTCGCTGTTGTCCCTTGGGTGCCAAAGGTCACTTGTTAACAATTTAATAAGGTTTAGTTAGTAAATCCCGATGCTCAACCTTGCTCACACTAACCAAAATAGGAAAATTTCACGGTTTCGCAAAAAGAAAACAAATGAGCCTTGTATTGCATTTTTTGTTGTTTGACATTTTTGGTCTCACGACTACCTTGTATCCTGTGGATTAGAACAATATTCCCGCCATATTTTGAAATATCCTGTCTGGCGCTTCTTTCAAAATAATGTAACAAACCTCTCTTCTTTATACAATTTAATTTAAATATTGTTATCGATATTGAAACTCCTACTTTATATGATAATTCGGTATTCTTTCAATCTATGTAGGTCGGAGCCACATGAGATTTTTCGTCATTTACAACCAAATGTACTGCATGTGCAAAAGTAAGGGTGGTTGTAAGGGCCGATGTTGAATGTGAACCACACCTAAACGTCAAGTTTTTTCCTGCATTCCATTGACATTTCTCAATTTCAGACTTACTTAATTTGAACCATGGAAGGTTACACCGTCGAGCAACGCGTTAAAGTTTTTTAAGCCTTTTACGAAAATGGGCGTTCAAATCAAAATGCATTTCATGCACTTCATGATGTTTTTTGATCAACATAATCGGGATGTGTCCACAATCGGGAGAATTGTGAGCAAATTTCAGCAAACCGGGTCTGTAGGAGATGGGGAAAACACCTGTGCATGCTCGCCCAGTTCGTTTGGAGCGGCTTATGGGCTGGCGACGCCATCGGGCCATACTTCTTCGAAATGAGGCCGGTCAGGCAATTACTGTGAATGGTGTTCGCTATCGTGAGAGGATAACAAACTTTTTATAGCCCGAATTGGAAGATATGGATGTGGACAATATGTGGTCTCAACAGGACGGTGCCACTTGCCACACAGCTAACGAAACAATGGCTCTTTTGCGCAACAAATTTAATGGCCGTGTTATCTCACGTCGTGGCGATGTCAATTGGCCGCCAAGATCATGTGATTTGACACCGTTGGACTTCTTTCTTTGGGGTTATTTGAAAGAAAACGTGTACGTCGATAAGCCAGCAACAATTCAAGAGCTAAAGGATGAGATAATTCGGCACATTAACGGCATAGAACCTCAATTATGCCTCAGCGTCATCGAAAAAATTGACCATCGGATGGAGGTGTGCCGCCGAGGTCGCGGCGGCCTTTTGGCCGATATTTTGTTCCATATAACAGGTGGCGCAAAAGTAACCTTTCGATGTTATGTTAGACGCGATTGGCGGTCAGCAGCTAACAGCTGATGCACCGTCTGGACTTTGTACGGAAACATCTTCAAATCTTGTACCAAAATTCGCTGTAGAGACCGTCGACTGATACCCATTTGCGTGGCACGTCGTCTGGTCGATGTCGACGGCGCTTCCATGACATCCTCGGCTACAGCAGCAATATTCTCTGCAGAACGGCTACTCCGGGGTCTGCCACGCCTGGCAGCATCTCGTGTTGTGACAGTCTCTTCGAGGCGAGCGGCTAAACGTCGCAGTGTTTCACCAGTAGGCGTTGGACGGCCGGGAAATCTGTGCCAAAGTCACCGACCGATTATTGGTCAAATAAATACTCAGCAATATTCCGCGTTCTGGAGCAGTGTGGCGTAACATTGTTTATTAACGTGTATTTCGCATGTGTTTACTACACAAATGTCAAAACAGAACTGACATTAGTGGCCAATCGCAAAATTTATAGCAATTTATAGCTGATAGGAGGATTACTTTTGCGCCACCTTGTATAATTGAACCATACCAATATTATCGTAATAAAAAGAAATGACAATTATTTCCAAAATAATTTGTGTTTTATTCAAAATCAACATCGGCCCTTAAAATTTAACCACCCTTTATATTAATGTATGCGTTCCACATAAATTTTATTGATTTTCAAATAAAATGTATCTGCTCAGAAATATATGAAAATTTGTGTTCCAAATATATTATTTTTCGATTCAAACAGTTCAGAAAGGCTATTTTTCCTGTGTATATACCTTTGAGCATTTACGCATTACCGAAAAAAAATTATATTAAAATTGTATTTGAATTACATACCTAATTACCTTGAATACAATTTCAGATGAAAACAATGGATGAACTCGATCCTTGTTCTAGTTTACGTCCCAAGAGCTACTCTCAAAGCAAATTTCACGATTCTAGCTCTTACCATTTTAATTTGACCATTGTACCACATTTATCCCTTTTTACCCCACTGTGCGCGTAAATGTTCGGATTAAAAAAAATTCTGGGTCTACCTCAGATGGGTACCCTCACACCAAATTTCACGATTCTAGCTCATTCCGTTTAGATTTGGCGGTGGTACCATATTTGTCCCTTTTTGCCCCATTGTGCGAAAAATCCCGTCTTATTGCACGTCTACATCCCAAGCGCTACCCTCCCACCAAATTTCGTGGTTCTAGCATTAGCCGTTTGGGCTGGGCGATAATCAGTCAGTCAGCAAGTCACGCAACAATTATATATATAGATAATCCACTTTTGGGCGAAAAAAACCTACCCACATTGTTAAAAATATAATACCAAAGGATCTGAACGCACCTTTTCAATAATTCGCCCAATTGTAATTATTTTCCATTCTCCTCTAGGCAGTTATTTGTTTTTATGTTTGGTCTTTAATCTTATTAAGCGGTCTTCTAAAACACATGCATACTACATATGCATAACATATTATAACCGCATCACACTTATTGCGCTCTTCTTCTTGCTCACTTCCAACTCCCCCTTCACTGTAGTATCCTATCAGCACAATCAACTAACACACCACTCTTGTTTGTTTACATTTTGCACGATCTCTTTTCGGCTCTATTAACACCGACCAATAGCGAAGATTTGCATCAACTTCCAAGACTTTTTTCATGAAGATTATAACACTTTCAATAGAAATTTTGATAATTGCAAATTGTATAAACGTTTAACTACAATTTCGTGTAAAATTTATAATAATTGATCCAGTTTTAACGCGCATATTTTAATAAAAACTTCACATTATCTTCGTTTACTTCCGATTGCAAAGAAAATTTATTCGCGAACTGACAAAAGGGGTTGCCACACTATTTTTGATACGAGTAGTTTGTGGTGAATGACATGTGATGGAGTTGTGGGAACTTTATTTTGAGGGTACAAAGGTATGATTTAAGTAGCGACGTATGTCAGTTGACGTCTGGCTAAGGTTTTTTGATAAGTTAACGATGTAGATGTTTTTAGATTTATAATTAGCTATTGAGTGTGGAGGGAAATTATTATTTTGTTATTGTTTTAGAATTAATAATAAATAAAAATCGATTAAAATTCTGTTGTATCTGAAGAAAAACACCCTTAAAACACTTTGTTAAAAAATTTAAGGGCATATTTAGGTATTTTTAATAAAAAAAAGTTTAAAGCAATAATTATAGATTATCAAATAAATCATAAATTGTTATATTAAGAAAATAAAAATAATTCTATCCATCTAAATACAATTACATATCTAATCCATATCTAATTAGCATATTATTTAATTTGACCTTTCTTCGTGGAAGTTTCGCAATTTTTTGTATATTTTTAATACAAAACATCCGATTATAGTTTAACATCGTCACAATAATAACAAGTAAAGAAAAACAGAAAGTCGGGCGGGGCCGACTATATAATACCCTACATCTCCCTAAAAATGCGCAAAGTGGCATTGCTATAATATGTAATTTGGAATAGTTGGTTTCATACAGCGCTTACATGTCAATTGGGTGTATATATGGGGGCTATATCTAAAGCTGAACCGATTTTCCCCAAATTTGGCAGTGTCCTTTCATGTAAAAAGTAACCTCTTTATGCCGAAATGTATACTGATCGGATATAAAATGCACTTTCTATAGCGCTTAAATGTCAAATCGTATTTAACATACATATATATGGGGGCTTTATCTAAAACTGAACCGAGTTTCCCCATATTTGGCAGTGACCATTCACGCAACAAGAATCCTCTTTATGCCGAATTTCGTTCTGATCGGATATAAAATGCAGTTTCTACAGCGCCTACATGTCAAATCGGGGGTAACATATATATGGGGCTTATATCTAATTGTGAACCGATTTTCACCAATTTATCTACAGACAGACGGACATAGCTAAATCGACTCAGAAAGTGATTATAAGACGATCGATATAATAAACAAAGGGTCTATGTCTTCTCCTTTTAGGTGTTACAAACAAATGCACAAAGTCATAAGCCGCTGTACCACAGTGTGGAGTAGGGTATAAAAATAGCAGCAACAGCAGATTTTGCCATTTTAATATATTCCATTGTCGAAATATAGCGAAAATCAGGGATTTGGAGAGGAGTGAATCTGGGAGCTGAGTAAAGAGTTAGAATTTGGTGAACAGCGGACAATGCGTGTCAAAAATACTAGTCTTTATATGAACGAGATTTTATTGAAGAAATACTCCTTTTTTCTCAAACTTAAAGATAGCGAAGCAGCTTTTCAAGAAAATATCCGTTGCTCTTCAGCACTTCGGAGCTATTTTCCGCTCTGGGTCACCTCATTTCTTTCCTCACTATTCCGCCAAAAAGTCTGCACTGGCAAAATATATAACTCGTCACTTCTCTAAGCCGTAAGCGAAAAACCGTTCCATACTCCGCTCTCACTCCACCCCAAATCCCTGGCAAATATAGAGTAAAGCTAAATATACACGAAACATTTCAATTTCATATATTTACAATATATTTTGTAAATATTTATATGCAGGATTGCCAATAAAAATATTTTATAGACATTGTTTCCAATAAAATGTTTTTCTGACAGTGGCGCCGTTGTCACATGCATAATCTTCGCACATCTAACAATCTGCAAATTATCTCGCAATGACTTTTCTGCTAACGTTGCAAGACAAAAATTGTATGTTCACACGGTTGTAAATTCACAGGGTTGGAATTTGCCGCCATTTTTCTGGCAATATTGTCCGATCTGCAAATCGTGTGCACTTAGCTTAACTCCAACGAAATCACGGTTTTAGCTGTAAGAACAAATCCATCCAATTGTCTTATGGTTAATACGAGGGAAATTAATAAGGATTTCTTTCAAGTGGCGTTCACCTCTACCCTGTCGATCAATAAGCTATACTCGTTGACATGCCATTTTGTTTTGCAAACGAATGACTTTGTCAACGGTGCAATTACTGAACACTTACACAATGTCAACGACGGAAACTCTTGTTCTGCAGTAATTAATGCTTCTTTTGTGCAAATGCCAAAGTAATTTTGCACAATGTGGGCGTGGTGCAGGCTATTTATCTCAATGCAAAATCAGGTTAGTAGCCGGTTGACCGACCATTAAGAATGATCACTAGTAGGAACAAGTTAAGCGAGACCCACAACAACTCCAAAGAAAATGAAAACACAATGAAAAAAGACCTTAGAAACTTTCCATGGCATGAAAAACAAGAATATAGCTCAAAACAGATCCAAGCTAATGTGAGTAAGGGTTTCCAAACCGAGTGTCTGTGTGTGAATAGATGGAAATATTGATAATAATAAATTCCATTTAGATTTCCTACATGAGTAGAATTTGAAGTCACACCAAGTAAGCGGCGCTGCAAAACATTTGAGATTCAGCTGAATGTGTAGTATGTCGTTTAACCTTCAATTGGTGGGACCCAACCATGTGCGGTTGGTTGTCGCTGCCGTTGTGCGTGTAATGATGGGCCTTCTTCAGGTCATCCATCCTATCAACTCAATCAAGCAGAAGATGAGAGATGCCCGCTGAAGACGCCACAGTCATAGCTTGACAAAAACAATAATACATAGAACCGTGCTCACCCAGTTATTTAGCCGGGTGACTGCGTCATGCAGATGAATGGGATCGCTGGCACACATAAATTTTCTTTGCCGTCACTGCACAGTGATTTCTAAATTTATTGGGAGTTTTATAGAGATATCTTTAGAAACTTAGATATTTTTAAACTTCAATGAATGGCATTGGTTATTCGAACATTGATCTAAGCTCAGATTTGTGAGTATTAAAATAGCAATATGCTGCTTAAATCGCTGTAGGATTTAAATTAACTTTAAACGCAGATATATCCACAAAGGATGCTGGATCAGATCGATTCTTCTTTCTTTATGGCGGGAATTGGCTGTAATTTCAGCTATCATTAGGGTCTTATTTCACATTGTCAAGACGCAAAAACTATCCATTTTGAAAATTATTACACAAGGAGGGGATTTTAATTGATTATATTAGAGTTCCTGCTAAGTGGTGGTAGGTAAAGTTCATGTGAAGACTCTTATAATCCTTTTCGAGACTTGCGCAAATATGAGTGAAGTCGGCTCTGGTTTTCAGATTTAGAGCATCGATTGTGTTTATTCCACCTTCTCATGTTATATTGACATTTTCCAACTAGATAGTTTCCTTTCAACTTGGAATTATTAATTTCGATTTCGTTTGGCTTTACTCCATTTCTTCATGTTCTTTAAAATTTGAGATTTTATTTATCTTTGTAAGTAAGTGAACTTTGAGAATATTTCTTTGCCTTAGAATATTTTTTCATATTTCTAAAAGAGAACCACTGTGCCCTTTTGAAACGTTCTTAAATTTGTTTTAACTTTAACTCGCATAATTGAATTGTGTGAGACGCAACTGCCAAGTTAAAGGTTAATATGACAAAGAATGTCTGTAATTAACAACAAAAAGAAGAGACACTACAAAACGACACCAACAAACAACAGCATTCGAGCGAAGAAGCGCCTCAACTCTTTTATAAAATCAACAAAAAAACTCAAGACTAAACTTAATTTCCAGAGCACAATGTCTTTTTCCTCTCCTCTAGAAAAAATAAAGAAACAAAGCCAATGAAAAATGAGTTTTTGTTGGTTAAATTGAAGTCACAAAAATCTGAAGAAAAACAAGAAGGTGAGGTGAAGTCGGGGGGACAGAAAGACGCATAGTGAGGGATGGGTTTGAACTGCGAGATAAGAAACAAATTTTAGACACCAATTATAAAAACATAAATTTTGATTTTATTTTTTGTAGATGCTAGTAACTCTACTCTCTACGAGAGCTCCCATAATATAGCGCCCGTTTAATCTGTCCAGTGACGTTCTTTGGGAGTTTTGTCTTTTGGAAGGTCTTCGGTAGAGCTGTTGTGCAATGAACAACCGAGTGCTCGATCTTCAGAGTCTTGGTGAGATATCAGTGAGAAAATATCTTATTTTACATGTAAATGACTTTTCTGAATTGTTCGCTGACAGTTCTCCATAAAATAGTTGAACAAGACATTTTTCTACAGAAGAAAAAGACGAAGACAACGATGACCAAACGACCATCCAACGGACGGTTATTGTTGTTTATTGTTTCATCCATTTAAAAAAAATAAAAAATCTCTATAAAAATCATCTCATCTAAAGTCACAGATTGGTGAATTGATACGAAGGTTGTGAGGGAATGTGAAGAAATATGCTCATCTAACTTCTGCGTTTTTTCTTGTAAACATAGGGCAGCTTTTTGTTTCCATTGCAGCTTGAAAATTTCACTAGTATATTTGAACCTGTCGCAAGGATGATTTTTTCAACATCATCATTGTCACAGGATGAGAAAATTTCGTCAAAAAGTTTTTTTTTATATGACTGATGCCTCAACGAGAAGGTTTCCCAAAACAGGAGTTTTACGATCTTCTGCTTACGGGTAGGAAGAATTAACTTTAAATGCAAATAAATCCACAAATATTTTTGGAATGGATAAATATTTCCCCATAAATAAAACTGAAATATCGAAGAAATCGATTATTGGGTCTCTCATGTCCCAGAGTTTCGACAGCTATCAGCTGATGAGTGCTAGTGATGTGTTAATTTAATGAAATCGATTACATTCAATATTAAAAATTAATAAAATAGTTAAACTAGATATAAAGAAAATATGTAAGTAAGTTGTTCATTGCCCATTTTGCAGTAATACGTAATGCGTTCCTTCTGCAAGTATTTCTTGAGACCAATAGTTATAATTTTTATGGACATGTTTGCATTTAAAGTTGAACTAATTGTTAGTACATAAAATATCTCAAACGGAATGCCCTTTTCTAAAGAAGCTAGTCTACTTGCACCATAATAAAATAATTATATCAAGGCTCCTTCTGATTAATTTCTATGGAATATCATAAAACATAATTAAAGGCATCGCTCAGTTTCCCTTAGAGTAGATTATCTTACGAATGCCGACAGATAATATAAATGCATCATTACATCATTATCCTTCATGATACAGCAATTTTGACTACAGCTGCAGAAGAATGTACTTAAAAGAAATGACTGCGTATATGATAGCACTAACCACACCCAGCAATGCAATAGCCTTGTAGTGATAATTAACACCTGATAAGGAAGGACTGTGTAATTGATTCTACATAGAAGTAAGTAGGTAAGGGTTTAAGATATAAGGATAAGTTAAATAGCTAAAAAAGTTAAAAGGGGAAGAAAACATGCCTAAGAGCATGTAAGTCCAGGAAAAGACAACATAGAAAATAAATTTTATAAGAGGAGAACCACCTATGATCCTAACTACACATTTTAATGTTTACCAAACTTCTTTAACCCTCCTCGTTTGATTTTTTATGTTCATCTTTTTTTAAACCTACCATCATAAATATCGAAAAGTTAATGAAATTAGTAACAAAATACATATATTCTAAAATGTAAAGTTTAAATAATCGTAAATTTTAAATGACTTGAAAAAAAAACAGAGCTAAACAAAATTAACTTTGGCCCTCTTTTGGTGTTTAAAATGAAAACAAAAACTAAAAAGTCAACCACACAATAACAACACCGAAATTATTAATAGCGACCGAGTCCTCCAGGCTATGCCCAAAATGAGAAGCTTTAGCGACAGCAGTCGAGAAATGGCCGAACTGCAGTACTGGCGGTATCTCAGCTTTAATATATCATGTGTCTACGGACATGTGTAGTCTCAGAGGCTCGTAAAAGATGTGATGGACTTACATTTTATTATGGCATTATTTTGACAGATCACCCAGGATGACTGGCCGCAAACGATGATGGAGCGCAGGAGTTGGAAGGAGCGCCTGCATATGTGGCAGAACACTGTGTTCATGTGGCACCATCATCATCGATACTTGCAGTGGGTTGCTGCAGTGAGTGGTGTTTGGGAGGGGGCAAAGATCGACCACAAAAGCCCAGCTTGACGGCAGTTGACTGCTGCCACAATGGCACCTTATTAAAAATTCCAAGACGATTTTCAGCAATTAAGATACAATGGGCGGTAACACATTTTTATTTTTGGTTTCGTTTAACATTTTTCATTTAAATTTATTTATTAAATGTTCGTAAGAAATTACGCTCTTCGACGCAAGAGACACAAGGAGCGAGACAACGAATAATGGATGGCGAAGATTATGTATTGATGTTCGGGGACCACCAGCGATGCCCGACTGCTCAAGGATTTTGCCGAGAAAATACAACAAAGTTTGAACTTCGTTTTGTTTTTTTAGAAGAGCTAAGGGTTTTCCCCGTTCATCAGCGACTATCTTATCTTGAAGATCTTTACGGGACATATTTATGTAATTATTTAATTTGGAAGAGTTCGCAGAAGAGCCATTGTCGTTGGTCAAATGAAGAGGTTTACAAATCAGTGAAGATCGATGATCCTTGCAGTTCTACATGTAATGATGTGGGTTAATATTTGCTGATGGCGTAAGCAATGGAGAATCTTTGGAAGCCATCGTTGTTTTTGTTTGGGGATATATTTGCATTTAAAGTTAAATTGATCTCGAAATTGAAAACATTTTATATAATTTGAAAACATCTTGAGAGAAATTTCGACGAGAAAACACAACAAAGTTCTAACTTTGTTTCGCTGTAGAGGAGCCACGTGGTTTCTCCTATCATGAGCGACTATCTTATATTAAAAATATTTAAACGACATATTTTAGTTATTATTTTATTAAAAATAGTTTACAGAAAAGGCATTGGTGTTGATCAAATGAGCAGGGATATACATCAATAAAGATCGATGATCCTTGCAGACGCACAGGCAATAATGTGGGTCAATATTTGGAAATATCGTACGCAATGTAGGATGTTCGGAAGCTATCGTCGCGATAATGTGGATATATTTGCATATAACGGGAATTTGATTTCGAAACTGAAAACTTTTTATAAAATAGAAAAAGATATTGAGAGAAATTTCGCCGAGAAAACACAACAAAGTTTGAACTTAGTTTTCGTTTAAGGTTTTCTCCTATCATGAGCGACTATCCTATATTGAAAATCTTTACGGGACATATTTATGTTATTAGGTTTAGTTTGGAAGTGTTCACAGAAAAGCATTGTCGCTGGAGGTATAGAAATCAATAAAGATCGATGATCCTTGCAGATGTGCAAGAAATGTTGTGGGTCAATAATTGGAAATATCGTACGTTGGGTTTTTGCGGATATATTTGCATTTAAAGTTACATTAATCTGGAAATTAGAGTGTATTTTTGCAAACATTTTAATTGGAAAATATATTGAGAAATTTCGTCACTAAAATATAAGGTTAAAACTTGTTTAAGGGGATCACAGGGTTTTCGCAATTACGAAGATCTTTATGGGGCATATTTATATAATAATCTAATTTTGAAGAGAAGCATTGAACATACAAACCAGCGGTAGTGCTGTAGGGTAATATTTACCTTCGAGTATCGAGATCAATTTAACTTTAAATTCAAATATATCCACATTAACACAACGACAGCACTATTTACCCACAGCAATACATGTGCTTCTGCAAGGATCATCGATCTTCGTTGATCTGTAGGCAAATCGTTCTTACTTAACTAAAGTTAGTTTGGGGAAGAATTGGGTGGGGCAATCTAGTTTCTCGGATCTGGAAATTTCGCCAAAAAAAACACAAGGTTAGAACTTGTTTAAGAAGATCGCAATATTGAATATCTTTATGCGACATCTTTATACAATTATCTAATTTGGAAGAGGCGCATTGTTCTTGGCCAAATGTGGAGACATATATATCAATTAAGATGGATGCACCGGTTGTGCTGTCATGTACTATTTACATTAGAATTTCGAAATCAATTTAACTTTAAATTCAAATATATCCACATTAATAAAACAACAGCAAATATTTACCCCCAGTACTACCTGTGCTTCTGCAAGGATCATCGATCTTCGTTGACTTGAAGGCAAATCGTTCTTATTTAACTAAGGTTAGCTTGGGGAAGAATCGAGTAATTTATTATCTCGGACGTAGTTATTTTCGAGAGTCTGTAGTCATAATAAGGTGTGAGTTGAAAACAATATAATCAATCGTTATCGGTGGATATATTTGCATTTGAAGTTAATCTCAATTTTCCGACTTTTATAATTTAAAAACTCTACATGAAGCCTCCCAACCTAACCTAGAAAGTCACAGCTTTCGCTACTTCATGCAAAGGAGTGCAACGAGTCTTGGGAGTCTAGAAAGTGTTCAATACACTTTGATGAACTTGATCAGATCAGACCAAGTGATCTAACTCACTCTATCATGCACCTTATCTGGACCGAAGACAAACACTCCAAACTTTTTTTGTTTTATCACATTCAAGAGCTCATAACCGTTTGTCGACGAGAGCTCTTTCCCACGTTGTTGTCGTCGTCGTCGTTGATCTTGTTG
The DNA here is from genome assembly GCA_963930755.1 of Eudasyphora cyanicolor. Classification (NCBI taxonomy): domain Eukaryota; kingdom Metazoa; phylum Arthropoda; class Insecta; order Diptera; family Muscidae; genus Eudasyphora; species Eudasyphora cyanicolor. Next base: position 9,412,932 of record OZ005738.1, on the reverse strand, counting down.
TTGCTGTTGGTATTATTGAGATTGCGCTGTTGTTGTGCAGTTGCTGGTGGTGGTGTTGTTGTTGGTTGATAAAACACATTTACAACACTTTAAATGATTTATGTCCAGCGTATCGTTGTCGTCGTATGTACGTCTTATACGACATACGAAACGGAACGCACAAATAAATAGTTTTCGGTAATTTCTCTTTAACTGCGGCGAGTATTGTTAAAATTAGAACGATAATTTGTGTTTGAGTGGTTATGTTTGATGGTGCTGTGCTGTATTGCTGCACTGCGAGTGTGTGTGAAGTGAATTAAGGTCAAATATATCAAAAATTATGATTTACGGACCACAAACAACGAAGAAAACGTTAACGCAAAATCATTCATTCATGCAGTGACGGCAGTGGCCAGAGTCCGCAGCAGCAACAACAGCAGCAACCGCCAACAATAGCGTCAACAACAACACAACTCTTTGTGTTAAGACATTGTTGTTAGAGATATTTATAGTTTTGTGGTCAAAGGACACACACAATAGCAAGTGCTAGTAGTAAGCCACGGAAAATGTCACAAATCCAGAAATAAATATTCTTTATGACCATTCCATTTGCCATTCATTAAAGGACGAACGAAAGAAAGGAAAATTCAAGAAACCTGAACTAGGACACGTCTGAAAAATGACCACACCAACAAATCAACAACAGACAGTCAGACAATATCTTCTCATTTTCATTTTAACTCCATTCATAATATTCGAAATGTTGGAAAACTTGAAAATGATTTACGATTTTGATATTTATGATATGCCGCCGCGGTGGGTATATCTCTGAAGTAGAACAACAACGGCAACAACAACAGTAATGTCTACAATAAATGTTAACTGAAATGAACTTCAATTACTGCCTTGAGAGTGTTGGCGGTTTACATTTCCCAGTTAACAAATTAAATATGAAAAGGGAATCTTTATTTATAATTGAGTTTTTATCTAATCTAAATTGTACATCCCGTGCCAATAAAACTACGCCCAAAAGTTGCACTGTGGTTTTTTGAAGAAATTAGGCAGAGTAGAGAAACTAAAGACATATTTGGAGGGACAGAATTTAGGTAAGTATTATATTTTAAAGTATTTGCAGAGCCTTTTCCTGATCAAATGAAGAGTACATAAATAATTCCAGTTCGTTTGTGGATATATTTGCATTTAAAGTTAAACTATAACATCTGGAGATGAAAGCACGAGGGGAAACTATTTAGGTAAATATTACATTTTGAATCATTCTCGGAGACCTTTCCTGGTCAAATAGAGTATATAAATAATTTCACTTCGTTTGTGTATATATTTGCATTTAAAGTTGAACTATAACTTCTGGAGATGAAAGCACGAGGGGACACTATTTAGATAAATATTACATTTTGAATCATTCTCGGAGGCCTTTCCTGTTCATATATAGAGTAAATATATAATTCCACTTCATTTGTGGATATATTTGCATTTAAAGTTATACTATAACTTCTAGAGATAGGTTTGGTTTAGAGCGACAACCTGTATGCCAGGCTCTCTTAGACTATGTAGTTAATTGGGCTACCACGGGGACGTAAGGAAACAAATACGTTTTTCGTAGTCCATACCGTTGACCAATTCGATTGCTTTAAAATAAACATCAACAAAGTTTTCTAACTCCTAAAGAAATGTGAGCCTAAGGTAGCCCGCGCTTTCTGGAGGGGGCACAGACTATTGATTTCTCGTCTTCGTCACCGCATCTTTTGCAAAATTCATTTCGCAGAACCTTCTCTCTGTGTGCCGCCCAATAAGGTAGTGACCCGGCATGACAGTCACGATAAGTAAAAAAATCCGGTCTCGAAAACGACCGCAGGCTGTTTGTGGGTTCGAAGTTTAGGCAGGGCCACATCAGCTTGGAATGTACTCGTATGTAGATCCTGACTAGTAACCGCCTACCATTTATTGCCCCAAGGGTAAACCCACCAAAAAAGTTTGCATGTCGGTGGAGGCATTTCAGGCATATTATAGTTCCCCTGAAGTAGATAAGGTAGTTTCTAGTATTGAAAGTTAATTTTCTGTCCCTTGGCATGCCCTTGCGGCACTGCAATTCTTGAATTCAGCATGACAGTTTCGAGGGATTTAAGATCATTCTGCGTATCTGAGAAAATATTGATATCGAATACTAATTCTCAGACAATATGCTACCTCTCTAATAGCTATGTTTTCTGCCTAGTACATACTACAGTGAGCAGACAGATATAGCTCCTTAGAAAATACACCAAAGCCCACTTGATTCTTAAGTCTGGAACTGTCAGTATAGAAGTTCGCGTGTATCTTATGTCAAGTTATGAGATTATTTCATTCTGATCTAACAGAAGGTGAGCCTATGGTAGCCTCCACTTTCGAATGAGAGCGCTCACAGACTCAAATGTGTTCTATTGATTCCTACTCTTCTTCTTCACCGCAGCTTCTGCAAGTTATTTCGCCAGATATTCAGTTTTTTTTTGCGTTTCACCCAATAAAACAGTAACCTATCATAGCAGACACGACAAGGGAGATGTCCGATAACTATAGCAGGCCGTTGATGTGTTTAGAGTTTTAGTGGGGACACATCAGTTCATGACTAGTGACCACCTGTCATTTGTTGTTTAGTGTAATATATCTCAAGAAGACCTAGCAGGGCGCAAGAGGCATATTCCAGTTCCCCGAACACGTGTAAGATAGTTCTAGGCTTGTATGTTTACCTGTTTTGCAGATCCCTGATATGACCCTGTGGCCCTGTACCTAAAGAAGGTGAACACCGAATAGTTCCGCCGTCTCGTTAAAAGACTTGCGATAGTCAAGGGAAGTATTTAAATTTAGGAAGACTGCTTCCAGGAACGGTATAGTAGCCTGACTATCAAAGAAAATATTAATACCGACTTTAGTCAGAATAGTCCGTCAGCCATTCTGCTACATCTGTAATAGCTAAGATTTGTGCCTGGTGGCCAATACAGTAATCAGACATTCTTTTTGCAAGTGATGACCCTAATTTCTTAGAAGACACCAAAGCTTCCTTTGATTGTTAGGTTTGGAACCTGTCGGTATATAAGTACAGAACATCAGCCAAGTTTGCGAACTCACCAAAGAAATATGAGTCTACGGTAGCCTGTCACCTTCTAGAGAGCACGGGCACAAACATAGAAGGTGTTCTGTTGATTCCTCCTCCTCTTTGCCACCACAGCTTCTAAAAGTTATTTCGCTAAACAATCAGTCTCTCTACGAACCGTCCAATAGGCCAGTGGTCCTTTATGAAAGACACGAGAAGTGAGACGTCCGGTCTCGATGATGCACTTCCTGCCTAGTGACCACCTGCAATTTGTTGCCTTAAGAACAATTTCTCTAAAGAAGAGCTTACAGGTCGCTAAGGACATTCCAGACATATTCCAGTTCTGCTGGAGCATGTTCTGTAAGTTTATCTACTTTGCAGTTTCGAAATTTTTGTGGATATATTTGCATTTAAAGTTAACATATCCTTTTAAATTTGATAACAAATGTTTTAAAGAGAAGATAGATGAAAAAATTTACGAACTAAAATTTTCTTAAATATTAATAGAAATTTATCGTTCAGTGCCCTAATTTTCAGAGGTGTTCGCCACACAGAGGGGACTGTTTGGTTGTGACAAGGGATATTATCACAAACCGATTTTTCACTGCTGATAGAATCATTATTTTAAATTGCCTGGAGCAAAAATTGACGTGAGATACAATTGATTGTTATATTGGTCAAAGCTACAAATTTGACAGAAGTGTATACATTTTTCAAGTTGAAATGAAATGGAATTCTCAATCTTAAAACCTATCTACATATTTGTGGCAGTATTTGCATTTAAATTTAATTTAAACTCTTCGGCTCCAGATCTATTTTTAGCAATAAATCTTAAAAGAAACCACTGTTTTCTTCCCGGTACCAATTTATAGACAGACATTTTCGACATTCCTATGTATGAATGTGTAGCGGTAGGGTAAACGAAAGGTTTGGGGAAGCACATCGGAGAGTGGAGTATGTCTGTCTGTCCGTTCGTCCGTCTGTCTGACTACATCACATGTGCCACTTACTCACTAATTTACCGGCAAGGTTGGCGCAACTAATGAAGCTCTTAAGGTCTAAATGTAGTCGTCATATCCTCCGAATAACTAAATAACCAATATCAGCCCTCATCCCTCCGCCTAATGGCAGGACCTACCGCTATAAATTGAGTTTTCAAAAAATTCAACCAATTCCAATGATGGCGGTGGTGTGTTGGTGGGTATTGGTTAGGAAACCTGTTTCCTCTACCAACGACCGGTATTGTTTTTCCCATTTCGGTTTGGTTGGTCGTTCGTCGTTTTTTATTTTTAATTAATAATAACAACACAGCAAAATTAATTCTACGGTATTCCTTGGCGTTTTGTGCCGGTCAACACACACTCACTCAGATAATTGATTCTCAAAAATACAAAAAAAAGATATATAAAAAAACTAAATGACGACGACGACTGCAACGAGGAGCGCATGCGTTTTAAGATCTGGGTGTCTTCAAGGCAAAAGATCGCCATCGCCATCAGCATTGCCACCAACTGCCGGGTTCGATCGATCGCTCGCTAGCTGACTTAGCTTAGCTGTATCAGTCAGCAGCTGATGCTTATCACTTTATAGATCTGATTTTCTGATAACGTCTCTCAATGGAGGCAAGCATTTAATAAATTTTTTGCCCCTTTCGTCTTCATCTTGCGGCGGGCGTTCTCCATGGTGGCTTCATTTTATTTTCTACCACTCTTTCGTTTTCCGAAATTGGAATTCCATGGCATCCGTCATCTTGCAGAGTTTTTTTCTTAATAGTTTCACAGTCGGTTTTTTGTCCATCTTCAACAACGTGAATGTATAATTACAGGTCCTGGCAAATGACATTACAAAACACCATAAACCAATACCGCACCGCCACTATACCAGATGTGTTTATGACTTCTTCTTTTTCTAGCCTCTTCCCAGGCAGATGTGGGTAAGAAAACATATCATAATCGATAAACGTTTATTTTAATCAATTTTCTAAGATCTAATATACATTATCTATCTCGGGCGGTGAAATTTGAACAAAGAAGCTATGTCATCGCTTTAAGATAACATTGTAAACTCCTAGCTAGCGGTTATTTTTCACGATAGACTTCTGGTTCAAGTACAATTTCTAATCGATTTTCTTAGAGTTATTGATAACGTAAAACCGGAAATTTTTCATATAGCCTAAAAAAACTGCACGGAAATAAACTCTCCGAACATTTGGGGATTAGATCTTTCCGACACGGCCATTATTTAGCTGAATGACATTTGTATACCTTGAAATCATTAAAGAGCTTTAGAAGAAACACGCTAGTCGGGTAGATTCCAATGCCATGCTTTTTTGCACAGAGAAATGTAGGCTAATTTCAAGGAAGGTTAATCTCATCATAGCATCCATTGTAAAACTAAACTAAATATATATAATTATCTGTCATTAATGTAGCCGATTGAAAATCTTTGGGCAGTTGGAGGAAGAAGTTCTAATAAACGAAAATTTTTGGTGGATATTTTTGCATTTAAAGTTAATCTCGCTAATCGAAATTTAATGTAAGAATTCATATATGTTAAGAAGCTGGCATCGATCGAGACAGTAACCTTTAAAGTTTTATCTGGTGTTTCATCAAAAAAACCTTGATTTTAAAGTAACCTATAGTTTTTTAAAAAACTTTGATAATTAACATTTTTGGAAATATTTCATGCTAATAATTTCATTGAACATATTTCCATCGGAACTTCTGCCTGCTCTGTGTTGCCTTGCATTCAAATCGGCAGGTATGTGGATATCCTACAAAGGATGTAGGATAACCACAAACAGTTGCAGTTGTTGGTATTCTTGTTCCGATGTGCTTTTCAGCCAAGATCCGGATGAGGAAGATCTAACTAAGTTATATCACGTTTGCAGAAACCCCTCAACGGAAATAATTTATGAGAATTGCGAAAGATTTTTAAGCTTGATGACATCGGTATCGTCTTACAGATAAAGCAGTATGTATTTTAGTCATAGCTGGATAAGCACACACTTTTATACTCTTTCACATTCCAGCAGCCATTAGGTAGTGTCCCATCAGTATGTATATTAAAGTATATGATTACCAGAATTAAGACATGTCTCATAAAAGGAAATTTTTACGCTCTGAATTACCGAAAACACTGAGTCCGCAAAACTCTATAGCAAAACTAGAAATTATATCCAAGGGACCTATGTATATTATGACCAATTTCTGCAAACGGAATACGCGATGTTGGACCCGTCTTAAAGGAGACAATCTTTAAGCTCAAACGAATGCCAAAAATTCAGCAAACTTTTCATTAAATATCCGAATTTGGACATGACTCTGGAAAAAATTTCTTTAAATCGGCCGAATCCTGGAAATGTAAAAAAAATGTCTATTTGTAGCCGAAATTGGCAATTCTGCATGAACGCAGTGGGGATTAAGAACGCAGTGGGGATTAAGTCCCGCTTCTTAGGAGATATCTGAGTATATTTCAACTTCTGTGATTGCAACAGTAGTTTTTGTTTCTCCCTCGACTGTCGCAGATCTTTTAACGCGACGGTTGAGCATCCAGCACCAGAGATGAAAAAACTGGCTACGTTAGTGTTAGTTCTGACGGGGCGCTGCCTGATTGTCCAATTGGGAATTGAGTACAATGACTTCTGCCGAATTTGTGTACATGAGGAAAAAGTTAAGGGCATTGAGCACCGCATTGCGTAAACGAAGTCTGGGTCAACCTTTCTAGAAAGTGTAACAGATCTGCCCGCTGCAAAAACAGTAGTTTTGTTTCGTCCTCGACTGCCGCAGATCTTTTAACGCGATGGCTGAGCATCCAGCACCAGAGATAAAAAACTGGCTTCGTGAGTGTTAGTTCTGACGGGATGCTGTGTGATTGTCCTATTGGGAATTGAGTAAAATGACTTCTGCCGAATTTGTGTACATGAGGAAAAAGTGAAGGGCATTGAGCACCGCATTGCGAAAACGAAATCTGAGTATACTGGGGTCAACCTTTCTAGAAAGTCTAACAGATCTGCCCGTTGCCGATATTCCCATTTTTGTTAACTTTGTGTATCAAACAGGTTAGTTTCGATGCGGGATAGCACTAGGGACCTAAATTGGTCTATGTGAGCTGGTAAAACCAGCTGCTACCTTGACTAAACCTAAACCTAATGTAGATATCCTGCGAAGGGTGTATTGTCGAAGAGCTACATCCATACATTTTATATGCTGTAGTTACAATTGCTGTTCTCATTTGATTTTCGGAGAGAGTTACGGCGGCGGTCCCAAAATTAGCTGACCTAACAAAGAAAACATAACAAATTTGGGAATATTTTTCTTTATTTCTCAACATGATCTCCTTTTAGCTCGATACACATTTTACGATTTGCAATAGCTTCGATACCCTGTCTAGCTCCGGAAAATATCCACCAACCGCAACCTCCACCTCTTCATTGCTGGCAAATCTTTTTCCACAAAGCCATGTTTGGAAACAAAAAATAATCAAGTGCTGATGCTCGCAATAGTGATAGTGATAGATCGCAATAGTGGATGTGTGAACTGGTGCATTGTCTTGTTTGTGAGCAAACACGGCACCCATCTTGCGCACAGATTTCTCATCATCAGATTTTTCGTCAATATGCGATGTATAGCACTTCTTGAAATGTCTATGACTTTAGCTAGCTCACCGACCTTCAACCGACGGTCATTCAATACAATTTTGTGGGTTTTTTTAACCATTTCTGGCTTGAAGAACTCAATTAGTCGACCAGTACGGTGTTCGTCTCGGCAGCTCGTACGGCCCCGTTAAAACTCTTTCAGTGCTATGAAGGGCCTATTGTAGGATGTCTCTAAAAGTATCTGTAAACTTCATTCTAACCGCTATTACAATATCATCTACATAGCCAATAACCTTAACGCCCATCTTCTTCAGAGAAAGTAGAATGCTCGTTCATGACGAGATTCCCTAGTAGAGGAGTCAGAACTGTCCCTTGAAGGGTCCCTCAGCTGACAAATCTGTGGAGGTCTCACTTTAAGCTAACCGAAATGCGTCTCTTAATCAGAAAGTTATGAATGAATCTTCGTATATTCCCAGCAAAAAATAAAAGAAGTACTTCCAAAAGAATAACATTATAAGTACTTCCAAATCATAAGTATGAACTTTTTTTCGACATTTAGTGAAGTTCTTCTAAATAACTAACCAAAATGTAATTTCGGAATATAAATTACTAACCCTAGAATGCATAATTTCAAAACGATTGGATGTAAAATAAAGCTTCAGAAGAGATAAAAGTCCAGATCGGAAGGAACATATATATGAGGGCTATGAAATATATGTAAAATACTGCTTCTATAGTGCTAAAGGGAAGAAATATATATTTATATGGCGGCTATATTAGAATTAGTGAATGATTCTGGAAGCTAGTCGACTTCATCAACCAAATTTCGATTCAGTCGACTAGGTCGATTAATCGGAGCTAAAAGTCGACTTTTTCATAGTCGATTAAAATAACATAAAGTCATTTCAAAGTACTGATTTTCTTCGAAATATGTTAAATTGTGGAATTGTAGTACATTGGATTGCGATAAAAACTGAATTTATCAATAACACTTTATACTTTCCAAAAATGTTGATATATCGTCATCAGAAATGCCCAAGAGCGTAACCCTCAAAAAATGAAAATTCGCTTTTCGTCCAAAAATCACGATTTTATTGAAAAAAAAAGACGTAACATCAAGTGCTCGTTTCTGATAAAGCACAAAAGGCGTAACCCACATTGTATTAAACAAAACGTACTGTATTCATCTATTTAACCTTCGAAGTTGTTCTCTTGTTGCTGTTTTGATTTTTGTCAATCGTGTTTGACAACTATTTTAGATGCAAAATTCTATTCTGTATTTAAATTTGGCCTTTATCTGAATGGTATCCACTTTTTTATTAAATTTCGTAGTGTGCAGGATTCTATAAACTAATCTTTGCCAAATTTAATAATGATCTGAAGTAAAACATGAAAACACATTTTTCCAACCTTGCTAGTGGATTCTCGGATTAAAAAATTCTTTGTGCAAACTATAGTACATTTGACTAAAATATGACTTCTATTTAGCTTAGATGCCAAATCGGAAGGAACACATCCATGCGACTATGTGGGGCTATATGCAAATTTGAACCGATATTGTTCACACAGATATTAACTGTTAAAATAAGATACTCTTTACCAAATTTCATGAATATCGAAAGGAAATTATATCTTCTATAGAGGGAATAAGCTAAATCGAAGGAACATTCATATATGTTATATGCATGCATACCGAAAGGAAATTATATCTTCTATAGAGGGAATAAGCTAAATCGAAGGAACATTCATATATTTTAAGATATCTGGTTCTAAACTGATATTCAAATAGTTGAGAGATTTTTGATCGTTCGCCGTAGACGAAAGAAAATAAGTTTTATAAACAGGCCCTATATCTAAAAACGGATTGTCTTTAAATTTTTATACGAATTGTCTTGTCTCAAAATAAAGATATGTGCAAAATTCCTTTGAGATCCGACTATATTTGTGACCAGCACATTAATTACAAGAATGCATGCCCAGACTGACATAGCTAAATCGGTTCAGAAAGTGATTCTAAGTCGATCGGTATAATAAACGATGGTTCTATATATCTCTTCTCATTTTGGGTGTGAGAAACAAATGCATAAAATTATAATAAATTGTACCACAGTGTGATGTAGGCTATAATTAAATAATTTTAAAAGAAATTATGGTAATTAAATATAACCTACCATACTTTCTGTACCACACTGTGGTACTTTACTACTCTCTCAACCGGGGCTACGGAAAATACATAGCGCCGCACTATGTATTACAGTGTAAAATAAAAATACTTTTTTATTGGTGAGAATGTTGATCATTTGCGAAAATGTTACTAGAAATTACACTATGGGGTCATTCGGTCACACTTTTCAAGAGCCAGCTACATCATACAGATTACAAACATCTTCAAATGTCCTAAACTTACTTACATATACATATATGGTCGTTTATCTCTTTGGCCAATAGTATATAATTTATACGTTCCCTTCCCAATGTCAACATTTGTATTCCTTTAAAATATGAAATCTCTGGACCCAAAGATGTTAATAAGAACGACATACATTCATCAAATAAATACAACACCTAAAAAGCAAATCTTACAGTGCTTTAAAAGGAGTTGCGCAAAAGTGGTGACAAAGAAGTACTTCCCCGGCGCGACAACCCCTTGTTAAATTCATTGGTGAAAATCCAAATTAGAACAACTTCCGGATCATAAGTTGGGGATTTTTATTGCTTCTTTGGATGCTCTTTTTTTGCTGGGTTGTTATCAACTTTCAGGTTTGCCAGAGCCGTAGCTATTGCCGCAGAAATCCTAATTTACCTTTTTCATTTATCTGGCTATTTCCTAAAACAGGGTGTCGCTGGTAAAGTAGCTTAAAGCGGCGTCAGTGACATTTGAACTTTCCGTGTTCTTGGCTTAAATTTGTTTTTCATCAACCAGAAAGACATTAAAAACAAATCTAAATATTATGTCGTTTGTGTTGTTGTTTTGTTTTTCTCCGTGTGTTTTGATAACATAACCATTCACCTTATATACGCTGTGTGTAAATATCTTGTGTCTACTTATTTGTAGCTCGTATATCTTTGAAATTTCACTTTAATATTGACCGCATTGATGACGCTGATGCCGGACTGACTGCCGCATTGGTGATGGCTATGTTGGTGGGTACACTGGGCCGAAACTGGGCCTAAGACATGGATGGGCTGCTGATTTGAACAGTTTTCTTTTCTTTCCTTTTCAGAAGACGAAAGCAATTTCCACGTATCTCTTTTAGACGTATGCACCTCCAATGTGGCTATGTGTCCCCTTCCAATAAGTTGTGGCTTCATTTTGGTGGCGTTGTCTTCTTGGGACGTTTTGTCTTCGTTCGTTTGTTCGTCTTTTTTTTTTGGTATTTTTCCGTATAAATTGATTTTCAAGTGGCTCCGCCAAAAAAGCCAATCTTTTCTTTCATTGGTATTTCCGATAAGAGACATGCTGCCAATGGCAGCATCACATTTACCATTTGCCCCCATACAAAATGATGGTCGGCCGGTCGGTTGGACGATCGATCGGTCGGTGTCCACTTCACTCCAGAAGAAATGCCCCCAAAGACAACGAAGAAGTAGCAGGTATTTTGTTTATGGTTTCTTTGAGTTTTGAGGTACGCCTGTCTGTCCGTTCGTTTTGTCCGTCTGTCCTTCTTATTTTAGAGGAATTTAAAAGACAAATACGTGCTGCTGCTGCCGGCTGCCGCAAGATAACAAATATTTTATGTAAATTTATATTGAAAGGCCTTAATATTGGTTATATGGACGGATAGGTTGGTATTGGCTTTCGGGAAATAAATGAATCATTTCAACTCGGCAGCCATTCATTCATTCTTTCAATCCTCAAGAACACCTCTTTCTCCAAATTCTATGATCAGGAAAGAGGTAATGTTTTCAAATACGAATATTCAATTCCAGCTAATGTGATTACCAGAGAAATTGCCACCCATTTGTAAATAAATCATCTACCGAAATGAGTTTAGCAATTTACCTGACCGTTTTTGGCCAAAATGACCACCAAGCCACACCAAAACCAGCAGCAGCACCACCACAATGTTATTGTTAAGTCCTGCTCGTGTGTCCAAACAAAACAATGGCAAACAAATATTATTTCGTAAGGCTACACCCACCTTTAAGGCGACCATCAATGAACAACTAACCAACCAAACAGTCTCTAAGTAAGAAGATGAGATGAGGAAGGAACCAACCAGTTCAGTGGGAGTTTCAGAATTGCTGTGGTAATTTTGTTCCCATACCCTTTTGAAGAGTGTGTGACATTATTGGGAAGAGGAAGTGGGCGTCATGTCCTCGTCCGTACCACCTCCCTGAACACGCGCTCACCGCTTACCCATATTTAACTAACAAAGCCAATCGATGGCAATTGCCATCAAATTGTTTTCCAATTCTTCGGCTTCCACTAATTGCTCGTAATATCGGATTAAAAACAAAAATTTCAGCTGTCGTTTGTTTAACACTCACTAATTGCCGCTTTAGGTGGACTGACGGAAGGACGGACGGACGGACAAAGCGTTCATAACTTTCGGTTAAGGTCCGCTGCTGCAGCCACCGCCACCAGCAATGGGCCCGGGAATGGAAAGTGTAAATAATTGTTTTGGCAAAAGAAACAAAAAAAAAGAATAAAACGCTACAATTTTTGGTTTTCTTTCTTTTTTTGGGAGGCGTTTATTTGCGAACAGATGTGTTGTCCAGCCAACGAAAATGCCTGTGGCCCTCTTTTGTGTACATTGGGTCGGGTTTGTTGGTCGGTTGTTGTTTGGTGGGAAGAGTTGGTTTTCGGAGAAATTAAAGCAATTCCTTTGCCATCAGCCACATCCACAAATCACACATTTTGGACAACTGGTGTTGTCCAAACGGCATAGTTCATGCTTTAATTAGGCAACAAATAAAATTTCATGGCTATTTGCTGCGTCCGTTTTGCTTGTGTCCCTTAGCCGAGCAAAATAGTAGGTGGAGATTGAAATATTAAAAAGCGTTTAAATTTTCTCAGGAAATATAAGGACCAAGTCTGATTTTAAATAGAAACGAAATATGAATCATATGTAATAAACAGCTGTTTGCTTCTTTGTAAATTTTAAAGGTTCTTAAACAGGGACACCGCTAAACACAAACTTCGATTTATTATCGAAATGTGATTTCTCATTGTCATCGAAAATCAATAGGCTAGTGGAAATCCTGTCAGATTCCAGGCAAAAACACGAAATCCCATCACATTAAGAAATAATTCGATAAAATAAAATAATATAAAATAAAATAAAATAAAATAAAATAAAATAAAATAAAATAAAATAAAATAAAATAAAATAAAATAACATAAAATAAAATAAAATAAAATAAAATAAAATAAAATAAAATAAAATAAAATAAAATAAAATAAAATAAAATAAAATAAAATAAAATAAAATAAAATAAAATAAAATAAAATAAAATAAAATAAAATAAAATAAAATAAAATAAAATAAAATAAAATAAAATAAAATAAAATAAAATAAAATAAAATAAAATAAAATAAAATAAAATAAAATAAAATAAAATAAAATAAAATAAAATAAAATAAAATAAAATAAAATAAAATAAAATAAAATAAAATAAAATAAAATAAAATAAAATAAAATAAAATAAAATAAAATAAAATAAAATAAAATAAAATAAAATAAAATAAAATAAAATAAAATAAAATAAAATAAAATAAAATAAAATAAAATAAAATAAAATAAAATAAAATAAAATAAAATAAAATAAAATAAAATAAAATAAAATAAAATAAAATAAAATAAAATAAAATAAAATAAAATAAAATAAAATAAAATAAAATAAAATAAAATAAAATAAAATAAAATAAAATAAAATAAAATAAAATGAAAATAAAATAAAATAAAATATGGGCATTTCCAGAGAAAGGTCCACCACGATGAGAAAAATAAAAGTTGATAAAATAATGTTTTTTTCTTTTATATTGTTAAAGAAATATTTGAATTTAAAGAATATAATGAGTTTACAGCATATTTTTATTTTTGTTGTGAAATATTTGAACAGACATCGAAGTCACAAATATTTTTTTTCCATTTTTGGCCCCTTTAGGTGTTGGTTTTGCATTTCACTGTTATTTGTTATATATTCGTTTTATGGTTGCAATCTTCGTTAAAGATCTTTGTACCAACAACAAACTATTAGGAAAATAGAAACAGAGATAAAGCAAGCATCGACTAACGGTAAATTTGTAAGTTTCTTTCACCTGCTATTTTGGTGTCACGTTCGCGATAACAAAACGCAGTTTTGTATCAGAACTGCTCATCCAGTCGAAGCAAGTAATTGAAAATTTATATTCAAACAAAGTTAATTGTGCTTAATTAATAAAAAACAAAAATCGTTTGCTGTTGCTTTTAAGAAAGCTTTAATTTTAATCAAAAGTTTGTCGCGTTCGCCATCTTAGTTGGACATATTAGAATAAAATTTTTTTTTTTCATATTTGCTTACTTTTTGTGCGGATGAGTAAAAATAACAATAAAGAAGCATCACGACGACATTTGGAAAACATTAAAACAGAAAGAAATTAAATTAAAAAAATTTAATTAAAAAAAATAAATTAAATTAAATTAACAAAAATTAAATTTAAAATTAAAAAATTAACAAACATGTGTTCCTTATTATTATTATTATTATTCTTACATTTGTAAGTGTAGAAGTTATACTTTTGTTTTTCTAAATGCAATTATTACGTGAGAGAAATAATCTCGCGTTAGGAATGTCGCGTGCGGAATTTACACTAAGAGCGGCAAAAAAAATCCAATATATATATTTTAACATGACAACTTCTAATTAAAAACTACATTAGTCTATTTTAGTTTGAAAAAAATTGCATTACAAAATTCTGTTTCAATTCGCAGATTTTTGAATATTTGTAGATGCAGTCGAAAACGAGTTCTATTTTTTGTCGCGTTCGGGATCCCATGTTTTTTGCCAATATATCAGAAAGCAACTAATCGACCAAACCTGCCTTTTGCCCTAAATATAGTGCTACTAAAATGCTATCGAAAAATGTATACAACAAAAAAAAATTTTAGATTTCTTTATTTTGTTTCACTTTAAAGGCGTACGAATGTCGCGTTCGGCATCCTGGAAATACCCATATATTAAAATAAAAATATATGCTTAGCATATATACTAATATAGGGTGATCCTAGTAGAGATACTTTTTTCAATAGCCTTTTTTGACAGATCACGTGATGGACCATCTGAGACGTAGCCTCGGCCAACATTTGATAGACATAATCTTCAAAAAATAAATGCCAAATAATGTTCTTTCAAATGATAATAAACATTCCCCATTCAATTTGAATTTTCTCTGTTTTTATACCCTACACCACACTGTGGTACAGGGTATTATAAGTTTGTTTCACGGCAGATGTTTGTAACACCTGAAAATAAAACAGCTAGACCCACCTTAAAGTATACCGATCGACTCAGAATCACTAGTTGAGTCGATTTAACGATGTCCGTCCGTCCGTCCGTCTGTCCATGTAAAGTTGTTCGTCGACTACAGGTCGCAATTTCACTCTGATCGTTCTGAAATTTTGCAGTTTAGAGTATATCACGGCTGTTAAGATCGCTATTGAATTTGGTTGAAATCGGTTCAGAATTAGATATAGCTCCCATATATATCTTTCGTCCGATTTGGCCTTTTAGCCCTATAGAAGCTGTATTTTACATCCAATCGTTTTGAAATTTAGAATGGTAGAGTTTCTTGATCCATGAACCAACATTGCCGAATTTGAAGAAAATTGGTTAAGATTTAGCTATAGCTTCGTCCGATTTTGCTCTTTAGTCCTGTAGAAGCTGTATTTTACATCCAAACATTTTGAAATTTAGAATGGTAGAGTTTCTTGATGCATGAACCAACATTGCCGAATTTAAAGAAAATCGGTTAAGATTTAGCTATAGCTCCCATATACATATATGTTTCGTCCGATTTGGCCATTTAGTCCTATAAAAGCTGTATTTTACATCCAATCGTTTTGAAATTTAGAATGGTAGAGTTTCTTGATGCATGAACCAACATTGCCGAATTTAAAGAAAATCGGTTAAGATTTAGCTATAGCTCCCATATATATGTTTCGTCCGATTTGGCCATTTAGTCCTATAAAAGCTGTATTTTACATCCAATCGTTTTGAAATTTAGAATGGTAGAGTTTCTTGATGCATGAACCAACACTACCGAATTTGAAGAAAATCGGTTAAGATTTAGCTATAGCTCCCATATATATGTTTCGTCCGATTTGGCCATTTAGTCCTATAAAAGCTGTATTTTACATCCAATCGTTTTGAAATTTAGAATGGTAGAGTTTCTCGATGCATGAACCAACATTGCCGAATTTAAAGAAAATCGGTTAAGATTTAGATATAGCTCCCATATATATCTTTCGTCCGATTTGGCCTTTTAGTCCTATAGAAGCTGTATTTTACATCCAATCGTTTTGATATTTAGAATGGTAGAGTTTCTTGATCCATGAACCAACATTGCCGAATTTGAAGAAAATCGGTTAAGATTTAGCTATAGCTCCCATATATATGTTTCGTCCGATTTTGCTCTTTAGTCCTGTAGAAGCTGTATTTTACATCCAATCATTTTGAAATTTAGAATGGTAGAGTTTCTTGATCCATGAACCAACACTACCGAATTTGAAGAAAATCGGTTAAGATTTAGCTATAGCTCCCATATATATGTTTCGTCCGATTTGGCCATTTAGTCCTATAAAAGCTGTATTTTACATCCAATCGTTTTGAAATTTAGAATGGTAGAGTTTCTTGATGCATGAACCAACATTGCCGAATTTAAAGAAAATCGGTTAAGATTTAGCTATAGCTCCCATATATATGTTTCGTCCGATTTTGCTCTTTAGTCCTGAAGAAGTTGTATTTTACATCCAATCATTTTGAAATTTAGAATGGTAGAGTTTCTTGATGCATGAACCAACATTGCCGAATTTAAAGAAAATCGGTTAAGATTTAGATATAGCTCCCATATATATCTTTCGTCCGATTTGGCCTTTTAGTCCTATAGAAGCTGTATTTTACATCCAATCGTTTTGAAATTTAGAATGGTAGAGTTTCTTGATCCATGAACCAACATTGCCGAATTTGAAGAAAATCGGTTAAGATTTAGCTATAGCTCCCATATATATGTTTCGTCCGATTTTGCTCTTTAGTCCTGTAGAAGCTGTATTTTACATCCAATCATTTTGAAATTTAGAATGGTAGAGTTTCTTGATCCATGAACCAACACTACCGAATTTGAAGAAAATCGGTTAAGATTTAGCTATAGCTCCCATATATATGTTTCGTCCGATTTGGCCCTTTAGTTCTATAGAAGCTATATTTTACATCCAATCCTTTTGAAATTTAGAATGGTAGAGTTTCTTGATTCATGAACCAACATTGCCGAATTTGAAGAAAATCGATAAAGATTTAGCTATAGTTCCCATATATATGTTTCATCCGATTTGGCTCTTTAGATCCAATCGTTTTTATACCCTACACCACATTGTGGTACAGAGTATTATTTAAGTATAAAATGTCCCAAAAGTAAATTTATGTAAACAATTTATACATGAATTACAAAATTTATATATCAGAGTTATACAATATTACGAGAGTGGTGTAGGGTATTATATAGTCGGCACCGCCCGACTTTAACCTTTCCTTACTGGTTTTCTTTAAAAAAGTAGGGAACCTCGGAATGGATCACCCTATATTATGAAATATTTATTTTTGGTGGCTCTTTTTGTGTGAGATAACCCCCATTTATAACAGGACTGTAGGAATTTTAAAAACTTTGCACTGTGCAAAAATTTGTATTATTCATACGGATTGGTTTTCACAAAATGGGTATAGAAGTTATAAAAAAAATTGAATTTTTCTAGAATAATTTGTTTAAATTGAATTTTTCTAGAAACATTTGCTTAAATTGAATTTTTCTAGAAAAATTTGCTTAAATTGAATTTTTCTAGAAAAATTTGCTTAAATTGAATTTTTCTAGAAAAATTTGCTTAAATTGAATTTTTCGAGAAAAATCTGCTTAAATTGAATTTTTCGAGAAAAATCTGCTTAAATTGAATTTTTCGAGAAAAATCTGCTTAAATTGAATTTTTCTAGAAAAATCTGCTTAAATTGAATTTTTCTAGAAAAATCTGCTTAAATTGAATTTTTCTAGAAAAATTTGCTTAAATTGAATTTTTCTAGAAAAATCTGCTTAAATTGAATTTTTCTAGAAAAATTTGCTTAAATTGAATTTTTCTAGAAAAATTTGCTTAAATTGAATTTTTCTAGAAAAATTTGCTTAAATTGAATTTTTCTAGAAAAATTTGCTTAAATTGAATTTTTCTAGAAAAATTTGCTTAAATTGAATTTTTCTAGAAAAATTTGCTTAAATTGAATTTTTCTAGAAAAATTTGCTTAAATTGCATTTTTCTAGAAAAATTTGCTTAAATTGCATTTTTCTAGAAAAATTTGCTTAAATTGAATTTTTCTAGAAAAATTTGCTTAAATTGAATTTTTCTAGAAAAATTTGCTTAAATTGAATTTTTCTAGAAAAATTTGCTTAAATTGAATTTTTCTAGAAAAATTTGCTTAAATTGAATTTTTCTAGAAAAATTTGCTTAAATTGAATTTTTCTAGAAAAATTTGCTTAAATTGAATTTTTCTAGAAAAATTTGCTTAAATTGAATTTTTCTAGAAAAATTTGCTTAAATTGAATTTTTCTAGAAAAATTTGCTTAAATTGAATTTTTCTAGAAAAATTTGTTTGAATTGATTTTTACTAGAAAAAAATTTTTTAATCCAGCGCCCTCTGTCCCCATATGGGGACATCTATTTGAAGACATGTAACTATATATACGATTAAAGACAATATGTATGGACAAAGTTTCATGCCATTACCGCTCTCTGTAATGAGGACAGAGAGCGGTAATGGGTTAATTGAATTTTTCTAGTAAAAATTGTTTAAATTGTATTTTTCTAGAAAATTTGTTTGAATTGAATTTTTCTAGAAAAATTTGTTTAAATTGATTTTTTCTAGAAAAATTTGTTTCAATTGATTTTTTTTAGAAAAATTTGTTTGAATTGAATGTTTCTAGAAAAATTTGTTTGAATTGAATTTTTCTAGAAAAATTTGTTTGAATTGAATTTTTCTAGAAAAATTTGTTTGAATTGTATTTTTCTAGAAAAGTTTGTTTGAATTGAATTTTTCTAGAAAAATTAGTTTGAATTGAATTTTTCTAGAAAAATTTGTTTGAATTGAATTTTTCTAGAAAAATTTGTTTGAATTGAATTTTTCTAGAAAAATTTGTTGAAATTGAATTTTTCTAGAAAAATTTGTTGAAATTGAATTTTTCTAGAAAAATTTGTTGAAATTGAATTTTCTAGAAAAATTTGTAGAAATTGAATTTTTCAGAAAACTTTATTTGAATTTTTCTAGAAAAAAATAGTTGAAATTGAATTTGGTTTTTTGAATTGTTTTAAAAACAAATGTGTCAAAAATGTGTTTATACTAAGTTTTTAAATAAAAATGTCATCAGTCACCATTTTGTATGCGTCCCATGTGTCATTGTTTTTAGCCACATATTAGGCACGGGACAAAAAACAAAGCCATTCAGACTCCATATAGAAAATGACCGTTTTTTGTTACATATGTGACTGTTGTTTATTATATGCGAATATTTAGTTATATAAATATTTAGTCATCTCACTCTCTTTGTTATATACGGCATTTATTTATTCAATTCTCTTTGTGTTCATTTTCACAAAATAACTTCCTGCCAATTAACACAAAACGGAGCCAGAGACAGAGAGCGCAAAAAGACGGAAAATAAACTATATAAGGCACGTTTTAGCAGAAAAGTTTTGCTTTATTTTGGCAACTACCCAGCATGATGATAATCACCGGCATCAGCCACAGAGTCACAACCACATCGACTTCATTTATGTCAGCCCGCAGTGGTGGCCATGTCAATTAGGATGATAGGACGGGATACGGGCTGATGGTGTCATGTGCTGAGCTCTGCTTTGCTGTGGTCTCTGTGACAGCATCCGAATCATCTGAAGTTGCAAATTCAATTGATTGTCACGTGCACAACCTTTTTCTCCTTTTTCAACTCATGTCAAATATACGCCACTAATTGTGATGTGACTCTATATTTCATTTTTTTCTTTGTTTGTTTGCGGAGATGGCAAATGGCAAATGTTTTAGACAGATTTCAGTTTCTGCTGATCTTTGGAAATATGCTAGCTATTCATTCGCCTTTGTTATATTCATATTCATAAAAAAATATTTTGTCAAAACAACATTTTTGGAAATATGAAAGGTGAAGAATGTGCCACATATGAGTTGTATAGATAGCTTAGCTCATCCTAACTCACTCACGTGCATCTCCAGAGGTCACCCTAAAGGGAAGACCTTATGTTGCACGTGATTTTGTTCGCTTACAATCTAAAGCAATTTGTTGTAGCAAACAAGGGTTAAATGAATGCGTTTCACTTCATCAGAGATGTGTTTTTGTTACTTTTAGGATACCATACATAGGTTTTTATGGTCTGGTCTGGCATGTCATGTGTTTTCCTTTGAATAGCTGATACTAGTATGTAACGATGTGTTCATTCCATGATCTTTGTTAGACCGTCAGACCGACCCATCACCTATCCTATATGTATAAGTTCATTTGGCCAAAATAACTAACTTTCCATGGCACTCTGAAATGCATTAAGTCTAGTCTTCCCAGGGTTTGCTATGCAGCACAGTGATGTGGAAATGAAAATTACAATAAAATTCATCAAAATTGCATTTTTTCTGTAAATATCGTCAAAATTTAAATTTTCTATAAAATTTAGTCGAAATTAAGCTTTATAAAACATTTTGACGAAAGTGCAGTTTTCTATAACGTAGAAATTGGATTTTATTAGAAAATTAAGTGAAAAAGCTTTTTTTTAAATTTTGTTGAAGTTACACTTTTCTAGAACAATTCCTCAAAATTGCACCGACCTTTAATCCGGTCAGCCCTTAATTTTAATAAAAAAAATCATGATTGAACAGCTATATTTTCGACAGTTTCGGTTTTTAGTGAAAAGTCTGGTTTTCGGTTTTATTATAAAAGAAATTTTTAAAAAAAATGTTTAAAAAATATAAATTCCAAAGTTTAATACTTTGTTTATATTATCTTTTAAATAGTTTTTTACATTATTTATCATTGTACGTAATTTTAAATCTTGATATAGTTTCAAATCCAAGTTGTATCAAAACTGATAAAATTAGATTTTTGCCTAAAAAACTGCTATCATTTGCTTCAGATTTTTAAAATTATTTTTTCCGTTATTTATAAATATTTTCTTCATAGATACGAGTATATATTTTTTATAATAAAATAAATAATCATCATTTAAGGTTTAAAGATCGATTGCTGGATTAAAGATCGATGACTGGATTAAAGGTCGATGATCGGCTTAAGGTCGATGATCAGTGACTAACGAATTAATGATCCATAACATTATTAAAAGAAATTTTGATGAAATGTTCTAGAAAAAGATAATTTCGGCGAAATTTTCAAGAAGAAAGCTATTTATTTAATTATAAAATTTGGGGAAACCTTGTTGAAAAATTCAATTTAGAGGAATTAAATGTTGTATAAAAACACAATTTGGACTATATTTTCTAGAAAAAATACAAATATGCAAAAATATAGAAAAAAAAATAAATTTCAAGGAAATTTCCTGTAGAAATGCAATTTCGGCGAAATTTTCTAGAAAGTTTTAATTTTGTGGAATATTTTGTACAAAAATTAATTTTTGAGAAAATTTTGTAAAAAAATCCAATTTCGACAAAATTTTCTAAAAAAATCCCAGAAACTTTTAAATTTGATGATATGTATATTCTATCTAGGTAAATGTAATTTCGAGGAAGGCTTGTAGAAAAATGCAATTTCGGCGAAATTTTCTAGAAAAAGACAATTGATGAAATTTTGTAAAAAAATGTAATTTCGACAAACTTTTCCAAAAAATGCATTATTGGCTATATATTCTAGAAAAATGCAAATTTGGCAAAATAGAATAAAATATAGATAAATTGAAATTTGACGAAATCTTATAGAAAAATTCAATTAAGAGTAAATGTTCTATAAAAAGGCAATTTGGCCTATATTTTCTAGAAAAAATGCAATTATGTCAAAATAGAATAAAATAAAATATAGAAAAATTCAATTTCCAGGAATTTTTCTGTAGAAATGCAATTCGATTTTTTTTTAGAAAAAGACTATTTTGAAGAAATTTCCTAAAAAAAAAAATTGGGGGAAATTTTATAGAAAAATAAAATTTCTATGAAATCTTGTAGAAAAATGCTATACTTTCTAAAAAAAAGATGGAAATTTGGCAAAATGGAATGAAATAAAATATAAAAATGGAAATTTGGCGAAATTCCTTAGAAAAGTGGAATGTCGAGGAAATGTAATATTGAATATATTTTCTAGAAAATTGGCAAATTTGAATACAATAAAATTTATTGAAAAGTGCAGTTTCAATAAAATGTTCTGCAGAAATGCAATTTCGGCAAAATTCTCTAGAAAACTGCAATTTTGAGGACATTTTGTAGAAAAATTTTCTAGAAAAAATTGATTAATGACTAAAATATGTAAAAAAAGTAAATTTGGCGAAATTTTCTTGGAAAATCTATATTCGAGAAATACAATTTCCAAGAAATTGAAGATATTTCTTAAAAATGATATTCAATTTTGTAGGTAAATTGAACTGTTTATTTTGAAAGTGGCGTAAAAGCCATTCTGTTTTTATACCAAGAGTAGTATCGTTGATAGGCTAGGTGATTAATATAAATATATTATTTACATTCAGGTCATCTCAAGAAGTCAATGTTTCGGAATTAAGTGGAAATTTTCGCATTTGGGTTTTATTAACAACCTGTTTTCAATGATGAATCGAATAAAGCAGAATGGCGTTTACGCCACTTTCAAAACAAACAGTTCAATTCAATTTTGACGAAATCTTGTAGAAAAATGAAATGTCGCGAAATTTTCTGTAAAAATAAAATGTAGACTATTATTTTCTAACAAAAACAAATTTCGCAAAATAGATTAAAATAAAATATAGAAACATGGAAATTTGACGAAATCTTATAGAAAAGGTAATTTCGAGGAAATGTTCTATAAAAATGCAATTTTGACTATATTTTCTAGAAAAATTCAAATATGGCAAAATAGAAAAAAATAAAATATAGAAAATTGTAATATCACCGAAATTTTCTGTAGAAATGCAGTTATGGCGAAATTTTGTACAAAAATGCAATTTTGATAAAATTGTGACAAAAATTAAATTTTGAGGACATTTTCTAGAAAAATTAAATGTCCACAAAATTTTCTAGAAATATTTAATTTTGACAAAGTTTTCTAAAACATGTAAACATGACAAAAATTTCCAGAATAAAATAAATTTGGCGATATTTTCTAGATAAATGTAATTTCGATGAAATCTTGTAGAAAAATTTAATTTTGGGCGACATTTTTTTAGAAAAAGACAATTTCTAAAAAAATATGCAATTTTAAAGAAATTTTTCAGAAAAAGAAAAATATTCTAAATAAATTTAATTCTGACGAAATCTTGTTGAAATATGCAATTTCGAAATTTGACAAAATCTAGAAGAAAAAATTAATTTCGAGGAAATATTCTATAAAAATGCAATTTCGACTATACAGACTGTCTGGAAAAAGCAAATATGGCAAAATAGAATAGAATAAAATATAGAAAAATCTATTTTGACAAAACTTAAAAAAAATTAAATTTGAGAAAAATCTTGTAGAAAAATGAAATTTTGCGAAATTTTTTAGAAAAACGCAATTTTGAAGAGATTTTCTACAAAAAAAGCAATTTTCAGGAGGTTTTGTAGAAAAATGTAAAAATTTTCTATAATTTTATATAATTTTGAGGAAATTTTCTAGAAAAAGGTAATTTTGAGGACATTTTCAAAAAAACTCAATTTGATGAGAATTGTTACAAAAATTTAATTATGACAAAATTTTCTAAAAAAATGCAATTTTGGCGAAATTTCATAAAATAAATTTCAATTTGACGACATTTTCTAAAAAATGAAATTCCGATGAAATTTTCTAACAAAAATAATTTTTTTACAAAATTTTCCAGAACTATTAAATTTTAAGGAATTTTTAAAGAATCTGATATATGGAGAAATGCTATTACGAAGAAAATTTCTATACCAAATCAAATTTGGCAACATTTAAAAAAAATCTATCTCTAGGATATATTTACAAAAATTGAAATTTTCAACAATTTTATAGAAAAATTATAATTTGACGAAATTTTCTAAAAACAAATCAAACTTCCAGGAAATTTGCTATAGAAATTAAATTTTCAGGAAATTTACTAGAAAAATTCATTTTTCACGAATTGATATAGAAAAATTTAAAACCGACGAACATTTTCAAAAAAAAATTAAATTTTGAAAAAAAAATTAAAAAAAATATATTTTCACAAAATTTCAATACGACAGTATTTTCTAGAAAAATGCAATTTTGATGAATTGTTCTAGCAAAAGGTATTTGGACGAAATAATATTTAACAAAATATCCAAATATAAAAATATTTTTTTAGAAAATTTTGACAATTTCTGAAGAAATTCAATTTCGGCGAAATTTTCTGTTGAAATGCAGTTTTGTCGACATTTTGTAGAAAAATTAAATTTTGACGAAATTTTTTGGAAACATGCAATTTCGATTATATTTTCTATAAAAATACAATTTGGAAAACATATTTTAAGAAAACGTAATTCTATAAAAATTCAATTTTAACCACATTTATAGAAATGTACATATATGCCAACATTTTCTAGAAAAAGGTAAATTTTATTAAAATTTTTTAGAAAACTGAAAATTAAAAAAAGGCATTTTCAATGAATTTTATTAACAAATGTAGTTTATTTCTACGGAATTTCCTACAAAAATGCAATTTCCTGAAAATTCCTATAAAAATGAAATTTTGAAGACTTTTTTTAAGAAAATATTTACGAGTTTTGTTGTTTGGTATTTAATTAGAGTTTTTCCCCGATATTTGTAATATCGATTTCGCAAAAAATATATGAGAATTTATGCTATAATACAATTTTGCAATACTGTGCTTCACATCATACCTTGCCTCGTGTATTTTGTAGAAAAAATGCAAAAATGACAAAATTTTCTTAAAAAGGTGCAAATACGAGTACATGTAAATTTTCTACAATTTCGGTGAAATTTTGTAGAAAAATTAAATTTTTACGAAATTTCCTGGAATAATTCAATTTTGCCAAAATTTGAAATATGCAATTTTAAGGAATTTTTCTACAAAGTATTCAATTTCGGATTTTTTAATTTTGTTTTAACATAATTTTGACAAAATTTTGTAGAGAAATGCTATTTTGATGAAACTTTGTATAGAAATGCAAATTAGGAGAAAAAATGTGGAAAAAAATGCTGTTTCCAGGAAAACTTTTATAAAAAAGCAATTTTGACCATATTTTCTGGAAAATATTATACATTTTGTAGAAAAGTGAAAATTCGTGCAATTCAAGGAAATTTGCTGTACAACTGCAGTTCCTAGAATTTATTTTATAAAAATGCAATATTTTCAAAATTTTCTAGAAACAAATTATTTTACGAAATTTTCTTTAAAAATGCAATTTTGTCGGCATTTTAAGTGCAATGTTTGGTTAGATTTTATAGAAAGATAGAATTTCTAAACAATTTATACAATTGCGTTCAAGAAAGATTGCTAGAGAAGATGCAATTTGGTCGAAACATCTCAATTAAGCCATTCGTA
Organism: Eudasyphora cyanicolor; assembly: GCA_963930755.1. Classification (NCBI taxonomy): domain Eukaryota; kingdom Metazoa; phylum Arthropoda; class Insecta; order Diptera; family Muscidae; genus Eudasyphora; species Eudasyphora cyanicolor. The sequence goes on along the minus strand of OZ005738.1, from coordinate 9,387,380 downwards.
CATAGGGACCTTTAACATTATGCTGTTCGATTTTTATTCGGAGTTTTTTTCTACAATATTAGTAAAATCGCTCTATTTGGTCAAAAATATATAAGAATTTCTGCTACAATACGATTTTGCAATACTGTGCTTTACATCATACCTAGCCTGCCTTGCGTATGGCACCAGGTAGGTACCTGTGCCAGTAACATATTGAAACTTGTTGGCCAACAAATTGCTACAAGCTTATCGAAATCACGGTTAGCATAGCAAGTCCAGTAATAAATAGCGTGCGAGCCGAAGAGTGTATGGATACAAAAAAAGTGCTAGGAGTCAATTTAATGCACTTGCTGCTCTTGCTTCTTTGGCAAACATACATAGAGTATTGAGCTCCAGACTAGAGTAAAACGTGCAACCTGGACCAGAAGCAGCCGCAGCAGCAGTAGTAGTAAGAGTATCATGAAAAAGAACAATACAGCAGCAGCAACAGTCGCCACCGCCGCCGCCTAGCCTCTCTGGCTTTTGTTCTATTCATTTAGGTACAATGTAATGGTGAGAATATTCGGACCAAATTATAGTTGAGCAAGACAGGCACCCGAGCAGCAGCAGCCCCAAGAATCAGCAAAACAGCAACTGAATTGTTGCTGTCAGTGTTCAAACGTTTGGCTGCTGTTGGTCAGCGCCTCTTTGCTGGCCATTGTATGGAGGCATAGAGTTATCGTACGTGTGTAGAAGCAAGAACCAGGGACCAAGAACAAACGTTAATGCGTGCCACAAACACTTCAAAAGATCAAACACCAGGCAACTGGGCGCACCATACCACGTACGAGTATTCCACCAGCGACCATTTGCCGCACATTACATTACGTGTCCATACGGGAGGATTGAGAAGGCGGCCGCTTTTACGAGATATGATTAGGAATTTAAATGCTTTTGAATTATTAAATTAGTAAATATCCTGCTTTATCTTTTCCAGATTAAAGTCTGCTGTTGTTGTTCTATGTTTGCAGCAAAAAGACCGCGGTTGCAGGTGCACAATGACTGCTGTTGGCCGTGGTGGTGTCGGTGTGGGCCACCACAATCCACCAAATACCAAGACTTAATTGTATGCCATACTTTGGTGTTTTCCAAGTTCTTAAGACTTGTTAAAATGCCATGTTCTATATTGGCAAAAACTCACGCAAAGGAGGGGTGGTATTATGATCAGGGTTGTAGGAGAATCTATAATGAAATTGTTATTCCGATTTTGTGGTACACTTTTGGGATTTTTGAGGTATTGAAAGAGAAAGACAATTTGTGTCAATGGAAAGCTCTATATCTAAGGCAGTGCAGAATATTATCTGCAAATTATTATGATAACATATTATATTTAGAAAGTTGATTTGAATTTTAAATGAACTTGGAAGCAGAACAGATTTTGTGGTACACTTTTAGGATCCAAAATGCCTTTAATTTGCAATAAGTTGTATATTAGTGGAAAACTATATTTTCAAGGACGTGCAGAATAGTATTTATGTTTATTAATATGTACTTTAACTTTTGCTATTGATTATCATATTTTTTTCATACTAAAACCACTCCAATAAAAATGCAATATTGACGTTTGTGGTAGACTTTTCGGATCTTTACTGTATCGATATGGTAATATTCTGGACTTTTCCAAAGATGTGCAGAATCGTACTAATGAAACACATATATTTATAAAATGATGTAATATTTTTGGTAGAACAAAAGAAAAACTGAGTTTTGTGGTACACTTTATGGTTCTACGTAGCTTTCGAAATTTAAGTAAATGTATATTAGTGCAAATCTTTTTTTCCAAAGAAGTGCCGAATCATATTGTTGTTTACTTTTATACTTCAGTTCAGAGTTTTTCACATTGCAGTTTTTTGATCCCATTACAAAACCATACAGACATTTGTGGTACACTTTTCGGGGTTTTATTACACAGAATGGTAATAAAGTGTATATCTATGGAAAACTACTTTTCCCAAGAAGTGCCGAATCCTACCCATGACTCATAAATACTACTTAAAATTTTTTCAAATATTTCGAGGAACAAAAGAATAACTGAGTTTTGTGGTAATCTCTAAGAGTCTTTAGAGTTTTTGAAATGTAATACAATTTATTTGAGTGGAACCCTCTTTTTCCAATGAATTGCAGAATCACACTTTTATTGATTGAAATGTGTCAATTTAGATTTTAAATCTCATTACAGATAATAATAGAAAAAAACACACCGACTTTTGTGGTACACTTTTAGGGACTTTTATGCATTGGAACTGTAATAAAATTTTTATAAGTTGAAAACTAATTTTCCAAAGAAGTGCAGAACCTACAAAATTCAATGAAATATACTTCAGAAGAAGTGCAGAATCTTATTAACATAGATATGATCACAATAGATGTGCCACAGCAACTTTTGTGGTACATTTTTAGGGGTTTTAACGCATAAAAACGGTAAGAAAATACATATCAATGCAAAACTATTTTTCCAAAGATGTGCAAAATCATACCCATGAATCGGAATGATAAGTTACAATATTTATAATATTGTATAATGTTTTTGGTATCAACAAAAGAAGAACAGAGTTTTGTGGTACACTTTGTGAGTCTATAGAGATTTCGAAATGTAATGAAATGTATATAAGTGGAACACTCCGTTTTCTAAGAAGTGTCGAATAATATTCTTGCTGATTGAAATATGTAAACTTTGATTGTTAATCTCATTACAGAGTCTTGATCACGAGATATGCACTACACCGACTTTTGTGGTACACTTTTAGGGTCTTTAGCGCACACAGACGGTAATAAAATTTATATCAAAAGAAACCTACTTATCCAAAGAAGTGCAGAATAATATAAATGAGTCGCAATGGTATGCTATATTATTCATAAAATTGGTATAAATTGGAGGAACCAAAACCAAATCTACGTTTTGTGGTACACTTTTATGGTACGCAGGGCTTTCGAAAGTTAGGAAAGTCTATATTCGTGGATAGCTATTTTTCCAAAGAAGTGCTGAATCATGTTTTTAAAAAGATCTTTTCTCTTTTTCATAAGAATAATATTCTTAATATTAATAGTAATAAAATCACTTACACCCAATAATTTCATATATTTTATTGTCCCCTCACTTTAGTGGAAAAAGGATGGGGGTTTGGGGTATACTCGTATGTGATTTACTGAGGGGAAAAAGTGTAACACATGCAAGAATCGACCTAATTTCGAAAGTATGCTTGGCGGAAATCCGCTTCACGTTATTTAAAGTCATCTGAGCTATGTCCGTCCGTCTGTCTGGCTGTTGTGCACGTTAACTCTTGAAAGGAGTGACCGATTAACTTCAAATTTTGTATGTTTTTATACTTTCTCCAATCTTAGGCTATGCGCGAAGATGGGCCATATGGGTCCACTCCTTCTAGCACCTCCCCCACAACGGTTTAACATTTAGGGAAATATTGAATCTCTAATAACTTCTATACGACTTACCCAAATCTTCTGTAATTTCGCACATAGTAAAAATATTTTCTTTGCCATCATCTGGAGAAAAATGGGCCAAATTCCCTCGCCCAGTTTGGTACCTCCTACACAAAGGGAACACTTTGTACTAAAAATTAAGTCACATGATTTATTCCGACTGAAAGAAAAAAAGTTAATTTTCCCAAAAGTATATTTTCCGGAAAATTTCCTACATTTTTTCATAGGGTACTATGTCTAACTCTGAGCCCGTGGTAACACTAGGGACCTAAACTGGTCTATGTGAACTTGTATTAAAAAAAATACGGCTGCCACCCTAACCTAAACTCTGAGTTGTTCCCTTATTTACTCACATGACCTTCGTATGGCAAACTCTATTAGCACAGAAAGCATGTAAGTCCACATTTTAGAAATAATACCGACAGACAGACAGACGGACGGACTGACTGACCACTCCATACAACGTGCCTGCCAAACTTTAAGGCAATCAGCAACAATAGCAACAACTGGACAATAAAAAATGAAATACAACAAAAATACCTTTAAAATCTCCTCTCGCAGTAAAACTATGCCCGGCATTTAGGCTTTAGTGTTCAGAGTGTCGACGGCGGTGGCGGTCTCCCCAAAATGTTGGCCAGTTATGGAAAATGGGAACAAAAATCTCAGTATTTGCGCCAAATCTTCGAACTTCAAGAGAAGAAATAGTGAACAGTGGCCAACCCACATTGTTGTTGCGCCGCATTTGCAAATATGTAATTGAACAAAGAAGAGGGAGAACGCGTGCATGCGCATGCGCTAGTGCTCTATTAACAATTATTGTTTAGCACCGCTGAGCTACGAGTATAGTAGTTGTTGTTTTTGCTGTTGCAAGACGGCGTACCGAACGAGCCTGGCAATTTATCGATCTACTTATCAATCTACAAGATAAATCTTGTGGCGTTTAATTCTTAACGATCGATCTATGGGATAGCATCTATCGCAACATCGATCGAACTCGATCGTCCAGCAACAAATGTGGCTAAGATCTAGACGAGGCACTGCTGCCTGCGCATGCTTGCACTGCTGGTGGTAAATAGGTAGTCTATGATGGTGGTGGTGGTGCAACTGCAACCAAACTCTGCCTGTCCGTCTGTTGGTCTGGTTGGTTGTCTAGTTCATTTCTTCGTTCGTTCGCTGTTGGTGCGACGAAGTAATGAGATGTTTTTTCCACTCGTTTAACTAAAATGTTTCGTGTCGAGTCTACAATTAGATTTGTATCTTACCAATAGATTCGTACTAATATGTTTGTCGATGTACCATTTTAGTTCGAGTTATTATTTTCTCTTTAAATAGCAAAAAAGAAAAAAGTGGAAGAAATTTCAAAAAATAAAAAATAAGGCGTTTCACTCTATCAGTGGTTAAAACAAAATACGGGCGAAAAAAATGTTTAAAACCTCAAATCATATTTAAACCATAGTTTAATGTTGTCTGCAATCGGCTGCGTTTCCAACCAAAGAAAATTATTGAATTGCCCATTCAAACATTTCACCAGATCTTCTTATCTCAAAGAAAAAGGCTATAGTTTCTAATTCGAATGCAGTTCGCTTTCGCAATGGGTAAATGGATAATGAAGCGTTCAATGGGAACAACGAACCGTCCTCCTTCCTCATCGTATCTATTTAGATAACCAATTAGATAATGAATGAGATCCAATCAGTAATTGGTTTTTATCTAAATACGGTTCTTAGATGATAATTTACTTTAAAGGATTCGCATTAATATCCGGTTGGCGAATTTGATTTTCGTTTTTCATTTTTCTTTTTTGCAACTCAATCATATGATGGGTGGAATGATAATATTTGGTGGGATTTAAAATATTTGCTGAGTTATCTAAAGAATTTGGTAGACACTGCCTTCGTCATTTATTGCGGTAAAGCGAGAATTAATCTAGATTAATCTAGATTTTTAATGGGAATATAAACTATTAGGAAAATTTCAGTCGAGTAAACCGACTAGCTTCACATTGTAGAAATTTTCTTCATAATTTTTTGAGGTAAAACGAGGAATAAACAACATAAAAATTTTAAATGGGAATAAAAAACTATTAGGACAATTTTAGTAGAGTAAACCGACAAAGGTATACTCTCTTTTAGTAAATAATGGAATATCTTTAATTGTATTGTAGATGTCCGAACAGTGGATAAACTTTGCCTTTTCTTTGTCATTCTACAAGCATAACACTAAGCAACACATTTTTTTCTTGTATCCGAGACCTGAAAATATTTTATTTGTGTATATTAATGCATACTATTTTTTGAAACCTAAACCAAAAATTGTTTTATGGTAAAGTTTTCTTTAAAAAACTTATTTTTAAATAATTTGGTAAATTATAATATTCAGAAAGTGCATGCCAAAAATTTTCGTGAAACGCGAAGTGGATCTACTTTTGTGGTAAACTTTTTGGGAATATAGTGCCTAAAACAGCAATAAAACGTATATCCATGGAAATATATATTTCTTCAAAAGTGCAGAATGACAATTTCTTGTTGAATTTGGAAATAATTTAGAGTATTGTTGAAAATAGTAACTACAAGCGCTGTACAGATTTTAGTGGTACACTTTTCGAGTCTTTAAAGCTCTGAAACTATAATAAATTATTTATCAATGAATTGTTATTTGCCCAAAGATGTGCCGAAACTTATTTATTAATCATTTAGGAGAACTATATAAGTATATTTGTGAACACGACATAACTTTTCAGTACATTTTCGATTATTTCGGGTCGAATCTCTTCAATGCCAACTTCGATTTCATGTTTCAACGCTTCAATTGTCTCTGGATGCTTTGCATAACATTTGTCCTTAATGGCTCCCCACAAAAAAATAATCCAAAAGGGCTGAAATCACAGGTCGAAGTAATCGGTAGTTCATATTTAAAATTTTAAATATTATATATCTTCAAAGTGCAGAATCATATTCCTGTACATTTTGATGGTTAATTTAGAGTTTTGATCATGATATAGAGCTTATAAAGGGTGTCCCAAGAAGAACGCAATTTTTAAATCTCGCAACATTCGAAGTGTTATTGTTTGACATTTGAATAATTGTTATTGTTTGTTAGTAGAAGGTACGAGGTTAGTAAAAATGGAGAAGGACAGCGAAGGGAGTTCGTTAATTGGGTATTGGAGAGACAACATGAAAATGCTGATTTTGCCGATAAAATCATCTTCAGTGACGAGGCCCATTTTCATCTTGATGGCTTCGTCAATAGGCAGAATTGTCGCATTTGGGGTGCGGAAAATCCTCGAGTGATTCACGAGAAGCAAATGCATCCTCAACGTGTCACTGTGTGGTGTGGTTTTTGGGCTGGAGGAATCATTGGACCTTTTTTTTATGAAAATGAGGCAGGTCAAGCGCAAACAGTCAATGGTGTTCGGTATCGTGAAATGATAACCAGTTTTTTCTTGCCTAGAATTGAAGAAATGAATGTGGAGGGCATGTGGTTCCAACAAGACGGCGCCACATGTCATACAGCCAGAGAAACAATTCAATTGCTGCATCAGTAATTAAAAAATTGCGCTCTTCTTGGGACACCCTTTATTACAATACAAGCGAAACACTGACTTTTGTGGAACAATTTTAAGGAAAAGTTCTATAGAAACGAAATTTCGACAACATTCTCTATAAAAATGCAATTTCTCTAGAAAAATGCAAATTTGGCAATATTTTCTATTGCCATTTGGCAATATTTTCTATTCTATTTCGACAAATTTTTTCAATTTTTTTTTCAATTTTCTAAAAATTGAAATTTGGTGAAATTGTCTATAAAAATGGAATTTTGAAAAATATTTAAAAAAAATGTAATTAAAAAAAAATTCTAGAAAAATATAATTTTAAATAAATTTTCCTGAAAAAAAATGAAATTTTGAACTAATTTTTTATGAAAATGCAATTTTGTAGAAAAATGTAGTTTTTGCGATTTTTTGTAGAAAAATGAAATTTCAAGAAAGTTTTGTATAGAAATGCATTCTGAGATATTCTATTGGGGAAATTTTCAAATTCAAATTGGGGAAATTTTCTAAAAAAATTATATTTGGCGAAATTTTCTAGAAAAAAAATTACATTTCACGGAAATTTTCAATGGAAATGATATTTCTACAACATTTACTATAGAAATGAAATTGTGACGAAATTTTCTATAAAAATGGAATTTGCCAACATATTCTAGAAAAAATCAATTAAAAAAAAACTCTCGAAAAATGCTTTTTAAAAATTTTCCAGAATAATTAAATCTTGAAAAATTTTCTAGAAAAAACGCAATTTTATAAAAATTTTCTAAGAAAATGTGATTTTGAAGAAATTTTCCAGAAAAATTAAATTTTGGTCAATTTTCGGGAAACATGCGATTTCAAAGGAAATTTATATACAAATGAAGCATCGAGAGAATTTTTAATGGAAATGCAATTCTGATGGAATTTTTTAGAAAAATTGAAATTTTGTAGAAAAATGTAATTTTGTGAACATTTTTTATAGAAATGCATTTGGCAACATTTTTAAAAAAAATGTGAATGTGGCTAAATTTTTTAGAACTTTCTATGGATTTTTTTTATAAAAATGAAATTTCATAAAAAAATAATTTGGTAAAATTTTGCAGAAAAATTTCGAGAACATTTTTTATATAAATGCATTAAGGCGAAATTTTCTAGAAAAATGCAGTTTTAAGGAAATTTTTTTCTAGAAAAACGCTATTTCGAGGAATTTTTTCTACAAATGCAATTTTGACAAGATTTTCTATAAAAATTTAATTTAGGCGAAATTTTCTATAATAGAATTTGGACAATATTTTCTTGAAAAAAAAAAATTAAAAAAAAAATCTACAAAATGCAATTTTGAAGAAATTTTCGGTAAGCATGCTAGTGCGAGGGTATTTTATAAAAAACAAGTAAGAAAGTTCAGTCGGGTAAACCGACTTGTGAATCCCTTCACCTTGAGTCCCAAACAAATATTTGTTTATTTATTTTTTTGTTTTAATTAAATTGTTATCAATTTAAATTGCATTTAATAACTTTAAAGTATGTACTGGTATTAAAGGTGTAAGCTGTTAACTGTTGGTGTAAAATGGTCCATATGTGTTTGGTACCCCCAACGGGATGTGCCAATAACGGCTTTTATAGGTACTATAAAAGCAGTGCACTGTACGAAATTTCAAGTATTTGTATGCACTGATATTAAAGTTAAAAGCTGTTAACTTTTGGTACAAAAAGGTCCATTTGAGTGTGAGGTACCAAAAGGAGCGTAGCAATAAGGCCAATTTTTCACTGTACTGTAGGTAATATTTATTAAACCATTACACTGTACAAAATGTCAGGTTTTGTATGCACTGGTAAAAAAGTTATAAGCTATTTACTTTTGGTTCAAAATTGTCCATTTGTGTGGGAGGTACCAAAAGGGGCGTGGCATATTCGGCCATTTTTCTCGAGGTAATAGTGACTAATATACTAATGCTATGTGTAGAATTTCAGAGGATTCAAATAAGTAGTATAGAAGTTATTAAATAATTATTATTTCACTAAATGCTAACCGTTTGTGGGGGAGGTACTAGAAGGAGTGGACCAATATGGCTCATCTTTGAACTTAGCCGGATATAGAGGAAAATATTACCCCATACCAAATTTGAAGTCAATCGGTTACTCCTTTCGAGAGTTATCGTGCGCACCAGCCAGCAGACAGACAGGTGGACGGACGGACATTGCTCATTCGACTTAAAATGACAAAACGGATATCCGCCGAACATACTTATGGTCTTAGGTCACTCCTTCGATGTGTTACACTTTGGCTCGTAGCAAATGATATATACTAGTGCGGGTCGATTTAAAAATCGCCCATTGCTCAGTGACGATCGTATTCTAGGGATCAAAATAAGAAACTTTGCCGATGGAACCATACCTCTAAAACGAATTCTGATGTCCCGGAAAAAATCCCACTTTGACCCATTTAGAGTGCTCCAATCAAGTCCAAATGTATGACCGACCCCCACTCAGTGAAGTGCTCAGTGAAAATCGTATTCTAGGGATCAAAATAAGAAACTTTGCCGAAGGAACCATACCTCTAAAACGAATTCTGATGTCCCGGAAAAAAACCCACTTTGTCCCATTTAGAGTGCTCCAATCGAGTCCAAATGTATGGAACCCCCAGGGGGTTCCAGGGGGTGTGCCACTGGCATGGGTGGGTCGGGCCTCCAAAGTTAGTGGGGGTCGGTCATACATTTGGACTCGATAGGAGCACTCTAAATGGGTCAAAGTGGGATTTTTCAATATATATGTTAGCCCCGATACATGTCAAATCGGGGCTAACATATATATGGGGGCTATATCTAAATCTGAACCGATTTTAACCAAATTCAATAGGGATCGTCCTTGGGCCAAAAAAAAAGATGTGTGTAAAGTTTCGTCGAGAGCGGACCATAATTGCGACCTGTACTTTGATTACAAGAATACATGCACAGACGGACAGACAGACACACAGACAGACAGACGGACAGACACACAGACGGACAGACATACAGACGGACATAGCTAAATCAACTCAGAAAGTGATTCTAAGTCGATCGGTATAATAAACGATGGGTCTATTTCTTCTCCTTTTGGGTGTTACAAACAAAAGCACAAAGTTATAATACCCTGTACCACAGTATGGTGAAGGGTATAATAATTTCTATTTTATATAGAAAAATTAAGTTTGTGCACGGAGAAAAAAACAGGAAACAAGATATGTTTGGGATCAAAATTTAAATAAAATATTCTTTGGTGCAAATATTTTATATTTACATACCGGAAAAAAGTTTGAATATCTCTCTTATCAATGTTAGTTTTTTCGGAGTTTTGGTGCAAATTATCTTTAAAAACTGGGAAATATTTAAATCGGCTACAGAATTTGTTTTCCTACCTATAGGAAAAAAGTAATTTTTCCCAAATATAATATGTTTCCAGAAAATATACTACAGAAGCTATTTTTTTTTCTTAGGGTGGGTTAATTTAAACCTGCATTAAAGAAGTCAGATGATAATCAAATTTTTCGCAATGAAAAATTAATCGTCCAAAGATGAGCAGAAGCATAATTACTTGAAGAATCACATTGGACCATACATGTTTAAATATAACATTATATACGAGGAGATCTGAAGTAATCATCTACAAACTAACCTATACATATTATTCATTGGGAATCATCTGCAAAGTAATAAAAACGCTACATACATTTTTGTGGTACACTTTTAGATACTATAATGGCATCAAATGACAACAGAATTTGTATCGACGTAAAAGTCTATTCTCCAATATATGCAGAAAAATATTTTCAATGTATTTTTATAAAAATATATATAAGGTTAATTATATATTTTTATAAAAATAAGAAATTTGTGGTAGAAGTTAAGGGTCATTTATCAAATGTAATGAATGCAAAATTTATATCAATGGTAAATTATTCATCAAAAGATGTGCAGGATCATTATTAATAGGGAATCACATTAGACTAAACATATTTTAGCTGGACATAACCCCAGGGAAATGTAGTCGTCTACAATATACATATTCTTCATCTGCAAAATAATAAAAACGCTACTCTAATATTATGTGGTACAATTTTCTTGCTTTATAATATCTGCAAATGACAACAAAATGAATATCAATGGAAAGCCTCATTCCCAACTTGTGCAGAAAATACTTTTATGATTTTTTACATTATTATAAAAATATACAAAAAAGTTAATTTCCTTTTTTATAAAAAGAAGATGTTTGTGATATAACTTCAGGGTCATTAATGGTTTCAAATAATAACAAAGATTAGATCAATGAAAAATTCTTGTTTAGTTGGAGTCTTATTAGCAGTCATCTGCAAAACAATAAAAGTCCTACTGTAACTTTTGTGGTACATCTTCGCCAAATGGCAGAAAATTTTATATCACTGAGAAGCTCTTATTCCCAAGATGTGCAGAAAAATAATTTGAATTTATTTTTTTCTGTCAAATTATGGGAAAAGATAATTTGTTTTTTTTATAAAAAATAAATTCGTTGTACAATATGAGCATTATTAATGGTCTCAAAAGAAAATTATACATATATCAATGGAAAGTTTACTGTGCCAGAGGTTTGGAAATTTCAAGACTATAAGATTTTAGTTAGAAAATCATATCTCCCTTACAAACCTGCTGAATAGAATGCATTAGGCAAAAATTAACAGTGTCGTCATATATGGATCAATAGATAATGATTATAACAATCCATTTATATCAAACTTCCTAAATCGAAAATATGTTCGAAGTAGACATTTTTTGCAGAAAACTAAAAATTTTTAATATTGATTGAACTAATAATTTTTTGCACAAAAAAAATATCAGATAATTTTTAGCTGTTGTAGATGTGTCCCATATTTCTTAAATTTTTGTATTTGTAATGGAACCCCCAGGGGGTTCCAGGGGGTGTGCCACTGGCATGGGTGGGTTGGGCCTCCAAAGTTAGTGGGGGTCGGTCATACATTTTGACTCGATTGGAGCACTCTAAATGGGTCAAAGTGGGATTTTTCAAAATTTGCCCCTACCCAAAAGATCGACCCAAATTCCGGGACATCAGAATTCGTTTTAGAGGTATGGTTCCTTCGGCAAAGTTTCTTATTTTGATCCCTAGAATACGATTTTCACTGAGCAATGGCGACTTTTTTTGCCTCCCCACAAATCGACCCGGCCTAATATATACCCTCCTCTCTAAGGTGAGGGGATAATGAAATATTTATATATATAAAAATAAAATTTCGAACAAATTTTGTAACAAAATTGCATTTTGAAATGTCTATTTCTAAAAATCTCAATCAATTCATTGATTTGTTTATAATCGCAATGTAAGCATCATACGTAAGCAACTTTTGTGGTACATTTTAAGAGTCTTTTCCGCTCTTAAAGCGAAATGTAGTTTATATCAAGGCAAAGTTCTACATCTAAACATGTGCAGAATGTTGACAATTTGCAATATTCCAAAAAATTTGGGAAATCCAATAGAAGAATGGTGTTTTGTGGTACACTTTCATTCTATACTCGTAGGTAGGTGCAAACTGCATCAAATTCTGAGAGCTTGGTTATAGAAATATCAATCAGAGGCTTTTTTAAAACCGTGCTATGTAGATTACTGAGGACGTGGGTCCCGCCCAATAATTTGGACAGGCAATGAAATACTTGGTATATATTTTGCCAAATCAAATCTCAAATTACAAATACAAAAATTTAAGAAATATGGGACACATCTATAACAGCTAAAAATTATCTGAAAACTTTTTGTGCAAAAAATTATTAGTTCAATCAATATTAAAAAATTTTAGTTTTATGCAAAAAATGTCTACTTCGAACATATTTTCGATTTAGGAAGTTTGATATAAATGGATTGTTATAATCATTATCTATTGATCCATATATGACGACACTGTTAATTTTTGCCTAATGCATTCTATTCAGCAGGTTTGTAAGGGAGATATGATTTTCTAACTAAAATCTTATAGTCTTGAAATTTCCAAACCTCTGGCACAGTGAACTTTCCATTTATATATGTATAATTTTCTTTTGAGACCATTAATAATGCTCATATTGTACAACGAATTTATTTTTTATAAAAAAAACAAATTATCTTTTCCCATAATTTGACAGAAAAAAATATATTCAAATTATTTTTCTGCACATCTTGGGAATAAGAGCTTCTCAGTGATATTCAATTTTCTGCCATTTGGCGATGTTATATAACCTAAAGATGTACCACAAAAGTTAGAGTAGCGCTTTTATTGTTTTGCAGATGACTGCTAGTAAGACTCCAACTAAACAAGAATTTTTCATTGATCTAATCTTTGTTATTATTTGAAACCATTAATGACCCTGAAATTATATCACAAACATCTTCTTTTTATAAAAAAGGAAATTAACTTTTTTGTATATTTTTATAAAAATGTAAAAAATCATAAAAGTATTTTCTGCACAACTTGGGAATGAGGCTTTCAATTGATATTCATTTTGTTATCATTTGGAGATATTATAAAGCAAGAAAATTGTACCACATAATATTAGAGTAGCGTTTTTATTATTTTGCAGATGAAGAATATGTATATTATAGACGACTACATTTCCCTGGGGTTATGTCCAGCTAAAATATGTTTAGTCTAATGTGATTCCCTTTTAATAATGATCCTGCACATCTTTCGATGAATAATTTACCATTGATATAAATTTTGCATTCATTACATTTGATAAATGACCCTTAACTTCTACCACAAATTTCTCATTTTTATAAAAATATATAATTAACCTTATATATATTTTTATAAAAATACGTTGAAAATATTTTTCTGCATATATTGGAGAAGAGACTTTTACTTCGATACAAATTCTGTTGTCATTTGATGCCATTATAGTATCTAAAAGTGTACCACAAAAATGTATGTAGCGTTTTTATTACTTTGCAGATGATTCCCAATGAATAATATGTATAGGTTAGTTTGTAGATGATTGCTTCAGATCTCCTCGTATGTATAATGTTATATTTAAACATGTATGCACGCTGAAAAAAAATCACTTCTGTAGTATATTGTCCCAAACATATTCGGCTTGAAACATATATATGTTTGGGGTAGACTCTAAGCATGTAATATTTGGTACACACAAAATTGTGTATTTGGGAAGATGTTGTTCTAAACAAATATTTGTTCACATTCCAATATGTTTTTATTTGGGACCATTATTTCCGAAACAAATATTTATTTGCATTTAAGTATTCATAAAATACATAAATTGTGTCAAATTTTTCAGTAATTCAAAGTTAAATTTTTAGAAATTTTTAATGTTCGTAAAAAATAATAATTGAAATCATATAATCTTGGATCAATATAAAGTACTTAGAGGATTGACAACTAATGATGGCTTGGAATACTAAGAAATTTGAAATAATTGATTTAAAACAGAAGGTAATGCTGCATATGGTATCATAACTGGGAGGTACAATTCGAAACCCAAGAAAAACTGAAACTGAAATATGAAAAACTCAGCAAAAGTTTTGGAAATATTTTTTAAATAAAATATATTTGGAAAAATTCCTAAATAATAATTTTATTTGTATTTAAACACATATTTTATTTGAGAAATTTAGTTTACAAATATAATTTGTTGTAATATATTAATATATGCGTTCCAAATATATTTTATTAATTTTCAAATAAAATTTATTTGCTAAGAAATATATAATATTTAAAAATGTGTGTTCCAAATATATTTTCTTTCGATTCAAACATATCAAAAAAGGCGATTTTGCCCCGTGTGGTCCAATGTGATTCTTCAAGTAATTATGCTTCTGCTCATCTTTGGACGATTAATTTTTCATTGGGAAAAATTTGATTATCATCTGACTTCTTTAATGCAGGTTTAAATTAACCCACCCTTAGAAAAAAAATAGCTTCTGTAGTATATTTTCTGGAAACATATTATATTTGGGAAAAATTACTTTTTTCCTATAGGTAGAAAAACAAATTCTGTAGCCGATTTAAATATTTCCCAGTTTTTAAAGATAATTTGCAGATATTCAAACTTTTTTCCGGTATGTAAATATAAAATATTTGCACCAAAGAATATTTTGTTTAAATTTTGATCCCAAACATATTTTGTTTCCTGTTTTTTTCTCCGTGCACAAACTTAATTTTTCTATATAAAATAGAAATTATTTTTTTTGGTTTTATGATGTAAAAAATATATTAAAAATATTTCTCTGTACATCTTGGGAAGGATAGCTTTCCATTGATATACATTTCGTAAAAATTTGAGGGCATTATAGGACCTAAAAGAGTATCACAAAAATAGTGTAGCACTTTCATAATATTGCAAAAGATTTCCCATGAAGAATATATGTGGGTAAAACTGCGGTTGATTGTTTCGGATCTCCTCGAGGTATAATGTTCAACTAAAATGTTTTTAGTTCAAAGATTTTGCTCTTCTTTGGGCAAAGAATTTCTCATTGCTATATATTTTGTTATCAGGAGAGATTATTAATGGGGATATAAATTTCCACAGACTTCTTATCTTTTAATTTTTTATGGCTTGTTTTGGTGTAAAAAATTTTTAATATGATTCTGCACATCTTGGGAAGAAGGACTATCCATTGATATAAATTTCATTACAATTTGAGGGTTCTATAGGACCTAAAAGTGTACCACAAAAATACTGTTCTCTTTTTTATTTTGCAGATGATTCTTGGAAAAAATATATTTTGGGTTATGGACGATTAATTCCGATTCTCATGTTTTCCCTTGTATTTCATCTGCATATTTCCCAGTTCTTATGGATACCCATCAATTTCGTTCCCTTACTGATAATAAATTTATTCTCTCTTATTCTCTTTATTTAAATTCCAGTCTTTACGTGTCTCTATTTGTCCTTGGGCGTAAAATATTTATCATCTACCTACAAACATAAAACTTCTGGCAAACTTTGAAACCTTTTCTCCGATTAGAGATAAGACTTGACATTTAAAAAAAATGCTTGACAACAGCCTACAACATTTGGTCCTTCGAGCATACAACCTACGTGTGTACGAGTATAGTGGAAATTCCACACACACGTATTGGCAGCATTTCAAAAAAGCACTTGTAGTTTATAAGAATTTCAAAATAAATGCAATATTCTGCATTATCTACCGCTCAACTGTTACCAAGCATTTAAACTGTAAACTAAGCTAATGTTTCAGCAAAAAAGGACACTCTCCTCATCATCTCATGGCAGCTTTTGTAGAAGTTTTTCAAAGAAATCCGCTGACAGACGAAACAATGAATGCCAATGACAACTTGAAAGAAGACACAAAGCGAGGCCAACCGAGAGGAGGAGTAGGCTTTGTGTATTTAAAAAATTTGCAGTTTCTTTTAAGATGAAAATGAAGATGACTTTGGTGGTGGTGGTGCGACTGCTGCTGGCTCCATCAGTGGAGGTGTTAGATGCAGTTGTTGGCTCGATTGTTGTTCGTCGGTGTTGTTTTCATTTCATTTCGCCTGCATTCTTGAGATGTCATAAAAGCTGGAATAGAAATTTCCATATTTGCGTTCCACTTAAATAGCCGCCAAAACAAACTAAATTGCTATAACGACAATGGCAACAACAACAGCCACTCAATTTGTGAAATATACCACAACAACATTGAGCCACACCATCATCTGCATCAGCATCAACATCACCGCCATCTCTCCATATGAAACCATAGTTTATTGTTTAACACCACCGCCACCACCAGCAACAACAACAAAAGATTGCTCTCCCACTCCACCGCAATGCAGCAAAAAATGTTTACTGGTTGATCGGAAGGGGGAAGTGAGAAGGGAGATCTAAGAAACCTTTTCAAACTAACAAAGTATGAATGATGGAACAAATGAACTTGTAGCCGAAGTTGGGACTGGAGCTGGAACTGCAACTGATTGTATGCACAGTCACACTCGCTGCCAAGAAATTAAAC
Organism: Eudasyphora cyanicolor; assembly: GCA_963930755.1. NCBI lineage: Eukaryota > Metazoa > Arthropoda > Insecta > Diptera > Muscidae > Eudasyphora > Eudasyphora cyanicolor. The sequence continues at coordinate 9,370,426 of OZ005738.1, read as the reverse complement.
TTGCCACAAAACTAGCAACAAATCAAAGAGAGAGACCTCAGGTCCCAGCTTCCATAGACCGACCACATCACAGCCTGCATCCCACTGCTGAAATCAGGCACCACATTTTGGAATTTTGCATGGCTGGGCATTGGAATAGAATGCACCTCTCTAAACGGCTGTAACAAATGCACAATCATGAGGCACAAATCGCATATTGTTTGCGCGGATACATCTCAATTCTGCCACTGCCGCAGCCTTAGCTTGAACCTCTGCCTCAGCCACGCCTACAGTGTGTGGCCCCTTTGAATATGAGGGCCGCCAAGGCACAGTGTTTTTGAATTTTATATAAACAACAATGATATTTGCTAAGAGACATCGGCGATGAGCTTTTTTTTGGAGAAAAGTCTTGAACGATGAGCTTTACTTAGAGAAAAGACATCAACGATGAACTTTTCTATAAGAAAATTCATCAACGATGAACTTTTCTATAAGAAAATTCATCAACGATGAACTTTTCTATAAGAAAATTCATCAACGATGAACTTTTCTATAAGAAAATTCACCAACGCTCAACTTTTCTATAAGAAAATTCATCAACGATGAGCTATTCCATAAGAAAAGCCATCAACGATGAGCTATTCCATAACAAAAGCCATCAACGATGATCTATTCTAGAAGAAAAGTCATCAACGACGAACTTTTCTATAAGAAAAGTCATCAACGATGAACTTTTCTAGAAGAAAAGTCATCAACGATTAACTTTTCTAGAAGAAAAGTCATCAACGATTAACTTTTCTAGAAGAAAAGTCATCAACGATGAACTTTTCTAGAAGAAAAGTCATCAACGATGAACTTTTCTAGAAGAAAAGTCATCAACGATGAACTTTTCTAGAAGAAAAGTCATCAACGATTAACTTTTCTAGAAGAAAAGTCATCAACGATGAACTTTTCTAGAAGAAAAGTCATCAACGATGAACTTTTCTAGAAGAAAAGTCATCAACGATGAACTTTTCTAGAAGAAAAGTCATCAACGATGCACTTTTCTATAAGAAAAGTCATCAACGATGAACTTTTCTATAAGAAAAGTCATCAACGATGAACTTTTCTATAAGAAAAGTCATCAACGATGAACTTTTCTATAAGAAAAGTCATCAACGATGAACTTTTCTATAAGAAAAGTCATCAACGATGAACTTTTCTATAAGAAAAGTCATCAACGATGATCTTTTCTTAGAGAAAAGTCATCCACGAGAAAAGTCATTAGACAAAAGTCATCAACAATTATATCTTCAACGATGAACTTTTCTATAAGAAAAGTCATCAACGATGAACTTTTCTATAAGAAAAGTCATCAACGATGAATTTTTCTAGAAGAAAATCATCAACGGTGAACTTTTCTAGAAGAAAACTCATCAACGATGAACTTTTCTAGAAGAAAACTCATCAACGATGAACTTTTCTAGAAGAAATTTCATCAACGATGAACTTTTCTAGAAGAAAAGTCATCAACGATGAACTTTTCTAGAAGAAAAGTCATCAACGATGAACTTTTCTAGAAGAAAAGTCATCAACGATGAACTTTTCTAGAAGAAAAGTCATCAACGATGAACTTTTCTAGAAGAAAAGTCATCAACGATGAACTTTTCTAGAAGAAATTTCATCAACGATGAACTTTTCTAGAAGAAAAGTCATCAACGATGATCTTTTCTTAGAGAAAAGTAATCAACGATGAACTTTTCTTAGAGAAAAGTCACCAACGATGATCTTTTCTTAGAGAAAAGTCATCAACGATGTTCTTTTCGTAGGGAAAAGGCATCAACGATGAACTTTTCGTAGAGAATAGTCATCAACGATGAACTTTTCTTAGAAAAAAATCATAAACGATGAACTTTTCTTAGAGAAAAGTCATTAACGATGATCTTTTCTTAGAGACAAGTTATCAGCGATGACCTTTTCTTGGAGAAAAGTCATCAGCGTTTATCTTTTCTTAGAGAAAAGTCATCACCGATTATCTTTTCTTAGAGAAAAGTCATCAACGATGATCTTTTCTTAGAGAAAAGTCATCAGCGATGATCTTTTCTTAGAGAAAAGTCATCAACGATGATCTTATCTTAGAGAAAATTCATCAACGATGATCTTTTCTTAGAGAAAATTCATCAACGATTATCTTTTCTTAGAGAAAAGTCATCAACAATGATCTTTTCTTAGAGAAAAGTCATCAACGACGAACTTTTCTTAGAGAAAAGTCATCAACGACGAACTTTTCTTAGAGAAAAGTCATCAACGACGAACTTTTCTTAGAGAAAAGTCATCAACGACGAACTTTTCTTAGAGAAAAGTCATCAACGACGATCTTTTCTTAGAGATAAGTCATCAACGATGAAATTTTCTTAGAGATAAGTCATCAACGATGAAATTTTCTATAAGAAAATACATCAACGATGTACTTTTCTATAATAAAAGTCATCAACGATGAACTTTTCTATAATAAAAGTCATCAACGATGAACTTTTCTATAAGAAAAGTCATCAACGATGAGCTCTTCTATAAGAAAAGTCATCAACCATCGTTTCTTAGGGAAAAGTCATTAACGTTGATATTTTTGTGTAGATGAGAAACACTGTGCTTTTCTTGCGGCAAAAGGAAAGTCAATGTTAATGCGTGCAAACGTTTGTTGTGATGGTCTTTAACACAAATATTGGCCACCAGACCAGAGACCGGAGACAATTGCCATGTAACATGATGCCCCGGACGCACAGCACCGCATCTCATTCCATGTCATTGAAGGTGTTTTATCACAAAAGCCATGAATGACAACAACACCACCAGCATTTCATCTCGCGTCTATGCCAAGTAAAATGATGGCAGAAGTTGTTACTGATGTCAAACTCCTAGTGCGAATTGTATTGCATTGCAAATCGCCAGGACCAGTTCAAGACATCAGCGTCACCATCAACGTCCCGTGATTTGTTTGTTGTTATCTGAAAACCCGCGAAAACTTTTGTCTGTCAGATATGGAATTTTGTTGGAAATGTTCATTAAAATGTATTAACACTTTATTAGCCAATTGTGGTTACCGGGTGTTAATGTTGTTGCTGTTGTGGGGGGAAGCATTTCCCATTTCTGTTGGTGTGATCATTTATGTGTGATCGTTTTTTTTTTGAGGCGGGAAACGCTTGAAAGCCTTTTTGAGTTTAAATTATAAAAGCTTTAAGCGTGTCATTTGAGAAAAACCGTCTTAGTCTGATGGCTGCTGCTGGTTTTGCTATTTTGTAATCAGCATTTTGCTATTTTTTGTTGTTTTTTTTGCTGTTTTGCGGCAGTTGTACATTTTTTGCATTTTTGCAAAATCAATAAGCAATAAATTTAGAAAATTATTTACGGCCATAACGTAACGATGTAATGGACTTTGTTATTAAATAATGAAAATTATAAAAAACATGGTCATAAAAACAATAACACTGCAGCAGCTCCACCAAAACACGGCAATGCCACTTAACAATCACGCCTCTGCCGTCATCATTGGCAAACGGCATCAACGCCATCAACGCACACACACACATACACCAACCACAAACAACCAGCATTTGGTGGTGATCAGCCAGCCTCCTATCGTATCTCAGCTATTGTGGAGAAGCTGAGGGGAGAACAAACAGGTGGAAGCTGAGGGAAAATGTTGAACTATAAACGGATGGATGAATGGGGTGGACATTATCGGGAAATATAGAGTGGCAAAGGCAGTGGTAAATCATGTAAACGATTTAATGTTTTCAGCTAAACATTGTAGTGTTGTTCTTTTTTTCCTACGAAAGACCCAGAGAGTTACAAAGCCGATAATATACATTGTGTTACACTCGTCTCCTTTGATCTATAGTACGAAGGAAATAAACCTCTGAGGACCTTCTCTATATTAGTGTCAACCTCTGATGTCCTACCCTATACTAGAGTCGATGTCTGAGGTCTCACTATATACTAGTCTATACTATAGTCGACCTCTGAGGATCGACTCTATACCATATTCGAAGTCTGATTTTCTACTCTGTACTAGTAGTAGACTAGTGTCGGACTCTGAGATTCTTATCTACACTAGACTCGACCTCTGAGGATATCCTATACACTAGATTCAAACTATATGGTCCTACTTTACACCAGAGTCGACCTCTAGAGTCGGCCTCTGAGGTCCTACTCTATTCCAGAGGCAACCTCTGATGTCCCACTCTACACTAGGGTCGACCTCTGAGGATTGACTCTATACCAGAGTCGACCTCTGAGGATCGACTCTATACCAGAGTCGACCTCTGAGGATCGACTCTATACCAGAGTCGACCTCTGAGGATCGGCTTTATACCAGAGTCGACCTCTGAGGATCGACTTTATACCAGAGTCGACCTCTGAGGATCGACTTTATACCAGAGTCGACCTCTGAGGATCGACTTTATACCAGAGTTGACATCAGAGGATCGACTTTATACCAGAGTCGAACTCTGAGGATCGACTTTATACCAGATTCGACCTCTGAGGATCGACTCTATACCAGAGTCGACCTCTGAGGTTTGACTTTATACCAGAGTCGACCTCTGAGGATCGACTCTATACCAAAACGACCTCTGAGGATGGACTCTATACCAGAGTCGACCTTTGAGGATCGCCTCTACAGCAGAGTCGACTTCTGATGATCGACTTTACACCAGAGTCGACCTCTGAGGATCGACCCTATACCAGAGTCGACGACAGAGGTCCTACTCTGTACTAGAGTCGGCCTCTGATGTCCTACTCTATTCAAGAGTCAATCGACTCTATACCAGACCTCTGAGGATCGACTCAATGCCAGAGTTGACCTGTGAGGATCGACCCTATACCAGAGGCGACCTCTGAGAATCGACTCTATACCAGGGTCGACCTCTGAGGATCGACGCTATACCAGAGTCGACCTCTGAGGATCGACTTTATACCAGAGTCGACCTCTGAGGATCGACTCTATACCAGAGTCGACCTCTGAGGATCGACTTTATACCAGAGTCGACCTCTGAGGATCGACTTTATACCAGAGTCGACCTCTGAGGATCGACTTTATACCAGAGTTGACCTCAGAGGATCGTCTTTATACCAGAGTCGAACTCTGAGGATCGACATTATACCAGATTCGACCTCTGAGGATCGACTCTATACCAGAGTTGACCTGTGAGGATAGACTCTATACCAAAACGACCTCTGAGGATGGACTCTATACCAGAGTCGACCTTTAAGGATCGCCTCTACAGCAGAGTCGACTTCTGATGATCGACTTTACACCAGAGTCGACCTCTGAGGATCGACCAGAGTCGACGACAGAGGTCCTACTCTGTACTAGAGTCGGCCTCTGATGTCCTACTCTATTCAAAAGTCAACCTCTCTACACTATAGTCGAGCTGTGAGCCATCCTGTATACTATAGTCGACCTCTGAGGTTTGACTCTATACCAGAGATGACGTCTGGGAAACTACTTTGTATTAAATCTGTCTTTGAGGACCTACTCTATACTATAGTCGACCTCTGAGGGCCTAGTCTATATTAGAGTCCACCCCTGAGGACATATTTTGTACTAGAGTCTACCTCTGAGAACATACATACTATACTCGACCTCTAACACCCTTATCTACACTAGATTCAACATCTGAGGCCTTACTCTACACTAAAGTCGACTTATGAGGCCCTACTTTATTCTAGAGTAGAACTCTGACAGCCTACTCTACACTAGAAAGTATACTAGAATATACCTATTATATCCTACTCTTTACCAGATTCAAGCTTAACATCGTTGGGCGAGCAAATGCAAAGCGATTGTCAGCTCCAATCAAAATGTTCAAACACGGTATGTTCTAATTGGGATAATCTTGAACCCTCTTACCTCTTCTAAAAGAAAATACTCTTATCTCTCCCCAAAAAAATACCCTCTTATATCTCCCTAAAAGCCCATAATACTTCCGCTTAGGCGGCCCTCCATAAAATGAGATGGAAAGTTCCTTCGTTACGTTTGCTAATAACTTTCATTTTATAATACAAGTACGAGTGACTTGCAAAACTCATTGTGTTCTTCTATTCATTGAAAAATAAATACATTTCTCAAAATACCTGTTAAATTTATTATTTACCTAAAATTGTTTTGCATTAGTAAGTGTCTGTCTATTGACTTGAGAACTTCTGTTTAATTCTAAGAGAGAGAAAAAAAAAACAATATATTTACTACTAAATGGCAGATTTACTTACCATGCGTAAAATCGCCATTGGTTGCAGTTTTATTACGAAAAATTCTTGAAATGACGTTTTAGTGCGAAATTTCACATGTCTACTGGAAATACACAAAGAGAAAAAAGTAAATAAATATAGAAATTTCAGATATGTTGTTAAAGAGTTAACACTTTGTATTGTAAATCTTGCATAAATGGTTTATAGGTCGACTCTGACAGAGAGAAATATCTCAGAGGTCGACTCTGATATAGAGGAAGATCTCACAGGTCTACTCTAGTATGGAAGAGGACTTCAGAGGTCGACTCTAGTGTGGAGGAAAACCTGATTGCTCGACTATAGTATCGATGAAGCATCTACACTCCATACAATATATATTAAAATCCCAATTGAGACGGATAGACTTCCAATAATAACTCTTATTATCCTACTTTTTAGCCGTACTCATTAACACACTTTCCCTCGCGATGTTTTAGCCGGGTTAAAAATCTATTCTTGAGTTCTTATTGATTTCGTCATAATGTGTTAGTTAGATTTGGTTAAGGAGGTATTTAATCTGTGTCAGATAGTTAATAAACCAATATTCCCTATCGAAGTCTACGGCAGAACCTGGATCGAGAATGCTTTACTTTAGAACATATTGTCGAGTCTGCAGTACCTGGATCCTGGTGATGACTGCCCTTATCTCAGTCATTGTGTAGTTATCTGTAGCCTTTGCAGGGACCTTAGTAGTGTTTTAGTTTTGAAAATACTTCAAAAAAGAATATATATGTACATCTGATTGCTCAAATCAAGAGGCCCTTAATTATTTTGAAAAGAAGCATCACACTTTGTCTAAAAAACTTTTGCTCAGTGTATGACAAAACGTCAAGTATTGGACAACATTTATGAATTTACTTATCAGGAAAATCGCGCTAAGTAAATAAATAAATTAAAAACTATTGTCAAAAGGTGTTTCTCTAAATTGGTATTCTAAAAAGTGGCTAGACTTACACAATTAAGTAAGTATGTTCTGTGAGGCTTCAGATAACATGATAAACAAATTTTCAATTCTAAAAAGTAACATCTCAACCTATCCTATCACAAGAATATACGCGAGAAACAAATGGTTTGGTAGAATGTTAAAGGGTGTCGTAAATTGTACGCAAAATTTGAATTTATCGGTAAATTGTTGCCAAACGAAAAAGGAAGCAATTTAATAGCTGACAGGGTTGCAACACATAGAATACACATTCATCGTGCAATAATGGATTAGTTTCAAAGCTATAAATTGCGAGTCCATCAAAGACCGGCGAACATTTGATTTTTTATAAAGGTTGTCCCAAAATTCTGATTTGAATTTGAAGTTAGCGCTGTAAATCAAAATAAAATGAATTTAATGTTTAAGCTCTTTGATGGAGGAGATTCAACGCTGCATGACCGAAATTAAGCTACGTTTATGAAATTACAAAAAAGTTGTATGCAAAGCTATAACAGAGTCGAGGCCAATGCGCTATTCTGTACATATAATCATATCCTATCTGTTTTGTGGTTATGCTTTGGGAATGCATATGAGTGAACTCAGCATCGCAGGTTCTGCAGACCGAGCAATACATCGTCTACATTGTTAGAGAAGAGTCGCTTATCTAAAAAATTGTCATATAATTCTGCTTCGCAAAGCTATATTTTACAATAAAGGTGCTGCAGACCCGACAGTCTGGAATAGATTTTGATGCGGAAGATTGATTTATAATTAAAAAACACACAAAATGGCTCGTTATGTTCTCTTTCAAACGATCTAAACTTTGTAAAAATAAATGATAGTGAAATCTTATTAAATATTAAAAATTTTCAGTGTTATTTTAGAACATATTTGGATAAAGATTTGCTTCTGCTGTTGGTCGAAGTGTCTAACAAAACCTAACTAACTAGTATATGATATAGATGATCGTCGAAACTATCGGACGTGGCAGCCCCGGTAAGATCAGAGATCTTGTGACGAGGTTAATAGTTGGAACTAAAAGTGCAGAACCTATGCACAAGTACATACATAGGAGCTACATTAAATTTAATTACTTGACACAGCACTCTAAGTAACTAATCCTTAAGATTGGACTTAGAAGAGATAAAATTTATAATATTATGTATAACATTTATGCTGGCGGGATTCAAACTTACCCACCACAGGTCTGCCTCAGGTCTTCAAATATGCCAGAGTTGAATTTGCTCTAATGTAGAGTCGACCTGTGAGGTCTTCTTCTATACTTTATACTATATCGACTTTTGAAATCCTACTATGGTCGACCCCTGGAGTCTTCCCCTATACTAGAGTCGATCTCAGAGGTCCTAGTCAACACAAGAGTCTACCTCTGAGGTTTTTCTGTGTACTAGAGTCAACCTCTGGGGTCGTACTCTATACTAGAGTCGACCTCTGAGGTGACTAGATTAGACCTCAGTGGTCCTACTCAATAATAGAGTCGACATCTGAGGTCCTAATCTATACTAGAGTTGTCCCCAGAGTTCCTACTCTATACTAGGTTCGACTTCTTAGGTCATACTCGATACCAGAGTTGAGCTCTGAGATCTTCCTCTATAATAGAGTCGACCTCGGAGGTCCTACTTACTCAATTCTAGAGTCGACTTCTGAGGTCTTCATATATACATACTAGAGTCGACCTCTGACGGATTCCTCTGTTCTAGAGTCGACCTCTGAGGTACACTTTTATTCAAGAGGTGACCTCTGAGATCTTCCTCTATTCGGGAGGAAACCTCTAAGGCTTCCCTCTATGCTATAGTCGAGCTATTCCTCTATTCTAGAGTCGTCCTATGAGGTACTCCTAGTTTCGGGAAGTGGCCTCTGAGGTCTTCCTCAATTTGTGAATTGACCTCTGAGACTTTCCTCTATATTATTGTAGAAATCTGAGGCCTTTCTCTATACTAGAGACGACCTCTGAGGTCCTACTCAATAGCACAGTTGACCTCTGAGGTCCTACTCAATAGTACAATTGACCTATAAGACCTTCCTCTACATTATATTAGATATCTGAGGTCTTTCTCTATACTAGAGACGACCTCTGAGATCCTACTCAATACTGCAGTCGACCTCTGAGGTCCTGCTCTGAACACTTACTATTTACTACAGTCGGACTCTGGGGACCTATTTTATACTGTAGTCGACACAAGCGTTCCTACCATAGTCGATCTCTGAGGTTCCACTCTATACTAAAGTTACCTCGGAGATCCTACTCAATTCTAGAGTCGACGTCTAAGATCCTACTCTATACTAGAGATGACTTCGGAGGACAAACTCAATACAAACTCTACCTGTTAGGCCCTACTCAATACTCGACCTCGGAGATACTACTCTATATTACAGTCAACTTCGCAGGTCCAACTCAATTCCGCAGACGAACTCTGAGGTCCTGCTTACTTCTAGCTTCAACCTCTGATTTCCTACTCTGTACTAGAGTCGACCTCTGGTACTATTTTATACTGGAGTCGACCCCTGAGTTTCTACCAGAGTCAATCTCTGAGGTTCCACTCTATATTAAAGTTACCTCGGAGATCCTACTCAATTCTAGAGGCGACCTCTGAGGTCCTACTCTATGCTATAGTCAACTTATGAGGACCTACTCAACACAAGGGTCGACTTCAGAGGCCCTACTCTATACTGGAGTCTGTCTCTGAGGTCCTATTCTATATTAGAGACGACTTCGACGTTTAGAGTCGACGTCTGCGGTGCTACTCTATACTGGATTTGACCTCTGAGGTCGTACTTTTTACTAGAATCGAGCTCGGAGGTATTAATCTATACTTGAGTCGACCTCTGTGGTCCTACTCAATAAGTGTCGACCTCAGAGGTCCTAGTCAATACTAGAGTTGTCCTCAGTTGTTCTAGACAATACTAGAGTCAACCTCTGAGGTCATAATCTATACTAGAGTCGACTTCTGATATGCTACTCTATACTGGTTTCGACCTCTGAGGATCTACCCTATACTAAAGTCGACTTCTGAGGTCCTACTCAATAATAGCGCCGACCTCTGAGGTCCTACTATATACTAGAGTCGATCTCTGAGTCCTACTTAACACTCGAGTCCAACTCTTAGGTCATAATCTATGCTGGAGTCGACGTCCTAGTCAATACTAGAGCCGACCACTGATGTTCTACTCTATAATAAAGTCGACTTCTAAGGTACTACTAAATACTACTGTCTACCGCTAAGGTCCTACCTTATTCTGCAGTCGGCCTCTCAGGTTCTGCTTTCAATACCCGTACTAGAGTCGACATTTGAGTTTCTTCTCCATACTGGAGACGACCTCTGAGGTCCTACTTTATACTGGAGTCAACCTCTGAGGTCTTGCTCTATACTAGATCTGATACCTGATTTTCCACTAGATAATAGATTCGATCTCTGATGTCTTCCACTATACTAAAGGCGACATCTGAGGTCCTACTCAATACTAGAGTCGACTTCTGCGGTCCTACTCAATGCTCCAGTCGGCCTCTTAGGTCCTACTCAGTGCTGGAGTCGACCTCCGAGGTCCTACTTTATATGAGAGTCAACTTCGTTGGCCTTTTTTCCACTATGTAGATAATAGAGTCGATCTCTGATGTCTTCCTCTATACTAAAGGCCACATCTGAAGTCCTACTCAATACTAGAGTCGACTTCTGCGGTCCTACTCAATGCTCCAGTCGGCCTCTTAGGTCCTACTCAGTGCTAGAGTCTACCTCTGAGGTCCTACTTTATATGAGAGTCAACTTCTGTGGCCCTACTCAATACTACAGTCGACCTCTGAGGTTCTGCTTAATACTATCGTCAACCTCTGAGGTCCTAATCTGTACTAGAGTCGAAATCGACCTCTGAGGCTCTACCCTATACTAAAGTCGACTTCTGAGGTCCTACTCAATAATAGCGTCGACCTCTGAGGTCCTACTATATGTATACTAGAGTCGATCTCTGAGTCCTACTCAACTTAGTTCATAATCTATGCTCGAGTTGAACTCTTAGGTCATAATCTATACTGGAGTCGACGTCTGACGTCCTAGTCCATACTAGAGCCGACCTCTAAAGTTAGACTTCTGAGGTACTATTAAATACTACTGTCTACCACTAAGGTCCTACCTTATTCTGCAGTCGACCTCTGAGGTTCTACTTTCAATACCCGTACTAGAGTCGACATCTGAGTATCTTCTCCATACTGAAGACAACCTCTGAGGTCCTGCTTTATACTGGAGTCAACCTCTGAGGTCTTGCTCTATACTAGATCTGATAACTGATTTTCCACTAGATAATAGAGTCGATCTCCTATGTCTTCCTCTATACGAGTACTAAAGGCGACATCTGAAGTCCTACTCAATACTAGAGTCGACTTCTGTGGTCCTACTCAATGCTCCAGTCGGCCTCTTAGGTCCTACTCAGTGCTGGAGTCGACCTCTGAGGTCCTACTTTATATGAGAGTCAACTTCTGAGGCCTTACTATATTTTATACTGCAGTCGACCTCTGAGCTCCAACTATAGACGATCTCGAGGTTCCAAAGTTACCTCGGAAGTCCTACTCAATTATAGAGTCGACCACATAAGTTCTACTCTATACTAGGGGATTCCTCTGAGGTCTTCCTCTGTAACAGAGTCGACTTCTGAGATCATACTCAATAGTAGTCCTACTCTGTATTAGAGTCGTCGTCTGGGGTATTACTCTATACTACAGTTTTTCTCAGAGGTCCTAGTCAATATTAGAGTCCTACTCTGTACTCAATACTATGATAGACCTTTGATATGTTTCTCTATACTGGATTCGACTTCTTAGATCCTATACTGGGGTAAACCCCTGATGTCCTTCTCTATTGTAGTCGACCTCTGACGTCATCCTCTATGCTATATTCCACCTGTGAACCTCTATTCATCTTCTACGCTAAAGTCGATCGTTGATGGCTTATTTTTTCCTAAATTCGAGCACTAAGACGTTCCTATACGGAAGTGTCGACTCTGAGGTCTTCCTCTACGCTATAATCAAACTCTAAGGTCTTCATACGAGTACTAGAGTTGTGTATGCGGTCTTTCTCTATACTAGAATCGTTCACTGACGTCTTCTTTGATGGTAAAACTCTAAAGTTGTCACCTATTCGAGAACCTACCTATGAGGACTAAGATCTCAGAGGTCTACGTCTATGCAAAAAACATATACCTGACGAATTTTCGGGAATTCTTCTATTTGAGAATCGGCCTCTAAGATATTCCTGTATTTCAGAGTCGACCTCTGAGCTCTACCTTAACACTAGAGTAGTCCACTCATGCTTTAAGAAATGTCTACGAGCTCTAACTCCATACATGTTTTGTAGTTATTAGAAAAATCATTGCTATTAAAAAGCTCTGATTTTCTTTTTTCTTAGTGTTGCTACTGTCTTTATCAGAGTCTTGGGAACCGCTGGGTGTGATGTTGCCCGCCGTTGTTCAACTTTCTCTCTCCATCAAAGTTATTTGAAGTTGTTCTCCCTATCTCTGAATGCCGATTGTAGTAAAACAACTAAACCCAACCCACGCAAAATACGACAGCATTTGGAATGCATTTCAAGTCATTGATTGATTGTTAAAGAGTTTCCGAATATTTTGAAATATTTAAGATAATCAGTGAAAGTTTGCTGTTAAAAAGAAAACATAAATCAACTGAAGCTAATCCTTAAGATCCATCCTTATCCCTTATTTTTTTGTAGATGCATTCCTCTGCTGCACTGAGTTTCCGGGTACAGCCCCTCATTGACTTTGTTCGACATCAACTTATAGTTATGTACGATAATATTTTGTTGTTCATAGGAGAAGAACCATAAATATTTTAAATTCATTTGAAACCATAAAAAGATATTTTATGGTTCGTTGTTCAGTTGCTCCAAAGTAAAGTCAAATAAGCGGCAAAGAATTTTGTTTCAGCTTTGCTCAAAATTCGAAATGGGCCAATAATGAAGCTTTGACGGAGGTTTAAATGCAGGCGCCGGACTGTAAGTCGGGCGTTACTTAAAGTTATTAACACCATTGCCATTACCACCATTTCCAGCACACAGCACAGCACGGCAGAGCACCTTCGCCGCCGCCAACACCACCAGCAACTCTGCGAGTAATTAACTTGTGATGTTTGCTATGGCCCGAGTGTTGTTTCTTTTGTTTATCTGTTTGTTTGTTTGCTGAATTGTTGAATTGCCAACAACAATCAGACGATGCGAAATATTCCGCGTTGTTTTCTTGTTGTTGTTGTTTCTTGTTGCCCCGTGTGTTCGTTCAAACAACTAAACACACTAAATCGTAATTTTGCTAATTTATGGCAAACAGTAAAATTAAAATATTTCTCTTTATTTATTTATTTATTGTTTGTTGTTCGGTGTTGTTGTTGCTGTTGTTTCATTTTCACATGACAACGACGGCGACGACGACGAGGAACCGACAACTTTTGGACGTTGGGCATTTGTACATATATCACCATTGAACGCGCTCCATGAATCTTGTAAATATTCCAGATGAATTATATCCAATCCTCGGAGTAATCAAAACAACAACGACGTCGACACTGACAAGTTAATGTAACCAACAAACAATCCGAACATAGTTGTAAAAATGTAAATGTCCAGTTTTTATTTTTATTTCGACAATACGCGTCGAGAGAAACGAAACTAAGCAACGAAGCTAAGCTACGCTAAGCGAAGCGAACGACTTAGCGACCGCCTGACCGTTCGACGCAGCTTTTTATCTGCGCTGCTTAGCTGAGTGTAGTAAAATTCTAGACAACATTTAAACTTTTGGCCTTTTTTCTGGGTTTTGGGGTGGGAATCTACAAATCATCTGCAATTTGTTGCCTTAATTTACTAAACACAATTACCGGTTACTATGTGTGGGACTAAGGTAACCAGGTCGAATTTTTAGTAAGATAAACTTTAAAGTCAACTTAGCTAAGATGGCAACCTCAAATACAATGACATTTCCCAAAAATACGAAAAAAATTAAACGAATTGAAGAAATTTATTTCTTATGCCCAAAATTCGAAATGCAGTCCAGCTGAATAGATTTAGGACAAATATTTTGATAAAACAGAACCTAAATAGGTTATTCAGCTGAGCTGAATTTAAAAATGTGATAAAAAAAATTAAAATTTTATATAATTTTACAAAACCTAATCTAAATATGTTATTCAGCTGAGCTGAATTTGTAAATTATGACCAAAATAACAAAAGATGTAGAAACAGAACATAAATAAGTTATTCAGCTGAGCTGAATTTGAAAAATATGATAAAAAATTTATAAGATCCTATATTTATACTAAACCGAATCTAAATAGGTTATTCAGCTGAGCTGAATTTGGAAAATATAATCAAAAAAGAGAAATGAAGTTGACACATAACATAAATAGTTATTCAGCTGAGCTTAATTTGAAAAATATGTTACAAAAGGAAATTTTCATATATCTTACAAAACCTAATCTAAATATTCAGCTGAGCTGAATTTGGAAAATGTAATAAAAAAAGAGAATTGAAGTTGAAACATAACATACAATATGTTATTCAGCTGAACCGAATTTGAAAAATATAAAAATGTAAAAGTTCATATATTTCTACAAAACCAAATCTAAATAAGTTATTCAGCTGAGCTGAATTTGGAAAATATAATCAGAAAAGACAATTGAAGTAAAAAAACAATATTCTTAAAGATAATTTGAGGTAATGGTTCTAATTCAACCGAATTAGAAAAAATTGCGAACTAATTTAAATGAAATTACGAAATTTATTTTTTTTGTTAAAAAAGAGAACACCATCGGAATTGGCAAAAATTGCGTAAGAAACTTTGAGAACATGCCTTTTGACAAATCAGAACAAAAACAGGTTATTCAGCTGAGCTGAATTTGAAAACATTTACATATATATTTAGAACATATATTTTGATTGTTATTCAGCAAAATTTAAAAGTTCATATATTTTTACAAAAACGAATCTAAATAAGTTATTGTAAAATATGACAACCAAGAATTTAAAGTTTAAACAGAACATAAATAAGTTATTCAGCGCAGCTGAATTTGAAAAAACTCATAAAAACTTAAAAGTTCATGTAGTTTTACAAAACCGAACCTAAATAAGTTATTCAGCTGAGCTGAATTTGGAATATATAATTTGAAAAATATGATAAAAAAGGAAATTTTCATATACTCGTATTCTTACAAAACCTAATCAAAATAAGTTATTCAGCTGAGCTGAATATGAAAAATTTAATAAAAAAAAGAGAATTGAAGTTGAAACATAACATAAATATGTTATTCAATTGAGCCGAATTTGAAAAATATGATAAAAATATAAAAGTTCATATATTTTTACAAACCCGAATCTAAATAAGTTATTCAGCTGAGCTGAATTTGGAAAATACATACTTATAGTAAAAAGGAGTATTGAAATAAAAAAACAATAATCTTAAAGATATTTTAAGATAATCATAGTCAGCTGAATTGGCAAAAATTACAAAATAATTTAAATGAAACTATAAAATTTATTTTTTATGTCAAAGAAAAAAGATAAAAACAGGCCATCGAAATTGCTAAAAACCTTTGAGAACATATTTCTTGACAAATCAGAACCAAAACAGGTTATTCAGCTGAGCTGAATTTAAAAAATATGATAAACATGCAAATTGGATAAATATAATTAATGGAAAATAAACTAAATAAGTTATTCAGCTGCGCTGAAATTGAAAAATATGATCAACCAGCGAAATTAGGTAAAGAAATTTTAGTTATGTTTGCTGAATTGGAATAAAATTGTCACCAAACTAGTTCAAATAAGTTGAGTTAAAAGAAATATATATATATAATTTGCGAATACATATATAAAATGTATAATAAAATATGCCATTCAGCTTAGCTGAATTTTGAAAATGAGAATAACAACTTTAACTAACTGAATTAGAAAGCATGGCTACGAAAACTCTTAACTTTTAATAACAAACAAATTTGTTAATAATATTATGTATTCAGTTAAGTTTTAAAAAATATCTAATGTTTGGAATATGTATTTTGTATATTACATTCAAAGAAGGTAATATAACTGATATAGCTGAGCTGAATTTGCTTACAAAAGTCTTATAATTCCGGATATGAATTTAGCTTGAAAAATGGTTGTTATTAAGCTTAGCTGAATTTGGAAAATAATCATTATGTACATATATAAAAACTGAAAAGAATTCATTTGAAATTCAGACAGAATTTAAAATATCCTATTCACCTTACTTAAAAAAAACTATAACCAGTAAGAATAAAATAGGTTTCCGTTATATTTTAAAGAAGTTGTTATACAGGTTAACGAAGTTGCTATTCACATTAGAAAAATTTGGAAAAAATAAATAAAATAAAAGTGTTTCAAATATCTTATTTAGCTGGGCAGCGCTTCAGAAAAATATAAAATAAATAATAATAAAATAAGTTTCAGTTATATTTGAAAGAAAGCTGCTATTCAGACAGCTGAATTTGAAAAAATTGATATCTAAAATCTGCAAACATTGTAAAATAACTTATTCAGCTAGGCTGAATTTTATAAAAATATAGAAAAAAATATGTTTCTGCTACATTAGAAAGAAACTTGCAATTCAGCAAAGATGAACTTGAAAAAAAAATAACTATAAGGTAAAAATATATAATATGAATTTAAAAAAGTAATCTTCTTCTGACAATAAGATATGTTTCTGTAATATTTGAAAGAATGTTGGTATTCTGCTTTGCTGAATTTGGAAAAAAATCAATGACTAAATCTGCAAACATTTAATTTACGATTTTTTTTATTTTATTTTTATTAAATACATTTTTTATTCAGAAAAAATAAGAATAACATACGTTTAAGTTTTATTTAAATGAACTTTTCTATTCTATAAAATAAATAATAATAAAATAAGTTTCTGTTATATTTTAAAGAAAGCTGCTATTCAGACAGCTGAATTTGAAAAAAATTGATATCTAAAATCTGCAAACATTGTAAAATATGTAAAATAACTTATTCAGCTAGGCTGAATTTTATAAAAATATAGAAAAAAATATGTTTCTGCTACATTAGAAAGAAACTTGCAATTCAGCAAAGATGAACTTGAAAAAAAAATAACTATAAGGTAAAAATATATAATATAAATTTAAAAAAGTAATCTTCTTCTGACAATAAGATATGTTTCTGTAATATTTGAAAGAATGTTGGTATTCTGCTTTGCTGAATTTGGAAAAAAATCAATGACTAAATCTGCAAACATTTAATTTACGATTTTTTTTATTTTATTTTTATTAAATACATTTTTTATTCAGAAAAAATAAGAATAACATACGTTTAAGTTTTATTTAAATGAACTTTTCTATTCAGCTTGCTGAATTTGGGGATAAATCAGTTACTAAAAACTACAAAAAAATTATTTGAATTCCTAAAATATTTAAAATATTTCATTCCTCTGTTCTGAATTTGAAAAAATGTAGATAAAATAAGAATAAAATATGTTTTTCAGTTATACCTGAAAGAAAGTTTCTATTCACCTTTGAAACAAAAGTAATAACTAAAAAAGCAATCATACAATTTCATTTAAATATCTTATTCAGCTGTGCTCAATTAAAAAAAACGGATAATAAAAGACATGTTTCAGTTATACTTGAAAGAAATTTGCTATTCAGCTTAGCTGAATTTGGAAACCATCATAAACTAAAACTGCAAACATTTAATTTGAATTTCAAAATGTATTTAAAACATTTTAACATTGTATTTAGAAAAATATTCAAAAACAGGAATAAAAAATAACATTACATTTGAATGAAATTGTTGGTCAGCTTAGCTGAATTTGAAATAAATAAATAAAACAGCAGACACTTCATCTGAATTTCAAAAAACGTTTAAAATGTTTTATTCAGCTGAGCAGTATGTGAAAAAATAAGAATAATATATTTTTTCATTATATTTGAATGGAAGTTGCTATTTAGCTTAGCTGAATTTGGAAAAAATCTACTAAAAACTGCAAACATATGATTTGAATTCCAAAATATACCATTCAGCTGGGCTGAATTTGAAAAATAAGAATAAGGTGTTTCTATTCCAATTAAAAGAAACTTGCTATTCAGCTAAGCTGAATTTCGAAAAAATCAATAACTAAAATATGCAAATATTTTGATTAAAATTTTTCTTATTAAACAAAATTTAATTTATTAAGTTGGCTGAATTTGAGTGAATAAGTAACAATTGCGCTTTATACAAACAGCGAATATTATTTTTCTCATTTGCACATAAGAAAATAAAAAAAATTGCTTATTCAGCCTAGAAAAAAAAAGAATAAAATGTGTTTCTGTTACATTTAAAAGAATCTTGCTATTCAGCCTAGCTGATTTTGAAACAAATCAATAACTAAAAAATACAAATATTTTGATTAAGATTTTTTTATTTTATTTTTATTAAACAAAATTTAATTTATAAGGCTGCCTGAATTTGAGTGAATAGGTAACAATTGCGCTTTATGCAAACAGCGAATATTATTTTTCTCATTTGCACATAAGAAAATAAAAAAATTGCTTATTCAGCCTAGCTGGATTAAAAAAAATATAGAAGAAATAATTATAAAATACATTTCTGTAACATTTGAAAGAAGTTTGCTTAACTGAATTTGGAAAAAAACAATACCTAAGAATTGTTTATTTTATTTTTGTTAAATACACTTCACATTCAGCGATGCTGAATTTACTATATGTACTTTATACAAACGACGACAATTTTGAGTTTAAAACAATCAATATAGTTCTTTTTCAGCTAGCTGAATTTGAAAAAAATATTGGAAAAATAAGTATAAAATATACTTGTGTTATATATGAAAGAAAGTTGCTATTCAGCTTAGCTGAATTTTGACAAATACATAAACTAAAGATTAAAAAGCATTACATTTAAATTTCAAAAATCATTTGAAATCTTATTCAGCTTCGCTGAATTTAAAAAATTTTGAAAAATAAGAATAAAATATGTTTCTTTTATTTTTTGAACAAAAGTTGCTATTCAGCTTAACTGTATTTTGAAAAATCAATAGCAAAAAACATTGTATTTGAATTTCAAAAACTGTAGAAAATATCTTATTCAGCTTTGCTGAATTTGAAAAATATCATAAAACTATGAATATCTTATAATGATTAATTAATATATTTAAAATTTGTTGAATTTTGTAATAGTATGGTCAGTCTAGAACTTTATCTCACACAGTCTCTGATTTTTCATGATGCTGATGATCATGATGATGCCTTTGCCCTTTGTTGTGATATCAACAAATCATTGGTTAATTGTTACGGTTCCAGTTCAGCCTGTTTCTGTCGACTTCCAATTAAAAGTCATGTCATGTCATCGGACTCCCTTGGCGGTGGCGGCTTGATGATAGACCTTCTCTTTATCCTAGTCCTTCTCCATTTTTTCCTCCAAAGATTATTGATGGCATTTTTGTGATGAACTTGAGAGTTGCTTTCGCAATTGGTGACTTATCCACGAATTGTTGGCTTACTGAAGTTATTTATGGATGGATAATCTACAGATCTTGAGATGTTGTTGTCCGCAGAACTCTTTGAAAGAAACGAAAACCCAGTAATCATGAGCTGGAAACCAAAAAATCCATGGAATTGGCAAATACTATGCCAAGCCGCCGCCACCGCTGTCGACTGCCATAACCACACAGCGGGTGGCATTAAAATAATAATAAAAGTCAGCAACAACAACAACAGCAACAACAGCCACCACCGTACGGCAATTTCCAAAACAATCATATGTATTTACATGTAACAGAAACTCGGAAACTTGGAAACTTGACATGGATGTGCATCATGAGAGTGAGAGCTGCAGCAAATGAAGTGGACATGTAACTGGTCCTGGTACTGGACATAGACATGGAACCTAGAACTTATACGAGTATATGAGATGTGTCTAGTGTTGTGTTCTTCTGTGTCTGCTGGAAATGATGTCTATTACTTTTTTATGATTCGAATTTTACATAGTAAACTTTTGGGAGAAGGCACTAAACTCTGTTAAGGCTGAGACTTGATTCTTGATGTTGTTACTGTTGCTGTTGTATTCCCTGGAAAATTGCATCTCTCAGTGCCAAAACAACATCAGCTGCCACTTTAAGCGATTGCTATCACAGCTTTCGATCAAATTGGCTATCAGGTTGCCTCAACAATGAGATATCTAGAGATGCTCAGATAGATGGATGCAAGAGGATACCTCCACTCACAATCCTACACCCCCACCCCTCCCTTCATCAAACCTTCAGCAGTCATACCCCTCCTTCGGGGAGCCCTCATTATGACGTTTTTCTGCCGTTTATCCATGTCCGAGTGTGTTGGAGTGAGACCAGAAAATGCGTTTTAATAACCGGGTGTAAAACACCACTATTAATACATGACAATTATGAATTGGCCGGCCATGGTAAACAGCCAGCAAGGACTTGGCTATCCAACACACACATGTGGACGAGAGTCTGATTGTGTTTGTCTTTCGTCGTATTCGAATGTGTTGTCCATCTGTCCAGCCGGTGGGTCTCTTTGTTTTGCCCGTGTCAAGAGTAAGGAACCGGCAAAGGTGGGGAGAGCTCCCTTTTATAGTTGGTTGGGCGCCCAGCATGTCACAACCACATTGCTGGGATGATGTCTCATTAATTTGTTGTTTATCGCACCTTGTTAAAAACACATGAATGCGGTTATAAAAAATGTCAATAGGCAAACATTTAATGGCCTCAATTTAATGCCAAGGATATATTTTATCCATATCTTGCAACGTCAAAACATTGTCAGTTTCTTGGTATTGTGAAGGGGGTGAAGGAAACAAAAGGAATCGAGAAAAACAAAAAAACACTAGGTACACACGGAGATCCCTTATGTAAAAAAAGTGAAAACTAAAAGTTGTCAGCGTGAGGGAGAGATCAAAATAACTGGTATTAGAAGAAGGAAGACGTAAAAATGTCAAGATGGCAAGGACATGTTGCCTAGAATAGCTGATATTTTTTTAATTTCTACGAAACTCTAATGTTCGCTGTTTTTATGTAATATACTTCAAATTCAGCTCAGCTGAATAAGATTTTTAGGATATTTTATAATATGTATAATAGTGTTTTGCAGTTTTCCTAAGGTTTATGAAAATTTCTTCAATTCAGCCCAGCTAAATATATTTTTTGCTCACATATTGTGAGAAAAATATTTTGTTAGTAGAGAGAAGACGTCAAAAAAATCAAAAATGGAAAGAACATGTGGTGCAGTTTAGCTGAATTTCTTTTAATTCCGATGAAACTTTTATATACATTTTTTATGTACTATATTCAAATTCTTCTCAGATGAATATGATTATGAGAATATTTTATAATGTGTAAAATAGTATTTTGCAGTTTTCCTTAGGTTTAATGAAAATGTTCTTCAATTCAGCCAAGCTGAATATATTTTTTTGCCCATATATGTTGAGAAAAATATTTTGTTAGAAGAGAGAAGACGGCAAAAAGTTCAAAATGGTCTAGTTGAGTTGAATTTCTTTTAATTTATATGAAACTCTGATATAAGAAACAGTTATCCGTTTTTATGCACTTTATTTTAAATTCAGCTCAACTGAATAAGATTTGTAGGATATTTTATAATGTGTGAAATAGATTTTTGCAGTTGTACGAGTGTTTTTAAAAATTTTCTTCAATTCAGCCCTGCAGAATATATTTTTTACCGCTCACATTTATTGAGTAAAAATCTTTTGTTTCTCTTTTAAGTGAAAAAAAAAACAAAGAAAAAGAAACAACAAAGGACATGTTGATTGGTATAGCTGAATTCGTTTTCATTTCTATGAATCTCTAATATAAAAAACAATTTGCCGTTTTTATGTTCTTTATTTCAAATTCAACTCATCTAAAATAGTATTTTGCAATATCGTTGAGTTTTATGAACATTTTTTTCAATTCAGCCAAGCTGAATATATTTTTTAGCTCAATTATTTTGAGAAAAATATTTTATTAGAAGAGAGAAGACTTCAAAAAAGTTAAAAATGGTCCAGCATAGTTGAATTTCTTTTAATTTCTATGAAACTCTAATAAAATAATCAGTTTCCGTTTTTGTGTACTTTATTTCAAATTCTGCTCAGATTTGTTTGTTATTTTATAATCCGTACATTTTTAAATACGATCTTCAGCAAACAAATTTGAAAAAAAAAATTGCGCTCACATTTATTGAGAAAAATATTTTGTTGTGCTTTTAGTGTAAAAAACATAGTAAAAAGAAACAACATATTTTTCGTGGTAAATTTCTGTTAATTGCAACGATACTCTAATTTAAAAAACCTTTTTAACGTACATTTTTTAAATTCAGCTCAGCTGAATAAGCAATTTATGATATTTTACAAAGTGTCAAATATTTTTTTGCAGTTGTGCATATGTTTTTAAATATCTTCTTCAATTCAGCCCAGCTGAATATATTTTTTAAGCGCTGACATTTATTGAATAATTTTTTTCTTTTAAGTGAAAAAAGGAAAGAAAAACTCAACAACATATTTTTGTGGTAAATTTCTATTAAGTGAAATTAAGCTTTAATGAAAAAAATGTGTTTCATATTTTTTTTAAATTCAGCTCAGCTGAATAAGATATTTATGATATTTTATAAGGTGTAAAGTAGTATTTTGTAGCTGTGCGTATGTTTTTAAAAATTTTCTTCAATTCAGCGCAGCTGAATATACTTTGCCTCACATATTCTGAGAAAAATATTTGTTTTTTGCTTAATTGAACAAACAAAAAGAAACAACAAACTTTTTGTGGTAAATTTCTATTAATTGTAATTATAATTAAACAAAAATATTTTTATGCGTACTTGTTTCAAATTCAACTCAGCTGAATAATATTTTATCAAGTGTAAAATAGATTTTTACAGTTGTGTTTTTAAAAATTTTCTTCAATTCAGCCCAGCTCATTTAAGTGAAAAAACGAGCGAACATTGTTTTTGAAAATTTCTATTAATTGCAATTAAACTTTAAAGCAAAAAATGTTTCTACGTACATTTTTAAAATTCAGCTCAGCTGAATAAGTTATTCATGAAATTTTACAATGTATAAAATAGTTTTTTGCAGTTGTGCGTATGTTTTTAAAAATGTTCTTCAATTCAGCCCAGCTGAATATACTTTTTAGCTGACATATTCGGAGAAAAATATTTCGTTTCTCTTTTAAGTGAAAAAACAAATAAAAAAACAACGTACATTTTGTGGTAGATATCAATTAAATGCAAAAAATATTTTTTTAAGTACTTTTTTTCAAATTCAGCTCAGCTGAATAAGCTATGTAGTATATTTTATAATGTGTAAAATACAGCTTCGCAATTGTGCGTATGCTTTTAAAAAATTTCGTCAATTCGGCCCAGCAGAATATATTTTTTGGCGCTCACAATAATTGTAGAAATTGTTTTGTTTCTCCTTTAAGTGAAAAAAATAAACAACATATTTTTGTGGCAAATTTATAATAATTTAAATTAACTTTTAATGTTAAAAAAATGTTTTACGTAATTTTTTTCAAATTCAGCTCAGCTGAATATGATTTTTAGGATATCTTATAATGTTCGTTCGTGTTCGGCAGTTTTCCCTAGGTTTTTTGAAAATTATCTACAATTCAGCCCAGCTGAATATATTTCGTAGCTCACATATATTGCGAAAAATATGTTGTTTTTATTTTAAATAAAAAAACAAAGAAAAAACATATTTTTGTGGTAAATTTCTATTAACTTTTTCCAAATTTAGCTCAGTTGAATTAAACATTTTTTTTTTATTTTTCCGCATTTTTTGCAATTGTTGTCCAATTCAGCCCAGCTGAAAAACATTTCTAGTAGGCATATATTTTTAACGTTCCAAATTCAGCTTAGCTGAAAAAAACCTTGGTAGGTATAATAAATATGTATGCATTTTTATAAAATCAAATAAGTAAAATAAGGTGATATGTATATTCATTTTTAAGCCATGCTTCTAAAATAGAAAATCAGTCCCAAACAGTTTGAATAACACTACTATATTCTGTTATCCTTAAAGCAAAAATTCAAACATTTTCAAAAAATGTTCTATCTTGACAAAATTCAGTTTAAAAAGAAATCAGGTTTACCACCCCATATGAGTACATGAGTTAGGTCTAAGTTTTTATTAGTATGAGTACATGAGTTAGGTCTAAGTTATGTCAAAAATTACAACTGAGCAGCAATTAAAATAGTCTGGCAAGTTTTACTACCTACCTCCTCCACCACACAGATAGAGACCGCGGGCGCTCTACCCGTAGCTCCACGTTTCTTCGGGTATTAATCTCTATGTTCTGTTTAGTTGCGTTTCATTTTATATGCAACGCAACCTCTCGGTATTAATGGATGTATTTTTCTTAAAGCTTAGAGCATGCATGAAAAGCAAGTGTGTCGGTCGTTGGTTTCATATCTCTGAGTATGAGTTGAGCATACAACACGTTACATGGTTTGATATCGGTCATAATCTTTACAACACGTTTTACTGTTACAACGTACATACCTCCAAAACCCCCCCACAATACATACAACCAACCGCACCGGGTTTCCAATACGTATGTATGACTACAAGGCCAGAATATGCGGCGAAATCGTAGTAAAGTTGTGATAATTTACATCATCATGTGCATTGGGCACAGTGGACCCAAGCAAAAGTAAGTGATAAATATAAATATGTTCACTGTTTTTTTAATTATTTTCTAAATTAAGTTAATCTGAATAGGAATTTATAAAATCACTATCATCTTTTCTTCTAGAAAAGTTCGTCGTTGATGACTTTTCTTAAAGAAAAGTTCATCTTCGATGACTATTCTTATGGAAAACTTCATCGTTGATGACTTTTCTTATAGAAGAGTTCATCGTTGATGACTTTTCTTAAATAAAAGTTCATTGTCGATGACTTTTCTTCTAGAAAAGTTCATCATTGATGACTTTTCTTATCGAAAAGTTCATCGTTGATGACTTTTCTTATAGAAAAGTTCGTCGTTGATTACATTTCTTATAGAAAAGTTCATCGTTGATGACTTTTCTCATTTCTCATAGAAAAGTTCGTCGTTGATGATATTTCTTATAGAAAAGTTCATCGTTGATGACTTTTCTCATAGAAAAGTTCGTCGTTGATGATTTTTCTTATAGAAAAGTTCATCGTTGATGACTTTTCTTATAGAAAAGTTCGTCGTTGATGACTTTTCTTTTAGAAAAGTTCATCGTTGATGACTTTTCTTTTAGAAAAGTTCATCGTTGATGACTTTTCTCATAGAAAAGTCCTATTTCTATAAGAAAAATCTTATAGAAAAGTTCATCGTTGATGACCTTTCTTAGGGAAAATTTCATCGTTGATGACATTTCTTCTAGAAAAGTTTATCGTTGATGACTTTTCTTCTAGAAAAGTTCATCGTTGATGACTTTTCTTCTAGAAAAGTTCATCGTTGATGACTTTTCTTATAGACAAGTTCGTCGTTGATGACTTTTCTTATAGACAAGTTAATCGTTGATGACTTTTCTTATAGACAAGTTAATCGTTGATGACTTTTCTTATAGAAAAGTTCACCGTTGATGTCTTTTCTTCTAGAAAAGTTCATCGTTGATGACTTTTCTTCTAGAAAAGTTCATCGTTGATGACTTTTCTTCTAGAAAAGTTCATCGTTGATGACTTTTCTTCTAGAAAAGTTCATCGTTGATGACATTTCTTCTAGAAAAGTTCATCGTTGATGACTTTTATTCTAGAAAAGTTCATCGTTGATGACTTTTCTTCTAGAAAAGTTCATCGTTGATGACTTTTCTTCTAGAAAAGTTCATCGTTGATGACTTTTCTTCTAGAAAAGTTAATCGTTGATGACTTTTCTTCTAGAAAACTTCATCGTTGATGACTTTTCATCGTTGATGACTTTTCTTCTAGAAAAGTTCATCGTTGATGACTTTTCTTCTAGCCAAAACTTTGGCTTCTTTCTTGATGCTTCCATAAACGATAGTCTCCATAAATGAACCCTGATTTGGGAATCACTGTTTATTTAGTTTGCCCCTTATTTGCCGCAGCGGAGTTACAAGCAAATGTCTCCGTATGCTTTTTTTATGACATGAGACACACGACAGACAGATAGATGCAACACAAAAAAATAAAAAAACAATTTACTAAACGTGAATTGAAGGAAAAGCAAAATAAGGATAATCACGTGTATCGCTATTTATTTCAATCATAGCAACTGCAAAGCACTGCAATCTCTCTCGTTTTGTAGCAGAGACAATTCACCACACTTTTATGTGTGGTGTATAAGCCAAAAGCCTTACCGTACTGTGGTGAGAACGCGAGGTGACTAAAGCGCCCAGGAGACGATCAAATAATTTCATCAAACAGTGTGTATGTAATAGTGTGGTGCGCTCGTGTGTTGCCCGCAAACGTTCAAATAAATACGTCAAACATCAGTTGGTATTTTGAGTTCGTTGTGTTTGGTTACTATGTCGTCGTCGGATGATGATTTACTTTTGTTGTCTTGTGCAGCAGTTTTGTTAAAAAAGAAGAAAGAGAACATGAAAAGGAAAAAGAAAGAGTGGATGAAAAACTTTTTTTCATCCGCGCACTTCTCCATGTCGGCGTTCACTAAATTAGTTTTCATCCGCGCACTTGTCATGTCGGCGTTCACTACGCAACTGAGCTTGTTTTTGTCAAACATAACGCGAGACCATCAAATAGAACGCCATCAAATTAGAAAATCAAAATTTTTTGATTTTCATCAAACAGAGTCGACAACGCGTACGTGTAGTGTACGTGTAGCCGACGAAAGCCGATTGCACCCACACACTTAAAGATTTGATGGAATTATTTGATCGTCTCCAGGGCGCTTAAGGATACAAGGATGAGCTGACTGAGCTTCCGAAATTTACACATACAAATCGCAGGCATATGTTAACTGCCATAAAATTATGTTTATTGTTTGATGATGTGTGCGAGTGTGTGTGTGCGTTTGTAATCGTGACATTTCCTGCTACCGTTGTTGGCTGTCCACGGCTCTGAGTAGTTGTGCCTTGTGAATGAGTGTGAATAACGGTCTCGAGCTTAATATCTTTCCGTTCACACACACAAACACTCACCAAGGCATGAGCGTGTTCTCTTTTGGCCTCTCAGTTGGAGCTAACTGTCATAAAACGTGGAGAGTGCAAGTATGGTGTTATAATAGTTATACATTATCAAACAACGCTATCTTCATTATTACATATCACTCTCCCTGTGCATGAGTATCTTCATCATCACCATCAATGGGGCATAATCGGTCATCATTATTATCGTGTTTGAACGCGTATAATCTTTTGACTACTGACCAACAAACAGGCTCCAAAAATCGCTAATAATAATAACAATAACAACAGAGCCTTTGGCTGGTGGCTCTTCCAACTAACTGCTCGTACAACACTCACTCAACTCGGTCGGTGTGGCACAAATAAAACTGAACTCATGGGAGCTTTACTGCAAGATTCCCATTGTGCTGTCCATGGATGGCTCCATGCCATCCGCCAACTATGGTGTTGGCCGTTAGTCATATTAAATCTGTTTTCTTTGGGGAGCTTTGCTGCTGCTGGTGCCGAGTTCCCTATGAGTTGTTGCTGCTGCTGTTGTTGTTGGATTATGATTATTTTTCATTTATCCAACGAATTTTTTATACGCATATGTGGTGCCGAGGGATATCTATCGGTGGCTGCAGCCATAGGTTTTACATTACGACTGTTGACCGAGACCAGCTGGTCCTCCTGTATGTTCGTCCATCCTTCCGTCCGTCCATCCATCTTAGTGTTGGTGGTGTCTGCCGCCGAGTTAGTGGCCGTGTTACCTTTCGCAGTTTATGGTTTGTGGTTAAAATTCTTCCAGAGCACGCCTGTGGCCTGATGGCAATAATAAAAACAAATATCACTCACACGTTACCCGCGGAGAGCTATTTGCGAATCTGAGCGAAGAGCGCACAGAGACCGCGATGTTGAGTACAACAGCAGCGAACATCTAAGGCGATGTTTTGCGTTTGTGGTTGCGGTGGCATGGGAAACCCAAGTTGGGGCCTACTTGCCACAAACTCTCATGTTGTAGCACACTAGGGCACAGTGGGTTTAAAAAGGGTAATAGCAGAACTTTATAGTCGTTAGAAAAACAAAAATTTACCTTTCAGGGCTTCTCAAATGCGAAGCCTTGGGAAGATACTTAAGGAGAGTCGCTGAGTATTGAAAAAATGCAAACGTTTATATTACACTAGCAGATGGCGCAGACGTTGACCTGCCTGTTCCACTTTTAGAGGGATTCTGATATTTACTGAATTTTGATTTTCAAAAAAAAAAACACTGTATATAAATATTGTCCATACCCATCAACCAATTAGATCACGTCATACGTAAACATTCTCCAGGGACAAAACGAATAAAGTACATTTAAAATTTCAGTCCTATCGATCTTGCAATAAGAATTTTGTCAAAAACTTGATCAATCCAACACCAATCGTAGTTAAAATAATTCTATAACACACGTGTCATCAGCTAGCCGTTCCCAGCAGACGACGTCCTATCTGTCCTGTTAGGATAGGTACACATTTCCAGTTGCAGGAAAAAATTATAATAAAAATGTTTATAAGTCGACTGCAGCGCCACATACCAGATAGATTCTTACATACAAAATATTTTCAGGACAAACTTATGTTTTCGGAGATCATGAGTTGCAAACAAATGCACACAGGATTTCATATATAAACCAGTGAGATCTTAGGATCTGCACCGGCAAAAAGTCTAATTCGTCCGTGACCTTCATATGTGGGCCACATCAATATATGGAGTGATGTGTCCAATTTTCACTAGGGACAATTTAGTGCAATATAAAGTAAAATTGGTATCAATATAAAGTAAAACCAGTAGGCGAGTTGGTAGCGTACTCGCCTATGAGTTAAGGGGTCGTGGGTTCGATTCCCACCAGAGGCTCTGGTCTGTCGCTGCAAACATTTAGCCATATGGTCTTTGTCCAGTGACCTTAAAATTAGAATATAAATTTACGTTGTATTGTAATTCATGTAAATAAATAAATAAAGTAAAAGTGCTTAAATTTCAGCGTCAATAAGTGGCATCGGTGGATACGGTGGCTATATCAAATATGGTGGCTATATCAAAATATGGCCCAATTCGTGATCGGAATTCATCTAGACTAAGAAGTACTCCTGAAGTTTAAGCATGGGAGAAAAACAAATTTGTTGGGCTTTAACGGTAGCCGTAGAGCATTTTTGCAATGCCAAAAATTGTTGCTGCAACGTACAAATTACTTTTTGTACAAAGTAAGCTTTTTCTCTGTGTAGGTTTGACATTTTGTAATTTGAGTTAAATTTTACCTAGAACAGTTCATATTTTGATATCGAGCCCATACATACAAACTAAAATACAGGTCTAAAAGAATATCTATAGTACCTGAACCTTCAATGTTAGACAGCATCGTAAGTCATATTTGAAAATGTTTACTATATAATCGTTGAACTTCGAAAACTGGGCTCAACTGACCATCTACTAAGGAGTATATAACCCAATTTGTCGTCAACTAAGGCTTAGATCACCAAGCGGGTGCTCTGCTAAGAAGTAGATAACCCAACTAGTAGTTTACCATGGAGTAGGCAACCCAACTGGCACTCTACTAAGGAGCAGATAACCCAAGTTGTCGCCAACAAAGGCTTAGATAACCAATCTGGCGCTGCACTAAGAAATAGATAATCCAATTAGTAGTTTACTAAGGAGTAGACAACGCAACTGGCTCTCTAAATAACCCAATTTTTCTCCAACAAAGGAGTAGATAACCAAACTGGCGCTCTACTAAGAAGTAGATAACCCAACTAGTCGTTTACTAAGGAGTTGTCAACACTACTGACCTCTACTAAGGAGTAGATAACCCAAATTATCGACAATTAAGGCGTAGATAACCCAATTTTTTGTTTACTAAGGAGTATATAACCCAATTTGTCGTCAACTATGGCTTAGATAACCAATCTAGCGCTGTACTAAGAACTAGTCGTTTACTAAGGAGTAGTCAACCAAACTGACGCTCTACCAAGGAGTAGAAAAACCAATGTGTAGCCAAATAAGGCGTAGATAACCGAACTGACGGTCTACTAAGAAATAGATAATCCAAGTAGTGGTTTACTAAGGAGTAGTCAACCCAACTAGTCGTTTACCAAGGAGTAGACAACCCAGCTGGCACTATACCAAGGTGCAGATAACCCAATTTGTCGTCAACTAAGGCTTAGATAACCAATCTGGCGCTGTACTAAGAAATATATAACCTATCTAGTCGTTTACTATAGAGTAGGCACTCTACCAAGGAGTAGATAACCCAATTTTTCGCCAACAAAGG
Source organism: Eudasyphora cyanicolor (assembly GCA_963930755.1). Taxonomy (NCBI): domain Eukaryota; kingdom Metazoa; phylum Arthropoda; class Insecta; order Diptera; family Muscidae; genus Eudasyphora; species Eudasyphora cyanicolor. The sequence continues at coordinate 9,339,859 of OZ005738.1, read as the reverse complement.
AGTAGATAACCAAACTAACGTTCTACTAAGAAATAGATAACTCAACTAGTCGTTTTGCTAAGGGGTAGACAGCCCAACTGGGATTCTACCAAGGTGTAGATAACCAACTTGTCGACAATTAAGGCGTAGATAACCAGACTTGTTGTTTGCTAAGGAGTATATAACCCAATTGGTCGCCAACTAAAGAGAAGATACGCAAACTGGCGCTCTACTAAGAAGTAGATAACCCAACTAGTCGTTTACTAAGAGTAGTCAACCCAACTGATTCTCTACTAAAGAGTAGATAACACAATTTTTCGCCAGCTAAGGGGTAGATAACCACACTGGCCCTCTACTAAGAAGTAGATAGCCCAACTAGTTGTTTACTAAGGAGTAGTCAACCCAACTGGCACTCTATCAAGGAGTAGATAGCCCAAATTGTCGTCAACTAGGGCTTATATAACCAAACGGGCCTTTACTAAGAAGTAGATAACCCAACTAGTCGTTTACTAAGAAGTAGACAAGCCAACTGGCACTTTACCAGGGAGTAGATAGCTTAATTTGTCGACAATTAAGGCGTAGATACCCAACTTGTTGTTTACTAAGGAGTACATAACCCAAATTGTCATCTAATAAAGATTAGATAACTCAATTGGACGTCTACAAAGCAGTAGATAAACAAACTGGCCGCCAATTAAGGAGTATTTCACACATTTCTTTGTTTACTAAGGAGTATATAACCTCTACTAAGGAGTAGATAAGCCAACTAATCGACTACAAAGGTGTAGATAACTCAAAAATGCACCTACTAAGGATCAGATAACCCAACTACTGTGAGGGACCAGTTTTATGCGAAAAATCCACTAACGAGTCAGGCCCCTAAGGCGAAAATCGAGCGAACCATTTAAGAGATAGGGTCAGAGGATCTTGGAGGTTCACAAAGGTCTTGGAAAATTGGTTTGACAGGTTGCGCTACTGCGAAGCCAGACTAGTCAGACACATGAGTGAAGTCGTGTTCCATAAATAAAAGAAATGTTTGCTCTTTTGAATAAACCAATAACATGACGAAAAAAATTGAGTTTTGTTAATTTTTTTTTTGTGGAATGACATCCAGATGGAGGATCGCCCTAGCAGAACGTAACTCTGATTTTATTTGCTATACTTCTTTTTAAAAAAAATCTCTGATGGAAGGAAGACATTGATGTTTACGCTTTTGTTTCTAAGGAATTTTTAAAGATCAGAGGACTTTTTAACGATCTCAGGATTTTGAAGAAACCTTTTCTGAAATGGAATTTCTATCAAAAATCGCTTTTAGATGTTACGAAATGAAAGACATTGCAAAATCAAAAGCTTTTTCTCCACCCCACTGTGCAAACAATGTTTGCGAAAACATAGCATAAAACGGAGAGCGAAAAAAGTCCTACCACAGACAGCGCAAGAAAAGCACACCACGACCAGATAGCCTGTCAGTGCTGCTTGCGGCAAGGCTTTTAACGTCAACGAACACGTTAACGTCTCTGTGACGCCGTGTCTCAAATGTTCTCAATTGAATTGATGACTGACTGCTGGTTTAGTGCCGGAGAACAGTTTCCAACGGAGCTCTCCATCACTGCTCTTAGTTGTCGGTTGGCTGGCTTTTCGAGCGTTGTGTGTTCCTCAACATACTCGTACAACACACTGTTACGTTTAGCTTTACTTTTTTGAATTTCGTTGGTCGCTGCACCATGTTGTGGGCCACACGTTCACAGTGGTGCCTCAGTTACGTATCGCATTCGGTTGGGTTCACAACACCCAACTCAGCTTGACTCGCGAAGGGAAATTCTGATTTTCTGTTTTATTTTTTGATTTAGATTGAGCGACAAAACGAGACGTGTGTTTTTCTTTCAAATAATAGAGTGACCGACCGAGACGTCGAAATCAATCCAATGTTCTTTGGAAGCGTAAACGAACCCACTAACGAATGAAGAACCATTAACAAAAAAAAAAAAACAAACGAATTTGAATCTGAGTGTTGGTTTTTAATAGCTTCTTTTGCTTCCCTGTCTTGTTTTTTTGAGTGTGTTCTGTTTTAGTTTTTAGTTCTGTTTTTGGTTAATTGCAAAAAAGTTCATTCATTCATTATATAACACAACACAACACCTAAAAAGTGTGCTTAGCAGTGTGTCTTGGAGGAGGTTCGTTCGTTTCGGGGCTAAATCAAAGGGGCAAACCTTTGGGCAAGCGAATTTTCTGGGTGAGCAACCGAACTAAACAAAAATAAATATTTTTTTCAAACTAAAGTGCTAAGTAACGTTTGAAATTTTCATTTCCGCAAACTTTGAAGTTTGCAAATAGATTAAAGCAATTTTTTTATTGAACGAAGGTGTGGAAAAGTTTTGGTGGTTTCTGTGAATCAAAAGTGTTAAATATTAAACCGTTTAAAGCAAATTTCAGTGAGTTTTACCAAATGGAAAGGAAGGAAAATGGAAAAAAAGTGTTCGAAAAAAACTAGAGTGACAATGACGAACGACACACGATACGATGTACGGCTTGAGCAAAATTAGCAACCCCCTTTAGTTATAGTTACCCCCTAAAAGGAAATACCAGCAGCAGAAGCAGCAGTATAAAGCTCTGGTGCTCTTTTTACGCTAAGTTTCCATCACCGCTCTCTATCTCTCTGGCGCTCTCTCGTTTTAAGGCACCTGTCATTTTGTGTTGTTGGGAAGTTTGACAGCAAGCACATGGCCAAACAATTGTTTCCTCATGACATGCCATTATTTCTCTCTACATATATATCTCTCTTTTCCTTTTTCTCTCTCTCTCTCCCTTTGTGAGAGTTCTTGACGACTTACTACATTCCTGTCAAATGTAGCTACTCTAAAGAGCTCTCTCTCTCCCCCTCTCTTTCTCTCTCTGCAATATTGTTGTTGTTTTTTTTCAATTCTTCTCTTCTCCGAGTAGAACTGTCAATTTTTCTCTGACACTTGTGACATTCGTGACACACAAATCAATTATTACGTGAATTTTTCCTTAGCACAAAAGCAGCAAATTAAACAAAAAAAAATAATGAAAGAAAACACTCAGTGATACACGCGATAAAGCACGTCTTGAAATAGTGTATAAAGAAGAAAAAATGTGAAAATCTAATACTACAACTTCCTGGTTCATCGGAAGTTGCTGCTAACATAACATTCTCGAATTCGTCAGAAACAGAAGAAAAGGTTTAAATCGCCCAAAAAAAAAAACGTGGAATTTGAAGCAACATCCAATGGGACTAGTGAAAAGAAAATTAGAACACGATTTAGTCAATCGCTTTACGGGCCTTCCAACACACCTTTTGTGTGTTGAGCGGACGGACGGTCGTTTATAAGGTTCAAGGAAATCGACAAAGTTTAAGAAACTCTATAAAATATTTAACCTTATTTGTGGTGATTTGTCCGTTTCAGGGCCACAGTGAAATCGAGAATTCGGTTTGATCTATCTGGGGGAATAAAAATTCGGTTCATCGACACCCTGTGGGCATCGCACGAAGAAAAAGTTTAGAAGCAATATACAAATTTCCTTGTAATCAGAAACATATTTATGGTGTTTCTTGAGGTCCTTCTTGTAACTCTCTGGACCATCGAGATGTCCAGTAGTGTGTTTATACAATATTAGAATATTCGAAACTTGTTTATGGTCATCCTGTAATTATCGACACCCTGTGAACATTGGACCCGATTGAAGAGAATGAATCTATTTGAAACAGAACCACAGCAGAGCCACTTAAGGAGTCTTTTTGGATCCCTCTTGTATACATCTAGGCCCTCGTGATGTGCTGTAGTCTGTTTATACAATATACGATTATTCTAACCCTATTTATAGTCTCCCGGTGATTTTTAGAGCAGAATGAACGAACCAAGCGATTCATTTGATCAATGCCTCGAAACTTAACATAGTAACCCTATAAGTATATATTGAACCAATGATTTGGTGGGATCTATGTCCCGAAATAAAAAACTGGGTTTATCGAAACAGTGAACACGGGGAAGATAGCAATAAAAAAAACACCTTCTAATTAGAACCACATTTATGTTGCTTTTGAGGTCGCTCTTGTACCCATCTAGGCCATCGTGATATCTTCTAGTCTGTTTATATATTCGAAACATATCTAAAGATGGCATAAACCAAGAGTTTGATTTGACTATGTCCGAAATTTAAATCCGGGTTTATCGACACCCTGTGGACATTGGACACGAATAAAGAGAATGTTTAGGACAAATATAAAAATACCTAATAAGCAGTAATACATCAATGGCGCTTTTTAAGGCCCCTCGTGTGATATTGAAAAAGTATTTATAGTCATCCTGTGATTACTAAAACCGTGTGTTTATAAAAAATATTTATAGTCATCCTGTGATTACTAAAACCGTGTGTTTATAAAAAATATTTATAGTCATCCTGTGAATATGAAAATCGAGAGAATAAAACAATAGTGTGGCTTGTTTAATGTCTACAAATAAAAATCCGGATTATCGACACTGGGCACGGTGGAAGAGAAACAGATTTATGGGGATTTGTTTGGCCCCATTTATCAAAATATTCGAAACCCTGTGATTCTTATAACAGGGGAGGATAAATTATTGGCGTACGAAGAAATCAACGTTAGCCAATATTCCATATCTGTAACCGGTTTGTCCCCCAATTAGCAGTGGTTAATAGGTCAGTGTGAAGCGATACGAGGAATTCGGTTTATCGGTTCTGGTAAAGCCCAAACATTAAATTGTGTACCAGCAGCGGCACTTTGTTTTGAGTATGTAAAATTCGATTCCATTTGTGCCCCTGAAGGCGTCTTCAACGATTTATTTAGGTCTTTAGAGATGTCCTGAATAGATTTTTAATTCTATTAAGCTCTCTTTGGGCTCCGATCGCTCTCAGAATTTTAGCGAAATGAAGTTCTGTAGTGTAAAACCTATGCAAGGTCTTTGATAATAAAACTCCTTATCGGGATTACCGTCTTATTACATATACATATAGTCTTGAACTCATCGAAAGAAAATATCTTTTTACGAATCAAATCTGATATCACCCTGTGGCTCTTACTGCTGAGTTAGAGAAACGCAAACGTAACGTCATCGAAACGTAACGAATCAGTGAAACCAATCTGTCATAAGGAAATCAGTGTACGCGAAGAAGAGCTGGAGAACACGCTAAAACGAGTAAATTTGACAACAGCTGATGAAAAGTAAGATTAAATTAAATTAGTAAAACAAGGAAAAAAGTTTGAGAAACTTTTGTAATGCAATGATAAATGTCACCATGTAGTAATTAAAGTTAAGGTAAGCAAACGCAATGTTAACGTTAATGCAGCTTATAGAATTGCCTCATCCAATCTGTCAGATGGAAATCAGTGTTAGCGATTAGCTAACGAAAACAAACTTAAACAGAATCGAAAAACCTACCTAATCAGCTGTTTGCAAGTACAATTGCAGACAGCTGATTAAAATTTAAGATAAAGATAACTATTTATAAAATCAGTGAAACAATAAAACTATGAAATGAATGCGAAAATTTTACAACACAATGAAAAATAAGAAATCATATTTTAACATAAATGAAATTAAAACAAAATAAAATTATATTGTTGCAATTTTTGTTGTAAATATCGGAGTCATACGACATGTTTCTTTTTTAAATTTTTGCGCAATTGTTAAAACGTAACGTCAGCGTAGCGTAACGAATCAGCTGATCCAACCTGTCATTTGGAGAAAATCAGTGTAAACGATTGCTAACGAAAACAAGAGAAAGAGCGTGTTGCCGAAATGTTTGGCTCGTGCAGCTTATCTCTGACAAAATCATGCAGAGTTTCCGCACTAATTGAAATTTACTCTATTGCGTCTAATTCATGCCGAGTTTCAGCAATGCAGAATTTATTGGTTCTAAAACAGCAGATTTTTTGTTGTTTATATACATTTTGGTCAACAAATAACTGAAATCATCCTGAAACTCCATAATCCACACCGAAATATTTATAAATTGTTCTTATTCTTGTATTTAGTATAATATTATTTGGAATATCGAAAAATGTGTGTTTAGCAAGCTATGTGTCTGTTTTGGTTTCTTGCAGAAACACTCGCTGTCAGACAATGGCATTGGAAAAATACTTTTTTTATTGTCACCCTGTTTCACCAGAAAATCAGTGAATTTAATATTGAATGTCCTCTAATGTTGATTGCGGCGAAATTGCATAAAACGACACATATATAGTTTAATCAACGGGAAAAAATATATTTAAAAAGTTATAAGGAATTCAAATCCCTTCGATCATTATGGGCCACCCTTTATATACAAAGGAAAAAAATATTCTCCATTAATAAACTGCATTAAAAAAACTAATAATTATGACTTAAATAAAAAGTTTTATTGAACTCAAACCCCTTAGGTCATTTTGGACCACCCTGTAGACGTATTCGTCAAGCCACTCCTGGTATCACCCACACAAACTGACAGACTCACAACAATTCCAAAACTTCTGCAGCAATCTTCATATTCCCTATTGTTTTCATATTTTGTAGACTAATTACGAAAAATCCTCTTTTAGTGGAATTTTTACAGAACCTCTAGAAAGTAGTATTAATTATACAACTGTGAGCCGAAGACAAATGGAAATCCAATGTTTGAATTAATCAAAAGTCTCCCTGTGCCCTTCGTACTACATATATTAAAAGCTATATAAGCTTTACAGAACTGTCTTCTCTGGGCAGTGTTCATACACAACACAATTTTCGCCATTCAATAGACCTTCTTTCTGACAATGACGATGTTATCAATCAATCCGTCAATGACTTAATGTTTTCCTGAACAGACCACTTACTGTCCAGGAGAGCCATGTGAAATAAATCCCATTGGTTTTTGGTATTTTTAAAAGGCTATATTTAAAATGCTCCCTTTTGAAAGTCAGTGAAGTGACCACATTTGGGTGACTGCCTGGCTATCTGGCCGGCCCTTCACTCAAATCAGACCAGACCAGACGAGTCAGTCTGTCAGTCACCCCCTTTTTTTTCAAATGAAAACCGCAGCAACAACAAACCGCATCACTCTGACAACGTCTTTTCTTTGGACTCTGTTTCTTTTCTTTATAACCGAAAGTGTATGAGTTTTGGTGCTTCACTCTTCATTCACTTGGCCATTGGCAATCGATTTTATTTCCGGTAATTTCACGTGTTTCTTTCATTTTTCATTTGTGTTGGAAAAGAGGGGATAATATATCCTTTCAAAGCTTTTCGTTGAAGTTTGGAGTAATTTTGGAGTAAAGTCACGATGGCGGACGAAAGTAAAAAAAAATAATAATAATAAAAAATCTTAATAAATGAAAAACCATTACATTTTAATGACGATTACACGCTCTACCACGACATAGCTGCTATACGGTGGACATCGAAAACAACCTGTCATTGCATGCGTTGTTGCCTCAGTGTCTGGCTGAGGGGAGATTAAACAGACAGTCATTTAATTTAGCCTAGACGGTCCGCTAGCCGCCTGTCTGTAATGGGTGGGGAGAGTGGGTGGTCACCATTAATTAATTTCGGTTTTAAAACCTCCCTTCGTTGGTTTCTTCTCCGCTGTTGACAGTTTGACCTATCGACCGAATTGCGTGTCGGCCATCGGTCTAACGTGCATTACATTTTCACAAAAATACCAAAGGAAAAAGAAGAGGAAAAAAACGATACCAGAAATAAAAGAAAACGTTTTTTTACCTAATACAGACATTGGGGAAATGTTACAGTGAGAGCCAAAAGAAGAGTGAATAAGGAACTCAGGGGACACATAATCGTATTCATTAATACCTCAGAGGTCGAGTCTCGAATAGATGAAGACCTCAAATATCGACATTAAAATTAAGTTCGACTATCCAATACAGAAGTACCCTAGAAACCGGCTCAGGAACATTGTAATATAGGTAATTTAAAGTTATACTCTCGAATAGACGAAGATCGTAGAAATTCTTTATAGAATATAGGAATTTCTCAGAATTCCGCCCTCGAATGGAAAAAGGCCTCTGGGATAAAATTTTAAATTACGAAAGACGTTGTTAAGATGTCGACTGTAGTACAGAGGAAGACTTCGGAGAACTACTCTAGTATAAAGAAAAACCTCGCAAATCTACTCTCATAAAGAGAAAGAGCCGGCAGGTCGACTTTATTGCAGAGGTAGACCTCGTAGGTCTACTATAGTATAGAGGTAGACCTCGTAGGTCGACTCTAGTATAGCGGAAGACTTTGTAGGTCGACTATAGTATAGAGGAAGACTGCGTAGGTCGACTACAGTATAAATGAAGGTCTTGGAGGTCGACTCTGGCAATGAGGAATATCTCAAAGGTCGTCTCTAGTATAGAGGAAGACCTCAGAGGTCGACTCTAGTATAGAGGAAGACCTCAGAGTTTGACTCTAGTATAGAGGAAGTCCTCGGAGGTCGTCTCTAGTATAGAGGAAGACCTCAGAGGTCGACTCTAGTATTGAGGAAGACGTCAGAGGTCGACTCTAGTATAAAGGAAGTCCTCAGAGGTCGACTCTAGTATAGAGGAAGACCTCAGAGGTCGACTCTAGTATAGAGGAAGACCTCAGAGGTCGACTCTAGTATAGAGAAAGACCTCAGAGGTCGACTCTAGTATAGAGAAAGACCTCAGAGTTTGACTCTAGTATAGAAGAAGTCCTCGGAGGTCGACTCTAGTATAGAGGAAGACCTCAGAGGTCGACTCTAGTATAAAGGAAGTCCTCAGAGGTCGACTCTAGTATAGAGGAAGACATAGTAGGACGACTCTATTATAGAGGAAGACAGCGTAGGTCGACTCTAGTCTAGAGGAAGACCGCAGAGGTCGACTCTAGTCTAGAGGAAGATCTCAGAGGTCGACTCTAGTATAGAGGAAGAACTCAGAGGTCGACTCTAGTATAGAGGAAGACCTCAGAGGTCGACTCTAGTATAGAGGAAGACCTCAGAGGTCGGCTCTAGTATAGAGGAAGACCTCAGAGGTCGCCTCTAGTATAGAGGAAGACCTCATAGGTCGGCTCTAGTATAGAGGAATACCTTAGAGGTCGACTCTAGTATAGAGGAAGACCTCAGAGGTCGACTCTAGTATAGAGGAAGACCTCAGAGGTCGACTCTAGTATAGAGGAAGACCTCAGAGGTCGACTCTAGTATAGAGGAAGACCTCAGAGGTCGACTCTAGTATAGAGGAAGACCTCAGAGGTCGACTCTAGTATAGGGGAAGACCTCAGAGGTCGACTCTAGTATAGAGGAAGACCTCAGAGGTCGACTCTAGTATAGGGGAAGACCTCAGAGGTCGACTCTAGTATAGAGGAAGACCTCAGAGGTCGACTCTAGTCTAGAGGAAGACCGCAGAGGTCGACTCTAGTAGAGAGGAAGACCTCAGAGTTTGACTCTAGTTTAGAGGAAGACCTCAGAGGTCGACTGTAGTATAGGGGAAGTCCTCGGAGGTCGACTCTAGTAAAGAGGAAGACCTCAGAGGTCGACTGTAGTATAGATGAAGTCTTCGGGGGTCGACTCTAGTATAGGGGAAGTCCTCAGAGGTCGACTCTGCTATAGAGGAGGACGACTCTGGTGCAGAAAAATACCTAGCAGGACGACATTGGTAAAGAGAAAGACTTCGCAGGTTGACTTTTGTAGGGAAACTTTGGAAATCGACTCTAACACCGTAGATGTATTGCCACTTTCGTCTGTCACTGTAGTTATTTCGCTTCTTTGCGTTCTTTTAAAAGTGGTGTGCTAGTCTGGTGTCGTCCGACGTTCGGACGTCTAATGTCTGCAGTGGTGGCCAATGTCCAAAACAAACGGAAAACTAAAAGCTGATGATGACCCATATAAGAGCCCTCCGTCCTTAGCACCACCCACTCAACAACCCATGTTACACCTTCTCTACCCCCCTTGACAGTTACGTACACACACACACTTCCAGCCACTCACACATGCGAACATGACATGAAACCGAAAAAAAGGAACGAATTTAATTGTGCTGTAATAAGTCCATTAAATAATTTTGCTTTGAGAGCCAGCAAAAAAAAATGTTTCAACAAAAATAGAAAACAAAAAAATAAAACAATATACCAAATAAAATCCGTAACCTAAAACCAAAAGTAATGTACATAACAGTAAAATAAAGTAATACGGAAAATATACGAAGTCGAGTACTTGGCCATAGCAGCGTCATTGTGAAACTGGGAACCGAAAGCAAAAGGAACTGCAAAAGAACGTCGACGACTTCAAGGTAAACTATAAATTATGCCGGAGACAGTTAAGGGAAGTACTACGAAGTTAGCAGGCAGTAATAACACGTACATGAAAAGGCAACAAACAACCCACTGTGCGCCTTTAGAGACTTCCCTTGGCTTGAGGTTACTGCTGTCTTTGTGTGTGGGTAATTGGGAGAGTGTATTTATTTTGCAATCACACTGACTCATATAAATATATAAGATACAAATAAATGCACTTTCATCCTTGAACACACATTCACAAATGGGGGCAATGCCTAAATTTTGTCGACATAAAAACGTACTTTGCGTCTAATAATCTGGCCTACCAACCCCTCTACGTCTTTGTAGTTCGAGTGTACAATTTCTATTGGGGTTAGTGCGAATTTGTGTTATATTTCTTATGTTTACATGAGTTGGCATAATATTTTAGCCATTTACACACTTAGACAGATGGCTGGACATATGTAGTTCAATCAATTATGGAAGTTATTGGGGGCACTTTGGACAGCAGGGAACTAGCGCTCACTTTGAGGAAGGCATATTTTTAGTTGGGATTTGTCTTCTGTTCTACATCCCCATAAATCAATGGAAGGCAGTTACCGAAAGTAACAACCACTCATTCGCATTTAAACTAAGCACATTGTTATAGGGGAAGACTTCGGAAGCCGACTCTAGTATAGGGTGAGAACTCGGAGGACGAGTCTGGTATAGGGAGAGACTTCGGAGGTTGACTATAGTATAGGGCGAACCTCGGAGGTCGACTCTGGTATAGGGAAATATATCGGAGGTCGACTCTGGTATAGGGAAAGACTTCGGAGCTTGGCTATAGTTCAGATGAAGACTTCAGAGGTCGGCTATAGGATAGGGGTAGACCTAGGAGGTTGACTCTAGTATAGGCCAAGACTTTGGAGGTTAACTCTAGTATAGAAAAAGATCTCGGAGATCGACTCTAGTATAGGGGATGACCTAGGATGTCGACTCTAGGTTAGGAAAAGTCCTCGGAGTTCGACTCTACTATAGGCGAATACCTTGGAGTTCGACTCTACTATAGCGGAAGAGCACGGAATTGTACTATATGTAGGTCGAAAGTTCTACTGTAGCATAGGGGAAGACCTCGGGGGTCGACTGTAGTATTGGGGAAGAACTCGGAGGTAGACTCTAGTGTAGGAGAAGACCTCGGAGGTCGACTCTAGTATTGGAGAAGACCTCGGAGGTTGACTCTAGTATAGGTAAAGACCCCGACGGTCGAGTCTAATGTAGGTGAAGACCTCGCAGGTTAACTCTAGTATAGGAAAAGACATCGGAGGTTGACTCATGTATAGGGGAAGACCTCGGAGGTTGACTGTAGTATGGGGGAATACCTCGGAGATCGACTCTAGTATAGCGATAGACCTCGGAGGTCGACTGTAGCATAGGGGAAAACTTCGGAGGCCAATTCTAGTATAGGGCAAGACCTCGGACGTCGACTCTAGTTAGGGGAAGACATCCGATATCGACTCTAGTATAGGGAAGGACTTCGGGGTTGACTATAGTATAGGTAAAGACTTCGGATCGACTCTAGTATAGGGGATGACCTAGGATGTCGACTCTAGGTTAGGAAACGTCCTCGGAGTTCGACTCTACTATAGGCGAATACCTTGGAGTTCGACTCTACTATAGGGGAAGAGCACGGAATTGTGTTAGTATGGAGGAAGACCTCATAGGTCAACTTTGGTATAGGGAAACATTCAGGGGTTAACTATAGTATAGATGAATACATCGGAAGTCGGCTATAGTATAGAGAAATACCTCGGAGGTCGGCTCTTGTATAGGGAAATACTTCGAAGGTTGACTTTAGTATAGGTGAAGACCTCATAGGTCAACTCGGGAAAGACTTCGTAGGTTGACTATAGTATAATTTAAGACCTCGGAAGTCAGCTATAGTATAGATAAAGACCTCGGAGGCCGGCTATAGTAAAGGGGAAGACCTCGGAGGTCGACTCTGGTATAGGGGAAGACCTCGGAGGTCGAATCCAGTATAGGGCGAATTCTCGGAGGTCGACTGTAATATAGGAGAAGACCTCGGAAATCGGCTCTAGTATAAGGGAAGACATTTTGTTGGGCTATTAATGAGATTCATCATTATGCGCTATGAAAGAAATCGATTCTATAGTATATTTGCCGGAAACATATAATATAAAATACAAAATTTATATTTTTTCTATAAGTCGGAAACAAATTCTGTAACTTATTTCACTTCTCCCCGGTTTTTTTACAATATTAAAGTAGAACACTTGGGCAAATATCAAACCTCTTCGAGAATGAAATGTAGATGACATTTCAATAATGTTTTTTTTTTCGACTGCACAGCAGTTTTTGTCATCCCCAGAGTTTTAAAAGCGTTATAAAAACAATGATGTAAACAAAATGAGCCGGTTTCAAAACATCACAACTTTTGTTACTTAGCCAAGCCAACAACCAGCTACGAACACATTTCGGATTTGGAATGACTTACACAGAAATCGTGCAGTAACATGAAATCCGTTGTCTTTAGCAAACAGATTGACAGAAGATTTATAGTATTTTTTATGGAAAACAATTTTTTTCAAAGATATCACTTGAAAATTGCAATTTCTAAGTATTTTGATACATCATTGATGTAGATTTTTAAGAGAGAGTTCATGAAAAATATATACTTAATTTTTTTCGTACATGGATCATGGAGGGTGGTCCATCCAGTGGTTTCTTTATGGCATCTCGGAGCTGCGATTTGACACCCTTAGACTTTTTTGTGGCGAATGTTATGCGAACGATCCACCAACGATTCAGGCCCATAAGGCCAGTATCGAGCAAAGCTTGAAAATTGGGTTGACAGGATGCGCTACTACAAGATGAACAAAATTATTGTTCATTTTTTTAATTTTTAAAAAGAAATTTGGATTTTGTCCGCACTTCCGTTTTCTATATTAAAATTGTCGCCTAAATGACTAACCTTTTTTGACAAAGTAGTACCATGTTGTTTTTTCAAAATCCGGAGGATCATTATTAAATTCGAATAAATATACATATGACTGTTTGCCCATGTTTAAAGCTCAACTTCATTATGCCAAAGTTTATTTTTTGATAACCTTCACCAAATTGTATGTAACTTCTTCTTTTGATCTGTATCTACTATATTTGTAATTCTATTTTCTTTCTTTCCAGAGTCTCATCTGCAAAACGGAAAGCTAAAAGTTCTTGCTACGTGCACAAATAAATCGAATAAAAAATAAAAAAACAAAGCTATTATTTAATACTAACTAACAACATCATCATCAAAAAAACTATAATATAAAAAAGGTAAACCCCAAGACGGAACCTAACACCAAACAGGCGACCAGGCCAGCAGCCAAACCAGCAACAACAACAACATCGATATTGACCGCAAAAGCATTAACCGCACTGCGCTGCAATCCCTGCGTCAAAAAAGGGTATCTCTAAAGATACTCGTACACGAGAATATACATATACGAATTTGCATTGACCCATTCGTAGTTGCAAATTTGCAAAATCAAAGTCGTAGAGACAAATACTGTCAACGTCGCGCCGTCGCAGCCATCGTCGCAGTAGTGGTGGTCGAAATCGGTATCGCTATCGGTAACGGTAACGGGGAAAAATCGGCATCGAATTTGATTTTAAATGTTGTTGTCTGCTGGTAGCCTTTGCAAACCGTAGCCGAATGCGAATCCAAATTACATGCAAAATAAATGGGTACAATGAGGCCAAATAAATACGATGTAAGTACAGAAATAATCACCCCCCCCACCCCAATCAAACATCACTCCATCACCCATATCACCCATACCACCCTTTCTACCTCCTAACACCGTAGGAGAAGAAAAAACCCAAACTACTCACACATATTTTGCACACTCACTTTTACACACCCACTTCTCCCCAATCTCACTCATACATATTTACTCTCCAAATAACGCAATTTAGGCAAGTGTATACGAGTATGTGAGTGAGCGTAGTTGTATGTGTTGTGTTTGTAATGTAAGTTTTGTAGGTCGACCCCACAAAGTCTGAAGGAATAGTTTTTCCTCTTCCTTTTTGAGAACCTTAGCGGGAGAAGGAGAGTAGAATGCAGGAGCTATGAGTATTGGACATAAAGAAAGCAAAGGAAATGGCAAAGCCGCAACAACGCGACAATAAGAAAAACAGAAATAACAACATCAACATCCGTGTGGCCAAAGCAAAACGGATACGAAATGTTTCCTTTCCTTATCCATCTATAGACTAACACACATACTCACTCACACATATTCCTTCACATTCAGCTCCACATGAAAACTAAACTAATGCTGCACTAATGCGAACAACTTAATCATCATTTTTATGTGTCCCAAATGTCATCGTCGTTGTTGTTATTTGGTGTTTGTTGTTCTTGTTGTTATGTATGTTTTTCGTTCAGGAATCCAGTTTTGTTTTTCTTTTTGCGCCTCTCAGTGTTCCCAGACTGTCTGTCTACCCAAACTCTGACAGTTTTATTTTTTTTGGGGTGGGAAATATTCGTACATAAAAACATTATTTCTGCATTTGAAATAGATTTCAACAATTTGGGACACTTTTTAATGCTCTTTTTTGCACCACCCGTCACGGTGCGTATTGTAATGTTTTATACGAGTATATTTTCATAATATGATTTTGAGTACTTTAGGGTAAACTGGGAATAAAGTGGACCTCAAAATGACAAACTTTCTTAGATATTAAATAAATACGGTTTTATTACTTTTTTGGATGCAAAAATGTTAAATGAAATTTTTTCAATAATAATAACAGAAATCTTTTAGTGAAATTCCTACAAAGGGTATATACTATCTAGATGACTTTTGACAATCTTAAAACATAAAATTGGAACATCTAAGCCCACACAAGGCCTTATAGTGGGCCGAATCGGGCATACAATATTTGTGGGCGGGTGTGATTTTTCCGGTTCTGAACTCATCGATCAATCGATTTTATTATATTTTACAAACAATATTATTATATTTTACAAACATTGTTAGAGAAGTGATGATTTCATACAAATACTCCATTTTTCTCATTTAAAAAAAAATATATATTAATAAAAACATATTGACCTAAGTCGTAATGAAGTCCTAGTAAAGAAAAATTAAACGTGATTTTTCTCGATAACCTTATTTTCGACTATGGCGGTTATTGCTTGTGACCTCAGAGATGTATATCTTCTCTCTTTATATATAAAATCTATTATAGGTTTGTTTGCAACGCATGGTCTCCGAACCCATAAGAGTGAATGGGCAAAAAAATGCACTATAGGTTTAGTTCGGTGTCATCTGTGTTTTAGAATTATTTTAAACAAGTTAAATCAAGTCAAGTTATTTGTAAAATTCGTATTTTCAGATGCATTTCATTGAAGTAATATATATATGGGGAATTCCACGACAAATCGACGCGTTCAAAAAAAATCGTTTGATTTTTCCCATTTGTTATATTTTTTAGTACAAATAAAGAAACTCTGTGGATTTTTTTGAGATTTTCCGATAACTCGTTCAGAAGTTATCGATATTTAAGAAATCGGTTTGTATATCGGGTTTTTGTCATAACTTCTTACGTTATGGACAATGACAATTGAATACTATAGACGACGCATGGTATTTACAGACTTCCTCCGCTAGGTGGCGTCCGAGCAGCATTTCTCTCATTCTCAAATTCCTCTCTCAATTATTTCTCTGTCAAAACATGCAACTTTTTTGTACTCTCAAATAATTTCTGAGAATGGAGTGAGTTTTTCAGTTTGTTTTGTTGTTGATTGTTTTGAAGTTGGAATATAATAATATTAATGATGAAAATCGTTTCTCTCTTTACAGAGTAAATAAAAGTATCTATCCTCTCTTTGCAAAAGGCTCTCTTTACAGTTTAACCAGACAAAGCGCCATCTTCAATATGCAGACATACTAAACGAATTGTCAAACTCCATGCGACGTCTATAGTATTCAATTGTCATTGTTATGGACCGATTTAAAAATTCTTTTCTTTTTTTTTTTTAAATGTTGGTACTTTTCAGAAAAAAACATAAAAAATATTAATTTGTGATTTTTAAGTCTTGAAATTTAAATGTAATTTTTTAAATTGTTGGTAATCTCCGATTCTTCTTCTTCTTTTAATTCTCTAACATATAAGCATTGGATGGAAGTTAACCTTAAATTATTTATATTTTTTGAATTTGTTAAAATTTAAAAGAAAAATGTTTGCTGCTAACAGCTGTGCTTGTGGCTCCAAGGCTTCGGAATAGATGTTCCACGTCAAAGAACAAAATAAAGGATACACTTCAGGAAGTATTTCTCCCAAAACACCCACACCCCCGCTGATCTCCCTTAACCTGATAATCACCCTACGTAAATCACTATATATCAAAAGCAGTAGAAATCGATGAAATTTTTGGATGATGTATTCAACAAAGGATTCTACACATTCTGAGTTATTGGAATTTCATATAATGCCACGCCCATTTATTATATCCCGCCCACTTTTGGTGAAAGTACTAATATTGACTCCAATAACTTACAATCCAAATCTCGTTCTTCTAGGGTCAATAGATCTGTGATAATAAACGTTTAACTGATGCTACGCCCACTTTTGCCAAACCCACTGATCCGATCCTGCCAATTTTTGTTAAAGTTTTAGATAATGACTCCACTAA
The DNA here is from genome assembly GCA_963930755.1 of Eudasyphora cyanicolor. NCBI lineage: Eukaryota > Metazoa > Arthropoda > Insecta > Diptera > Muscidae > Eudasyphora > Eudasyphora cyanicolor. Next base: position 9,322,969 of record OZ005738.1, on the reverse strand, counting down.
CGTGTGTTTCAAATTTCGTTCTTCTACGAACAACATATTCAGTGATATTCGAATTTTATATAATGCCACGCCCACTTATTCTATCCCGCCCACTTTAGGTGAAGCTACTAATATTGACTCCAACAATAGTTTCTGAGATAACAAATGTTTAACTAATGCTAGGCCCACTTTTGCCGCACCCACTAATCCGATCCCTCCCTTCTTTTAGAAAATAACTCCACTAACGTGTGTTTCAAATTTCGTTCTTCTAGGGTCAACACTTTTGAGATATTCGGATTTTAAGTAATGCCACTCCCAATCTTGCCCCGCCCACTTTTTTTAAATTTTATTTTTTCCTAAACCATCTCCGACAAAGAACCTTTCAAACAAACGAAAAAAAATTGGCCCTGTGGTTTCAGAGGCTATAGCATACATACATATATACAAACGTTTTTCCATTTTTATATAAAGGGTTTTCCAACAAGAGGTGTTATTTTGGTATTCAAAGAAAAATGTAATTTTTTTGAGATAATTGATCGGATGTTTAATTCATAATGCCGTTAATAATGAAAAACAACATCAGCCAAATGGCCACCACGACCACGCTTACAGGACCATATCCTTTTCATGAAATTTTCCATAACCAAATCGCAAAGTGGCTGCCCTATGTCCTCGATAGCCTCACGAATTCTATCTTTGTGGTCTTGAATCGACGCTGGGCTGTTGGCGTAGACCTTATCTTTCACGTGGCCCCAAAGGAAGAAGTCGCAAGGTGTTAAATCACAAGATATCGGTGGTCAATTGTGATCACCTCTTCGGTAGATAACACGGTCCGGAAACTTCTCCCGTAACAGAGCAATGGTTTCGTTGCTTGTGTGGCACGTAGCGCCGACTTGTTGAAAGTAAACATTGCCCAGATCAATACCATCCAACTCCGACCATAAAAAATCATCTCTCGATGGCGCAATCCATTCACCGTAACTGTTGATCCAACCTTATTTTCGAAAAAGTAAGGTCCAATGACCCCGCCAGACCATAAACCGCACCAAACATTCACACGTTGAGGATGGAGAGGCTTCTCAACAATAACTCTTGGGTTTTCAGAGCCCCAGATGCGACATTTTTGCTTGTTGACGTAGCCACCGAGGTGGAAATGGGCCTCATCAGTCAAGATGATTTTTCGATGGAATTCCGGATCATTTTCATGCATTTCAAGGACTCAATCAGCCAAGACACGACGTTGTTGATGATCGGCCGACTTGAGCTCTTGTGTTAACTGCACTTTATAGCCCCCATATGAAGGTCACGGACGAATTTGACTTCTTGGTTGTGTGGATCCTACGTTTTTTATTCGATGTGCTTGTAAATTTAAATTTATTCTATTTAAACTGCAATAATTCATAGTAATAGTGGATTGATATAGCCTCTAAATCTATGCATTGGTTAGGAGACAATGGTGGAGGGTATTATACCGTCGGCCCCGCCTGAATTTAGGTTTCCTTATAGAAAATTTGACAAACCGACAGAATTTTCAACTGCCAACAATCCTAGCGCAGACCGCTGTATAATTCATTGGCTTGAAATCAAAATATTTAAAATCTGCATCTTTTCATCAAAATTTTCCATGATAATATTTACTGACCACTGCTACCTTTTCTCAGTGTAGTATACCTACTACTAGTTATTCCCCCATGTCATGCAGAGCTTTTTGCAAGTGTGACCAAGTGTTATATTTATATTTATTATCTTTAAGAAAACTGATGCCTTTCATGGGAGCATAAACTATGAAATACTAAACAATGTCTAGAGGAGCAGAGAAGCACTGGACGCAGTAGAAGTAGTGGCGGTGGCAGCGGCAGACACGGCAGCAAAATAATGGGGTTCAATACACTTTGCAATGCAAACAAATAAACAAACAAACATTGGCATTTGCTATCGCCTTTTGTTGATGTCTGTTTTGCCTTTTTCTGTTCCGTTCAGTTCAGTTCTATTCTATTCTCCATAAAAATCGGAAAAAGGGTTGGACCCCACAGAATGTTATGTATTCCATGAACACTAGTACGATACTACTGCTGGCTGGACTACAAGTACACTTCTGCAGGCGTTGTTTGAGCAGTACTTACTTATTGGAGGGGGAATTGAATTTATGTTTATTGCATTCAACGCTGAATGGGAGGAAACATAGAACGAACATTAGAAATTTGCCAATATGTACTTAGAAATTAAAGGATGGCTAAAAGGACCTTTTGTTAGAGGCAAAATATGGGGGGGATCTGTAATTAATGAACTAACATTAACTCTTTCCGGTTTGTAGATATATCTCTTTCAGTGTGAATGCGTGTATGTGTGGGCGGTAGTAAACCTTATTGCAAACCATTAGTTAATAAGAACTTGAAATGTACGGTGAGTGTCAAAAGAAAGTGTACAACTTTATACATACTCGTATAAAAGGTGTGTTCAAAATGTATCAAAAACTATTTCACAATAGTAAATGTATACTACAATATAGTGTACATTTACAACATGCTGAACATATGATGTGTACTTTCTTTTGACGCTCAAGGTATGTGCTCAATTACATAGATATGTTCCACATTGGAAAATGGGAGGGACTCGCTCCCTCAACTCAAGTGTACTAAATAGTAATATCCTAAAGTTGAAACCAATTAATTAAGTAACCAAAAGGAAGAACAGGGCAGCAAGTGATCCTTAAATTAACTATCCAATTAACACCGAGGTCATAATGGAGGAGGAGACCGACCACAACATTTCGAAAATTAATTGCAAAAGGGATGTCGCATACATTAATAAGGACCAACTAAGATAGTTTCGAAGGACTCTAAGATATTACTTCCTCAAATTATTACCTTTATTTGCCTGGATGTTGAGTCAGCAATAATCGAAAATAATTGGAAGGGTGGTTTTCAATAACACTGTGGAACACAAAAAAAAACAAGGTTCTGACAACGGCTTCTGATAGAGGAGGTAAAAATAGAATGTACGTGTATCGGCGTTTTGAAAGTTTACGTATGGTGGTCATTTTGGAGGGGGAACAATAATTCCCCTTTTTGCACATTCTTATGATGAATCGGCATAGGAAACGGTGTTATCCTTATCCAGCATTACTTAGAACACTACGAGCAACACTTTTGTTGAACAATTTAACCCTCTAGCTGTTCAATGTGGGGATCTTTTTGGTTTATTTTGTGGAGAAGGGTAAAGATCACCCCTAAAACCGGGTTTTAACCGGTCAAAATTTTCTACAAATATATTTGCCATAAAATTCTACTGGAAGTCTCTGAACACAACAAAGCTCAAAACCTAACTTAAACGCCAGAAATAAGTCAAAACTTAAAATCCATTTTAAGGTTTAGCACCAATACGAAAAAGTTCGTAATTAACCTAAAAATTAATTTTATGTTTTGACTTATTTCTGGCATTTAAGTTGGGTTTTGAGTTTTGGTGTATTCAGAGACTTATAGTAGAATTGTATGGCAAATATTTTTGTAGACCATTTTAACCCTCTAGCTTTTCAATTTAGGGGTCTTTTTGGTCCATTTTGTAGATAAGGGTGACAGAACACCCCTAAAACAGGTGTTTAACGGTTCAAAATATTCTACAAAAATATTTGCCATACAATTCTACTATAAGTCTCTGAACACAACAAAGCTCAAACCTACCTTAAACGCCACAAATAGGTCAAAACTTAAAATCCACTTTAAGGTTTAGCACTAATTCGAAAAGGTACGAAATTTACCTAAAAATTCATTTTATATTTTGACTTATTTCTGGCATTTAAGTTGGGTTTTGAGTTTTGGTGTATTCAGAGGCTTATAGTAGAATTGTTTGGCAAATATTTTTGTTGAACATTTTAACCCTCTAGCTCCTCAATTTAGGGGTCTTTTTGTTTCGTTTTGTGGAGAAGTAAAAATCATCGCTAAAGCACGTGTTTATCAGGTCAAAATGTTCTACAAAAATATTTGCCATACAATTCTACTATAAGTCTCTGAACACAACAAAGCTCAAAACCTGCCTTAAACGCCACAAATAAAGTCAAAACTTAAAATCCACTTAAAGGTTTAGCACCAATTGGAAAAAGTACGAAATTAACCTAAAAATTCATTTTTATATTTTGACTTATTTCTGGCATTTACGTTGGGTTTTGAGTTTTGGTGTATTCAGAGACTTATAGTAGAATTGTATGGCAAATATTTTTGTAGATCATTTTAACCCTCTAGCTATTCAATTTAGGGGCCTTTTGGGCCATTTTGTAGATAAGGGTGAAGAACACCCCTAAAACAGGTGTTTAACGCTTCAAAATTTTCTACAAAAATATTTGCCATAAAATTCTACTATAAGTCTCTGAACACAACAAAGCTCAAAACCTAACTTTAACGCCAGAAATAAGTCAAAACCTTAAATCAATTCATTTTATGTTTTGACTTATTTCTGGCATTTAAGTTGGGTTTTAAGTTTTGGTGTATTCAAAACAAATATTTTTGTAGAACATTTTGACACGTTAAATACCTGTTTTAGGGGTGATCTTTACCCTTTTCCACAAAATGGACCAACAAGACCCCTACATTGAGCAGCTAGAGGGTTAAAATGTTCAACAAAAATGTTCCTCATAGTATTCTAAGTAATGCTGCTCAACATATCACATACCTAAAATGTAAGGATCACACCGTTTCCTATGCCGATGCATCATAAGAATGTGCAAAATGGGGAAATATTGATCCTCCCCTAATGTGACCATTATACGTAGACTTTCAAAACGCCGATACACGTATATTCTTTTTTAAACCATCTATCAGAATCCGCTGTCAGAATCTTGGTATTTTCGAAAAAGTTTAATTTTGTTTCACAGTGTAATTCTAAGATATTGTAAAGTCAGTATAGATAAGTCAAGCTCTGAGTTATTTGCAAAATGTTATTACTACAGAAAAAATGGGCAAATTATTTTTGTATGAATTGGTCAATTTGAGTGGGGTACCAGAAGGAAGTTTGCAAATAAAAGGTCCGCCAAATAACTTTTTTTTTTAAAATGCTATAAGAAACTACTGAAAACGCATTGGATGGTCAGTTGGCTTCAACTCCTGAACCAATTGGACTTTGTATGGCGTCATACCAAGGTCTTTATGCAAAATTCGTCCCAATGATATCTCCGAAATGTTCAATTGTTGAGAACGACGGTGAATTGATGTGGATGGCGCTTCACACAGACTTTCTGCCACAACAGTAATATTCTCGGGTGTACGCACTGTTTTTTCCTATTCACGCTTTGGTTTATCGATGAGGATGCCAGTTACTTTCACTTTTTTCACAAGATAACGAACATACGAAACTGACGGTGCTTCTCTTCTTCCAAAATCCGTACACAATTTTCGCACACATTATGCAACATTACCATGATTTTCAAAGTAATGTCGCAATATTTGCAATATACACATACACAGGCCCGTGGCAATTTCGCACTTTTTGCTCTATTACTATATGTGAAATTACAAAAGATTTTGCAAAGTATAACAATAATTCACTAACTGTTAACCCTTTATGGGCGAGGTACCAGAAGGAGTGGATCAATATGGCCCATTATCGAACATAGTCTAAGATAAGTGAAAATATTACAATATACAAAAATTAAAGTCAATCGGTCTTAGCTTTTGAGAGTTATCGAGCGAACCATTCAGACAGATGGACGGACATAGCTAAAATGATTAAAAAAAATCCCGAAACTGATTTCCATCAAACATAAGATTATATATCGTCATATGAAATCCAAAATCACGTAACATCAAAAAAAATCAAAATTAATTTTATCATTGATTATAGTCTATTAGGCTATACTACACATTCCTAAAAAAATTTGGAGTTCAATATCAAAAATGTACCCTTTTATGAGTGATACTCAAAATGACGTTACAGCAAACAAGGTCATTAAAAAAGCGGAAAGATTCATAACATTTTATTTTATTTAATTCAGAATGTACGCCACAACTAATTGCGCTAGATTTACTATTTGATTTCGCCTTAATAGTCTGAAATCCCTAAATTTGGTCAGATGTTTAATATTACTTATTTTGTTTTTTGCTTCTCCTGAAAAATCATGAACATATGTATGTTACACTTTTATTTCTTAGAAAATGATATATATATTCTCCTTCACTGAAATGAGGGTCAAATGATTAGAAAAATACTGAAACTGATTTCCATCAACCATAATATTATATAGGGCCTTCGATCAATATGATACACTTTTTCTTCTTAACAAATGATATATATCCTCCTTCCCGAAAATGAGGCTAACAAATTTAGCAGAGATCCTAATTTCAATGCACAAATTATCCGTAAATTTCAACATGTGTTGAAGAAAGAACAACATTATTTTCTAACAAAGACAATAACGTCATTAAAATTTGCTTTTATTTTCCCAATGACAGTTGGCCTCTGTTCTTTGACCCATCTACCAAAAATACTCGATTTAGATTAATCATTGACATTGTTTATTTTACTCTAGAGATTTTTGATTCCCGCATGACGATATATATGTACATTGTAACATTGAGATGACATAGTCAATTAAAGTGATAAAAAAATTACATTGTCGCCAGAAAAATTAGGTCTTCTACTACCATCAGTTTACTTTCTGCTATGATGTCATTTGTAATTTAATGTGAACGAAATATGTTAGCCATTAGGGGAAAATAAACAGACTAATAAAATTAATATTGCAAAATTTTGGGAGACTGAACTGATTATTACTAAAATTTAAATAAAGTAAATTCAATTGTCGTTAAATACTCGTAAATAAAGCGTTTTAAAACGTTAGTATATAGTAGTATTGTAGTATTGGTTACATATGTAAATTAGTAGGGCGGAGAAAATTGTTCGAGGCAAAATTTGGACCAAAACAAAGTTAAGGGTTTTCCAACAAGAGGTGTTATTTTGGTATTCAAAGAAAAATGCCATTTTTTGAGATAAATGATCGGATGTTTTTTTCATAATAAAGAGGAAGGTATGCCGTTAATAATGAAAAACAACATCAGCCAAATGGCCACCACGACCACGCTTACAGGACCATATCCTTTTCATGGAATTTTCCATAACCAAATCGCAAAGTAGCTGCCCTATATCCTCGATAGCTTCACGAATTCTATCTTTGAGGTCTTGAATCGACGCTGGGCTGTTGGCGTAGACCTTATCTTTCACGTGGCCCCAACGGAAGAAGTCGCAAGGTGTTAAATCACAAGATCTCGGTGGCCAATTGTGATCACCCCTTCGAGAGATAACACGGTCCGGAAACCTTTCCCATAACAGAGTAATGGTTTCGTTGCTTGTGTGGCACGTACCGCCGTCTTGTTGAAAGTAAACGGCCATAAAAATAATTAATCATCTCTCGATAGCGCAATCCATTCACCGTAACTGTTGATCCAACCTCATTTCCGAAAAAGTAAGGTCCAATGACCCCGCCGGACAATAAACCGCACCAAACAGTCACACGTTGAGGATGGAGAGGCTTCTCAACAATAACTCTTGGGTTTTCCGAGCCCCAGATGAGATATATTCTGATTCTACAAATTGAAATTCTAAGAAAAAATGCTGAATAAATTCAAAAAGATGTTGACATTCCCATTTTAAACAACGAATTTTACTGGATGATCAGGAAGATTACGAGTATTCACTTCGGATAGAAATTTAAAGCAGGACGCTTTGGAATACAAGTTCCCTGGTGGAGAACGAAATCAATCACCCCCAAAACTAATACATCAGTATATCGTAATATAAATGGTGAAAATATTTAAGAAGTATCATTGACAAACATTTTCCTTTTCCATTACAATTTCGCTGCGAGAAATGTGGAGTCAATTTACCTGAGTTCATCGATGTCAATCAAACCCGATTAAATAAGATTCTATCACTGATCTCGCACCGCACAGATTGATTGGTTCAACTAATTGGTGTTACAAAATAACAGGGTGTCCCAAAAGAATGTTTATATTTAGTGGATTCATTAAAAATACTGCAAATATTTTTCAAAGTTCAAAGTTTAAATAAATTTATTTTATTTCGTGACTAATATTGCAGCTGCAGGTACTGAACATATTCCTTTAGATCAGTACATGGATATATGTCACAGGGTGTCAATTCACCACCTCTAAGTTTTAGATACCCACGGGGAATTGGACCATTACAATAGGTCTATTAAAGACAGGGATCGCTCCGCAGATTGTCCCTTTTATATGAAAACAACCGGAAACCTTAACAAGACTCTGTCATTGGAGGTGGTAAATTGTCACTTTGCGAACCTTTAATTACATGTTTACTATTTAATCCTTGATCTTCGAAAACCGGTCCCAATTGATCTTCTAATAAAGAGTAGATAACCCAATCTGTCATCAACTAAGGTGTAGATAACCCAATTGGCCCTATACTAAGGAGTAGATAACCAAACTCGTCGTGTATTAAGAAGTAGATAACCCAATTTGTCGTCAACTAAGGAGTGGATAACCCATCTGGCCCACTACTAAGGAGTGAGTAGCCCAACTGACCGCCTACTATGGAGTACGTAAACCATGTGACATTTTATTAAGTAGCAGATAACCCAATTTGTTGTCAACTAAGGAGTATATAACTCAATTTGTCCCCAACTAAGGAGTAGATAACCCAACTTGTCCAATATTAAGAAGTAGATAACCGAACTCGTCGTTTACTAAGGAGTAGGTAACCCAATATGTCGTCAACTATGGATTAGAGAAGCAATTGGCCCTCTATTTAGGAGTAGATAACCCAACTCTTCGTTTACAAAGGAATTGATAACCCAATTTGTTGTCAAGTAAGGAGTATATAACGAACTGGCCCTCTACTAAGGAGTAAATAACTCAACTGGTTGCTTACAATGGAGATAACTCAACTGAAATTATTTTAATTGGTATATAAACTAAGTGTCATTTGATTAAGTAGTCGGTAACCCAACTGGTCCTTTACTAAGGATTAGATAACCTAACTTGCCATTTACTTAGGTGTGGATAATCCAATTTGTTACCAAGTAAGGAGTAGATTAACCATCTGGGCCAGTACTAAGGGAGTAGATAACCTATATAACCTTTTAGCCTTATACTAAAGGGTAAACTACCAAATTTGAGTAAATAACGAACTGGCCCTCTACAAAGGAATAAATAACCCAACTGGTCACATATTATGAAGTAGATAACTTATATTAAGGGGTATATAAACCAAGTGGCATTTGATTAAGTAGTAGGTAACCTAACTGGTCCTTTACTATGAATTAGATAACCCAACTCGTCATTTACTAAGGAGTAGATAACCCAAGTTGTTGTCAACTAAGGAGTGGATAACCCTCTAGTAAGGAGTAGATAGCACATCTGAGAAGTAGATAACCCAAGGTTCCGTCAACTAAGGAGTAGATAACCCAACTGGTCCTCTAGTAAGGAGTAGAGAACACATCTGAGAAGTAGATAACCCATGTTTCCGTCAACTAAGGGGTAGATAACTCAACTTATAACAGAACTGGTCTAGGGATTAATAAATCAATTGTTCGTAAACTAAAGGGTAGACAAGATAACTAGTCGTCCACTAAGGAGTAGTGATGCAGTTATATGATGACAGGACTTTTGTTTTCGAAATATTCGCTCACCAAGTTTCCTGGGAAATTAGAAAGGGAAGAAATAAGCAGAATTGGATTTATTACACAATTCTTGCATATTTCCACTCACAGCTGAAAATATTTGTTGCGATTGGTTTTTTAATTAGATTTTTGTTAATTACTTTTTCAGTTACTGTCCATGAAAATTGTTATGTTATCTAACAAAACCTGCAATTAGTTGTTATTATTTTTGGTAATTGACCTTTATACTTTATTACGTTTTTGGTAAAAAAAAGTTTAAATAATTGAGCTCGAGGTCTAGTTTATTGTTTCCTTTTATTTAATAATTTGAGACTTTTGGAGTTTTTTTAAATATCATGAAAGGGGGCCCATTGTAACTTTCCGCTAGAATTATTTTCCTCAAATACACTAACTACAACTGCCGGCGATTTGTATGACATTTGACACATGTTAAGATTTGATTGCAAATTGTTGGGGTAAGTGGTAAGTGAGAAGCTGGGTTGAATAATTTAAGATAAATAATTCTCCAAAGGTTCCCTTTATTTCGATCGTTGGTCTGAAGCCTATATTCCAAAGTCTTCTATTTCAAAATCACCAACGAGATAACTAACATCTTTGATTTCCCAGCAAACTTTGTGGTTGAATGTCTTCAAAAGATGAGCTAACCTACATAGGATTCAGCATTTGTCGAAATGGGTATATTCATAGGATCCTTTAAGGTACTTTTTAAAAGTTCACAATGTTATTTTTTAGTTAGTGTCAGTTAGTGAAAATTTCAAGCTAACTAACAAAATCTGCGGATTTTTTTAGACCTGTGGATTTTTCGTAAATATATTGATAGTTATAGTTAACGAGGATTATTTTTGTAGACGTAGACTTTGTTAAAATCGGTTCAGCTGTTCAAGAGCAATTTAAAATTTTGTAAAAACAAAACTGCATTTTTCTAAATTTTTTAAAATTTCAAAACTCCTTAAAATTTGGTATTTTTTTGTAAATATATGATCGCTTTATTTTGGTTTTTCATTTTGCAACTTCTTATAAAGTTTGTAGTTAAATATAAATATCATAGGCTAATTTCATATTATTATTTCATATTCTGACCCGAATACATACATCTAGGATCGCCCTCAAGGCGCACGACTCTCTAGACATCACCTCAGCTCTGAATATACAATATTTCGTTGACTCCAACAGTTCAAAAAAGAATTGTTTCCAAAAAATAGAATTATTTCCAAAAAATCATTCATACGCTTTCCCGAGGAGCGTATGAATGATTTATATTACTCATACGATCCCCAAGATTATACAGAGCCTAGGATTGATTACACGTGCTAAGGCAGCTGCAACTTTTTAAATTATGCTTCGATTTTCTTCGGAATGGGCTCATTTTATTCATGACCAATCAGACTATATGATAAAGTAATACAAATATGATGACTGTGAATTTTTCTATGATTTATGAAGCTTTTATTTACAAATATTAATATTTTCTAAAAAAAAATATTTTTTTCCGCAATTTTTTAACGGAAAAAACGGATGAAAAAAAATATATAAGAAGTTGGAGACTATTTAATTTTGGATTATTTAAACTTTCTTGAACCACCACTTCGTATAAATGGTTATTGAGTTATGATAACATTTGTGGTTCAACCTCTTTATTTTGCCCATGGCGGTTTATTGCGAGAACTGGAGTTAATTGAAAGAAACCACCTTATAGGCTGGGAACTGTCTTGTCCCCTATATCCACACTGACTGCAAAAACTCATGCCGCAGGAAAAAACATTTTTTTGTCGAGCCGTGTAATAGCATCGAGTCTACCCGTTTCTCTATCACATGCGGCAATGTGGCTTCCTCTAGGCTTCTGGCATTTTAGAAATCATTTACAAAACACCGTCGAGATTTCTCCAATCGTCCCAAAGTTACGGAATTATTTTCAAAAAGAGTTGTGCAATCAATGGTGCGTATGGATAATTTATATTACTTATACGATCCACTGGATCGTTAATTTAATTTGTACTTAAAACCTTTAAACGAATTGATCTGGAAAATCCTAAGCACATATATAGGCCAATTTTAATTGGGCTTTTAAAACGTAAAATAGTTGTTCATGGGTGCGTCCAAAAGTTGAAATTTTCATGGACTTCTTGAAAACGCTTTGCAACGATTGTGTAATCTATAATCGGAACTCTATATTTTAAGAACTACTCTGGTGACCTTTACGAGTAGTACTGACCAAGGTTTGACTGCTTCTGTAGGATTGTACATAACATAGCAGACTGATGCTTTCCAAAAAAATGAGCGCGTTGTCATTAACCGCTTGGTTGCTGCAGCAGCATGAAGTTGGCAACTGCTATATATTATTGCATTAATTTGTATTTAAAACCTTTAAACGAATTGATTTGAAAAATCTGAAGTATATAGGTAATTCAATTTTATTTGTTCTTTTAAAACTTGGAGACGCTATTCATGGGTGCGCCCAAAAGTTTAAGTTTTTTATGGCATTTAGCTTCCCAAAGATTTTTTAATTTAGGATATGAACTCTAGCTTTTAACACTACTGCAGGTGGCCTCTACTTAGTGACCAAGGTTGCCTGCCTAAAACTAAATATTTTTATTTCGATAGCATTAGATCATGCAATGCATTTATGGTAGTCGTTTTCTGAACAAATTTGCATTTTTATCATAAGAAAGAGCAAATAAAAACAAAAAGTGCTTAGGACACGCGAATATTCAAGTGGAAATTACATTTAATAATACAAAATAGAATGAAATTAGCAACTATGCAGAGATTTTATTCATTTAATTTTAAATACCAAATTATGATTTCCAGAAATTATTTTTGAAATAAATTATTTTAAATATCAAATTATAGTTTATCGAAATTATTTTTGAAATAAATTATTTTATTGTTTATTATGAATAATTAACACAAATTACTTTATATATCAAATTATGGTTTCCAGGAAATAGTTTTTTAATTTTTTTATATACTTTTAAAATAAACATTTTTTCTTCTTAAAATTTGCATACATTTTCTTAACGTTAAAGTTTCATGTCCCCATTCAAATATGGTGTTAAATTATTTCCTGACAATCAATATTTCATGGCGCTCTCAGTGACCATAAACAAACCTGACTCACGTAATCTTTTGCGGTCAGTTTGTCAGTTTATCGAGAATTTAAATTATACCTGTCGCCGTCGTTGTCATAGAAGATTCCATAGGTGGAAGAAAAAGAAAATTTCTAAACGCCACTATTATTTTTAATCGATTCTAAAGCACTTCATGTCCATAAACTTGGAAATGCGTGAATGGTAACTGACTAACAACTGGCGTCCACTGGAATACGTGCGTGTTGCAACTTTGGTTGGGAGGAGGAGTAATACGGGTAGCAATGATGATGAGGATTATCGTTGCAGAGACATTGTGTGAGAAATGTACATATGTTTTTTCTGGCCCAGTGCAAATCTGCTGTCAATGAAAAGGGAAATTGCACAATTATTGTTAGCCATTTACTTATGTAATACAAAACGTTGGATTAGTGCAAATGCAGAAGGAAGTCTGTCTGCACGTTCTAACTAGCCTAACCTCACCTAACCTAAGCACCCGATAGATAGAAACCGTCTTTACGTGTTAGAATGGCTTTAACTTTAAATTAAAAAACAAAACAGCCAAATTGTGGCCAAATGATTATCAAGACAAAGACAAATTACTTGTCCGTCCATCCGGCTGTCCGTTCGCAGATACCCTCACGGCCTTTGCATTGATGCCAATCAAATCAACCCAATGCTGCTGCCGTTTTGTGGGCCAGAATGAATGACGCGCGTAGACCTTGTGGTGCAATGTGTGATAATCGCTGAGAATGTAGGCTATAGTATGCTTGTGCTAGCATACTAACCACCAACTGGCTAGCCATGGGCATGCTAGGATTAGCTTTTCCAAAGTGAGCTTAAGATATAAAAAGAGACACAGGCCACCGTTTTACAAAATTACCATTAAACACTTTGGAACATTGGGGCTGCGGCTGGGATTGGGGCTCAGGCCGCTGCCGGCCAGGATGAGGTGCTGAGCTGAGGTTGTGTCCATATTAATTAATCGCTTTAGATACTTAGAAGCTCATAATATTGTTCACAGGTAGAGGGTAAGATAGAATGTTTATCATGGCCATGTTTAAGCACAACAAGCGATAAGTGGTAACACTACTCCTCACAAATGGGGAACAGTGGCTCAAAAAAGGAAAATTGCCTATATTTGCTTAGATTTTTTTTAAATACTTCGAAGGACTGTAACATATCTATTCCTAAATGAATATTTGAATCGGAATCCAAAAAATCAGAAGTCAGTAGATTCTGCTTATTTCTCTGGATTAAGATTTTTGGAAATATGTGTATATTATTATCTTAAAATGGTAATTTGTGGGGCAAATGGAGCGTATGGATAATTTATGTTACTCATACGATCCCCTGGATTATATATGTGGGGGATTTCATGTCAAGTGAGTCAATTTTTAAAAGCGATATCTTCTCTTCGGGAAACTTGTACCAAGGCTAGTTCCACTGGATGGTAGTTATTACACAAAATTTCATCTTTTCTATCTTTTTAAGAAAATGAAAAAATTGCGAAATTAAAATTTGTTTCGACATTTTTGTAAAAACCCATATGTTTATTTTTTTATTTTTTTTGTTTAAAAGAAAACTTAGGCATTTCTTTTAAGCGGTTTGTGGGATGAGACCAGTTTATCTATCTATCAAAATAAAGACCAAGAAGAGCTTTAAAAAATCCTAAATTAAGTAGCATTCATCTTTTTACCCCTCACCTTAGAGAGGAGGGTGTATATCATTTGCTACGAGCCAAAAGTGTAACACATCGAAGGAGTGACCTAAGACTTTAAGACCCTAAGTATGTTCGGCGGATATCCGCTTTGGGTCATTTTAAGTGGAATGAGCAATGTCCTTCCGTCTGTCTGTCTGCTGGCTGGTGAGCACGATAACTCTCGAAAGGACTAACCGATTCACTTCAAATTTGGTATGTGGTAATATGTTCTTCTATCTCCGGCTATGTTCGAAGGTGGGCCAAATTGGTCCACTCCTTCTAGTACCTCCCCCACAAGGGGTTAAAATTGAGTGAAATATTGATTATTTACTACCTTCTATACTACTTATTTGAATCCTCTGAGATTCTACACATAGTGTTAGTTTATTTGTCACTATTACCTTTTGGTACCTCCCACACAAATGGACAATTTTGAACCAAAAGTTAATAGCTTATAACTTTATTACCAGTACATATAAAGACTTAAAATTTTTTGTAGTGTAATGGTTTAATAGTACCTACAATGCAGTGAAAAATTGTCATTATTGCCACGATCCTTTTGGTACCTCCCACACAAATGGACCATTTTGTACCAAAAGCTTATAACTTTAATACCAGTGCATACAAATACTTGAAATTGTATACAGTGTAATGCTATTATAGTACCTAGAGTCCAGAGAAAAATGGGCGTTATTGGCACCCCCTTTTGGTACCTCCCACACAAATGGACCTTTTTGTACCAAAAGTTAACAGCTTTTAACTGTAATACCTGTGTATACAAATACTTCTAATATCGTACAGTGCCTGCTTTTATAGTACCTAGAGTATAGAGAAAAGTGCCCGTAATTGGCACGCCCCTTTTGGTACCTACCACACAAATGGACCAATTTTACACCAAATGTTAAGAGCTTATATCTTTAATACCAGTGCATATAAATACTTGAAATTTTGTACAGTGTAATGCTTCTATAGTACCAAGAGTCCAGAGAAAAATGGGCGTTATTGGCACGCACATTTTGGTACATCCCATACAAATAGACATTTTTGTACCAAAAGTTAACAGCTTTTACTTTAATACCAGTGCATACAAATACTTGCAATTTAGTACAGTGCAATGCTTTTATAGCACCTGAGTCTAGAGAAAAGTGGCGGTTATCGACACGCCGTTTTTGGTAACCCCCACACAAATAGATCATTTTACAAAAAAAAGTTAAAAGCTTATAACTTTAATACCAGTACATACTTTAAAGTTATTAAATGCAATTTAATTTGATAATAATTTAATTGAAACAACAAAATAAATAATTTCGGCTTATTCAACTGAACTTTCTTACTTGTTCTAATATAATTTTCAATTTTCAATTAAGTAGCCTTCATCTTCTTCTAATACAATTTCTTTGTCCCATCAGTGGTTTTAAAGATATCTTACAATATATAGCAAAAAATACACTCTTTTTAAAAAAATCATAATTTTTTAATTAAAGCCTCTTAAAAATATCGAAAAATTCGAAAATTATTATATTTTTATTAATATATCGTCATGAATAAAATGAGACCATTCTGAAGAAAATCGATGTATAATTTAAAAATTTGTTTTATTTTTAACTTGTATACCAACGATATATTGCGGCGTATGATGCGTATGAGTTATGAATGTTAATAGCACTCATACAACCCATTGTACTACATATTGTTCGTCTATCAAACCTTCTGATGGCTTTTATCATATTAATTTTTTTAGAGAAATATAATTGATATTGAAATGTCCAAATATTTGGTGGCTGTGCTGTAAAGTTGAATTTCTATATATAAAGGTGTTGACCAAGTGTGCATTCAATTTAATAAGTATTTTCCTATTTTTAGAGGTGATTTTAATCGCCTATCGCTCGTAATTGGACAAACGTAGAAATGAAATATTTTGAGAACATACATAAAACTAACCAAATTTTCATATAAGTTTTGCAAATTGGCATTGATGATATGGAAGCCATACAAGTCAACAGGATTCAATTAGGAAATTTGCGTTTTATTTTACCAAGAACCACTCACATGAGCTGTGATCTCCACAGGCCTACGTCTTGAAATAGCCTCACATGAAGGACCCTCACGAATCAAGCCAAAAATGTCATCGGACATATTATTTTCTCGTATATCAACGATATATAGGGGATTGTGATGCGTATGAGTTATAAATGTTAATAGTACTCATACCACCCTTTGCTCTACATATTTTCATGCTATAGAAAGTTTAATGATATTTTTTATAATTATGTATATTAATTTTGACAGAAAAATAATTGATATAGAAAATAGCAAATATTTATTGTTTGCACTGTACGTTTTATTGTGTGCATTTATTTCATGCAAAAGAAAGTTTATAAAGAAAAAAAACAGCTTACTTGTGGATTTGTGATCCAGTTATTGAAAAAAGTAAAAAATGGGCATTTTTGTGATTTTTAAGGCACAGGATGTACTTTTTTCGGGTAGGTTTGTTTCGCACTTTTTTTTTCTATTCAATATCTACAACTTTGCTTCGGACATAAAAGAGATCTTCCGTACGGTATACCGAGATATAACCGTGTTAAAATTTAGAAAAAGTGCTAAAAATCCACCTTGAGCACAAAAAATCGTATGCCCATTAGATTATTAATTGAGCCAACTTGACTAAACGAATCATAGTTCTTATTTTTGGTGGTACTTCCAGGTCCAATTCTCAGAATTGAGTCCCAAAATCATATGTTGTAATGTGTAATATGGGGGCGTTATTAAAACTTTGGACGACATGGGTAATATTTACTATGGATGGTTGTGAGGGAAATGAAAAGTAAACAGACAAATTTAAAAACGGCCGTAGAGCGCAAAAAGAATTAAAAAATGTGGCATCTTTATAGGCGAAACCTTTCTCAAATCAAGAACCAATATGACCCATTTTCAATAGAAATGATTTTTAGAAAAAATAAAATTCAAATTTCATTCTAATAGGATGAAGAGTATACGTTAAGAAGTGAAATCGGAAGAGGCCTTTTTGTGTGGACTACATCGAAAAGCGGAGCGATTAAAAATCACGTATGAAAAAATAAATTTTTGTATCGTATTACATATTTTAAGTGAAAACGAATTGACATAGAGAATCCAAAATTATTGGTGGTCGTATTCTATAGTTTAATTTCCGAATATAAAAGCATTGCCAATGGGTGCATTCGAATTAATATGAATTTTCAATATAAAGAATTTAATTATTTACGATATTCAAGTGAAAATTGCATGGAAACCCTACTTTTTTAGTTATATGAAGATTACTCAATAATTTTCATTTCCATATTGAGTTTGATTGGTAAAAATTTAGTCATCCTCTACAAATGTCTTCAACATTTTTAAGCGACTTTTCCAATGATTTAAAAATTCCAATGTTACTAGCGACAATCGGCCTCCTTGCGAGGGGACTTTGATGCGTATAAGTTATAAATATTAATAGTGATCATAGCACACATGGCACTACATTTTGCCATAAGGAGATATATAATTTGTTTATCATATTATTTTTAGTGAAATAGAATTGATATAGAAAATCCAAAATTATAGTTGATTGCACTATAAAGTTTAATTTCCGCATATACAAGTCTGCCTCATGGGTGCATTTGCAATTAACAAGAATTTTCAGTACAAAACATTTATTTATTTATGATATTGAAGTGAATTGCGTATGAAATCCATAAATCTTTTAGTAATATAAAAATTACTGAATATGCTCTCGATATAGATTTATTCTTAAGTAAAGTCGGGCGGTGTCGACTATATGATACCCTACATCACTCTGGTAAGATTTGATAACAATGAAATATCCAATTCACTTGTATACTTCCACTAAAATTTGTTTATACAATTTACATATGTGGGAGCTATAACTAAATCTGAACCGATTTTCTTCAAATTCAGAAATGTTGTCCATGAATCAAGAAGCTTTACGATGCTAATTTTGTAATTGGATGTAAAATACAGTTTCTATAGGGCTATAGGGCCAAAATCGGACGAAACATATATATGGAAGCTATAGCTAAATCTGAACAGTTTTTCTTTAAAAAAGGCAATGTTGGTCCATGGTCAATGTTCCAGGTCCATGGGTCAAGAAACTCTAACATGCTAAATTTTAAAACGATTGGGTGTAAACCACAGCTTCTATAGGGCTATAGGGCCAAAATAGGACGAAACATGTATATGGAAGCTATATTTAAATCTAAACCAATTTTCATCAAATTGGGGAATGTTTGTCCATGGAGCAAGAAACTCTAACATGCTAAATTTCAAAACGATTTGATGTAAACTATAGGGCTAAAGGGCCAAATTGGAAGAAACCTATATATGGGGCTATAGCTAAATCTGAACCGATTTTCTTCAAAATCGACAAATGTTGGTCCATGGATCAATAAACTCTAACATGCTAAATTTCAAAACGATTGAAGGTAGAGGCAAAATCGGACGAAATATATATATGAAAGCAATATCTAAATCTGAACCGATTTTCTTCAAATTCGGAAATGTTGTCCATGAATCAAGAAGCTTTACGATGCTAATTTTGTAATTGGATGTAAAATACAGTTTGTATAGGGCTATAGGGCCAAAATCGGACGAAACATATATATGGAAGCTATAGCTAAATCTGAACCGATTTTCCTCAAATTCGGCAATGTTGGTCCATGTATCAAGAAACACTACCATGCCTAATTTCAAAACGATTGGATGTAAACTGTAGCCTTTATAGGTCTAAAGGGCCAAATCGGAGGAAACATATATATGGAAGCTATAGCTAAATCAGAATAGATTTCAACCAATATCAATAGAGTTTTTTCTAGGTGCGAAAGACTTATAACTGTACAACTTCAGCACAATCGGAGTGAAATTGCGACCTGTACATAACGAACATAAGATGGACAGACGGACGGATAGACATGGTTAAATCGACTCAGCTATGTATTCTGAGTCTACCTGTAAACTTCAACGTTCGTCTATCTGAAGTATTTTGTAGGTGTTACAAACATCTGCCATGATACAAACGTATAATACCCTGCACCACCGTGTGTTGTAGGTTATACAAATAGAGTTATTTGGGCCTAACTACTCCCCTACAAATGTGCAGAACATTGTGAAATGATTTGGACAATGGTTTAAAAGATCTAAATTTATTACCACTTGTTTGCAATAGGCCCACTGTACCAAGGTGTATTGGGTAGTATGATGCGTAAGAGTTATAAACATTAATATAACTCATACCACCCATAGTACTACATATTGTTCTTCTATAGAGAAGTTAACGAACTTTTATGATTTTAATTTTAAGATAAAGAGAATTGAAATAGAAAATTTGAAACATTTGTTGATTGTATTGTAAAGAAAAATTTCCGTATGTAAAAGTGCTGCTGATGTGTGCACTAATTTTTCAGGGATATACAGGGTTTTCCAAAAGGAGTGATATGATTTCTTTGAAAAAAAACACACTTATTGTTAAGGAAATTCAACAGTTTATAATTAAGTTCTAAATAAAACGTCATTCAAATGGCCTCCACGACTTCTTCTGCAGGAACGAATTCGATGAACCCAATTTTCGAGCACTTTTCTACTAAATCATGTCGTATGTCATGAATGGCACGTTCAATATTGACTTGTAAAGCTTGAAGAGAGTCTGGTTTATTTCGAATGACCAATGACTTCAAATCTTGGAGGCCATTCAATATCACAATTTCTTGAAATAATCGAATCTCCAAACTTTTCTCGCAACAATTCAATTGTTCCATTTGCTGTGTGGCACGTAGCCACAATTGGTCAATGGCAAAAAGATAGCTCTTAACGAGAGCTAAAATATTGCTCATGGGTGTCAAGGTAGTAGGTCGACTGGAAAGTGTTTTTTTTTTGGATTTTAAAAAAATTGCCAGCATAATTTTCAAATATTAAGGGAAAGTTTATTTTTGCTCTAGCTCCTTAACGGTACGCCGGATCGGGAATCGGTCAATGGCAAAAATATAGCTCTTAATGAGAGCTAAAATATAGCTCATCGGTGTCAAGGTCGTAGGTCGACTGGAAAGTGTTTTTTTTTATTTAAAAAAAAAAATGGAATGGATAGCGCACGAAAAGTTGCAATTGGAGAACAATTATTTTGATAATAAAACTGAATTATTTGTAAACGTTGTTCTTGCGTATATATCTCCATGATGAAATTGTAAACACAACTGAATACAATGATAAACAAATGGCAGATCATGACAAATGGCCGAAACGCCGTTATTTGTTCGCGATATTGAATGAAGGTCGCTTGAAACCTCTAAACCTTTTAGTAATATGAGAATTACTCAACGATTTGTTCTTAAAAAAATAGCTTTAATGTTCCTATTAAGGACGCCCTATTAAAATGTCCTAATTTTAAAAGATTCAGCCTCAAAATCTTTCATTCGAAAAATATCCTCTTTACTTTTTTATCATTGTTAAACATTATTATTTAATTTTCGATTTTTATTGTACTTGATCCAGTGTTCGCGGCCCGCTTCCTAATCCAGCCGATATACTACCGTATTCATAGTAATTATCCAATTATCGCATATCCAACCATTTATTAATCGCATGCAACTGGAATTTGAAATTTCTACATTTTATGCGATGAGACAAACAGAAAAACGGCGTTAAGAAAAACTTAATTAAATTACATAAACATATTAAAGAAAGAAAAGAAAAAAACTCCTGGAAGATGGATGGGGGAAAAAACAAACAGCAGACATGTTTAGGAAATGGTATGAGTGGATGGGGAGAGCAGCTTAGGTGTGTTACAGAAGCAAAAGCGAATATGACAAAGCCATAGACTCCTTGGCCAGGGGACGTTAGCAATTTGAAAAATGTGTTAGAGGCATAGGAGGGAAGGAAGAGAATCTCCTCCTATTGCCTGGCCTGGGTGTTGATAGCTTCTTGGGCAGAAACCATGTATGCAAACAACGTTATTAATTCGCTGATAAATTTTAAGCTGCAAATGACAGCGATTAGCGATGACGTTGACGTGTCGAAACCACATTCACAGGCAACACAACAACATGAGTGGTCCCCGGTCCCGGTCCCGGCCCCTTGGTTCATGTACCGCTGCCTAATGTTGGCCAGCCATATGCACGTTTTCTAGCAATGTCGTCATCTTTGTTGCAGTTTTGTCTTAGCTCTGTTGCTGCTGCTGATGATGATTGCCTGGGTTGCTTGGTTGGGTTGCATGATAATTTTATTAGGATTAGACGCACTGTTTTACGGTTAAAGAGATCGACTGGCCGGCCAACCAACACCAGCCAACGATCTTAAGGCAAACGGCTTGTGACGTGAGCTCGGACGGGCCCCTGGGAACAAACAAGCAACTAAATGCCAAAGATGGATAAACGGATAGATGGATGGACGGATGGATGAATGGCTGGGTAGTTTCTCATGTTGCATGTGGCAGCAGGAATTGTTCTAAGTGACGCCAAAGCTCATGGCCTGGCTTTGTTTAAGATCACATTTGCCAATGGCCTGCTGTTTGTTTTAGCTTTGACTGCTGTTGTTGCTGCTGCTGCCGATCAGAGGCACAACTGTTACATGTAGCTGTGGCAATGGTTGTCCGGCTGTTGCTATAATGGCGGTGGCAAACAACTCAATTAGTCGTCAATATTGATGACTGCCCCAACGACATTGCTGACATAAAAAATGATGCAGCCCAGACGGCAACTTAGAGACCAGGGATAGCAACACCATCATCATCAGCATCATCTCCACCACCAGCTAGGCCATCGAAGACATAAACCCACATCAAAACAAATAGCCTAGCAAAGCCTCAGCTAATCCTCCTTCTCTCCACATAGCAAATGCAACAAAAAAGTAGGCTTAGCACTTTCCATTTGCCGGGTTTTCAATTTCCTTGTATGGATTTTCCCCCCTCTGCGGTCATTTTGCGGATTTAGGCTAATCATGGTCATAAATCTTGATTTTTGCGGAATCCACTAATAATACTGTAATAATGACTGCCAACAATTTTGTTATTGTCATTAATAATGGTTTAGGCTCAAAAACACGAAACGCAAACAAGTCTGCGAACATTTGTTCGGTCGGTCAGTCGGACGACAACGAACAGAAGGACGAAGAGCCAAGACCAAAACCAAACGCCAACCGCAGTCGCAGCCACAACTACGATGACAACATTAATATAAATCGATGCTTTTGCTAATGACATGATCAATTAATCTCATTGAGCAATCGTGAATAATAAGTAATGATTATATTTGTGGAGAGAAAAACAAAAAAAAAAAAACACATACGCCAGAAATGCTGAAAATAATTTGCAAACTAATGCTACAAAGTATGAGCGAAACATGAACACATATCTACATAGGAATTGAACGAAAACTTGCTAGGAAATATTTTCAAAAGAAAAAAATTAAAAATTAAAACTAGATCGTTAAAATAATATTGAAAATTTTAAAATCAATGCCGTAGCAAAAAAGAGAAAATAAATAAAGCGTAGCTAAAGGCAAACTAGATTAGACCCCAAAACAACTGGGCTGCATTCTCAAATTCAGTTCAGCTGAATAGTAAAAAATCATAAAAATACATTTCAGTATTGCAGTTTCATATAAAAAATCTCTTAAAAATCGTATTCAGCTAAGCTGAATTTGAAAATTTCATAACTGTTACTAGCTCCATTGCGTTAAACATGTTAAATATATTTATTCAGCTCGGCTTAATGTAAACAAAATCATAAAAAACATTCAACATTAAGTCGTGCGTCAAAAATGTATCAAATGTTCTATTCAGACATAGATATTTACTTGTTTTAATTTTAATTCAATTCAGCTCAGCTGAATAGGAAAAAACCTTAAAAATATAAATCAGTATTGCATTTTCATATCAAAAATCTCTTAAAAATCATATTCAGCTATCAAAAATCATATCAAAAATCTCTTAAAAATCATATTCAGCTCAGCAGAATTTAAAAATTTCAAAACTACTATTAGCTCCATTGCGTAAAACGTATCAAATATATTTATTCAGCTGGGCTGAATATAAAAATATCATAAAAACATTAAAAATTAAAGTAATGCGACAAAAATCGATCAAATGGCCTATTCAGATATTGAATTATTTTAATTTAAATTCAATTCAGCTCAGCTGAATAGGAAAAAACCTTAAAAATATAAATCAGTATTGCAGTTTTATATCAAAAATCTCTAAAAAAATCATATTCAGCTAAGCTTAATTTTAAAATTTCATAATTATTATTAGCTACATTGCGTAAAACGTATCAAATATAATTGTTCAGCTCGACTGAATTTGAAAAAAATATCATAAAAAACATTTACAATTAAAGTATTGTATAAAAAATCAATCAAATTTCATATTCAGCAAAGCTGAATTTGAAGTACGACATTAACGTAATTTTTACCAATGGGGAGGAAATGCAGATATAGCCTTAGTGAGTCTAATGCGATTAAAAATTCCACTCATATCTGCTGAATAAGAAAAAATATTAAAAATGTATTTTTAATTAAATTGTTTTAAATAAAACTCGAGCTCGAGGTCTTGGTTTTTATAAATTTATTTTCTATTATTCAATATTTCGCCTTTCATCGAAAGGCATCATCTATCATTACTTTTACTTTGGAACACTTTCAGTCTTATGATGCCTTTCGATGAAAGGCGAAATATTGAATAAAAGAAAATAAATTTATAAAAACCAAGACCTCGAGCTCGAGTTTTATTTAAAACAATTTAATTAAATAACAATAAAGGTCGAATAAACGAAGATTACTCAAATTTATTAAAAATGTATATCAATTTTTGTATTTCACATCAAAAATCTCTTAAAAGCAATATTCTGCTAAGCTGAATTTGAGAAGTTCGGATCTATCATTACTTCCACTGTGTAAAACTTATAAAATATATTTATTCAGCTCAGCTGAATAGAACAAAAATCATAAAAAATCCATATCAATGTCTAAATTTCACATTCAGTGAAGCTGAATTTTAAATACAATAAAAAAAATATTTGTAGCGAATTAGATGAAATATAAACTCATGTAAAGTCAAGTTTAAACCCAACAACTGCAGTCTGCACTCTCAAATGTGGTAACCAGGTAGACATAGCCTACGCGAGTACAATTCAGCTCTGCTGAATAGCAAAAAAGATTAAAATAATAAATCAATACTGCAGTTTCATACCAAAAATATAAAAAAATCTTTAAAAAATAAGTTTTTCGTCAAAAATCGATCAAATGTTTTATTCCGATATAGAGAGATATTTAATTATTTTAATTTTTATTCAATTCAGCTCAGCTGAATAGGAAACATTTTAAAAATATAAATCAATATAGCATTTTCATATAAAAAACTCTTAGAAATCATATTCAGCTAAGCTGAATTTGCAAATCTCATAACTATAATTAGCTCCATTGCTTAAAACGTATCAAATATATTTATTCAGCTCGGCTGAATATTAAAAAAATCATAAAAACATTCAAAATTGAAAAAATAATTTGTAGTAATTTATTAGATATAGCGTAAGCGACTCTGATTTGATTTAAATTCAATTCGACTCAGCTGAATAAAAATAAAATCTTAAAAATATATGTCAATGCTGCTTTTTTACATCAAACATCTCTTCAAAATCATATTCAGGAAAGCTGAATTGAAAATGACATAACTATTATTAGCTCTATTACGTAACAGTTAGAAAATATATTTATTCAGCTCGGCTGAATAGAACAAAAAATTATGAAAAGCTTTCCAAATGATAGGCTTGTATCAAAAATTGAATTAATGTGATATTCAGCGAAGCTGAATTTGAAGTGCGGTATAATATTTTGCAGTAAATCAAATCAAATATAGAATCAAATCTAAAGTCAAGATTGGACCCAATAACTGCAGCCTTGCAGCAGATGTAGCCTAATATACACAAGCAGATGTAGCCTACGACAAGCTTAGACCCTACTACTACAGGACCATTTTCTCAAACGTCTGATTTGATTTAAATTCAGTTCAGCTCAGCTGAATAGGAAAAATGTCTTCAAAATATATACGAGTACATATCAATATTGACGTTTCACACCCAAAATCTCATAAAAATCATATTCAGCTAAGCTGAATTTGAAAATTTTATACGAATTATTTTTTTGCGTAAAGTTGATACTATATTTTAATACAGCTCCGCTGAATGAGAAAGTCTCATAAAAAGCTCCTATGATTCACATCCAAAATCGATCCTATTTAGTTAAGTAACAGTTACTCGTATTTTACAAATTAGTTGCAAGGAAAATATCTAAGCTGAATACCCGGAAATATTCAGGATAACCTTAATTTATTTTAATCACAGAAAAAACACCGGTATACTCCTGGAATTTATATCTTGTATATTAAATACATTCAACAACTTATTCAGCTTAGCTGAATTTGAAAAATGTGTGACAAAAATATTTCAAATGTTGGGGAGACATGTGTATTTATGACTTAAATGAATCATAATGTAAATTAAGCTTAGCTGAATTACGAAAAAGTATGCAAAAGCTCCTAATTCAATGATTCACATCCAAAATCGATCCTATTTAGTTAAGTAACAGTTACTCGTATTTTACAAATTAGTTGCAAGGAAAATATCTAAGCTGAATACCCGGAAATATTCAGGATAACCTTAATTTATTTTAATCACAGAAAAAACACTAGTATACTCCTGGAATTTATATCTTGTATATTAAATACATTCAACAACTTATTCAGCTTAGCTGAATTTGAAAAATGTGTGACAAAAATATTTCAAATGTTGAGGAGATATGTATATATATGACCTAAATGAATCATAATGTAAATTAGGCTTAGCTGAATTACGGAAAAATATACAAAATACTATAAATATTTACCTATTGTATATTTATATATTAAACATTTTATTCAGCAACATTAAATATGGAAAATATAGCAACAGAAATATAAGAAATATTTTATCCAGGTGCGATGAAATTGAATATAGTACATCACAAAAAATAGGACCAATGCGTTAATTTATTTTCAAAGAAAATTAACAAAATATTACATATTTTTGTGAAATCAAAAATGCTTTTAAAGTGAGGAAGCACACACAATTAGCTTAGCTAAATCACAGAAAAAGACTAGGAATCTCATAGAATTTATATCATGTATAGTAAATGCATTAAACGAGTTATTGAGCTTAGCTGAATTTGACAAAATTATTGCAACTATTGGGAAAACACTTGCATATAATTTAAAAATGAGTTAAATGAAAGAAAATTAGAATTCAGCTTAGCCGAATTTTAAGGAAATATGCAAAATACTCCAAATATGTATCTATAGTATATTCAAATGATATAAGAAACATTTTATCCACGTGCCATGAATTCCAAATACTTTACAATAAATATTATTAATTTGATTATTTGGTACAAAATTATTCAGTAAAAATATTGCACGTTTTCGGAAAATATGAAAAGATAATTTAAAAATGAATAAAAATACAAAATTAGCTTAGCTGAATCACAGAAAACCCACTATTTTATACTATTAGAATTTACATATTGTGTATTAAATACAGTAAACAACTTATTCAGTTTAGCTTTATGTGAAAAATATATCACAAAAATATATAAAATTTAAATTTAGCTGAGCTTAGTTACAAAAAATAGGCAAATTACTGCAAGCATGTATCTATTATACTTTTAGTATATTATACATTTTATTCAGCAACATTGAATATGGAAAATACACACAAATAATATGTTAAACATTGTATAAAGGTGTGATGAATTCAGTATTAAAAATTTCCTACAGGAAGTGTAATTAATATTAATCCATAACACTCATACGACCCAGTGTATTTCCCTGATATGATTGTAATATTAATTTATATTACTCATTCGATCCCATGTACTGCTTATAAATCTTTTAGTATCTTATTTACTGAGTATGGAGAATATCAATTGAGCAGAACGTCTAGAAAAAATAAGTACATTGAACCTTTGGCATTTATCCCATGATTCATTTATTGATTTAAAGTATATTGAAATTATATTTCTCTATAGAACAATAATGCTATCAGACTCGCTATGAAGCGCGTAAAGTTCTTGTACCTACTCCTCCTAATTACAGGGCTAACAGATCGTGTAATGCGTAAGAATTTTAACTAATATAACTATGTCTTAAATTTCTAATCCCTTTGAGATAATCTTTAAATTTAACTTACTTCAGCGCGTATGATGAATTTCACTAGAATCACAAACGGCTTTAATAATAAATATGTGAGCAACATTACCTCCTGGGTAACTGAGGGCCATCTTAATGTTGAAGTTACTACAACGCGTGTAATAGACTATGGTTTCCGTGGGACCATTGGTATACAAATCAAAATGACCAATTCCCATCAATATCAGACACTATTCTCGTACGATTTCGATGAATGCAAATTATTGACTGAAATATTTCGGAATAGTTTACTCAGTATTTGGTTTCGCAATGTTCTCAAATATGGAAATGTTATGGAAAATTGTCCCATGGCTATAGTAAGATATCTATTAATTTATTTTTAGCACATTAATATATTTTGTTTAAATCTATTCTTAGGATACATATTATATTCATAATTTGAGCATGCAGTCGAATATATTACCAGTATTTTTGAGACCTGGCGATTACCGCATTACTCTGATTAATTACTATGGAAAGCGTAAGACTAAACGCTATGAAATGGTTTGTCGTTTCTATGTGGCATTTGGGATCTATTGAAAGCGGAATGAGTTTAAAACTTATTTGTTTGTCTAATATATTTCATTTGTGAGGAATGAATTAATTATAATAACTATTTAAAATTTTCATATCTCTGTAAAACTATAAATAAAACAAATAAATATTTACTTTTTAAGCATTATACATCTGATTCAGTTTAGCTGAATTGACAATTTTTTAAATATCAGAAAAGTTTTGCTTTATCTAACTTTTCGGATTTTTTTTTTCATCTCAGCGTATAATTTATAATGGGAAAATATAAATTCAGCTAGGAAAAATCACAAAAATAACGTGCCTATTTGTAGTTCTTGTGCTCAAATTGTAATAAACTTTTAATTCAGCTTAGTTGAATTTGCAAAATATAACATAATATGTATAAACGCTACTTCATTTCATTATTCAACTATGTTTCAAAGAAGAAAATAAAATTATAACTTGCTTTATCTAACTTTCCGGAATTTTTTTTCATCTTAGCGGTTAATTTATAAGGGGAAAATATAAATTCAGCTAGGAAAATCACAAAAATAACATGCCTATTCGTAGTTCTTGTGCTCAAAATATAATAAACTTTTAATTCAGCTGAGCTGAGTTTGCAAAATATACCATAATATGTATAAACGCTACTTTATTTCGCTATTCAACTATGTTTCAAAGAAGAAAATATAATTTTAACTTAGCTGAATCGCAGTAATACACATGTATATGAGGAAAAATGCAAAGTTATTTTCCAACTATGTTTCAAAGAGAATTATGTATATTAATTATCTCCGAAAAATCTATACAACCATTTGTATATAATAAAAATTCAGCTTATCTGATTAAAAGAATTATCACTATTGAAAAAATTGGGATATCTTATTCACTTGAGACACATTGGAAGATATATGAAAAATATTATTCGATCCAGTGCTGAATAAATCTGTATAAAATATGATTAATATCAATGCATTGTACTCATTCACTCCACCTTATTGTATAGGTACATAGCAATATTTATTCTAAACGATTATTTGACTGAGTATAGGGCATAGCTATTGAACGGAATGAGACAAGATGCTAATCAGTACATTGCTCCTTCAGTGATTTGTGATTCATGTAAGCAATCATAGCCGATTGAAATTACTCTTCTGTCTACCATCGTCTGTAAAAGATCTCTGCTATGAAGGCCGTGCAGTTCTTGCTCCTACTCATGTCAATTTTATGGCAAGTTGATCCTGGATTTTGTAAGAAATATTTCTATTCTTTCTTTAGAGTCAATATCTTCAATTTTAACCGTCTTCACAGCACGTCTGATGAATTACACTGGAATCACAAACGAATTTAATACTAAATATATGAGCAACATTACCACAGGGATTCGCGATGGCAACGTTAATATTGACATAACTACGATTCGTGTCCTGGACTATGGTCTACGCGCCATCATTGGGGTACAAATTAAAATTGCCAATTCTCAACAATATCAAACACTATTCTCGTACGATTTCGATCAATGCAAAATGTTGAATGAATTGTTTCACGGAACATTACTGCGCCTGTGGTTTCGATATGTTCTGAAATATGGAAATATTATGGAGAATTGTCCCTTGGCCATTGTAAGATTTAGTTCTTATCGTTTCTAGCCATATTTTTATGAATTAATTTTTGTTATATCCTTAGGATAAATATTATGTTCACAATGCGCATATGGATTCGAATATGATCCCAGTATTTTTGAGGCCTGGTAATTATCGTATCACGGTGACTCATTATTATGGAAAGCGTAAGACTAAATCGTATGAAATGGTTTGTCGTTTCAATGTGGAGATGAGAATTTATTGAAGGCGGATTGGGTTTAAATATACTCATTAGGTGTCTATTATCATTTGTTGTGGGGTTTGGGGTAATATCAATTATTATTTATACTCTATATTAAATAAAACAAAAAAGTAATACGTTTTCAAATATGTTTAATGACAAATTCAGCTGAATTGGGAAATTTTTGTAAACTATATAAAAAAAAGTACATTTCAAGGCATTTTTAATATAAGTTCAGCCCGACAGATGTTTAACAGCAAATTTATACAAAATAAATGCTTAAATACAAAAAAAAACATTGTTTTTTTTATAATTAATAGCAACAATTTTTAAATTCAGCTCAGCTGAATTAGAAAAACATCGTAAGGATAACTCTCATTATTAATTTGATACTAAGAAAATCATATATAACTTATTCAGCTAAGCTGAATTTGAAATATATATCAAAAATATAGGGAGAAGTTCAGTAAATTGTACAGATAAATCGTTTTATTAATAACTCAGAGAAATTACTTTAAACCTAAACCTAACCTAAACCTAGCTTAGCTAAATAAAAAAACTTTGCTAGGACAAAGAAAATCGTACATAACTTATTCAGCTGAGCTGAATTTGTTAAATAAACCACAATATCCAGGAACGCTGCTTCATTTCAATATTCAGCTGTGTTTTAAAGAAGAAAATATAAATTTAACTTAGCTGAATTACAGAAGTATTCGCAAATACATGCATGCTAGTCGACCTTGTACTTAAAGTGATAAAAATTGTATTCAGCTGAGCTGAATTTGTTAAATATACAACAATATGAGGGAACGCTACTTCATTTAAATATTTAACTGTGTTTCAAAGAAGAAAATACGAATTTAACTTAGCTGAATTACAGTAATCGTCATGTACATAAGGAGAAAATGTTAAAAATATTGTTGAAATAGAAAAATGTGTTCAGCAAATGAGTTCATCACAAAAAAAAACTAAATTCAGTTAAGCTTCTTCATAAATATGTATATGCCTGGTCGTCCCTTTTGTACTTCAAGTATAATACAAATTTTATTCAGCTGAGCTGAATTTGGAAAATATATCAAAATATGCGGGAACGCCAAGTCATTTAAATATTTAACTGTGTTTCGAAGAAGATAATGTGATTTTAACTTGATTTCTGAATCCCAGAAATATTGACAAATATATGCAAGTTCGTCTTTCTCGTACTTCAAGTACAATACAATTTTTATTCAGCTGAGGTAAATTTGGAAAACATACTACAGTAAGCAAGAACGCTACGTCATTTTAATAGTCAACTGTGTTCAAAGAAGAATATATGATTTTAACTTATCTGAATCATAGAAATAATCATGTACAAGAGGAATCATAGAAATAATCATGTACAAGAGGAGGATATATGTTAAATATTGATGAAATAGAAAAAAGTATTCAGCGAATGAGTCTCTAATTATTTATGCTGCTTCAAAAATGTATGCCTGTTTGTCCCTTTTGTTCTTGAAGTATAATAAAATATTTATTCAGCTGAGCTGAATTTGGAAATACACCATAATAGGCAGGTACGCTACTTCATTTCAATATTCCACTAAGTTTCAATGAAAAAAATATGATTTTAACTTAGCTGAATCACAGAAATATTCATGTAAATGAGGAGGAAATATTACAAATATTGTTGAAATAAAAAAATGTATTCAGCAAATGAGTTTCTAAAACAAAAATACCAAACTCAGTTAAGCTGCTTCACAAATGTATGCCTGTTCGTCCTTCTAGTACTTCAAGTATAATAAAATTTTTATTCAGCTGAGCTTAATTTGGTAAATATACCATAATAAGCAGAAATGCTACGTCATTTCAATATTCAACTGCGTTTTAAAGAAGTAAATATGATTTTATCTCAGCTGAATCACACATATAGTCATGTATGTGAAGAGGAAATATTACAAGTATTGCTTCAAGTATAATAAAATTTTTATTCAGCTGAGCTTAATTTGGTAAATATACCATAATAAGCAGAAATGCTACGTCATTTCAATATTCAACTGCGTTTTAAAGAAGTAAATATGATTTTATCTCAGCTGAATCACACATATAGTCATGTATGTGAAGAGGAAATATTACAAGTATTGCTGAAATAGATAAATGTAGTCAGGAAGTGAGTTTCAAAACGAAAAAAAACTAAATTCAGTTAGGCTGCTTCACACATATATACATGTTCGTCCTTCTTGTACTTCAGGTATAAAAAAAATTGTATTCAGCTGAGCTGAATTTGTTAAATATACCCGTAAATGCAGGAACGATAGTCATTTCAGTATTAAACTGTGTTTTAAAAAAGAAAATATGATTTTAAATTAGCTGAATTACAGAAATAGCCACGTATATGAGGAGGAAATATTACAAATATGTATTGATAAAATAGAAAATGGTATTTAGCAAATGCGTTTCAAAACAGAAAAGAAATAAATTCAGTTAAGCTGCTTCACAAATATATGTATGTTCGTCCTTCTTGTAAAATTTGATAAAATTTTTATTCAGCTGAACTGAAATTGGAAAATATGCCAAAATATGTGGGAACGCTACGTCATTTCAATAATCATCTGTGTTTTAAACAAGAAAATATGACTTTAACTTAGCTGAATCACAAAAATAGTCATTTCAATATTCAATTTCAAAGAAAAAAAATGTGATTTTAACTTAGCTGAATCACAGAAATATTCACAAATATATGCATGCTCATCCTTCTTATACTTCAAGTGTCATACAATTTTTATTCAGCTGAATTTGTTAAATATATCACAATATATGTATATGGAATATGAACGTTACGTCATTTCAATATAGAGCTGTGTTTCAAAGAAGAAAATATTATTTTAACTTAGCTGATTGATGTAATAGAAAAATGTATTCAGGTTTGGGTTTGATAAAGAAAAAATCAAATTCTGTAGAGCTGCTTGTACTTCAATTAAAGTAAAATTTTTATTCAGCTGAGCTGAATCAGGAAAATATACCACGATATGCAGGAACGCTGACTCAGTTCAATATTCAACTGCGTTTTAAATAAGAAAATATGATTTTAACTTAGCTGAATCACAGAATTAGGGGGGAAATATGACAAATATTGCGGAAATAGAAAAATTTATTGAGCAAATGGTTGTCATTAGAAAAAAACTAAATTCGGTTAGGCTGCTTCACAAATATATTCATGTTAAACGTTCTTGTACTTAAAGTATGATAAAATTTTTATTCAGCTGAGCTGAATTTGGAAAATATATGTGGGAAGACTGCGTCATTTTAATATTCTACTGCTTTTGAAAGAAGATTATAAAGAAAAACTTATACAACTTATTCAGCTGAGCTGAATTTGGAAAATTTGTTAAGAAATATAGGGATAAATTCGGGAATTTATGGAAAAATAAAATTCCAAGATATTAAATATCTAGCTCAATTAAATCACACACATCAATATACAACCTGTAAAATTCATGTTATTCAGCAGAGCTGAATTGAAAATTAATAATAATAATGTATCCAAAAATAACGCTTAAAGAAAAGTTATACAAATTCAGCTTAGCTGAATTAAAGAAAAATAAATTTAAATGAGTAAAAATATAGCATTGTTACTTTACAACTGAGTTTAAAAGACGACATTATAAATTCAGCTGATAAAAATTGTAGCAGCTGATAAAAATCGTTCTTAAAAAACTTTGCATTCTATAATACATAATAGAGGCAAAGATGGTCTAAACCCAGTAGAATATCCTAGTGAGAAATCAATAACGATTAAAACACCGAAATAAACCAAACGAATACATAATTCGTTTTGAAACTTTTAAAAATATATAATACATTGGAGCTGAATAAGACAAAGTTGTTCAAAACTTTAGGGGAAATGAAAAAAACTAGTTTTGAAAGTAATTTAAAGTACTCCTTTTAAATTCAGCCTAGCTGAATTAGACAAAAACGTCAGAGACAGTTCTCAACCTATTAAAGAATGAAGTCTTGTGATAAGCGATACTTGTATGCTATATTCAGCTGAGCTGAATTTGAAAAATATTAAATAAATTACGAAAATTAGGTTTGCTATTAGGTTTCAAGAAAAAATATGATTTTAACATGGCCGAACCGCAGAAATATACATGTGCATGAGGAAAAATGTAAAGTTATTTTCCAACTAACTTTCCAAGAGAATCTATATATATATAAAAATGAAACGGTCCATCTGTGTAATGGCATCACGTCAGAACGGCTGGAGCGATTTGGATGATTTTTTTTTTATTCGATTCTAAATATTCAAGAGATGGTTTATATAGAAAAAAAAAATTAATTGGACAAAGGGGCGTGGTACCTCCCATACAAATCGCAGGTTAAAAATCCGATATTTCTGCTCCTATTATAGGTATAGTGCTGAAATTTTGTTTGTATGCATTTAATGGCAGATTATGTGAATTTTCCAAAAATGGGCGGAATCGGACCAATGGGCGTGGCCCCGCCCATATAAGCCAAATTTTGAAATTGAGATATTTTGCACAATTTGTTAGCGAGAGTGCTGGAATTTTGTGTATATGTAAACGGTGGCAGTCTACGTGATTGGTCCAAAAATGGGCGGGATCGGACCAATGGGCGTGGCCCCGCCCACATAGACAAAATTTTGATATCTTGCACAATTTGCTAGCGGGAGTGCTGCAATGTTGCGTATATGTATCTGGTGGCATTCTACGTAATTGGTGAAAAAATGGGCGGGACCGGACCAATGGGCGTGGCCCCGCCCATATAAGCCAAATTTTGAAATTGAGATATTTTGCACAATTTGTTAGCGAGAGTGCTGGAATTTTGTGTATATGTAAACGGTGGCAGTCTACGTGATTGATCCAAAAACGGGCGGGATCGAACCAATGGGCGTGGCACCGCCCATATAAGCCAAATTTAAAAAATGTGATATCTTGCACAATTTGTTAGCGAGAGACCTGGTATTTTGTGTATATATATCCGTTGGCGATCTACGTGATTGGTCCAAAAATGGGCGGGTTCGGACCAGTAGGCGTGGCCCCGCCCACAATGACCAAATTTTGAAATTTTTATATCTTGCACAATTTGCTATCGGGAGTGCTGCAATGTTGTGTATATGTATCTGGTGGCATTCTACGTAATTGGTCAGAAAATGGGCGGGATCGGACCAATGGGCGTGGCCCCGCCCTTATAAGCCAAATTTTGAAATTGATATAACTTGCACAATTTTTTATCTAGAGTGCTGTCATGTTGTAGATATGTATCTGGTGACAGTCCACGTGATTGGTCCAAAAATTGGCGGGATCTGACCAATGGGCGGGCCACCGTCCATATAAGCCAAATTTTGAAATTGAATTATCTTGCTCATTTTGTTAGCGAGAGTGTTGAAATTTTGCGTATATGTATCTGGTAGCAGTATACGTGATTGGCTTTCAAATGGGCGGAATAGGACCAGTGGGCGTGGCCCAGCCCATATTTTGATATATCTTGCAAGTATTATATAGGAAATACATGAACAAAAATGCTCGGTATGCGATAATTACAGCTGCTCACTCCAATACAATCGCAATAAGATAATGTGATGCAATATCAATGAAACAAGAATTTGGAAATTTTATAAGTATACATTTCTATTTTCTGGACTTTCCACTGAATTCGGTATTTTTTCATTCAGTGAATTTATTACTAATACCAGTAAGGAAAGGCAGAAAGTCGGGCGGGGCCGACTATATAATACCCTACACCTCCCTAACAATGCGATAAGAGTCATTGCGATAATAATTTGGAATAATTGGTAAATGTATTTTGAACCGATAATCGCAAAATTAAGCAATATTCGTTCCTAAATTGAGAAAAATCTTTCTGGAGAACTTTGTAATGATCGGAAGTAAAGTGCAACTTCTATAGCGCTTTGTAACCAAATCTGGAGGAACATATATATGGAGGTTATATATAAATCTGAATCGATTTTCCTAGAATACTCATTCATGTAAAATAGAAACCTGTTTCTGTCGAATTTCGTACTGATCGGATATAAAACACAGTCTCTACAGCGCTTACATGTCAAATTGGGGGTAACATATATATATGGGGGCTATATCTCAATCTGAACTGATTTTCTCCGAATTTTGCGGCATTCCTTCATGTAATAAGAAACCTCTTTCTGCCGAATTTCTTACTGATCGGATATAAAATACAGTTTCTACAGCGCTTGAATTTCAAATCGGGGGTAACATATATATGGGGACTATATCTAAATCTGAACCGATTTTCTCCGAATTTAGCAGTATTCCTTCATGTAATAACAAACCTCTTTCTGCCGAATTTCGTACTGATCGGATATAAAATACAGTTTCTACAGCGCGAATTTTGACATGGGCAGCGAAGCGCACCGGGCTCAGCTATTATTTATATAAATTTATCTCCGCAAAATCGATCGAATCAACATTTTGCTCAGCTGATTTAGAAATAAAGTGAACAAAATTCCCAGAATTAAGATATATCTTTCAGCTGCGAAAAATTGCAAGATATATTAAAACTATTTGGAAATATGATTCGATCAGTTATTGAATAAATCTATTAGTAAGATTAATATTAATTCATCACACTCATTCACTCCACCTTATTGTACACAGCAATATTTATTTTAATCGTTATTTTCCTAAGTATAGGGCATAGCAATTGAACGGAATGACACGAGAAAAATCAGTACATTGCTCTGTCAGTGATTATTTCTGATTTGTCTCAGCAATTATAGAAGATTGAAATTATTCTTCCATATATCGTCGTCTTTAAAAGATCTCTACTATGAACGCAGTGCGATTCTTTCTCCTACTTTTGAAAATTTTAAGGCAACCTTCTCCTGGACTGGGTAAAATTTTAGCTGGAATATTCTCATACTATGGAGATACAAGTACAATATATCATAATTTAACCTTCTCCCTAGCACGTATGATGAATTTCACTGGAGCCACAAACGACTTTAATACTAAATATGTGAGCAACATTACCACATGGATACGCGGTGGTCACCTTAATATGGAAATAAATACGATTCGTGTCCTCGACTATAGCCTTAGGGGATATATTGGTGTACAAATTAAAATGACCAATTCTCAACAATATCAAACACTATTCCGTACGACTTTGATCAGTGCAAAATATTGAATGAGATGTTTTTTTTTTTTGAATTTTACTGGGCATTTGGTTTCGAAATCTTCTGCAACATGGCCATGGGACAACCCATGGCCATTGTAAGTTTTAGTTCATATCTACTCTAGCCATATTTATATGGATTAATTTTTGTTCTATCCATACATACGATTTATTATTTAGGAAAGCGTAAGAGTAAATCGTATGAAATGGTTTGTCGTTTCAATGTGAAGTTGAGAATTTATTGAAGACGGGATGGATTTTAATATAATATCATCATAATGTCTTGAAGTTTGTGGGTTAATAGCGCTTAGAGATTATACTGCATATTATACAAAACAAATAAAAAATGTTTCCTTGCACTTTTAATATGTTAAATAACTAATTTAGCTGAGCTGAATAGGGAAATTTTTATAAAATATGTAAAAAAGCTACTTTTATCTGATTTTCAAAGAATTTTGAACAATTCAGCTCAGCTGAATTGTTAAAGTACATTTATTCCATAATTAGCATACAAATTATTGACATTAATGTTTACAGTTTCTCACAAAAAAATAGTTTTATCAATAAATAATAGTAATAGAATTAAATTTAGCTTAGCTGAATAAGAAAAACGGTGTATAGATAACTTTCAATCTTAATTATAAACTGGATACAATAAAATATAACATGTTCAGCTGAGCTGAATTTGGAAAATATACCAGAAATATTGGAAGTGATGCTGTAAATTGTATAGGCTAAATATTTTGTCAATATTTAATAGTAATTGCCGTTAATTCAGCTCAGATGATTTAGCAAAACATTATAAAAACATCTCTCATTATTATTTTGATGCTAAAGAAAATCATATTTAACTTATTCAGCTGAGCTAAATTTGGAAAATATATAGTGGGAGAAGTTCTGTAAACAGGTAAATACTTGTTTGTCAATAACTAATAGTAGTTACTTTAAATTTCGTTTCGAAAAATATTTCCGAAAAATCATATATAACTTATTCAGCTTAGCTGAATTTGAAACATAAATTAAAAAATATTGGAAGAATTTCGGGATTGTATTCTAAAAATTAAATTCCACACATATCAATAACTATTTCTTGTAGAGAATCTATACCAGACAACTTATTTAGCTAAGCTGAATTTAGAAAATAAATCGTAAAAATAGATGTTCTGGGAGAATTTATCAAAAAAAAAAAATAGCTTTTCAAGGAAGGTAATATAAATTCAGCTTAGCTGAATTACCGACATGTGAATTTATATGAGAAAAACTGTGTTATAGTTACTTTCCAACTATTTTTCAAAGACGTCCATATCAATTCAGCTGAGGAAAATTGTAGTAGTATATTAATTTCGTTCTATAACCTTTGAAAAGGTTATAACACGTTGCTGCTGAATAATTTAAAGTTGTTCAAAACTTTAGGGGAAATAAAAAACTTATTGTAGTATAAATAGTAACTATTTCAAATTCATTAGCTGAATTAGAAAAAAACCTTAAAGACAGTTCTCACTCATTTGACGAATGAAACCTTATGATAAAGAATTGTGGTAAATCATATTCAGCTCAGCTGAATATGCCAAATATGTCAAGAAAATATTGGACGGAATATGAAAATTTAGTTTACTATTTGGTTCCAAGGAAAAAATTATTAATTGGGTCATATACTCGTATTCTAAGGCAAATGAGAAATTGGAACATCTAAGTTTTTAACAGATGACGTATCGGGTCATATACTCTATAGCAAACGGTGAATTGGGTTTTTGGCAGATGCCCAAACGGGTCATCTACTCCTTAGCAGTCGACCATTTAAGTCATTTATTCCATAGCAGATGACCAATTGAAGCCACCACTCCTCAGTATATGACCAATTAAGTCATCTACTCTATATAACTGACGACCAATTGGGGCATCTACTCCATAGTAGACAGTCGAAATGGTCATCTACTATATAGTAGACGGTCAATTAGGTCATCTAATATGGAGTATATATACTCTACAGATAATTACTAATATGTCATCTAATCTATAGTAGAAGGCCGCTTCGGTCATCTATTCTATAGTAGGCGGTCAATTTGGTCATCTACTCTAAAATAGACGGTCGATTTAGTCATCTACTCTAAAATAGGCGGTCAAATAGGCCATCTTATATGGAGTAGTCGACCAAATGGGGCTTATACTCTTTTGTCGATGAAAAATTGTGTTATCTACTCTATAATTGATGAACAATAGGGTACCTACTCTATAGTTGATGACCATTTGGGACATCTATTCTATTGTTTACGACTAATAGAGTCATCTATTCCATTGTAGACTGCCAATTTGGACAACTAATCTAAAGTAGATGACCAAAGTATCATCTACTCTATTATTATTAATAATAATAATTGGAAACGAATTTGGTCAGATGCTCTTACGATCAATTAGGTAATTTACTCTATATTAGACGGCCAATTAGGTCATCTACTATACAGTAGACTGTCAATTAGGTCATCAACTCTATAGTACAATCAAGATAGTCATTTACTATACAGTAGTCGGTCAATTAGGTCATATAATATGGAGTAGTCGATCAACTGGGACATCTACTCTATAGTTGGAGACCAGTTTGGTCATCTACTCTATAGTTGATGACAAATAGGGTCATATAATGTATACTAGACGACCAATTGAATCATTTACTCCTCAACTAATGACCAGTTGGGTCATCTATAATATGGTAGACGGTCAATTGGATCATCTACTCTATAGTAGACGTTCATTTCGGTCATCTACTCTATAGCAGTCGGCCAATTAAGTCATTTGGTCAATTTGGTCTTCTACTCTAAAATAGACGGCCAATTTGGTCTTCTACTCTACAATAGACGGTCAATTTGGTCATCTAATATGGAGTAGTCGATCTAATGGGGCATCTACTCTATTGTAGATGAAACACAGTTTTACCTTCTCTATAATTGAAGACCAGTTTGGTCATCTACTCTATAGTTGATGACAAATAGGGTCATATAATGTATACTAGACGACCAATTGAATCATTTACTCCTCAACTAATGACCAGTTGGGTCATCTATAATATGGTAGACGGTCAATTGGATCATCTAATCTATAGTAGACGTTCATTTCGGTCATCTACTCTATAGCAGTCGGCCAATTAGGTCATTTACACTATAGTGGATGGTCAATTTGGTCTTCTACTCTAAAATAGACGGTCAATTTGGTCTTCTACTCCAAAATAGACGGTCAATTTGGTCATCTAATATGGAGTAGTCGATCTAATGGGGCATCTAATCTATTGTAGATGAAAAACAGTTTTACCTTCTCTATAATTGAAGACCAATAGTTTATCTACTCCATAGTAGAAGATTAATTTGGTGATTTACTCTACAGTTAATGACCATTTGGGTCATTTGCTATATATTTGATGATCAATTGTGTCATATACTCTATAAATATGACTAATTGGGTCAGCTTCTCTCTAGCAGACGACCAATTGAGTCATTTACGCAATAGATATATGTAGTTGATGACCAATTGGGTCATTGTAAACGGCCAATTTGGTCATTTCCTCTATAGTAGATGACCGACTGGGTCATCTTCTGTATAGAAGACGTTCAATTTGGTCATCTACTCTATAGGAGACGTTCAATTAAGTCATCTACTCTATATTAGGCGACCAATTAGGTCATCTGATATAGAGTAGTCGACCAATTGGGGCTTCTACTCTATTGTAGATAACCTATTGGGACATCTACTCTATTATATATGACCAAAATAGTTATGTGCTCTATAATTGAAGAGCAATAGGGTATCTACTCTATAGTTGGAGACCAATTTGGTCATCTACTCTATAGTTGATGAGAAATAGAGTCATCTACACTATACTAAATGACCAGTGGGATCATTTACTCCTTAGTCATCTACAATACAGCAGACGGCCAATTGGATTATCTACTCTATAGTTGACGACCAGTTGGATCATCTACTCTGAAGTTAAGGACCAGTTGGGCCATTTAATCTATAGTATATGTTCAATTGGGACATCTACTTTATAGCAGACGAACATTTGAGTCAACTAGGCTGTATTAATGGACGTTGACTCTATAGCAGACGACCATTTGGGTTATCTACTCTACATCAAATGAGTAATTGACCCATAGCTGATAACAAATTGGGTCATCTAGAGAATGGTACGGTCAAATGGCTAGCTAGTATGGGAGTACAATTCTTCTCAGGGGAGTATGATTAATATTAATTTATGCGTATTAGTTATATAAATGCAAAATACAAATTATCCAACCATCTGGCGTTAAATATTCATATCGATATCGTTAATGTTATCTTAAAAATATGGCTTATCTGACTGATGTACATAGTTCTTCTATGACTTGCATATTCCAGAACGCACCACGTGTTCCAAGAACTCTTGCGAATACTATATGTCTTTATTTTCAAAACTTAATTACCTCATTAAAGAAAGTATTGTTTATTTTGCCAACTGTTGTTTGTTTATTACTACGAAAATCAAATTTTTTGTGACTACTTACTACTTTTTTGGCAATTAGACGGCGATAGCAAATTCGATAAAATGCCAAAAAACAAAACAATTATAAATATTTGTGCAAAATCATTTTGTCGCCTCCGTTTGGTATATATAGTAGGTAATAAACAAATATTTTATTAGATCAATTTTGATTCTGCAAAGCAATACTAACGATAATGAAGTCCTTGATCCTAGTGCAAGTTTTGGTTATATTTGCACTATCATTCGATAGTGTTGAAGGTAAGAAAACAAATAAAAGATAATAGCTGTAATCCACGGTTCGAATTATAATGGAAATTAAGCACATAAAAATAAATTATTTTTTAAAATATTTTAAAAATTTAGAAACTAAAAAGTAATTACATTTATTTTCAAATTATTCATACTATCTATGATACAATTTTAATAGAGCAAATATTTGTATTCAATTTTGATGAATTTTTTTGGATATCACAAAAACTATTTTAATTGTTTTGCTAAT
This sequence comes from Eudasyphora cyanicolor, assembly GCA_963930755.1. Lineage (NCBI taxonomy): Eukaryota > Metazoa > Arthropoda > Insecta > Diptera > Muscidae > Eudasyphora > Eudasyphora cyanicolor. The sequence goes on along the minus strand of OZ005738.1, from coordinate 9,280,822 downwards.
TATTTTTCAAATTGTTTAATTTCTAATATTACCATGACCCTCTCCAGCTCGTTATATGAACTTCACCGCCATCAATGCCACCTTTAATGCAAAATATTTGAGCAACATTACGACCTGGACAGAAAATGGTACGGTCAACATTGAAATGACCACCATTCGAGCTCTGGATAAAGGCATGCGTGGCAATATTGCCATTCAGATGAGAATTGAAAACTCTGCTAAATATCAAACCCTATTTTCCTATGATGTCGATGTCTGCAAAATGTTAACTGAAATTTTTGGTGAACATTTGCTGGCCAATTGGTTTCGTAATCTTCTCAAGCATGCCAATCTTATGGAGCATTGTCCAGTGGCACCGGTAAGAGCCAAAAAATAGCTCTTCGTTTCCATTATTTATTTATTGTTATGAAAATCTCTCTCGAATCCCTAGGATAAATACGTTATACGCAATTTCCGTTTTGAATCAAATAATATACCGGTATTTTTGAGACCTGGAGATTATCGCATCGCTCTGATGAATTATTATGGCAAACGAAAGAGCAAAAGTTTCGATATGGTTTGCCGCTTCATTGTGGACATGCGATTCTATTGAACTGAAGTACATCAGGAAAGTGGGAAAATATATTTAAAAAATATTACAATATTTTATTATGTATTTATGTGTATGCATCTATAATAGCTAGATACCACTTAAGTGCAAAATAAAATATTTTTTATTCAAATGCACTTGCAAATTATGTCCTTTACATATATATCAACTCGAAAGATTTTAATTTGTTGAAAATTGTCATTTTGATCTCCTTTAACCTTTTTTTTAGTAAATTTAGTCAATTGGGTCTAACTGAGCGTATAGTACTGTGAATATGAACAAATACTCAAAATATAAACATCCGTTTAATAGTGCGTATGAGTACTATTTATATGTACCTATGAGTATTATTAATACTCCATAGCAGACAACTAATTGCGTCATCTACACTGCAGCAGGCGATAAACTGTGTCATCTAATCCACATTAGATAGCCAGTTGGATCATCTACTCTCTATAGATGGTTGTTAGGATCATCTACTATATAGTTGGCGACCAATTGGGTCATCTACTCCATAGTAGACGCCCAATTAGATCCTTTAATAAATAGTTAACGACCAGAGGTGTTATCTACTCTATAGTAGACGGCCAATTGGATCATATAATATGAAGTAATCGACCAATTGGGACATAAACTCTTTAAAAGATGACTAACTTGGTCATCTGCTCTACAATTGAAGATCAACTGGGTTATGACTCTATTGCAGAATACTAATTGTGTTATATATTTTATAACAATTGACCATTTGGGTCATCTACTTCATATCAGACGTCGAATTCGGCCATCTACTCTATATCAGACGTCGAATTGGTTCATTTAAGTTTTTGGCCGATAGCTAATCGAGTTATCTACTCTACAGCAGACGGGTCAGTTATGTTTTGGGTAGATGATCAATTGGGTCATCTACCTTACAGTTGATGAAAAATTGCGTCAGCTACATTATAGTAGCCAGCAAATTGGGTCATATACTCTATAGTAGTCGACAAGTGGGTCATCTGATCTACATATAGTATATGATCTATTGGGACATACATATATTCTATAAAAGGCGACCAATTGAGCATCTACTCTGTATAAGACGACCAATTTAGCCATCAACTTTATAGTAGATAACATATTGAGTCATCTACTCTGTAGAAGACGACTATTTGGGTTATCTACTCCATATCAAACGACTTATTGGGTCATCTACTCTGTAGCAGGCGATAACTGTGTCATCTACTCCACAGTAGATGCTCAGTTGGACCATCACTCTTTATATACGGTCATTAGGATCATCTACTGTATAGTTGACGACCAATTGGCCAACCTACTCCATATTAGACGCCAAATTCGATCATTTAATCTATAGTTAACGACATCTACTCTATAGTAGACGTCCACTTGGATCATCTATTCTACAGCTGACGACCAGTTGAATCATCTACTCTATAGTTTACGACCAGTTGGGTCATCTACTCTATAGTTGATGTGCAATATCATCATATAATATATAGTTGATGACCAATAACATTATATATAGTATAGTAGACGTCCTATGGTGTGATATTCTCTATAGCAGACAGCCAGCTAATGGTATTATCTAATCTACATATAGTAAACGGCAAATTGGGTCATCTACTCTATAGTGGACGTCCACTTGGATTATCTATTCTACAGTTGACGACCAGTTGAATCATCTACTCTATAGTTGACGACCAGTTGGGTCATCTACTCTATTATTGATGACCAATATCATCATATAATATATAGTTGATGACCAATAGCATCATATATTGTATAGTAGACTGCCAAGGGATGATCTACTCTATAGCAGACAGCCAGCCAATGGTGTTGTCTAATCGATAGTAGACGGTAAATTGGATCATATATGAAGTAATTGAGCAATTGCGACATATACCGTATAATAGGTGACCAACTTGACCATCTACTCTATAAATGAAGACCAACTGGGTTATCTACTCTATTGTATGCTGGTTTACCATACGTCCTCCTTTGGGAGGACATGTCCAGTACATTTCAAAAATGATGGATTTGTCCTTCTTTTTTTACAAATTTAAATTTTTCACAAACAGAAAACCTCCACATGAATTATATTCGCAACTACTTTTAGTACAAAGTACTACAATAATTGAGCTCGATGACTGAAATTTGGTACAGATACAATTTGGTATAGCTACAGGTAACTTGGGATTGAAAATAAGCAATATCGATCAATTTTTAGCATCATCTGTCCGATTTGACTTATTAACGCCATAGAGACTGCTAGTTTCAACTGGTCGAACTGAAATTGGTAATTTGGGTGTATGTATATCCAGAACCCTTCAGACGAACAATGGTGATATAGCCCCCACACAAAGGTACCTCAAGATTTTACTTCTTAGCGCAACAAACTCAACAAATCTCAAAGTATCAAAAAACCATTATCAAGCAATCTATGGTGTAGGGTATGCAAAATCCGCCGCTTCACTTATTTATTATAATTAACACCTAAAAATAGTGGAGCTAGACCCACTTTATATATAGTATGTACACCGATTGTCTGTCTGTATTTTTAAAATTGTTCCTTAAGCACAGGTCGCATTTTCATTCCGATCTTGCTGAAATTTGACAATAAGGGCTATTTCATACCTGGGATGAAATTGGTCAAAGTCGGTTCAGATTTAGATATAGGCCCTATATAAATTTTCTTTCCGAATTGGCCTTTTAGCGCTACAGAAGCTTTTTCATATCCAATCACTTTGAAATTAAGCGGGATGGAGTTTCTTGATCCAAGTTTCCACATTGTCGAATTTGGTGTAAATCGGCTCAGATTTAAATGTGGCACCCAAGTACAAACCTTGCCAAATTTGAAGAAAATTTGTTCGGATTCAGATATAGACCTCCGAATTGACATCTAAGCGCTATAAAATACAAATTGTTGTACAAATCATTATCATTGGAAATTGTATCTTTTAAATGTCCTCCGAAAGTTCCAAACTCTCTTTGTAAATGTTACAAATGTCCTCCTTTTCTGACACAAAAGTCCTCCTTTCCGAAATAAGGTTATGGTAACCCTGATTGTAGACGACTATTTGGGTTATATATTTTATAACAAATGACAATCTGCGTCATCTACTATATATCAGACGTCGAATTTGGCCACCTACTCTATATCAGACGTCGAATTCGGCCATCCACTCTATACCAGACGTCGGATTGGATCATTTAAGTTTATGGCAGATGGCCAATCATTTATGTTTGGGTCATTTATGTTTTTGGAAGATGACCATTTGGGTCAGTTATGTTCTTGGCAGATGATCAATTGGGTTGTCTACTCTATATTTGACAAGCAATTCGGTCAGCTACTTCATAGTAGACGGTCAGTTGGGTCCACTACTCTAAAGCAGACGAATTATTAAGTCATTTATGTTTTTGGTAGATGACCACTCGGATCTTCAACTCTGTAGCAGATGACAAATTGAGTCATTTACTCCATAGCAGATGTTCAATGGGCTCATGTACTCCATAGAAATATATCAATTGGGACATCTACTCTATAGGTGACGACCAAATTGGTCATCTACGCTATAGTTGACGACCAATTGGGTCAGCTAATTTCTAGTAGACGGACAATTGGGTCATCTGATTTAAATATATTGTACGAAAAAGGTCAAATTTGTCACTTGAGTCTCATGAATCGTGTAGTACTCTGAATATGTACAAATACTCAAAATATAATCATACTCCAATATGAATATTATTAACTCTTATGTATGAATAATAGATAAGTATTACGTTCGTATGATAATTATAAATGTACGTATGATCAATACTAATTTATGCGTATGCGTATTTGGACATTTTTGGACGATTTTTAAGGCACTGGATGCAATTTTTTTCGGTTAGGTTTGTGCCGCATTTTTTCTCCTATTCAATATCTACAACTTTGCTTCAGACACAAAAGAGATATTCCGTACGGTATACCGAGAAAAAATATAGAAAAAGTGCTAAAAATCCACCCTGAGCTAAAAAAATCTTGTGGCCATTAAATTATTAATTGAGCCAACTTGACTAAACGAATGATGCAGAAGTTCTAATTTTTGGGGCAATTTTCACGTCCAATTCTCAGAATTGAGTCCCAAATCAATGAACTGAAAAATGTTGTACTGTGTAATACAATACCTTGAACTTATATCACTCATACGCCTAAATTATTATTACTAATACGCACCGCTAGACAATAGATTGTATTGAAAAGACTTTGCAAGTCTGGAACAAAAAACTATCTATTATTTTGGAATGAAAAACGGGTTTATAATTTTTTTCGGATGCTCTTGAACTTGAATTTATTTTGGAGATTTCAATTACAATTATCGGTAAATATTATTATGTTCGTTCTTATACCGTATATAATGCCATATATGTATATACACACATAAATAGATAGATACTCGTATTCAAATATTTTTCGGATTATAAATGCTTTCATTCAATAAAATCTCATGTCCAGCAAAAATCTACAAATCATTTCAAAACTTTTAGTCTTACGTTTGCCATTATAGTTAACAAGGATTATGCGATATTCTCCAGGTCTCAAAAATACCGGTATATTATTCGATTCAAAACGGAAATTGCGAACGTAATATTTATCCTAGGAATTCGTGAGAGAGAGAGAGATAGAAAGATAGTCTTTCAAAATAACAAAAATAACATAATGGATTAATTCTTCACTGCTCTTACCGGTTCCACGGGACAATGTTCCATGAGATTGGCATACTTGAGAACAGTACGAAACCAATTACGCACCAAATGTTCACCGAAATTGCCACTCATCATATTGCAGACATCAACGTCGTATGAAAATAACGTCTGATACTTGACCGAGTTTTCAATTCTCATTTGGATGGCAATGTTGAGACGCATTCCCTCTCCCATTTGCTTAATGGTAGTCATTTCCATGTTAATTGTTCCATTTCCAGTCCAGGTGGTAAGGTTGTATAAATATTTATTATTGAAACTGGAACTAATACTCGTGAAATTCATATGACGAGCTGAGGCAGAGCAGAAGGAGGGGTAAGTTAGAAAATGTTTAAACTAAACATTTGGAAACACACAAAATAAATAGTGGAATTTAAGGGCCTAAAGATGACTTGACCATTAGCCGTTTTTATAAACGATATCAATTCTAAAATTTTTTTATATACAAAACTTTAATTTAAGGATTTTTTTGCATTCCTTACCTTGGGCAATATCCGAAAATACTACAATAGCTATCACATTTACTAGGATAGAGGTCTGCATTGTCTTCTGGAAGTTGTTCTTAGAACAAGTTTTGTTCTAAACTAAAGTCACTTTTATTGATTATCTAACTTTATATATTTAAAAAAGACACAACAAAATAGTTTACATACATTTTTATAATTATTTTGTTTTGGACACTTTTATCAGATTTTCATTGGTTTCGCCTAATTTCCACGAGTGGAAAGTTTTGTCATTTTACCATAATTTCTATCGGTTTCGTCTAATTTCCACGAGTGGAAAGTTTTGTCATTTTATCGTAATTTCTATCGATTTCGTCTAATTTCCAAAATTATTAAGTAGTCTAAACGATCAGATTTGTATATGTAATAACAAAAAAAAAAATAGTTTCAAAAAAAGCAACATTGATTTAATGAGATGATTACAATTAGGGGTACACATGTTTCAAATTATCAAAAATAAAAACAATTACTGCAATCAAAAAATAATAAAAAAAAATAAAAACAATTATTGAAAAAAATAGCAATTATTGAAAAATGGTTAAGGCCGAGAAATTTGCACAATCTCGCTGTAAAAGTTGTATAATATTAAAGACACTGCGACGAATTAAGCACCAAAACATAAAACTTTGAGGATATGTACTTTTCTGACTTTAACTAAAGACAATTTACTTACTACTAATTACATTATCTGAAATTTAAATACAAAATTATTTAAAGCAATTTTTTACTGTGTTGTCAAATTAAAGCGCATGTCTTTAATATTATTTTTAAAGCATTAGAATCATCTTTGCTTTCTTAATAAATACAAATCCAATTGATTGATAAGGGGTATCAATATTGTGAATTAATATTACTCATTCGCATATGAAAATCATGCTCTCGACAAATTATATTACTCATATGACCCAAGGGACGAATTCGGTATTCGTATTTAGTTGGTTATTTGTCAAGGGATTGAAGACATTGGATAAATTACATATTCGCAACATAGATAAAAATTGTTCAGGATTGAAGATCATATATATCTAAACTAGAGTCGACCTCTGAAGTCTTCCTCTAAACTAGAGGAAGACTTCTGAGGTCTTCCTTTAAACAAAAGTCGACCTCAAAGGTCTTCCTTTAAACAAAAGTCGACCTCAAAGGTCTTCCTCTACACTAGAGTCCACCTCTGAGGTCTTCCTCTATACTAGAGTCAACCTCTGAGGTCTTCTTCTATACTATTGTCTACCTCTGAGGTCTTCCTCTATACTAGAGTCGACTTTTTAAGTATCCCTCTAAGCTATACTAGAGTCGACCTCAGAGGTCTTCCTCTATACTAGAGTCGACCTCAGAGGTCTTCCTCTATACTAGAGTCGAACCTCAGAGGTCTTCCTCTATACTAGAGTCGACCTCAGAGGTCTTCCTCTATACTAGAGTCGAACCTCAGAGGTCTTCCTCTATACTAGAGTCGACCTCAGAGGTCTTCCTCTATACTAGAGTCGACCTCAGAGGTCTTCCTCTATACTAGAGTCGACCTCAGAGGTCTTCCTCTATACTAGAGTCGACCTCAGAGGTCTTCCTCTATACTAGAGTCGACCTCAGAGGTCTTCCTCTATACTAGAGTCGACCTCAGAGGTCTTCCTCTATACTAGAGTCGACCTCAGAGGTCTTCCTCTATACTAGAGTCGACCTCAGAGGTCTTCCTCTATACTAGAGTCGACCTCAGAGGTCTTCCTCTATACTAGAGTCGACCTCAGAGGTCTTCCTTTAAACAAAAGTCGACCTCTAAGGACTTCCTCTACACTAGAGTCCACCTCTGAGGACTTCCTCTATAATAGAGTCTACCTCTGAGGTCTTCCTCTATAACAGAGTCTACCTCTGAGGTCTTCCTCTATACTAGAGTCAACCTCTGAGGCCTTCTTCTATGCTATTGTCGACCTCTGAGGTCTTCCTCTATACTAGAGTGAACCACTGATGTCTTCCTCTATACTAGAGTCGACTTTTTAAGTCTCCCTCTAAGCTAGAGTAGACCTCTGAGGTCTTCCTTTATAGTAGAGTCGACCTCTGAGGTCTACCTCTATACTAGAGTCGACCTCTGAGGTCTACCTCTATACTAAAGTCGACCACTGAGGTCTTCCTACTCACTAGAGTCGACCTCTGAGGTCTTCCTACTCACTAGAGTCGACTTCTGAGGTCTTCATCTATACTAGAGTCGAGCTCTGAGGTCTTCCTATATACTAGAGTCGACATCTGAGGTCTTCCTCTATACTAGAGTCGACATCTGAGGTCTTCCTCTATACTAGAGTCGACCTCAGAGGTCTTCCTCTATACTAGAGTCGACCTCAGAGGTCTTCCTTTAAACAAAAGTCGACCTCTAAGGTCTTCCTCTACACTAGAGTCCACCTCTGAGGACTTCCTCTATAATAGAGTCTACCTCTGAGGTCTTCCTCTATAATAGAGTCTACCTCTGAGGTCTTCCTCTACACTAGAGTCAACCTCTGAGGTCTTCTTCTATGCTATTGTCGACCTCTGAGGTCTTCCTCTATACTAGAGTGAACCACTGATGTCTTCCTCTATACTAGAGTCGACTTTTTAAGTCTCCCTCTAAGCTAGAGTAGACCTCTGAGGTCTTCCTTTATACTAGAGTCGACCTCTGAGGTCTACCCCTATACTAGAGTCGACCTCTGAGGTCTACCCCTATACTAGAGTCGACCTCTGAGGTCTACCTCTATACTACAGTCGACCTCTGAGGTCTTCCTCCATACTAAAGTCGACCTCTGAGGTCTTCCTACTCACTAGAGTCGACCTATGAGGTCTTCCTACTCACTAGAGTTGATATCTGAGGTCTTCCTCTACATTAGAGTCGACCTCTGAGGTCTTCCTCTATACTAGAGTCCACCTCTGAGGACTTCCTCCACACTATAGTCGACCTCTGAGGTCTTCCTCTATACTAGAGTCGACATCTGAGGTCTTCCTCTATACTAGAGTCGACCACTGAGGTCTTCCTCTATACTAGAGTCGACCTCTGAGGTCTTCCTCTATACTAGAGTTGACCTCTGAGGTCTTCCTCTATACTAGAGTCGACCTCTGAGGTCTTCCTCTATACTAGAGTCGACCTCTGAGGTCTTCCTCTATACTAGAGTCGACCTCTGAGGTCTTCCTCTATACTAGAGTCGACCTCTGAGGTCTTCCTCTATACTAGAGTCGACCCCTGAGGTCTTCCTCTATACTAGAGTCGACCTCTGAGGTCTTCCTCTATACTATAGTCGACCTCTGAGGTCTTCCTCTATACTAGAGTCGACCTCAGAGGTCTTCCTCTATACTGGAGTCGATCTTAATCTAAACTAGAGTCTATCTTCCTCTACACTAGAGTCGATCTCTGAGGTCTTCCTCTGTAATAGAGTCGACCTCTGAGGTCTTCATCTGTAATAGAGTCGACCACTGAGGTCTTCCTCTATACTAGAGGCGATCTCTGAGGTATGCAATATATTACCAAATTGATTTTTCAGTGTGTTATGTTTATTTTTATCACCTACGCGTATAAGTGATATAAATTTGTATGAAAGACTAAAGTAGATTTGTGGCGTATGATTAATAGGATTTGTGGCGTATATTAATTAAAAATACTAATACGCAACACCGGTTAAATCTAAATTATGTTCTTTGCGAAAGAAGAATTTTCTAAGAACAAATAAAATGATAAATAATTGTCAAAATTTTGTATATATATTATAAAAGTATAAAGTAATTATTTTTCAATTTTTTTATTATAAATTTTAAAACTAGATTTTTTGAATCCCTTTATTTTAGAAATATATTTATATATCTCACATTAACAAACCATATAAACTGCTCTGTCTGTAAGGTTCATAGTATATTAAGAAATCTATGGGCAGTCCGACATTCTACACCGTTCCAGATAAAAATGCTGTTAGCAAAATCTTATCTGATACCTACTCTTCTGTACGAATGCGAAGTCTTTGCAAACTGTTCTGCTGAAGATAAAAGAAAATTAAATGTAGCCTATAATGATATAGCCAGATACATTTTTAACAAAAAAACGGTCTGAACATATATCAGAATTCTCGAATAAAATCCTTAATATATCCTTTAGTAATCTGTTAAGTGTCAAATGTTTGATTCTTCTACCCAAGATCAAATATACGAAGGAGCCTGAATACCTCTTTAGTCGCATAACATTTGTTCGTTCAAATAGAGGAATGAAACTAATTCTACCGAGATATGATTCTGTAGTATCTGAAAGAAACTTCTTTATACCCTGTATACGTCTCTGGAACAACCTCCCGCACAACATACAATGCATAAGCAATGCCAATACATTAAAAAATTAGCTATTTAATCTATTTAAATAAATGTAATGTTATTTCTTTTAGTAAAAATAGTTATAAGAATTATCAAACCTGTTACCTATACATTCATGAAACCAGCACTAACACTTATAAGATATAATCTTGTTGTGCCTGGTATAACAAATAAATAAATCTAAATCTAAGGACCTTATTTATCAGTATACGTTTTCCCATATTTTTTTTTTTTTAACAAAAACACCTTCTTAGCTTCCTTGACGACTTTTATCAAAACAATTTGTATATATGTATTTACATACTCAATTATAGTTCATTTTATTTAATTGTTTGTACTTTATTAAATGTTATCTTCATCTGCCGCCAAATTTCATTGTAATCTTCTACACGATTTATAACTTTAAACAATTTATTTCCATATAATTTCAGGTTACCACAGCTTACGGTCTATGCCAAGATTATTTACCTCCTGATGGTAAGTACACATATTCTCTTAAATAAGTGCCAATAATTCCGGGAAAATTCTTATCATTTTTTTTGTCTGTGTCCCAAGTCGCAATAACTAACGAACGAACAGCGCATTTTTGATAACATTTAATTGCAGAAATCTCTAATCTATGTGAGGAAGTCACATAACATGGCCTAAGTAAGTGGATAGGTACATACGTACGAGTAGAGCTCTACGACTATATGTCTGTGTATAACGTTAATGGGTTTTGGGATTATTTTTTAGAAGTGTGGGACAGTTGCACTTCAGTTCAGGTCCTACCCCAACATGCCACCATTTCCCCCCACAAGTCCATTTATGGGTCACATTCTCTTTGCACTACATATGTACATACTCATATCGTACGAATATGGCACATTTCACTTGAGTTTCTATTATTGTTTGTAATCGGAATCGTTCAAACGGTGATCGCAGCGTTTAAATGCATTTACAAACACAAAAATTGATCTATGGCAATTGTGTTTACTTTTAGTTTAGTGAGGTTTGTGATATGGGTAAAAATAAACAAATATTTACGATGACAAAAAGATTATATGTTATGTGTGGGGTTTTCTATTATTAAATTTATTTTTAACAAAAAAAAAAAAAAATAGGGAAAAAAATTCCTAAGGTTTGGAATAGAAAGGGCTGGTGTGTAGGCCGGGTCCTAAAATGAGAATTAGTCGTTTAAGATGCAGCTTAAAGTTGGTTTTCTTGATACCCACTACGTATGGCTTCTGTATCCGGACGAAGTCTACTGCACCTGCGGAAAAGGCGGAGCAATAGAGCCACTGAGGCTACTTTAGCGTGATGGAGGTTAATCTGTAGAACTCTTACCATCATCGGTAACCAACAGATTAACAGTGGCCTTCGTAGCGCAGTGGTTAGTGTATTAGACTTGGATTCCGTAGGTGCTGGCTTCGATTCCCAGTCAGGGCACTGGAAAGATTTAACATCAACAATTCATGTTTTCATCATAATTCGAGTTTCTGCAGCTACTCACCCGACACACTACCACTACAACAACATCTGAATACCCAAGACAATAGGCAAAGACAAAATGTAATTGACATTAAATCATGACGACTATTAACAGAAGTTTGACGTTTCTAGTGGAGAATAGAAACGATAAACGCAAATAACACCCATTCCCTAAGATTAGCAGAAAAATGTTAATAACATCCTGGCAACAATGAGTAAGATGCAAAATAAAAATCAACTTAAGGTTCCCGCGATAATCGGATATATGCCGGAATTAAATCTGTAACAAAAATAGACTTAAGGATTATCTCCTCAGCGTCTCCAAGCTGCTACAACAAATTAACTTGCACCCCAAAAAAGGGTGTTTTCTAAACTCGTTGTCCGTATCATCGAGGAGCACGTCCCCATCAGATGCGTTAAAGAGTCCAGAGACTCCTCTCAGTGTCCGAAGTCGTGCTCTCGTCCTCAGATAAAGGTGTTACAGCCTTTGTGTTAGAATCTGAGATTCCAGAAATTTGGGGGTGTGTAACTCCGCACTCCAGGCTGGTGAGTATCAACCACGGTAGATACCTCACCTTCAGCAGTGGGAGGTATATCCTGCTTGTATACCTTCAAAACTATAATCTCGAAATCATATACAAAAACAATCAAAATTTGATATCATAGCTTTCATAGTGGTGCAAATTCTTCGAGCATTTGTAATGTCTTCCCTTTCCTAACAAGTTCAATGGCTATGCAGTTCCCGCGGATATCCCTATGTTCAGGTACCCATATGAGGTATTTAACTTTTAAACTGCTAAGACATTTCGTTGAGGCATTTGCGGTGATCGAGGGCTGTTTGTGAATTTAGGCATATAGCCTCCAGAGAATTGATGGACAAGAATTGTAAATGACAACGCCAGTGTTGGTCACTAAGTTGCGACTTGGCGACTTCCCTTATTGCCATTATTTCAGCTTAATAGACATTGCAGGTATCTGCTAGACTTTGAGATATATCAAGACTAAGTTCCTTAAGGTGTACTCGCTTTGAACCATCTGTGTAGAAGTGGAGATGGTTTCTGTTTCCTGATTTTCAAACAACCCAGTCCTCTCTAGCAGGTATCATAGTGGCAAATTTCCTCTCGTAGGTGCACACCGCAGTTGGTATATAGTCCATTTGGTCGGTTACCATTGTGATAACCTCATGTGTCTGTAGTACTTGTATCTCCACAGTTTCATTTTTATGCCGCTCTGGTTGCAACTTCTCTAGTCACAATATCAATCGGCAGTAGATGGAGTAGAACTTTCTAGAGATTCTGTCGCAGTAGTTCTTAAAGCTCCGCTTATGCTTAGGCAAGCTCTGAACTTATCAGTTGCCGCCCACCACACCACAATGCCGAACTTCTGCTATGTATATTGAATGGACGATTTAAGGAGAGATAACCTACAAAGCGATCCTACAACTTTCCCACAGGAATGTAAGGCGACGTTGGCCTTCCTTATCCGCTCCAATTCATTAAGTCTGAAGAACAATTTACTGTCTGGGATAGTACCTAGAAATGTTGTTTTCAGAAAAGACTAGCTGAGTTCCATTTAGCCGAGGAGAGTCCACATGTGGAACCTTATTCTACTTAGTAAAGAGAACCACTTCTGTCTTGTCTGGGTTTACACACAAACCTCTGCTTTGCAGCCATAACGTTCCAGATCTAACAGAATTCCATTCACCGCTAGATTCCATATTAGTGGAGATAGTACAACTCCCTTTGGAAACCCCCTGTTTGCAAATCTCGCTAGACTTGTGGCCCCAAGAATTGCTGTTATGCGTGTTCTGGTGAGCAAACGCTGAATTAGTCTTATCAAGATATAGTTCACCTTTGCGTCTAGCGCTGTGGAGCAATAAGAATTATTTTTACTGGAATTTATTTAGTTTGTTTGAAGACCATTGCATTTACCTGTCCATTTGAAACATGTACGTTCTAGGACCAAGGGTGTAATGGTAGATCGTTTCCCCGTAGTGCACCCTGGGTAACGCCAAATTATCTACCAAGTAGTGGTTTTACTTAAAAAACCAAAAAACCAAACACCGGGCTATAATATGACCTTGTGCCCATCGGTGTATGATTTGCATTTAGGGATATTCTACTGTATTTGTTCGTAGCCTTGGCCTGGCTTATACCTGGCCGCCTAAGCGAGTAACCGGTGTTTAGCTACCCTGTCTTTGCCACGGTACCGGGGCTAAGCTGTGGTGGACCCGTATCTCCTATAGTTGTGTAGTTCAAAATATCTCCTCGCACTTAAAAGGAAAAGATTGGCTACGTTAGTACCAGATCTGACGGGACATTGCCTGTTGGGCGACCACACCAGGAAGTTGAGAATTGAGTCCAATGACTTCTGCAGAAGCTGTGGAGCTGTGGATGAGAAAGTGGATAGCATTGATACTGTACCGCATTGAGTAAACGACGTCTGGATATACAGGGATCGACCTTTCTAGCAAGTCTGACAGATCTGGTCGGTACCGATATATTCGTATTATTGATAACTTTGTGTCAAACAGGTATGCTCCGATGAAGGGCAATTGGTGATACTAGGGACCACAATTGGATTATGTGAGCGGGCAATTCCGACCGCCACCCTAACCTAAATTAACCTAAGGGGATAAAAAACTCTCTACGTTAGCGTCAGTTCTGACGGGACATTGCCAATTGGGCGACCATACCCGGAGGTTGGGAATTGAGTCCAATGACTTCTGCAGAAGCTGTGGAGCTGTGGATGAGGAAGTGCAGAGCATTGTTGCTGTCCTGCATTGTGTCAACGACGTCTGTATATACTGGGGTTGGCCCTTCTAGGAAGTCTGACAGATCTTGCCGGTACCGATGTTCAAATGATTAATAACTTTGTGTGTCAAACACATTGGTTCCGATGAGGGGCTACTGGACCTGTGGTATCACTAGGGACCTCTTTTAGTCAATGTGAGCTGGTAACTCCGGCTGCCACCCTAACCTTACCTACACACATTCTGCGTTCGAAGTAGTGAAAAGACTTTTGTTGTTTCTTTTTTTTGTTTAGAGTACTTCGAATATATTTTTGAATATCGACCCGGTCTAGGCTATCGCTCGGTGAAATCTCTACAGAAAAACAAATGAAATAGAGTTGACACATGTCGTTACATAGCCGATAAACACATGGCAGTCCAAACCTCCCACACTCCCACCACGACCCAACCCATCCACTTTTAACTATTTTGATTGATTTACTAACAACAATTCCAAGTAAGCAGTTAGCAAAGTTAATTACCAAACAATCGTTTAATGTTCGAACACACAAAAATTGACAATTCAATTAATAAAAGAACAACAAATGAACAACACAACCATACACACCACAAACAATTGATAAAAACGCCACAACCCCCAGCACATTTTACTACTTTTTTTCACTTTTCTTATTTTTTCTATTATTATTTTACCAACAATTGTGTGTAGGTATAATTAAAAAAATAGCAAGAAGAAGCAGAGAAAAAAAATTTGAAATTGAAAACTCAAAACATTTGTTGCCAGAGATAGGCAGTCGGACGGACGGACGGACAAAACTAATTGGCCCCAGAAATTTTGCGTAGCTTTATACAATATGTTGGGGTAGGGTTGGGGGTAGGTAACTGCTATAGGTAGGGTTAGGGGTGGCAATATATGTGTGTGAACAAAAAACGGAAAACATTGCGAACAAATCAGACTTTGAATCGAAGACAAAGTCGAACAAGTACCTTACAAATATTTATTAAATTATTTTTAATAAAAAAAAAAACAAAAAAAAAACAAAAAAAACATAACAAAATCAATAGCAATAACAAAGTGACAGAAGACATCCATCCACAATCAACAACGCAGTGTGAAATCGAAATAGAATGGAATTTAATCAAAAAGAAAAATTCTTTAGCTGAGGTCGTTAAACATAGCAATTCACAAAAAAAAACAATCAAAAAAAGTCGAACAATTTTGCGATTGTGCCACAAGTCAGTCAATTCCTCCAGTCCAGTTCAGCCATCTAAATCGTGGCCGGAAATGCTGATCAATCATGTTTACTTCAAGTACATATTTATGATGATTTCCAACCTTTGTCTTTTTTATTTAGTTTACTTTTTTCAAAATGCATTAAGCAATACTGCCCGCCACATATATGTATGTGTACTTACTTAGATTGCACCCACTTCCTCCACTCGTATCTGCCAGAGTATAATAAAATCATTTTCATTTTCCCAGAATTTTAAAATAAATCATCGCAAAAATGCTTTGTGCACTGCTCTTTATAAATAAATTGAAATGTCTATATCGGCATTTTTTCACTTTTTTTAGGGTAAACTAAGGTAGTAGGATTTTTGGGGTGATTATCAAGTGTATTTCCTGCGAAATGTTTGATTAGGCACTTCGATTGAAGTGAGCGAGCATATGAAATCATCTTCTGTGAAGTGGAAGTTACACGCGTCCGAGATTGCATAATTTAGTGGACAGCAATGTAATTTATTAAATTTACAGTTATAGTACACATTTTGAGAGAGATCTGTTGTTAGACCCAACAGCTTCTGAAATTTAACAAATACAAAGTTTAGATGGGACATAGAATGGATATTGACGATAAAACCTTCAATTAGAGAGCGATTAGTTGCACAAACGTATCGTAATGTTGACAAAACACGATACGATACGTTTGCCTATACTGATTTTTACAAGTTTACTCATAAAAGTCAATTGCATAAGATTAGTTGCAGAAACGTAACGTAATGTTGGCGGAATTTGACAAAATACGTTACGATACATTTGCCTATAATTGCTTTTACACGTTTCCATATAATTATAAAAGTCAACTACATAGGATTATAATACGTTTAATGTTGGCGTAAGTCCTTAGACACGGTTCAAGAATTTCGAACTTTTTCCAAAATAATAGGGTTCCGACAATTGATTTTGGTAGAAGAGACCAAAAAACACATATATGTATCTAAAAGATGACATCGGAATGGTATTTCGGGTGGAGGGGATGTAAGTTTCCCCTCGTTTGGATATCGATATATGAAACTAGGCATGTTTTCGTTACAAGCTAGCACTTTTAGTTTAGCACTTTGCAACGAAAACAACTGACTTCCACTAACTGGCACATAAGCAATAAGTGGCGGATTTTCACTATCTGGTAGCAATGGTGTCATGAGTTGCGAAGAAAGAACAGTGCGAAACAGAAAAAAATTCGTGAAAAGTATTTATAAAACATATATTTACTATTCTATGTTCAATTGTTTACACTCTTTTTGCAAATATTAAAATAATTTCCCATTTTTGTTCTTCTTTTTCCCGTTAATTCACAATAATTGATAAAATCTCTCCAAAAATGGGATGCCATATTGCTAAATATAGGGTGCCCAATCTGACAACATCATACTCGATTAAGACAGGAACACAAGCACCAAACTTCATCGGGAACTAATAGTGCTTAAAAGTGCTTAGCTCCCCATACAAATTAAGCACTTATGGTGTAACGAAAACACGCCTACTATGTGTTATTTACTTCTGAGGTGGGGAGTATGTTCAGCAACTTTGTGGAAAACATTAAGGCCAATATTTTGGTGGAACATATTAACAACCTTCTAGCTCCTCCACATCGGTAATATTTGGTTTTATTTTAATAAATCGTAAAAAAACAGCTCTTTCAAAGAGAGGGCGCGGGCATGAAATGTTCTACAAAAATATTGGCCATTAGATTTTACTAAATATGTCAGAACGCACAAGAAAACAATTTTTTTACACAAAAATTTTACAAACTGTTCAGAACATTCTTAGCTACATTATCACTAAGTCTAAATTAGCTGTTGGACAAAATCTGATCACACATTTTCAAAGGGCCAAATGATATTCAGATTCATAGGCGCTAAAAAAAATTGGTCACCAATTTCGCCAAACCGAGAAACTATACTATTACACTACCCTTTGGTAGTAGAACCGAACCTGTGCTGTCAAGTCCATGTATTTTTCAAAAAGTTTCAAAAAGTGTATTTCACTTGTTGCACAGTGTAATTGGCGGAGACATGAACGCTTATCATCCTATCCGGGGTAGCACGGATACAAATAGTATGGGTGAGTCACTTCTTGACTTTATTGTAACTATCAATCTAGCTATTTGTAGCAACGACAATAAACCTATCTTTACAAATAAAGACTGGCAGACAGACAGATCACTGTCCTCCACATGCAAGCTTTGGCTCAGGCATGAGGCTACCAGGCAGCCCAATGAAAGATGGACAGAAATCGGCAGCTGTAGGGTAGTTACCCATATCTAATATATGACCTGTGAAGGTCAACATATCTGTTGGCACTTAAGAGGAAAATACTATCTAAGTTAGTGTCAGTTCTGACTGGACATACTGCCTGATCGGCGAACACGCCAGATGCGTGGATTTTGACTCCAATGACTTCTGCAGAAACTGTGGAGATGAGGAAGAAGTGGAGAACATTGAGTTCTGTCTATGTAGTGTCAGTTCTGACGGGACAGATCGTTGAAGATTAGTATTGACTACAATGACTTCTGCAGAAGATGCGGAGATGAGGAGTTAGTCGAGAACATTGAGCACCTGTTCGTCCGACTGTCCGTCCGTTGGTCTTGATCAATGCCGAACACCCCAAAACAGGTGGAAATGTTCCCTAGTACTCACAGAAGGTGGTACAGCGAAAAAAACGTCATGTCCGACCGTCAAAACGCAAGCGCAATAAATACCGGATAGCGCTCAGAGTTTTGACGTAGTTGGAGGCTGTTGAGGTCTCGACTCTTACTGAAAAACAAAAAGAGCCGCTTATCTGGGCTTAGAATGATTTCATTGTTTCAACCATAGGCATAAATATACATACGTATTTACCTGGCTTAAGACCGTCATAGGTGCTTCCAAAACCACTGAGTCGACCGAAAAAGCGACAACTGTTAACGGTTCATAATAAAACAGAAGAATCAGAACACCTTATGAACCCCTGCTTTAGAAAAAGGCAAGAGACCACAATGTAACCATCAAGAGGACACACACCAAGCCCTTCAGCGAAGTAGCGAAGAAGAGTCTAGTGATGGCTGTTATAGATAGAAGTAGTGAGGGTGGCATCATCCCCGAGAACAAATGTAGTCATGTGCAATCATCCATTATGCCTCAATACCTCGATGTCCTAACTAAAATGCAGGCTACACCACCAATCTGCAACGGTGCAGGATAGCATTAGGGGAGAATAAAGATCTTAGCTTTAGGTGATGCCAAGTCAGTATATATAAATAAGGTTGCTCTGAGTTGAATGGGTGAGCTCTGGCCGGACGCCCTGTTGGAGTAATCCCAAAGCCCTCACTTGTTTTATAGAAGAACCGTCCGACATACTCGAGTTACAAAAAAACTTCAATCCTGGTCTGCCGAACCATAATCGGAAAAATTGCAATATTGAAAATTCGAATGGTAAAAAGCGGCAGATCAACATGTTCCTTAATGCATAATAACCTCTATTCCCCTTTCAACGGGTAAATGGAACCCTTCGATATGGAACCCTTCGATACTTTGAAGGTATACAAGCCGGATATAGCTTCCACTGCGGTAGGTGAGATATCCACCGTTATTGACACCCAGCCCTTTGTAAGTGCGGAGTTACCCCGCCAATAATTGCTGGATCTTCAGACTTTAATACAAAGGCTGTAACACATTTATCTGAGGACGACAGCATGACTTCGGTCACTGAGGGGCTAGGTTAGGTTGAATAGAGGAGACGCTTAAAACGTCTCATGTCCATGGACATACACTTAAGCCAGTGGTTCGGCCTGTTGTGCGCTCCTTATTTATGATTTTCATACCCCACGGATTACAGAAAATCGGTACTAGACACGTATTTTCTCAGTATCTTCCAGTCATATCCTCTGAGATGAGTCAAGTCTGGCAATATGTCGGAACCGAAATATCGGGATCTTGCATGTGTGAAAGCTGGGCAGTGACACAGAAAATGTTCTATCGTTTCGATGTTTTCCCTGCATGCCCTGCACTCGTCGTTTTCTGCTAGTCCTATGCGATGAAGATGTGCCTGTAAGCTTGAGTGTCCCGTTAGAACACTTATCATCTTACTAATCTCGATCTTGTTTAGTTTTCTTCTCATTTGGGTCACCCCACAGTATCTTTGCAGTTGCTCCTACAGTTGCTCTATTCCACACAGTTTTGTGAGCCATCACTGCCCAATGCTTCAACTCATCCTTCGTGGCTTCGAAAGGTTTCCAATTTTCCAAGTTTATTACTCGAAGTTCTCTGCCCTTTGAAGCCAAGCTGTTTGCTCGTTCATTTCCAATCACTCCGTTGTGTCCCGGTACCCAGAAAACACGCAGTTGACCATGGACTGAGTAATTATTTATCGCTCTTTTACAGTCTAACACTGTTCTGGATTTGACCTTTTCCGATGTTATTGCTTTGATCGCCATTTGGCTATCTGTGAATATGTTAGCATATTTAGGCTATGTGGTATTACTGAGCCAGTTAACACACTCCGTGATTGCTCGAACTTCTGCTTGAAATACTGTGTTATGGTCTGGGAGGCGGAAGTAAAGTTCGACTTCTGGTTCATCAATAAAAAGTCCCAGACCCGTCCTTCCTCCTAGCCTGGACCCATCAGTGTAGCAGCTGGTTCCCACTGGCGCATGAGCAAGTGTTCCGTTTTCCCAGGAGCGTCTGTTTGGCACTTCACAGGTAGCTGTAAGCCGCACTTCAGGAATGCGGTCGGAGATTTCCGTTGTTTGAATATGACCGACCCGTGATTGTGATATCTTCTGATGGTACGACTTGTGGTCTCGATTTATCCATTCACCCAGACGTCTTGCTGTGAGGGCTGCCTCATACTTTATACGGATACTGAGGGGCTAAGGGCAGTTTCTTTGAGGTATCTGACGAGGACATGATCCTCGATGATAAGGATGGGGAGTTCGACCACTTCCTTGTTGGGGTGGAGGTTAATCTGTCGGAGAGAGCTATAAATCAACCCAAGTATACTAAATCAACCCCAGGGTTTCTATAGGCGAAGCGGCTGGATTTATTCAAAGCCCCTTCTATATCTAAGAAAACTACCATAGTATATTCCTTAACAGAGAGAGAGAGACCGAGATCCTTCAATAAAGCGACTAGATTGGATTTACCCTAGATGTATGCAATCCGTTGATTGGACTGTAGCCTGTGATCAATTGTAGCCCTAAGGTAACTGGCTATCCATTAATCTCTCCAGGGTTTTAAAGCCCTTAATTTGTAGAGATTTAGCTTTCTCCGTGGAAAGATTCAGAGATTCAGATTCACAGAGATCTGTTTACCTTATGTTGGCTGAAAGGAGTCTCCTAATCAGTAATTTCTGAATGCACCATTAGGCGTTCCTCTGTTGAAAAATCTATGGAGGTCAGTTGGCCCTAAGTTCTCCTCTTTATCTAACAAAGCTACCATTGTTTATTTCTTAACTGAGAAGCTGAGCAAATACACCAAAACCGCCCTGCATGATCTAGCAGGGCGGTTTTGGTGTATTTGCGCTTGCTATAGGTATATTGTTTGTAGGATAGTAGACTGTGGTCAATTGTAGCCCTAAGATACCCGTCAATTAATCTCCCACGATTTTAAATGAGGAAGTATAATACTGTTCGTAAAGAGATTTTATAGCGGAGGGCCTAAATCATGGGTTTCCACATCCGGAACAATTTCGGAAGGATTCGCGTTATTGAAGATCTCCTATATATACATATCTAAAAAGAAACCATTAACAATTCCTTAACAGAGCTGACTAAATCATGCAGAGTGGTTTCGGTGGATTTGTTTTTGCTGTAGGCATGCTGTTGGTTGGACAGTAGCATGTGATCAATTATGGTCCTATGATAACTATTAATTAATCCGGTATGGGACGGCTTTCCCGCTTTTAGGATGAAAACAACCATGGTTTCTCATCATGGTAGCTTCGGTAGCTTAGTGGTTAGTGCGTTAGACTTGGATCCCGAAGGTGCTGGGTTCAACTCCCAGCCATGGCACTGGAAAAATTTAACATCAACATGTTTTCATCATAATTCGAGTTTCTGCAGCTAAAAATAACTCACCGGGCGCACTACCACTACAACAACATCTGATCACACAAGTCAACAGGGAAGCTAAAAATAGACATAACACCATGACGACTATTAACAGATATGCAGCGCTTCTAGTGGAGAATAGAAACGGCGACACTCCAATAACATCCATTCCCTGATATTAACAGACGAATGTTAATTTACAACCGGACAACATTGAGTGGATGAAAACAACATAAGGTTCCCGCGATAATCGGATATATGTCGGAACGAAGTCTGTAATAGAAATAGACTTAAGGATTATCTACTCAGCGTCTCCAAGCTGCTACAACAACAACAAAGAAGCAGGTGTTGTTTCATAGTATCGGGCGTAGTTACATAGAAGCAGACGTAGTTACAAAGAAGCAGGTGTTGTTACATAGTATCGGGCGTAGTTACATAGAAGCAGGCGTAGTTACAAAGAAGCAGATGTTGTTACATAGGATAGGGCGTAGTTACATAGAAGCAGGCGTATTTACAAAGAAGCAGGCGTATTTACAAAGAAGCAGGAGTATTTACAAAGAAGCAGGCGTATTTACAAAGAAGCAGGCGTATTTACAAAGAAACAGATGTGTTACAAAGGATCGGGACAACACCATACCCGATCTCCATACACATTAAGTGATAATGATGCAAAGAAATCTCTCCTCTTTTTGGATATAGATCTTTTAATTTCTCACATAAGAAGTTCTTCTCTTGAAGATATGTGATTTCTAGGACCTAAAATATTACAATATTTTCCTTAAATGAAATTCGAAATGATCTCCATTATTATGACTTTTATTAATTAGGGTTTTATTTGAATTTGAAACTATATTCCTTCCATCCCGTCCTTGGCTACCGAAAGTTCATCAAACTTCTTGGAATGTAGAACAAACACCTGCTCCTTAATCTAATTTAGAAATGTTTATCGAAACATGCAATTATGTTAGGGAAAAATGGTGGCATATCTAATGAAAGCCAAATATCGTAACCACTGACGTATCGTGTAGTATGGTTATGGCCATTTATCAACAGAAAAATAATAAAACCACTGCGAAACAAAAATGTTATCATTTACAACTGCGCCAAAAAAGAAGAAACAGAAACGACATTCATGGCCAAAGAATGCCAAAAATTCAATTACAAAAACATGGCTAACATTTGTGTTTTTTTTATATAAGGAAGAACAAGCGTTATCGCTCGCCGGTCGCTGATCAGTCGACGACAACAAAACCTAATGGAGCAGGAAATTATTAAACAATAAATCTCCACTTGGTAACAGGTAAAAAGTAAATAAGGCGGAAGAGAGGAGCCCTCATCTACACATTTCACCCTGAATGGGTTAAGAATCCACCACACGCTTGAGAAAGGTGCGTACGACAAGTTTAAACTCCCAGGAAATATGTAATTTATAAAAATTGTGGCGCTGGTGGTGTTGAAATTGGTGTTAATAAGAAATATGCCTTTGCCAAGTAAACAAATGGCTTGTCAAAAAGCTTATCTTTCGTTTAACAATGAGAAGACCAAAAAAAAGACGGCTGAGGAGATTGAATGCATTCGTGGTGGGGCGGATAAGCTTGGCGGCTCAGAGTGCGGTGCGTATACGCACTAAATGCTGGAAATGTGCGACACCATCAGACACCACGATCAGAAGAGCAAATGAGTGCTATCTTTGATGTCAATCCGTCTGGAGCGCCACATAAATGTCCGTCCGTCCAGATTTATATTCACACACATATACGAGTATATGTATAAAACAAAAGGCCAGAAGGGAACCATCTCTGCATTTGTTCAAAAAAGAAAATACATTTTGGAAAACTTTAGAGGAGAGGAGGGGATGACTCTCCCTCCCCTCCTAAATGAAACCATAAATATATGTAGCCTCACCCCTTTACTTCTTCAGCTCTTGTAATGATAGTGGTGCCTTGGCCTGTTGCTTGGGTTTGGTTTCTCTGTACAGATTGCAATGGCTTCGCTTCGCTTAGCTTTTTCCAGGTCTTGCCTTATGCGTTGTCTTGATTCTGCCTGCTTGGGATTGTCTTGTCTTGTCTTGTCGCATTCTTCAGCTCCGACCGTTCAGATAGTATTGGCACTTAATGTTTTTTTAATCAATAATAAAAGCGATAAGATTAAAGTTAAAACAATTAACCCATTAGTAAACGTCTTCGCTGGCACTCTCGGCGCAAGAGAATAAACAGACGCGGCCGAATGAATTGTCAACGGGCCAGAGAGATGGACGGGGAAGGACCGACAAACAGACAGGGCTTATGAGCAGAGATATCGTTTTTTTCTTCTTCTTTTTTTATTTAAACATAATTGACAGATATTCAGCGACAATTCCAACAAATTTTGTAAAAAAAAAAACTAAAGTGAAAGATAAAACGGCGATAAAGCGGCGTCGTTGGCCCATATATCGTACAACGCATTGGGTTGTTATTAAGCATCGAAGATATAAATATTAAATACTTTTAAATATGCCCATTTTTTATTACGATTATAAACATAATAAAATGATTTTTAACTGAATATGTCATTTAAAAAAAAAATAAATATGAAAAGATATTGGGAAAGATTACTTAAGTTCTTTTGCGGGGTGTCTTAATTTTTGAGACATATACATATATTCGAGTATATGAGTAGTTTTGGACAAAGATAAAATTATGAGAAAAAGGTATAAATTTGGTACCATTTTTTTTTTAAATTTGTACTTTTTGAACAAAAAAATTTATTTTTAATATTTTATTTCGTAGGTTTAATAAGTGTGTCCGTTTGAAGAATTTTTTTATGATATAGGTTTTGCAATGATAAAATGATGAGACAAAAAGATTACCTATCAAATTTGTCGAAATTCTTAATTTTTGTATTAAAAAAGGGAACATTTAACACTTATGGTGTTTTCTTTTCTAAAAAAAGATGTTGCCCTGTCAGAGAGCAGCATTTTAATAATGTCGCCTACACCCTCTTGTACTGCTGCATTTTTTATGGTCAGAATCGATAACAAAAATGCAAAAAAATAGCCTTTTAACTCACTAAAAGTAAACTAAAAACAAAGAATACTCCACGGCGCCGCCTAAATAAAGCATCTGACCAAACTTCATTATAAAAAAGCACGCACGCACACGCGGTTATTTAGGCTATTCGCTCGACGCCGAAAAACATCTGTTTTGTAGGGCAGCGTCCACCCCTTCGATTAAATACAGGGCTGAAATCTTGCCCCCGTGCAAGTGCGACATTTTTCACAAAAGAAAACGAAACCCTTTCACAGTGCAGCATTTATTTTACAATCGAAGACAAAAAGGCATTTTTGGGGCGAAAGGCATAAAAAAAGTAGCATTTTTTGGCACAAAAGAAAACACCATTAATTACAATTAAATATTACCTATTTGTTAACAAATAAATTTTATTTGAAAATCAAGAAATTTTGTTTGGAACGCATATAATATATTATATTAGAACATAATTTATTTGCAAACTGAATTTCACAAATATAATATGTTGTTACACACAAACAAAGTTATTGTTTAAGAAGTTTTCCAAATATACTTTGTTTAAAAAGATTCTTGTGAGCGCCTCAGTAGGCGAGTTGGTAGCGTACTCGCCTATGAGTTTGGGGGTTGTGGGTTCGATTCCCACCAGAGGCTCTGGTCTGTCGCTGCAAACATTTAGCCATATGGTCTTTGTAACCCGGCCTTTCCCTGGACCGTAAAATTAGAATATAAATTTACTTTGTATTGTAATTCATATAAATAAACAAATAAATAAAAAAATAAAAAGATTCTTAAAACTTTGCTGACTTATTCGAAACTTAATAGCTAAAAATGTTTTAATTTATAAATATTCCAATTCATCACTTTTTGTCAATCCATCAATGCAATTTATATTCACGAAAGATTATTCGATTTAAATTTTAATTAAATTTTACAAACATATAAAAATTATAAAAAATTTGCTCTTTGAACATCTGAAAAACAGACAACTTGTCTTTAAGTTTTTTTACAAATTAATCTACAAATTAATAAAAATTTGCTCTTTGAACATCTGAAATACAGACAACTTGTCTTGAAGTTTTTTTTTACAAATTAATCTTTGTTTCGGAAATACTAGTTCCAAATAAAAAAATATTTTTGTTTAGAACAATATCCTCCCAAACATATAATATTTGTGTGTGTCAAATATTTTATTTTTGGAGTGTACCCTAAACATATGTATATTTCAAGCCGGATATGTTTGGGACAATATACTACAGAAGCGATTTTTTTTTCAGCGTGAAATGTTTTAATAAATGGCTATGTTTAGAAATATTTTGTGACAAGCGAAGTTCGGTTAGGATATGTCCACGCAGAGAAAAGTTGGAGCATTGAATGCTTGCTAGGATCAAAATAGCGTTGTTGTAATTGAATGTTTTAGGCGTGTTTTCGTTACACCATTTGCATATCAGAATTTTTAATATTAACCTATGAAATTTATTTTTGCCTATAACGTTTATAAAAAATTACTAAATGGTAAAATAAGACTTGTTATAATTTATTTTTTGGAAAACAAATATTATAAATTTTTAAGGGAATTTGAAATTTTTTGTTTTACGAAAATTTTAATTGCTCTTGAAGGCTGAGCCGATTTTTATAAAGTTCATGTCGTCTGAAAGAGAACATAAGCAATCATTCGTTGCTGTTTTTAAGTTACTTCTTTCATGGTTTTCGACTACACTTAGTGCAGTCAAAAACCATAAAAGCTTTTCTGGGTGGTGTGGTAATTTCCCACTTGATGAAGCAAAATTTGGTTAGCAGTTGTTTTTCGAAGATTTTGAAGAAGTGAGGTTTCACAAAGAATTCCCATTCGCTTGTGTGTAGAAATCTACCTTAAAGCGCTCCGTATCTCCCATACAACTGCAGCAGAACTGATGCTAACGAGTGTCACGGCTCAGAAATCATGTTGCAGTATGTGTGCTGCCAATTTTTAATACTTATTTACACAACGCCATAGTTTAGTTTATACTAGTTGTTTCTGTAAGTATAATAATATAGAAACAAAATGGTCTTGAAGCCGCACGCTGAAAAAAAATCGCTTCTGTAGTATATTGTCCCAAACATATTCGGCTTGAAACATATATATATTCAGGGTACACTCTAAACATATAGTATTTGGTATATACAAAAATTATATATTTGGGAAGATGTCGTTCTAAACAAATCTTTGTTTACATCCCAATATGTTATTATTTGGGACTATTATTTCCGAAACAAATATTTATTTGCATTTAAGTATTCGGAAAATACATAAATTGTGTTAAATTTTTCAGTAATTCAAAGTTAATTTTTTAGAAATGTTAAATGTTCGTAAAATAACAATAATTGAAATCGTATAATCTTGGATTAAAATAAATTACTTAGAGGATTGACAACTAATGATGGCTTGGAATACTCAGAAAATTTAAATGATTGATTTAAAACGGAAGTTAATATGGTATCATAACTGGGAGGTCTAATTCGAAAACAAGGAAAAATTAAAACTGAATTTCGAAAGTCAGTAAATGTTTTGAAAATTTTTTTAAATAAAATATATTTGGAAAAATTCCTAAACAATAATTTTATTTGTATTTAAACACATATTTTATTTGAGAAATTTAGTTTGCAAATAAATTTTGTTGTAATATATTAATATATGCGTTCCAAATACATTTTATTGATTTTCAAATAAAATTTATTTGCTCAGAAATATATAATATTCAAAAATTTGTGTTCCAAATATATTTTCTTTCGATTCAAACATATCTAAAAAGGTGATTTTGCACCGTGCGGGAGAATATCCTAGTTAGAATCACAAAGATTTGTAGACCAAATAAAAGCAAGCAAACCAAACGTTAGTATTTTTTAACAAATTTAATTTATGATTTAGCTGTTTTTATCCTAATTCAAATTAAATTAAAAAATCCCCCCGAAAATCCCGGGATATCGAAAAATTTCGGGATCCCCAAAAATCTCGGGATTCCGGGATTTGCACTTTAAAAATCCCGAATCCTGGGATTTGTGAAAACCAATCCCGTTAGATATCTCTAACTGTGATGAATTCTTGTCTAAATAAAATGCAATCTGCAAAGATTCAGTTAAAATGCTTAGAAAATGTGGTATTTATGGCTTAAATAAACGTATTATGGCTTAAATAAGCGACATCTATAGGGTGACTATTGGAAAATATGAACCGTTATGTAAAATTTTTGCTGTGATGAATTTTTGTCAAAATAGAATACAAAGTGCAAAGTTTCAGCTAAATTGCTTTAAAAATGTGGTATCTATGGCTCAAAAACCATATTTTGGAGCGACCTCCATATTGGAACAGTATCAAAACATTGACCGATATGGCCCACTTGCAATCCCAAACGACCTGCAACTATAAGAAGTATTTCTACCAAATTTGATCAACGTAGCTCTATTATTACGAACTGTAGCGTGATTTCAACAGACGGACGGACGGACAGACAGGCATGGCTAAAAAGTCTTATTTCAGGACGATCAAGAATATATATACATTATTGGGTTGCATATCAATATTTCAAGGTGTTGCAAACGGAATGACAAAGTTAGTATACCCCCATCCTATGATGGATGGTATAAAAAGGAATGATGAAAATGTGCTTCTCTTTAATGTACTTTTTACATATATCTAAAATTCTGTGAATTTATGTCAAATCACGAGCTATAGCATTATATAGCATAAAATAGAATTCAAGGAAACTGAATACAGGGTTTTACAATAAGAGTGATATGATTTCTTTGACAAAAACACACACACACAAGCAAATTCAAAAGTTTTTTATTTAATGTGAAGTACAATCGATACAATTAAGTTCTAAATAAAACGTCAGTCAAATGGCCTCCACGACTTCTTCTGCAGGAACGAATTCGATCAACCCAATTTTCGAGCACTTGTTCCACTAAATCAAGTCGTATGTCATGAATGCCACGTTCAATATTGACTTGTAAAGCTTGAAGAGAGTCGGGTTTATTTCGAAAGACCAATGACTTCAAATAACCCCACAAGAAATAGTCAAACGGTGTTAAATCACAACTTCTTGGAGGCCATTCAATATCACAATTTCTTGAAATAATTGAATCTCCAAACTTTTCTTGCAACTATTCAATTGTTTCATTTGCTGTGTGGCACGTAGCCACAATCGGTCAATGGCAAAAAGATAGCTCTTAACGAGAGCTAAAATATTGCTCATGGGTGTCAAGGACGTGGGTCGACTGGAAAGTGTTTATTTAAAAAAAAATGGACTTAGCATTATTTTCAAATGTGAACGAAAAGTTTATTTTTGCTCTAGCTCCTTAACGGAACGTCGGAACGGGAATCGGTCAATGAAAAAAAGATAGCTCTTAACGAAAGCTAATGTGTGTCAAGGTCGTAGGTCGACTGGAAAGTGCTTTTTGGAACTTATGCACTTAGCGCACGAAAACTTGCAATTGGAGAACGATTATTTTGATAATAAAACTGAATAATTTGTAAACGCTGTTCTTGCATATATATCTCCTTGTTGAAATTCTAAACACTACTGAATACAATGAAAAACAAATGACAGATCATGACATATTACAAATTGCCGAAACGTCACTTTAAAGTCATATCATCCCTATTGGAAAACCCGTTATATGGCGGTAGTGTATCAAATAGACGGCTCAGGCCCGACTTTTGCCCTTCCTTGATGTTTTTTGTTTTTCTTTATAGTAGAAAAATATGCAGATGTTGTTTTTTAACATATTTTTGGTAGAATACTAACCACCTATTCTAGTTTGTTTACCTCTAGGTTGATGATGGGCTTACAGATTTTTGTCGAAGAAAAACTTCGGTGTTGGTTTTCTCTGACAAAGTAGTTGAACTTTTTCATTCATATTTTCTTTTCTTACAACTCATCCTCTAATATTTATGGTAAAAAGTAGCCTTAGGGCTTATCTTATATTCCATAGAAAGTGAAACTATAAATAGAGTTGTGATACTGTGGGAAAAAAGGTTTAGTTTTTTTTTTTTTTTTTGAAGAAGAAGCTCATTTTCTGTTCTTAATGACTTTCAAAAAAAAAAAAGGTCCATGTTTCATTATACCAACAACTCTTTTCAATTCACCCTTTGGGCGATCTACTGTTAAAGAGGACTCTACTCAAAAACTGCAACAACAACAACACGAACAATAATAATGTGAGATATTTATAAGACATTTGTCAGAAGTTTTTTTGTTGTTGCTCCGAAAAAATGGTTCCTCAAGTATACCCTACTTGCTGCTTGCCTGAGCAAAGCCAGTCAGTCAGTTGGGAATAAAAAAAGAACCATAAAAAAGTTGGGGAAAACAGAACATGATTACAAAAAAAAGTATATAGGAAAAAAAATCGACTACAACCAAGTGAATCGTATTGTTTTAACTCTTAACATTCCGCTAACAAGTGCGAGTCTTCTTGCCGTGATGTTAACGATATTGAGGTGTTGTGGGCACTGGAGTCATTGGCGATGAGGAAGGCGATATCAATGGTGTTGGCGGAGATGGTGGTGTTCTAAACGACTGAAATTGATAAATTTGTTTACATAAAATATCGCAAATCTCCATACAAATAAGACGACGGTCCGTCTGCCGACTGGCCGGGGTGGACGGACAGACAGACGGACGGACAGACAAATATCATTAAACGCATTGCTGCAAAAAAGTTATGCGAAGTTTTTTGTTATTTATTTGCTCAAGAGATACGCCGACGGACGGTTATATTCGTAAGTAGAATTTTATTTTCGAAAGTGCCTACCTAAGCATACGAGTTTGGTAGTACAAAAATAAATATAGCTTCAAGTGGCCATTGAGACCTCAGCAGAAGAACCTTTCGCAGATGAATTGAATTGGTGAATTGATTTTACTCACCCTTTCCCCACATCCAACAAAAAAACCCCAAGTATTTGTTTATTTCCATAGCTCAGTATTGGAACACCCCAGTGCAATCGAACACCCCATCATTAGCTGTCCATCCATCCATCCATCCGGCCATCATGACATCCAAGTCCAATACATCATTGTTGCAATCAAAATAATCATCACTGGAAGGCAATAAATGCCGCATCAAAATCGAACAGAATATTCTGTTCCTTTATCTTCCTCGATTTTGTGGCTATCGTTTGTTTGTTTGCTTTGGCAGTTCCATTCATTCAATTGTGCTTCTAAGTGCTCTTATTGAAATGGAATATCCAATCTCCGTCTCCTGCTCCCCCACTTCAATGCCCAAGTAAATGCCATATTAAGTTCCAATAATGAAGTTGTTTTGATTGGGGAACTTCTTTTGAAGATCAGACAATGTTGTGGGGGTAAAAATGCATATTCTTGTAAAATGCTTTTTGTCCAATGTGCCTGCTGCCATATGGCGATCGAAATCGATAACAAGGTGAAGCAGCTGCACGCGGCGTCTTAAAATCGAAAATAAGTAGGCTAAATAAATCGTTGACATAAAGCGACTAAGATATTTTTCGATAAATTTTTTATCGAAGATCATTATCGATAGCAAGTTTAGATCATTATCGATAGCAAGTTGGTGTATGGCAACGATTTATTGGCTAAATTAATCGTTGACATACTGTATATAGCGACTAAGATCTTTTTCGATAAATTATGTTATCGAAATTTAAATCCATAATAACCATGGTAAATTGTGTGATAATATTCCACAGGTTCGGTTCAATTTAGAAATTCGTAAAAATACGAATCGGAATTTTACAAAAAAAAATTATCGATATCGCTCTTGTATGGCGATCGAAATCGATAACAAGTTGAAGCAGCTGCACGCGGCATCTTAAAATCGAAAATAAGTAGGCTAAATAAATCGTTGACATACTCGTTGACATAAAGCGACTAAGATATTTTTCGATAAATTTTTTATCGAAATTTTAATTAAAGATATGGCGGTCGATGCATCTGGACTTTAGATCATTATCGATAGCAAGTTGGAGTATGGCAACGATTTATTGGCTAAATTAATCGTTGACATACTGTATACAGCGACTAAGATCTTTTTCGATAAATTATGTTATCGAAATTTAAATCCACAATAACCATGGTAAATTCTGTGATAATATTCCACAGTTTCCGTTCAATTTAGAAATTCGTAAAAATACGAATCGGAATTTCAAAAAAAAGTTGTCGATATCGCTCTTGTATCCCTACGAAATAATTTCTGTAATATATCAAAGTAGTAAAGCTAGTAATTTTTCGATAAATGTTGTTATTGAAATTTTAAGCAACAAATTCTATGTAGTATTAATGAAAAAAATTAATAAAAATTCGGATAAGCATTTAGGAACACTAATTGAAATTTCGGTAAAAAAAATATTTATCGAAACCCATTTTGTCAGTTTATGTTGTATACCCTTGAAAAATGGTGTGAATAAATTGTAGGTATACCGCATAAACTGAAGGAGACTGCTTCCACTGGGTGGGTTCAAAGAAACCTGGGGACAAGTTGAATAGGTTAGGCAGGGCTGTTGAACAGGTCTATTATGTCGTGTGGTCCCTGGTTGCATGCGGCACGGGTGTTCGAAGTGTTGCCATCAATTCTCGCTTCTCACGAGACTGATCACCAGTTGGGCCAAAACTACTCTTGTCTGTCGTGGTAATTCCGCTAGATATTCTCTGGACTTCGTGCTCTAGATCATAAAACCTATTCACATGGTGTTGGTTGGGATGGCTATGACGGTAGCATCCAAATAGATACTGCTTCAACAGCATAATGTTGCGTCGTCGCACGGGTATAATCTTCGTCTCAACATGTACGCGGTCCAAAGAATGCATGAGGAGGCACCCTGTTGCAGTTCTTAGAGCAGCATTTTGGCAGGTCTGTAGGTTATTTCACTGTGTCTCGCTCACATTCGGTGACCACACAGGCTCT
Organism: Eudasyphora cyanicolor; assembly: GCA_963930755.1. NCBI lineage: Eukaryota > Metazoa > Arthropoda > Insecta > Diptera > Muscidae > Eudasyphora > Eudasyphora cyanicolor. The sequence continues at coordinate 9,248,234 of OZ005738.1, read as the reverse complement.
GAATAGTAAACCATAGACCGAGCTGTAGCTTTAAAAGAGGTCTACAAGATTTCGTAGTTGGTTCCCCAAGTGCTGCCGGACAGCAACTTGAGGACCTTGTTCCTATTTAGGTCCCTTTCCTAGCTAGTTCATCGGCTTTGCAGTTCCCCGGGATATCCCTATGCCCAGGCACCCATATGAGGTGTATATATATTAAACTGCTTAGCCATCTCGTTAAGAGATCTGCGGCAGTCGAGGGCTGTTTGTGAATTTAGGGATGTTGCCTCCAGAGAATTGATGGCAGCCTGGCTGTCCGAGTAAATGACAACGCCAGTGTTGGTTACTATGTTGCGACTCAGCCACTTGGCTACTTCCCATATTGCCATTATTTCGGCGTGATAGACACTGCAGGTATCTGGTAGTCTGTGAGCTATATCCAAACTAAGCTCTGCACAGTGTACTCCGAAGTCAACCTTTTCATCAAGCTTCGAACCATCCGTGTAAAAGTGGAGATGGTTTCTAGTACCTGGTATTCTTCCAACCCATTCATCTCTGACGGGAATCATAGTGATGTAATTTCTCTCGAAGGTGTACACAGTTGGTATATAGTCCACTCGGTCGATTACCATAGCACTACACTTTGATATCCTCATGTGAACGTAGTTCTTGTACCTCCACATTGATAGGCAGTTTAATCTTATTGCCGCTTTGGTTGCAACTTCTCTCGCCACAATATTAATCGGCAGTATATGGAGTAGGGCTTGTAGAGACTCGGTCGCTGTAGTCCTTATTTATTAATTTTATTGCAGATATCCGTGACACGGGCGCAGGAGAAATTGTGCGGGAGATATCACCCCACCTTGGCGAACTAACTTCTTGTTTCACACTACCCGGTTTGAATTTCTTATTTCTGAATGCCACATAAGACTTGCACCAATACATGTAATTCACGAGTCAACGTTTCAAACAGTTCGGCAGGGACGTGTTCACGATGTCCTAAACAAGCGTGACGTTCCTTATAGTATCGAATTATCGATAGGTCAAGCGCCACGAGAACTGTCCTGTAACCGAGTTGTTCTGGTTTAGAGCTCGGCTTATATGAGTGGTAATGGCGTGTAAAGCATTAGTCGTACTATCCTGCTTTCTGACTCGGTGATTATGTTCAGCAATAGCAAAATGTCAAATCAGGTTCGGCAGCAATAAAGCCAGTAAAGCAACTGGCGAGAGGAGGTAAATCGGTCTGAGCGACTCTCCTTTACTCGCATATTTGCCTGGTTTCAGCTGCGGGCCACTAATCTCATGTCTATACCCTCCACCATAGGATGGGGGGTATATTCATTTTATCACTCCGTTTGTAACACCACTAAATATTGATCTGAGACCCCATAAAGTATATAAAGGTTGTCCCAAGAAGAGCGCAATTTTTTAATTACTGATGCAGCAATTGAATTGTTTCTCTGGCTGTATGACATGTGGCGCCGTCTTGTTGGAACCACATGCCCTCCACATTCATTTCTTCAATTCTAGGCAAGAAAAAACTGGTTATCATTTCACGATACCGAACACCATTGACTGTTTGCGCTTGACCTGCCTCAAAGGTCCAATGATTCCTCCAGCCCAAAAACCACACCACACAGTGACACGTTGAGGATGCATTTGCTTCTCGTGAATCACTCGAGGATTTTCCGCACCCCAAATGCGACAATTCTGCCTATTGACGAAGCCATCAAGATGAAAATGGGCCTCGTCACTGAAGATGATTTTATCGGCAAAATCAGCATTTTCATGTTGTCTCTCCAATACCCAATTAACGAACTCCCTTCGCTGTCCTTCTCCATTTTTACTAACCTCGTACCTTCTACTAACAAACAATAACAATTATTCAAATGTCAAACAATGACACTTCGAATGTTGCGAGATTTAAAAATTGCGTTCTTCTTGGGACACCCTTTATATTATTAATCCTCGTAAAATTCTAAGACGATTTAGCCATGTCCGTCCGTCTGTTGTAATCACGCTACAATCTATAATACTTGAGCTAGGTGGCTGAAATTTGGTACATACACTTCTTATATCTGCTGGTATGTTGAGATTAAAAATGGGCAATATCAGTCCATTTTTAAATATATCCCCTATATATAGCATTTCCCCGATTTGACTTCTTAACGTCATAGAGATCACAAATGACAACTGATCGGGTTGAAAATTGGTAACTGGGGTTTATTTATACCCGGTATTCTTCACACGAACAACGGTAGTTATAGGTCCATGTTTTTATATAGCCCCCATACAGAGGCCCCTCTAGATTTGACTTCGTAACGCCTCAAATTTCAACGAATTGGGCTGAAATTCGGAACCTCAGACTCAGCTCTTTTAATAAAATCAGAGGGAAAAAATGCATGTCTTGGAATTAAGTCTTTGATACGACGCATGACTCTCCTTTTAGCCCTGTCACTCTCGCGGTGCTCTATGAATTGGCGGTTAAAATAACACACGCACCTCTTCGGGTCAATCTCAGTGGTAGCAACAAATGTGACTGCCGTCCGTTAGTTTCTCCTGCCAGGATTTGAGAACGAAATAACTGTTGCCCACAATTTACAGATGTCAGAACATAAATTGCAATGCATCAGATTGCAATGCATTGATTCCGCTTATATTCATCGACTTTCCTACTAATTTCTACATTCAGTTCCTCGATTCTATAACCGGCAGGATTAGAACGACGGATTTTATCACGCTCATCTGCGAGTCCCTCTGCATCTGCTGGGAAATTAGTTCGTATTTCGGGTATTCGACCGGAAGGGATAAAGCGAGCGCTTGCTGCGTTGATGATGTCTCGGAATTTCTTTTCATGTACCCGAACATCTTACGGGGATGGATAGTTCACTGAGTCTATGGTTGGCGAATTTTCTAAACCAGTTCCATTCAGCTTTCCTTTGATCCAGGAAAGTACGATGTCCAGATATAATTAAATCGGCTGGTCTATGAATGCGGAGCTTTATTCTAACTTTTCTGACTTAACGAGAAAAATGTTAATAATTTTTGCTACTCTCGTTTTTATATTTAAACTTTCTTTGAAAATAAAAAATAGTATCCACATCCATCTAAATCCCTATATGGATATTTATTTATTGTTGATACGTAACAAATATCATCGAAAACTGTTTATTATACAGCATATCAATTTCAATTCAAATTTAAAGGCAAAAAATGTTATTATCGAAGTTTAAAGACAAGATTTACACGACAAATCTGGTTGTATTACTGCAACATTTTCTTTTAAATTTTAAGGGAAATATATATATCTTCTATGTATATCTGGAGACTGACCAGCGAGGAGCCCATTCACATACAAATAAAACGCAGAAAGCGGAAAGGGATAGGACATATCTTGAGAAAGCCAAGTGAAAGCTTAACCAGGATGGCCTTAGAATGGAACCCACAAGCAAGTAGCAGAACCGTGAGAAAAGAACTAGCAGCAAATAATAAATCATGAGAAGAAGCGAAAGTTATTGCAACAAATAGATTAAGTTGCAAATATCTTGTTGAAGTCCTATGTTCCCTCGAGAAATAACTAAGGGAAAAAATATCTTCTATAAATTTGTAGAAAACAAAATAATAATAATGTCAATTTACAAATAAAAATTCGCATTGAAAGTCCGATAACATTACATCGGCATGTTTATCGAAATTGTTATAACTTTATTTCTTTACAATTTATAGAATATGTCGAGGACGGCCCAGACCAGAAACTGCAAAAGTCCGTGTCGATAAAAAAAATATCTAAATTTCAAAGACTATTTTTTCATGTTTATCGAAATGTTCATTAGTTGTCTATATAAAGTAAAAGAAAATGCTGTAACGAAATTAGTAATGCTAGTTTGATAACCACTATAGTATCCTCATATATCAAAAGATCTTTATCAAATTTGGCATTGCAATAAATTATCGTAAATCAGTGGGTCGAGTTTTCTAAAATCTCAAATTTTACTATCTATCTAATCTAAAAAATAAATATACGGACATTTTGTTTAATTAAAAAAACGATTTTTTTTAAATTAAGAATTCTTTAATTTTGTTGCATAGTGTATTTTATAACTATCGCTTTTATTTGTAAACACCACAAATGCAAAAATTGATAACGACATCCCTAATAAACGAATTTCACGGCAATGTTTTACGTTAACTCATTATTAAAGAAGCGTGAATAGATTTTCAAAAATTGATAGAAACCAAAGAACGGCAGCACCTTTGAAGTTCAATCAAAAACGGATTATCGATAGCAATAAAGTACGTACGTACGTGAGTACTTGCAAAAAGAGCAACAACAAAAATATCACACATTTCAATCTATGATGACCATTGTACAAAAATATTTTCAAATGCCGGAAGTGGGTGTAGATAATAAATGATAAGCTAACGGTTTAATTTATAATACTCATATATAACGAATATGCACTGGTGGTGGGTGTTTATGAGATTTTTTTGCGTCTTTGGTAAAACAAGGCCGATGTATAATCATATTTGAGCATAATTTACAAAAAGAAAGCTACAAAACTTTTGAAAGCCTTTGAGATTATTTATTAGAAACTGAGAATCGTTTTACGAACAGCTGATTTCTCAATCCATAAAAGGCCTCTCACCGAAAGATATCTCAAAAATAAATAAATGAGAGCTTTCCTGTATTTATTTTAAGTTAGTCAAATAGTAACGTGAAGTAGCGAAAACTAACAACACGTTGCAATAAGGCAGCAAATATGATCGTATATCCGTTTTGGTAGACATATTCGTTCGTACTCTCATCAGCATCTCTGTGACTACTAAACTAAGCGCATTGATCTCTCGATCTTTGACCTTACCTTCTCTCCGTCTCTCTACGTAAATGTCTACTTTCAGTAGGTCCTAGCGGGACAGCTACTAAGCTTACTAATCACGGACATTACCTATAAGCTGGTCGGAATCAGCTGATATCGTAGGGCTCAGTTAGTCAAATAGTAAACAAAATGCTGAAGCAACGCAGCAATTAATATATGACTACTAATGTAATGTAGTCATCTATTCCATTCTCTAGATTTTTTAGTCTGAAAACGTTTGTGAATTAATTAAAAGAGATAATATATCTTCGATTTCATTGAAAAGGGATCAGCTACCTTTTCATCTGCTGTGCAAAATCTCTTCTCCGTCTCATAATAAAGCAGTTCCAATATCCCTCATTTTGTCCACATAAAAATCGAAACTGATGGGATTTATTTCATTCCATTTCATACCCAATCGAATTTCGATTTAATTGGCTTGTTCATGTCTAACTTTCTCAAGCATTTTATGTTGCAATCTTTGGATTTCTCCGACAAAGTTTTGCATAATGACAACATTTTTTTCTTGAGAGGGGACTTGTGTTAAGGTCCATCCGAAAGTGAGGCGTCGCTACACAGAAATGCACTAAAAATTACCGTTATTGTGAACTTCACATGTTTTTTTAAACATTGTCTAAATTTACGAGGCCATAAATTAAAATTCTATAAAATGTATGCAACACCAATAACAACAAAAACAACAACACCAACAACATATCACCGAACAACATCAACTGATGAGAACATTTGGATATGGCCAAGATAAGGAGACGATACTACTTTAGATAAACCAAGATGCGGCGGGAGGAGGGCCAACAGAGCGAGAGAAAGAGACAGAGCGGGGGTTACCATTGACAAGGAATATTAAAACAAAATTGTTGGGTCTTTAAAAAAGATCTTTGCTAATTTACAACCACATTAAATATTGTTTGTTAATAAAATGTTAACTAATTAAAAAACAACCACGAAATGAAACGAGGCGAGACGAGATGAGATGAGACGAAACATTCCGTTCCAGCGCATTCCGTAAACTTTGCCTCATCATCTTTGCGAACACCGGCGGCTGTTGAATGTCGGATGCTGTGGTGGGCCATGAAATGATTACTTGGGAATTTGGTGGTTTACAGCATTTTTTTGGCAGCAGTAATTCCCGTGTTAGTCAATGGTTGTTAAGAAAATATGATTAATTACTCAACGACTTTATTGGCTGCGGCAATGTCGTTGGTGTGGGAATGAGCAACATATCATCCAGGTATTCTAAATCATAAAAAAAGAAAATACATATGTACAAACCACTATTCTCAAAAGGATCAGGGGAAGGAGTGGTCATATAGAAAAGTTTTTCGTTGATAACTTTTCTCTAAGAAAAGTTCATCGTTGATAACTTTTCTCTAAGAAAAGTTCATCGTTTATGACTTTTCTCAATGAAAAGTTCATCGTTGATGACTTTTCTCAAAGACAAGTTCATCGGTGATGCCTTTTTTATAGAAAAAAAAAATCATCAATGATTACTTATTTCTAAGAAATAGTCATCATTGCTGATGACTATTTTCATTGACGACTTTTTTTCTAGACAAAAATCATCATTGATGACTTTTCTTTAAGAAAAAAATCATCGCTGATGTTCATCGTTGATGACTTTTCCCTAAGAAAAGTTCATCGTTGATGACCTTTCCCTAAGAAAAGTTCATCGTTGATGACCTTTCCCTAAGAAAAGTTCATCGTTGATGAATTTTCTCTAAGAAAAGTTCATCGTTGATGACTTTTCTCTAAGAAATGTTCATCGTTGATGACATTTCTTATAGAAAAGTTCATCGTTGATGACTTTTCTTACAGAAAAGTTCATCGTTGATGACTTTTCTTACAGAAAAGTTCATCGTTGATGACTTTTCTTATAGAAAAGTTCATCGTTGATGACTTTTCTTATAGAAAAGTTCATCGTTGATTACTTTTCTTATAGAAAAGTTCATCGTTGATGACTTTTCTTATAGAAAAGTTCATCGTTGATGACTTTTCTTATAGAAAAGTTCATCGTTGATGACTTTTCTTATAGAAAAGTTCATCGTTGATGACTTTTCTTATAGAAAAGTTCATCGTTGATGACTTTTCTTATAGAAAAGTTCATCGTTGATGACCTTTCTTATAGAAAAGTTCATCGTTGATGACTTTTCTTATAGAAAAGTTCATCGTTGATGACTTTTCTTATAGAAAAGTTCATCGTTGATGACTTTTCTTATAGAAAAGTTCATCGTTGATGACTTTTCTTATAGAAAAGTTCATCGTTGATGACTTTTCGAATAGAAAAATTATATTATAGAAAAATGTTGATAAATGAATACAACTATTAATATTATATCGTAATTTAATACAAACTCAATTTTCCGGCTGACGGTTTCCTGTGAGAAACCAAGCTGTAAATTCTTTATTTATGTAATTAAAATAAATGTTTGTCAGTAAGAACAAATACTTTGTAACGATTTTTGAAAATAAAGAAACTAAACTAACTAAACTAAAAAAAAAAAAAAAAAATAGATGATGACTTTTCGTATAGAAAAGTTCATCGTTGATGACTTTTCTTATAGAAAAGTTCATCGTTGATGACTTTTCTTATAGAAAAGTTCATCGTTGATGACTTTTCATTAAGAATAGTTCTGCGTTGATGTCTTTTCTCTAGGATCGTTGATGACATTTCTTATAGAAAAGTTCATCGCTGATGACTTTTCTTTAAGAAAAGCTCATCGTGATGATATTCCTTTAAGAAAAGTTCCTCGTTGATGACTTTCTCTAAGAAAAGTTCATTGTCGATGATTTGTCTCTAAGAAAAATTCATTGTTGATGATATTTGTTTAAGAAAAGTTCCTCGTTGATGACTTTTCTTTTAGAAAAGTTCATCGTTGATGTCTTTTCTCTAAGAAAAGTTAGTCGTTGATGTCTTTTCTCTAAGAAAAGTTAATCGTTGATGTATTTTCTCTAAGAAAAGTTCATCGTTGATGACATTACTCTAAGAAAAGTGCATCGTTGATGACTCTTCTCTTAAGAAATGATAGTCGTTGCTGTTAAATTAAATTAAATAAGTGTTCTTTCAAATTGACACTACCTATTTCTCTTCTTAATTTCAGTGTTGTAAAACTTGGTGAAAGTTGTCACCTCCTTTTTTATAGACTCTTGAGTTGTTTTGTTCTTAAATAATCCCGGTGATCTATTTTTTATGGCCTTTGCCCAAGAACCCGCTGTGTTGCGCTTCTAACGAATTCCGTCCTCGAGTTTTGCCAATTTGTAAATTTTCTTTTATTTATTTGTTTAGAAAACATTTTTATGACTTTGACACGCTGAGCTGCCGTCACAATGCAGCGCAGCGATTTCCAACTAAATATATGGCCATTGTCAGTGAGTGAGTTATACACAAGTTGTGAAGGGTAACACAGGTACACAGAGAGGTTTTGAGGAACGGTGCAATTTATGGCACGGGGTAACTTAGCGCCTAGGGCATTGTTTCCGCCTGCGGGTGTGCGTGTTGAGTGTGTGTGTGAGTAGTGGTGGTCGTGGTGCAATGGAAACCTACCCCAAGTGCTGATACGGAAGATCACCTGTTGCAACGGTTCTGTTTCACCTGTTTTGGTGTTTTGCTTGATATGATTTTATTATTATTATTGTTATTTTTATTATTATGAGTTTATGGCAGGCGTTTTATGGGTTAATTGTAGCACGGGCTTGTTCGGAAATTATGTAAATCCTTTTGATGTCGTTTGTTTTGAGTTTATTTTAAGAACAAGAGCTCTATATGCAAAAAAAGCAAACACCATGAAATCAGCTATAAACTCAGGCATACCACCACCAACGTTGCTTGTTTGCCTGCATGCCGGGAATTCCCACTCGTCAATAGGCCCCTCTATCCGTCCGTCCATCTGTCTGTCCTCGGCACCGCTAGAGAAACGCCAGCAAACGCAAGAGTTGTGTGTCGTACTTTGACAACGCTTCGCATACCTCCCAAAAATGTGCTATTAACTGATAACACTTGTCTCGTTAATTGCGCAGCGCGATTCTATGCCGCGTTTTCTAACCGTCCAACCACACTCCCTCCCTAACTCCTGACCGATCGTCCGTACGTCCCTCCGTCCGTCTATCTGTCCTTTGAAAGAGTTGTGTGTACTCGTCGTTCAATTCTCACGAATTTCAAGTGTAGCGGATGTTCGTCGAGGTTCACAGTGCTCGGCATCAAGCATTGAAAGTGATTGAATGCACCACCGCCACCACCACTCGTAACGCTCAAGCATCGTAGCTCATCGTTTCGTATATACATATATTATAGAGAATCCAATCGAATCGGTATTCACCAATTACGAATTGAATTGTATCGTAGCGAATTCAATTACATGTCAAACAAAACAAACAGAAAAGCGTTAAAACGCTAAAGCGTCATTGCAACCGGGGGGAAATTATTGTGTGTATTTTTTGACAAAGTCATTGCCAACAATTGAGCTTTTGAACAGAGCAATTTAAACACTCGACTCTCAAGGGTTGCCTACTTCATCGCGCATTCTTCTGCTTCTGCTATGCTATGGCTATTGCTTCTCCTTCTTCATCCTATTGCTATTTTCTTGCCAGCTGTCAATACTCTTGAGGAGAGGGCCAGCAGCATTGTTATCCAAGTGTATTTACATGAAACGTAACATCACGCTCCGGCACTCTATGTGAAATATTTGCGATGAGCTACAATTTATCAAAATCATATATGAATAACCTCTTCATCATTTCAAATGCTGTGATTTGAGGAAGTTTCAAAGTTGTTGTGGCACTGTGTTTTGAGAAAAACAATAATTTGTTTGCCGAAAAACTGTCATCGTTGATGATTTTTCTATAGAAAAATATCATCGTTGATGATTTTTATATAGAAGAAGATCATCGTTGAAGACTTTTCTATAGAAAAATATCATCGTTGATGACTTTTCCACAGAAAAAGATCATCAAGATGACTCCTCCATGTAAAAAGGTTATCGTTGATGGCTTTTCCAAAAGGAACGGGTTTCTTTTAATGATTTCTCTTTAGAAAAAGATAATCGTTGATGACTTTCCTATAAGAAAATTTCATCGTTGATGACTTTTCTTTGTAAAAATCTGTAATCTTTAATGACTTTTCTATGAGAAAAATGCATCTTTGTTGAGTTTTCTATGAGAAAAATGCATCGTTGATGACTTTTTCTATAAGAAAAATGCATCGTTGATGTAATTTCTATAGAAAAAAGGTCAACGATTTTGTCATATTCTCAGGAAAAGATCATCGTTGTTGACCTAAAAAGTTCGTCGTTGAATAATTTCTATGGGAAAGCATCATCACTGATGACTTTTAAACAGAATAGCCTTTTCAAAGTCATCAACGATCATAAATCACCGATGAACTTTACTTATAGAAATGTAAAAAAGAAGCATTTTTCTTATATAGAAGGCATCAGCGATGAATTTTTCATACAGAAAAGTCATCAACGACGAATTTTTCTTACTTTTCAACAGGAAAAAGTAGTCGTTGATGACTACGGCTCTACGATTGATCATCATTAATAGCTTTACTGTTGGAACGGTTATGCTTGATGGTAGGAAAGGGTCATCGTTTATGACTTTTCCACTAGATAAAGTCTTCGTCGATGACTTTTCTACAGGAATAGGTCTTCAGTGCTAACCCTACTCACAGGAAAAGATAATCGCTGATGACTTTGCTGTAAGAAAACTTCATCGTTGACGATTTTTCTGTAAGAAAAATTCATCGTTGATGACTTTTCTATAAGAAAATCATAATTGATGACCTTTCTACAGGAAAGCGATGTCGTTGATGACATTATATGCTTATGACCATATGAAATAATGAGTTTCAATTGGTAAAGTTCATAGTTGATGACTTTTCTATAGGAAAATGAGATAGTTGATGATTCTCCTATAGGAAAAGATCATCGTTGATGGCATTCATGCTGGAAATGTCATGGGAAATGATTTTTTTATAGCAAAATGTCAGCGTTGATGGCCTTTCTATAAGAAATAATCATCGTTGATAAATTTTCTACTGAGGAAGGTCATCACTGATGACTTTTCAATGGAACATGTCACCGTTCATAAAACTTTTATGACTTCTCGGTAGGTAAGTTATAGTTTATGGCTTCGATATTAGAACATGTAATTGTTGACGATTTTTCTGTTATAAAAGATCATCGTTGATGATTTTCTATAAAAAAAAATAATCATTGTGAAAGAGCATTGATTGCCTTTTTGTAAGAATATGTCATCTTTGATAGTTTTTCTAAAAGAAATGCTCATCGATTACGTTCTGTAGCAAAACATCATCACTGATGACCTTTCTAAAGGAAAAAGTCATCTTTGATGATTTCTCTATAGGAAAAGGTTATCATTGCTGAATTTTCTGTAGGGAAACTTCATCGTTGATCACTTTCTATGAGAAAACTTCATTATTGGTGATTTCTTAATTTTGAAAAGGTTGTCGGTGAAGACTTTTACTATGATGACTATTAGAATTGATCAGTTTTTGTAGGAAAAGGACATAGTTGATGACTTTTTTTTAGAGGAATATGAGATCGTCAATCACTTTCCTATATGAATAGACCACCATTGACGGCTTTCGTGGAAGAAATGTCATCGAAATGACTTCTTGGTAGGAAAGTCATCGTTTATGGCTTCCATAAAGGAAAAGTTAATGACTTTCCATAGTTGTTAAAGATTTTCTATAATAAAAGGTCTTTGTTGATGATTTGTCTAGACGAAAATTTCATCGTTTATGACATTTCTATAGAAAACATCATGGTTAAATACTTTTTTATAGGAATTTCTATAAGAAATGGCCACCGCTGATAAATTTTTTATTGAAAAATGTTATGGTTGATAACTTTTCTATAGCAAAACAAATTTGTTGATGACTTTTCTATAAGAAATGTTCATCTTTGATACATTTTCTACTGGGGAAGGTCATCTTTGATGACTTCTCGCTAGGAAAGTCATAGCTTAAGGCTTCCATAAAGAAAATATTGAAGACCTTTCAATAGTCTTTGAATATTTTTCTATAATAAAAGGTCATCGTTGATGATTTTTGTATATGAAAATTTCATCGTTGATGATTTTTTTATAGCGAAGACTTTTGATGACTTTTCTATGAGAAATGGTCATCGTTGATAAATGTTCTATTAAGAAATATCATGGATTACGACATTTCTATAGCAAAACATCACCGTTACTTTGACTTTTCTGCAAGAAATGTTCATCGTTGATAAAATTTTCTTTTGAGAAAGGTCATCGTTGATGACTTTTCCATAGAAAATGTCATTGTAATAACTTCTCGACGGGAAAGGAACATGTCATCGTTAACAAATTTTCTACAAAAGAGTTTACTGATGGTGACTTTTCTATAAGAAAGGGTTATCGTTGATGATTTTTCTATAAGAATAGGTTACTATTGACGACTTTTCTGTAGCAAAAAATTCATCGTTGAATAATTTCCTACATCTTCAGGTTAACCATTTACATATTAGGTATTACTGATATTTTTTATAAATTATCTTGCAAGTATTTCAACCACTGTTAGTCTTGAGTTTTATATCAACGAATTTTAATGCAAAAACATAGTAAACAGCTATTTTATTTTCTGCTCAGTACAATCCAGTCTTCCGCAATCTAGAAATATAATGTAACTGTGTAATAATTTAAATCACATCTTTACAGCATTCAATTACATATATGCCTTACCATTGTTATCATTTCGCACCACTGTGCCTGGGGTGGGCACTGCTGCTTAGGTTGATGTTGTGCATTGTTTTTTTGTTTTGTTTTGTTTTTATATAAAACATGTTAATAAGCTTTGAAATATAAATTATTTTATCTGTTTCGTTGGTGTTGTTCCTATATACATACATACATACATATGTGTATTTTAAAGCAATAAAGTGAAATCACTTAAGTCTGTCGCTTTTCCGCTTAAATGTGTCGATATTAATTATAAAAGGTCTGTCAATGATGTCGATGCCGATGATGATGATGGTTGGTTGGCTGGTTGTTAGGTTTGTGTATTTTAGTTTACTATTTTTATCGCATCTCAAAGTATTTACTCAACAAACACCAAATGACATACATATATAAGAAATAAATAAATAAATAAATACATATTTAAGTATATTTATATATGACAGCCTGTAGGCCTTTGATCATTTATGTATATATTATTGTATTTTATTATACTCTAAGCCTTTAATGATGTGTACGTTTAATTGATGCAATCTAGGGGTTGGGGAGGCAGAAGAGGAGGACAGACTCAATTTTCCACTTTTTCTCGCTCCAAATTCATTGACACATCTAGGGTTTTGAAAACCCCCTCCACCCATAACCGCAACATGGAAATGAAAACGACATTCAATCGTTTTTTTAATCTGTCAGTTTATATTATCGTTGAGAATGGTGAAGGTTTCATTCATGGCGTTTGTTTTAAATGAAAGTCATGACAAATATTATTTTTTCCACCGCAAAAGGTTAAGATTTCTAGGTTTCATATGTGTTTTATTTATTTTATTGTTTGCCAATTGTTTACATACATTCAAGTATAAACTTTCTAAATGAATTCAGCTAACACAAGACATATTGAAATATTAGATCAACTATAAATTTGTGGTGAAAAATGAAATTAATTATCGCCTTATTAATATTAATTACAAAAATTAATTAATGTAATAATGGATTAGAATCACTATCATATGCGTTTTTTAAGAACAAGTTTATTAGGTGATAGTTCAAAGGCTTCTGTAATCGTGTAATGTGTATATGTTTTCGGATATACCATTCAATCTTGCTATAGCGTAACTAAGCAGCTGATCAAATCTGCCTTATGAAAATCGGTGTAAATGATTACCTAACCAAAAAGATGCTTAAACAAAATGTTATAACTATTCAGATAAGCGTAGGTTGAAAAAGAGGAGACATTTTGACGTCTCATATCTATGGAAATACATACACTCAGTCCAGGGGATTGGGCTGTTCGGCACTGACACTCATTTTCTTAGTGTTTTTCTGTCAAAATCTTCAAGACGATTCAGATCTGAAAGAAAAAGGTCACCGTTGATCAGCTTTCTATAAAAAAGGACTTGACGGCTTTTCTATAAGAAAATGATCATCGTTGATAACTTTTTTTAGGATAATGTCATCGTTGATGGCTTTTTTATAGCAAAATGTCATCGTTGATGACTTTTATATAGGACCAGGACATCATTGATGACTTTTCTATAGGAAACGGTCATTGCTGATGACTTTTCTTTAGGAAAAGGTTACCGTTGATGACTTTTCTATAGGAAGAGATCATCGTTAATACTTTTCTATAGGAAAAGATCATCGTTGATACTTTTCTATAGGAAAATATCATCGTTGATGACTTTTCAATAGGAAAAGATCATTTTTGATGACTTTTCTATAGGAAAATATCACTGTTGCTGACTTTTCTATAGGAGAGGATCATCGTTGACGACTTTTCTATAGGAAAAGGTAATCGTTGATGACTTTTCTTTAGCAAAGGCCATCGCTGATGACACTTCTTTAGGAAGCGGTCATCGTTGATGACTTTTCTTTTGGAAACGATCATCGTTGATGACTTTTCTTTAGGAAAAGGTCATCGTGGATGACTTTTCTTTAGGAAACGATCATCGTTGATGACTTTTCTTTAGGAAAAGGTCATCGTGGATGACTTTTCTTTAGGAAAAGGTCATCGTGGATGACTTTTCTATAGGAAACGATCATCGTTGATGACTTTTCTATAGGAAGATATCACCGTTGATGACTTTTCTATAGAAAAAAAGATCATCATTGATGACTTTTCTTTAGGAAATAGTTGAGGACTTTTCTATAGGAAAATATCATCGTTGATGCCTTTTCTACAGGAAAAGATCACCGTTGATGACTTTTCTATAGGAAAAGGTAAAGGTTGATGGCCTTTATATTGGAAAAGGTCATCCTTGATGACTTTTCTATGGGAAAAGGTCATCGTTGGTGACTTTGTTATAGGAAAAGGACATCGCTGATGACTTTTCTTTAGGAAACGATCATCTTTGATGACTTTTTTAAAGAAAAAGGTCATCGTTGATGACTTTCTTTAGGAAAACGTCATCGTTAATGACTTTTCTATAGGAAAAGGTCATCGTTGATGGTTTTTCTTTAGGAAAAGGTCAGCGTTGATGACTTTTCTATATGAAAAGATCATCGTTGATGACTTTTCTATTGGAAAATGTCATAGTTGATAATTTTTCTTTAGGAAAATAATATCGTTGATGACTTTTCTATCGGAAAATAACATCGTTGATAACTTTTCTATAGGAAAAGGTCATATCTGATGACTTTTCTTTAGGAAAAGGTCATCGTTGGTGACTTTTCTTTAGGAAAAGATCATCGTTGATGACTTTTATAAAGGAAAGGATCATCGCTGATGACTTTTCAATTGGAAAATTTCATCGTTGATGATTATTCTATAGGAAAATGACATCGTTGATGACTTTTCTATAGGAAAATGTCATCGCTGATGACTTTTCTATAAGGAAAGGTCATCGCTGATGACTTTTCTATAGTAAAATATCATCGTTGACGACTTTTCTAAAGGAAAATATCATCGTTGATGACTTTTCTAATGGAAAAGATCATCGTTGATGACTTTTCTAAAGGAAAAGACCATCGTTGATGACTTTTCTATATGAAAAGGCCATCGTTGATTACTTTTCTATAGGAAAATATCATCGTTGATGGCTTTTCTATAGGAAAAGATCATCGTTGATGGCTTTTCTATAGGAAAAGATCATCGTTGATGACTTTTCTTTAGCAAAGGCCATCGCTGATGACACTTCTTTAGGAAACGATCATCGTTTATGACTTTTCTTTAGGAAAAGCTCATCGTGGATGACTTTTCTTTAGGAAACGATCATCGTAGATGACTTTTCTTTAGGAAAAGGTCATCGTGGATGACTCTTCTATAGGAAAAGATCATCGTTGATGACTTTTCTATAGGAAGATATCACCGTTGATGACTTTTCTATAGGAAAAAGATCATCATTGATGACTTTTCTTTAGGAAATAGTTGAGGACTTTTCTATAGGAAAATATCATCGTTGATGCCTTTTCTACAGGAAAAGATCACCGTTGATGACTTTTCTATAGGAAAAGGTAAAGGTTGATGGCCTTTCTATTGGAAAAGGTCATCCTTGATGACTTTTCTATAGGAAAAGGTCATCGTTGATGACTTTTCGAAAGGAAAAGGTCATCGTTGGTGACTTTGTTATAGGAAAAGGACATCGCTGATGACTTTTCTTTAGGAAACGATCATCTTTGATGACTATTTTAAGAAAAAGGTCATCGTTGATGACTTTCTTTAGGAAAACGTCATCGTTAATGACTTTTCTATAGGAAAAGGTCATCGTTGATGGCTTTCTTTAGGAAAAGGTCAGCGTTGATGACTTTTCTATATGAAAAGATCATCGTTTATGACTTTTCTATTGGAAAATGTCATAGTTGATAATTTTTCTATAGGAAAATGACATCGTTGATGACTTTCCTATCGGAAAATGACATCGTTGATGACTTTTCTATAGGAAAAGGTCATAGCTGATGACTTTTCTTTAGGAAAAGGTCATCGTTGGCGACTTTTCTTTAGGAAAAGATCATCGTTGATGACTTTTATATAGGAAAGGATCATCGCTGATGACTTTTCAATTGGAAAATTTCATCGTTGATGATTTTTCTATAGGAAAATGACATCGTTGATGACTTTTCTATAGGAAAATGTCATCGCTGATGACTTTTCTATAATGAAAAGGCCATCGTTGATTACTTTTCTATAGGAAAATATCATCTTTGACGGCTTCTCTATAGGAAAAGATCATCGGTGATGGCTTTTCTATAGGAAAAGATCATCGTTGATGGCTTTTCTATAGGAAAAGATCATCGTTGATGGCTTTTCTATAGGAAAAGGTCATCGTTGATGGCTTTTCTATAGGAAAAGGTCATCGTTGAAGACGTTTCGTTAGGAAAAGGTCATCGTTGATAACTTTTCTTTAAGAAAATATCATCACTGATGACCTTTCTTTAAAAAAATTTCTTTACTGATGACTTTTCTTTATGAAATTGTAATCGTTGATACTTTTTCCATAGGAAAAGGTCGTCGTTTATGACTTTTCTATAGGGCAATGTCATCGTTAATGACTTATCTATAGGAAAATGTCATCGTAGATGGCTTATCTTAGAAATGTCATCGAAGATGACTTCTTATACGAAAATGAAATCTTTTATGACATTTCTATACGAAAATGAAACCGTTTATGACTTTGCTATACGAAAATGAAATCGTTTATGTATTTTCTAGAGGAAAATGTCATATTTGATGGCATTTCTTCTGAAAAATGTCATATTTGATGACTTTTCTATAGAAAATTTTCATATTTGACGTCTTTTCTAAAGAAAAATGCATCGTCAATTCATAGACTTTTGTAAAGGAAAAGGTCACCGTAGATGACTTTTCTAAAGGACAGTCTTCGTTGACAACTTTTATATAGGAAAATGTCATCGTTGCTGACTTTTCTGTAGAAAAAAAGGTATCATTGAAGACTTTTCTATTGGAAAAGGTCATCGTTGATGACTTTTCTATATCAAAATGTCATCGTTGATGACTTTTCTATAGGAAATTGCCATCGTTCATGACTTTTCTACAGAAAAATGCTATCGTTGATTACTTTTATATAGGAAAATGCTATCGTTGATGAATTTTCTATAAGAAAATGTGATCGTTGATGACTTTTCTATAGAAAAATGTAATCGTTTATGACTTCTCTAAGGGAAAATGTCATATTCGATGACTTTCTACTGGAAAATGTTATTTTCGATGACTTTTCTACTGGAAAATGTCATATTTGATAACTTTTCTATTTGAAAATGCTATTGTTGATGATTTTTCTATAGAAAAATCTCATCGTTGATGACTTTTCTACACCAAAATGTGATCGTTTATGACTTTTCAACAGGAAAATGTCATATTTGATGAGTTTTCTACTGGAAAATGTCATATTGGATGAGTTTTCTGTTGGAAAATGTCATCGCTGATGAGTTTACTATAGCAAAATGTCATCGTCGATGACTTTTCTATAGGAAAATTTGTTTTCTACTAGAAAATATTATTGTTCATGACTTTTCTGCTGAAAAGTCCATCGTTACGCTTACGTTTTTGTTTAAATCTATTATTTTAATCAAGAATTTTGCCCATTTATGTTTTATTTATTTTCTATCACATTACGAGTACAGATAAATGGAATTTAATTATTACGTTATTTTAGGTAAAACCCCTTAATTACTTGTCTCAGTTGTATTATCTTTTCTGCGAAAAATGTTCCCAATTTCCCGCAAAGTATGCCTGAACTTTGTTGTTACAAGAAATTCCTATCGTCCATGACCTTGCCCAGACACAATGTGAACACTTCGTTATTATTATTTTTCAAAACTCCCCCTTCCCCCATCTCTCTCATAACACGGGTCTGTAGGCAAGCAGGTGTCAATAAACTTTGTGGTTATCGCTTTGATGTGGTGTTTTTTTCTATTCCTGATAAAAAATAAATAAATAAATAACATTCCATGGCCCCAATTTTTTGCTATGACCATAATTTTTGCAGACAACAAACATTTGCAGGAATTTCTAATATGTGCTTAAGATTGGAGGGGGTCTAACCAAACAAAAATTAGAATATCTGACATTACTTGCGCTCTCTGTCTCTCTCTAAGACATAGATTTTTATTTTGCTGACAAATAAAACCTATCGACTGACCGCCGACCACATAACATCAACTATGAAATGAAATCACCAAAGAAAAGACGCAGACCACCATGTGCCGCCACCGCCGTCATCCGCCTGGTTCATTTCTCATTTCCATGGCCGTATTTTATACTTATGCGATGTCGTCTTTCCGTCTTTCGTGGGGGATTACACCGGCCTATCATAGATTTCCACACCATTCTTTAATAGGATTTACGCCGAAATTGAAAAAAGATTGATTAAATCAACGACACCACCACCGCACCACAAATACTCGGTGGAACGAGCGAGCGAACGGGTCACAGACAGAGAGACTCGCATTATTCCCAACACACACACGCACACACACTTTTCAGCAAATAACGGTCTCAACGAACATCAGCCATGTTTGAGAGCATTGGGCGCATTGCGTTGTTTTGCTTCGAACTTGCAACACTTTCTCCTTCATTTGCCGCCGACATGCAGCCCGGCATCGGCAGTCAATCGACAAGTTGGAAACGACCGAACGAGTATACGAGTAGTGTTTATGGGCGAAACGGCGAATTGAAATGTTGTAATTCGACGAATTATAACGGTATAAGAAGCCTAGACAGAAGGGAGTAAAGTACAAAATAATTTATACATTAAAAGGGGGTCTACTAGAATTTACCTTGTTGTAAAGCAAGTTTTTTGAATTGGTCATAATAGAAAAATGGGAACATATAATGACAAATAACTGTTTGGGTGATTTTGAATAACAGTAAATTGAAAGAATTCCAGAACAATCATAGATTAGAGCAGACTAAGTATTCGTGTAAGAAGAAGTAACGATTGATTTTTTAAGAGCTTTCGGATTTGATTTAAAAAACATATTCGCTGTAGAAAAATATATGAAATCTTTGTTTGAGTCTATAGAACGGTCTATATAATTCAATGTTTAAAGATGAAACCACATTGTTTAAAGATGAAACCACGAAAACAGCTGAGCTGCCAAAACAGTGTTGCCAAAAAATTACACAAAAAATAACCCCATGGGTTGACGGATAAACACTAAATTATGAGTGAATGTAATTTGGCATATTTACAAATTAAAAAGGCAATCTCCCTAAAATCATGCTAAGTCGACTTAGAATGTTTTAGAATGGAGGTATCGATATATTCCCCAACCTTTTGAGGGAAAAAACTTCACTGAAGCTATTCCTGAGTGCTTTAAGAGTGAACTTCTTCGAATAACTGTAAAAAGAGAAAAAGGATGTTTAAGTTACCAATGACATTCCGCTGTTAAAATATTCAGTAAGGTTTGCATTTCATGGCTTTACGCCTGCCAAACATGTGATAATTATTAAACCATTTTATCGAAATTCTGGATCAGTTGTAAATACGCAACGTCATTTTGACCGATGTTCAATATGCTCAATCAATTCGTCGCACAGTCGACAAGTTTGAAAGAGTCTTTTGGACTTTTTTCTGTGCTTAAATCTCGACAACATTGATATGTATATCCACACTACCTACGCCTCTGTAGTGTGGTGGACATCAATAGACAAAAAGTACAACGTAATACCATTGCAAAAAGTGCAACGTATGTGCTGTCGAGGCATAAGCGGAGCAATTAGAACCGCACCAACAAGAGCGTTGGAGACTATACTGCACATCCAACCAATAGATATCCGTATAAAGTATGAGGCAGCCCTCACAGCAAGACGTCTACAAGTGATGGGTGAATGGATAAATCGAGACCACAAGTCGTACCATCAGAAGATATTACAATCACTGGTCGGTCGTATTCAAACAACGGAAATCTCCGACCGCATTCCTGAAGTGCGGCTTACAGCTATCTGTGAATCGTTCGTGCCAGACAGACACTCCTGGGAAAACGGAACACTTGCTCATGCGCCAGTGGGAACCAGCTGCTACACTGATGGGTCCAGGCTAGGAGAAAGGACGGGTCTGGGACTTTTTATTGATGAACCAGAAGTCGAACTTTACTTCCGCCTCCCAGACCATAACACAGTATTTCAAGCAGAAGTTCGAGCAATCACGGAGTGTGTTAACTGGCTCAGTAATACCACAAAGCCTAAATATGCCTACATATTCACAGATAGCCAAATGGCGATCAAAGCGTGCTAGACTGTAAAAGAACGATAAATAATTACTCAGTCCATGGTCAACTGCGTATTTTCTGGGTACCGGGACACAACGGAGTGATTGGAAATGAACGAGCAAACAGCTTGGCTTCAAAGGGCAGAGAACTTCGAGTAATAAACTTGGAAAATTGGAAACCTTTCGAAGCCACGAAGCCACGAGTTGAAGCATTTGGCAGTGATGGCTCACAAAACTGTGTGGAATAGAGCAACTGTAGGAGCAACTGCAAAGATACTGTGGGGTGACCCAAATGAGAAGAAAACCAGTAGTTTTCTGAAACTAAACAAGATCGAGATTAGTAAGATGATAAGTGTTATAACGGGACACTCAAGCTTACAGGCACATCTTCATCGCATAGGACTAGCAGAAAACGACGAGTGCAGGGCATGCAGGGAAAACATCGAAACGATAGAGCATTTTCTGTGTCACTGCCCAGCTTTCACACATGCAAGATCCCGATATTTCGGTTCCGACATATTGCCAGACTTGACTCATCTCAGAGGATATGACTGGAAGATACTGAGAAAATACGTGTCTAGTACCGATTTTCTGTAATCCATGGGGTATGAAAATCATAAATAAGGAGCGCACAACAGGCCGAACCACTGGCTTAAGTGTATGTCCATGGACATGAGACGTTTTAAACGTCTCCTCTATTCAACCTAACCTAACCATATCCGAGCTGTGATTCCAACACGACGGCGCTACATTTCAAACAAGTTACGCAGTGCTCGAGAGCGTTCGTCCATTGACCGCTGTGATCATGCAGAGCTATTGGTAATTTTTATTTCCAGATGGCGGTAAGGTTTCCCAATGTCATTTCTTCCTCATCAGCACAGCTCCTACAGAAGTTATTGCACGCAATAACTAAGCTTCTGACGTGTCCGCCGATCAGGCTGTGCCCCGTCATAACTGACACTAACGTAGACAGTCTCTAGTGCGAGGTGACATTTTGAATTTCTCAGTTCGTATCTTAGTCTACCTACCCAACTGGTGCCGATTTATATCCATCCTTCATATTAAGCTGTTTAGCCATCTCGTTAAGAGATCTGCGAAAGTCGAATGATTTTCATTACCATGGTCTTTGCAATATTTATACAGAGGCATGCCTTTCCTACTTTCGTTTCCAACATTCTTACGTATTCGGCCATATCGGAGTAGGTGTGCGTTAGAAGACACAGGTCATCAGCCTAATAGGTCACTTAGCCGATTGTTATGCCCCCAGGTAATCCTCTTATTATTAGAGGTCGCATTCATCATGTCCAGGACTATGCTAAATTACTGAATTTACTGAATATGTGGTAGTTTTCATTGGAATAGAATTCTTGGATTATACCAAATACTTTCTTGTATACACCTTTGTCGCAGAGTGGTTTAACGCCTCAAAGTCCTTTTTAAAGTCGATGAACACTAGGCAAAGGGGGGATCTACATTTCGCCGATTGTTCAACTATGATACGGAAGCTTTTTACATGATCTATACATGACTTTTGGCCTCTGAATCCTGCTAGTTATCCTCTGAGGTATTTGCCCAGTGACGCATTGAGTCTATTATTTAAGATGTTTGGTTTGATTTTAGTAACCATGCTTTGAAGGGTAATGCCCCACCAATTTTAGCACTCTGTTAGATCCCCATTCTTTGGGATATTTATAATTAGAACATCTATTGTCAATTTTTTTCCTTACTAGCTTAGCATTAGCATTTACTTCAGGGCCACTGCAGCTGGGAATATACTTAGTTTCTGACTGGCAACCACCTGTCAATTGTTGCCATAAGAGCCCTTTCTCTCAAGAAGAGTTTCTAGATCGTTAGATAGATACGATAACTGGGACGTTCGGTCTCGACAACTACAGCAGGGCTTTTGGTTTAGACGAGGCCACATCAGTTTGGAATGTATGAAGTTTCTTATAAATGACTATATGTCATTTATTACCTTAAGGGCAAATCTCCCAAAAAGATCTTGCAGGTCGCTAAAGACATGCCCAAATATTTCAGTTCCCCTGAAGCTTGTTAGTTAGAGCCTAGTTTTGCAAGTTCATCTGCTATGCAGATCCCTGGTATGTCCATGTGCTGTCTCGGCACTGAAATCTGGCCATTATAGAACTGTCTGGCCATTATCATCGAACTAAGATCATAAGTTTAAAAAAAATTACATAATGATTGTAACAATAAAAGATATAATAACAATAATTTAAAAAAATACTATAAAGAAAATGTACCTTTTATAAATTAAATTTTATTTCTCCTACAGAACAATTAATAAAACAATTTTTCAGAAGTTTTTCAACTAATTTTAATCGACATTTATTTCATTATATGTATTTATCGAAAATGAAGAAGGCTAAAGTCTGACGGAGCCGACTCTATGATACCATATACCAAATGATAACGTTCATTTGGTGTATGGTAGCAAACAAAACACATGGTGATTTCGATTCTGAAAAAAAGGTTACCCCGTCGACGTGAACTACTAAAAAATATCTGCCCTTTTTATTTCGAACTGATGTAAATACACGAAATAAACATAGCTCATTTTTCAAAATTCCACAATGTGGTATAAAAGTCCAGTTATAGGGAAAAAGGGCAACGAACTTGTTTGCAGAAAAGAAATCGCCAATAGAAAATAGATTTATACGGAGGTAATATCTTAAACTAAACCAATTGTATTCAAATTTAGCAGAAATTGTTCTTGGAAAAAAAATGGTATCTGTGAAATTTTAGAAAAAAATCTGGTGAATGAGAAATGATCGTTATATAGCGCCAATATGTTAAATCGGGTGAAAGGAGAAATGACGCCTATATCTAAACCTTAAACGATTTTATTTAAATATAGCAGGTTTTTATTCTTGGAATAACAAATATGTTATCTGCAAATTTTATAAAGAAATTAGGATTCAACATCGATTAGATGCAAAATCTGGATATAGATAAAAAATATGTGTTAAAAATTTGTCACTCTATAGCGATTACACGCAAATTCGGGTATAAATGTGGCTTTATCTAAATCTGAAACGATTTTCTTTAAATCTGGCAGTGTTCGTTCTTAAATAAATCTCCTTTGATAATTCTGCAATTAAATGTTTTCGTTACACCCCATTATAAATCCTCTTCACTCATAACAATTGAATGTAACAACAACAATGCCTTGTAAACTACTTAGTTGCTAAACACACTCTCACTCGCAAAATGTGTTATCCCATGTAATTCATCCCATTTACATGGGAAATCCTACATCGCTAGTAATTCACCTGTGTTGATTTAAAACCCCAGATCAAACTATGTTTGATTCACAAAATAGCTGGGTTCTTGCAGAAATTGCATGTGGTCAAACCAAAGCGGTCGGTCGGTCGTGCAAATGTGTGATAATTCTCTTTAAGCCCACAGATAAACTCAACACATTTGCTACACGCGACTAACCTACCTCCTAATCTACCATAGCACTCACTCACTAATACTAACTAAGTAACATGGATGCCTACTGGCTCGCTCAGCTGTTCTGTGTGGTAAAATTTGCAATTTGAAGGCTGTTTTGTTGCAACTCTTCGTTTGTAATGACAGAGAGAGATTGAGAGACGGATATATAGAGAGTTCCAGAGTGTGGGTGAGTTTTGAAGAGTATAACAGAGAGAATCACTAACGGTTGTCAGAGTGTTGTGTGTAATAACTATGTTTAAAGACAAATTATGCTGGGCCTAAGGCGCGCAAGCACCAACTAACTAACTAAACACAGAGAATAGAGAGCCGTCATCGTTGACGTTGCCGTCGTCTTGTAAAAGCAGCGACAGAGGCAGAGACAAATCTCCTCCCGTAAAGGAGAAAAGCAAACAAACAAACTGACACACACACAACATCGATGGCAATGATAGAGCACAAATCTTGATTATTGTCATCATCATCGTCATCTGCTGCTTGCTGCGACTGTGTGTGGCAGTGGCTGCTGGCTGCGTTTGTTTGTTTCTTAAGCTGTTGGGTTCGTGTGGTACGAATACGTTAGGCTGCTGCTGCTATTCTTGTTGTTGTTGTTGCCTGACGCTCGCGCTACTGCTGTTTAGTGCAAGATTGAAAAGTGTTCAGATAATGTTTGTGTTAGTCGTGACAGTTCTACCACAACGTTTAGACCGTTTACACAAACATTAAAACAACATCCGTTAATCCGCTAAAATAAAAACAAGCAACCGAAACTCGCACACACCAATACACAGAAAACGCGCTCTCTTGTAATTCGACAATTTTCTCCAATATCTGTGTGAGATGCGTGCCAGTAGTCAGTAAGTCTCTGGCCATTGTCAATGTAATACCGTAACGCAACTACTATCAAACAATAGAAAAAAAAAGAAGAAAACAAACGCAGAAAAACACGCGAATCTACAAACGAATAAACTATAAAAAGAAGTCAAAACAAAAGGAAACGGAAACGATAACCATCAGTGTTTTTAACCACATTCTCATGCACTCACACACACTCACATAGAAAACAAAAGCAAAGCAAGTGAAGTGAAGTGTAGAAAACAAGCAAAATAATGGCCAATACTAAAGCACACACATGGCCAAAATATATGTAAATTGAGAAAAAGTGCAAAAATATACAAAAACGTGCAAAATTTAAAAATTATTTTCAATGAATTTGGAAAAAATATTAATAACAAAAAGGGAAAATATATGAAAAAAATTCAATATTTGAAAAAAGTGGAACTGAAGAATTTGGAAAAAAAATATTTTTTAATAAAATAATTTCCAATTGAATTGCATTAATGTCTTCAGTGTTTTGCCTAATCAGCTGTGGACGCCGCGGAGTTTTAGAGTGTCTCAATTCAGTGAACATTCGAAATCGATGAGGTAGCACGCACTCTGATCGCTCTCTCTTTCAACTCCTCTCCAGAAAAAGGAACAAAGCTCTAATTTTAATTAAAAAATCATACCAAAGCAAACTTATCTAATACTATTATTATTATTATTAAACGTAACTTAACGTAACGTCACCGTTAAACGTGTAACGTCAACGTTAGCATTAAGGCAAAGTTTTGAATTTACTGCCAAGCAGTGAATGGCTAAAAAACTATGTTAAATTTCAACCGAATGAATGACGAATCAGTTAACGCTGTTATTTTTAGTTGTAAGTATGAATTCTTTTTCAAAAATACAATAAAATAATTTGGATTGCAAAGGAACAAATTAAAATGATTGCAAGTTTTAGATAAAAATAGATAAAAATTTGATTGACACTATAAAATTAATAATTAATTATATTAAAATATTTATTTTAATGGCATAAAAAAAGTAAGAACGTAATTAAGGCTCTTTTGGTATGCAAATCAGGAATTTTAGAAAAATCTCTAGTATAATATAACACAATGCAGCATTTTTCAGCTCATTGATTTGGGACACAATTCTGAGAATTGGACGTGAAAGTAGCCCCAAAATAAGAACATCTTCATCATTCGTTAAGTCAAGTTGGCTCAATTAATATTTTAATGGCCATTTCATTTTTTTGCACTTTTTCTATGTTGTTTTTTCTCGGTATTCCGTACGGAAAATCTCCTTTGTGTCTGAAGCAAATTGTATATATTGAATAGGAGAAAAAATTATTTTTCAATATATGACATATATTTTGTGACTTTGTGGGCATTTGCGATTTTTAATGCATTGGATCCACTTTGACAATGTCCGTCCATCTGTATATGTGGTTGTTGCGCACGATAACTCTTGAAAGGGATAACGAATTGACTTCAAATTTGGAATGTGATAATATTTTTTTCTATCCCAGGCTAAGTTCGCAAATGGGTCATATTGGTCCACTCCTTCTAGTACCTCCCCCACAAAGGGTTAACATTTAGCAATATATAGATTATTTAATAACTTCGATACTACTTATCGGAATCTTCCGCAATTCACAAATAGTATTAGTTTGAGAATAGTCAGCTTGAGAAAAATGGGCGAAGTTGCTACGCCCCTTCCTCAGAAAGTGACCATTTTGCACAAAAAGATAAAGGCTTATACATTTGATTTTAGTTCATACAAATACTTGAAATTTTGTGCAGTGTAAGCGTTTGTAGTACCTTCAGTTTCTTGAAAACTTGAGTTATTGCAACGCCCTTTTTGGTACCTCCCACACGAAGGGACCATTTTGTATAATAAGTTAAGAAGCCATAACTGTAAAACCAAAGCATATAAATAAGGGGTGATCCATTTCGAGGTTCCCTACTTCTTTAAAGAAAAAACACAGACAATTCAAATTGAGTGGGGAATGTTTATTATCATTTGAAAGAAAATTCTTTGGCATTTATTTTTTGAAGATTATGTCTATCAAATGTTGGCCGCGGCTACGTCTCAGATGGTCCATCCGTTGAGTCCAATTTTCGATGACTCGTTCGAGCATTTCGACTGGTAACTGGCGAAGGACGCGCGTGATGTTTTGCTCCAAGGCCTGAATCGAAGCTGGTTTGTCCGCATAAACTTTAGACTTTACATATCCCCACAGGAAAAGTCTAACGGTGTGATATCACACGATGTTGGTGGCCAATCGACCGGCCCAAAACGTGAAATTATCTGCTCACCGAAGTGTTCTCTCAATAAATCCATTGATTGATGCGATGTGTGGGAAGTGGCGCCGTCTTGTTGAAACCAAATGTCACCGAGATCACGAGCTTCAATTTCAGGCATCAAATAGTCGGTTATCATGGCACGATAACGGTGGCCATTGACAGTTACGTTCTCACCGGCATCATTTTTGAAGAAATATGGACCGATGAAAGATAGCTCTTAAGGAGAACTAAAATATGTATTGCTCATGGGTGTCAAGGTCGTGGGTCGACTGTAAAGTGTTTTTTGTTTTTTGATTTCAAATAAAAATGGACTTAGCGCAATTGGCGAACGATTATTTTGATAATAAAACTGAATAATTTGTAAACGTTGTTCAGGCGTAAGTCTTTCCATGATGAAATGCCAAACAATACTTAACGAAAATAACATGACAGCATGACACGACACACACGTGATCTGTCAAAAAAAGGCTATTGAAAAAGGTATCCTTTTTTTAATAGCCTTACAGAATTTGTAGAAAAAGCGACTTTGAAATAAATTGTCAGGCCCTTAGGCGGACGAAGCCGTAACTTTAGCGTAACCGCTACGTTAGCCGAATGTGAAAATTCTCACATATGACTCAGACATTCCCAACAAATTGACAACTTAATTTTCTGATTTCAGTATGACAGATGCGATCAGCTGATTCGTTGCGCTACGGTGGCATTACGTTTGTCCAAATTTCACTCCAATCTTGCTGAAAATTTGCAGTTAGGAGTCTTTCACATCTGGAAAGAACCCTATTGAAATTGGTTGAAATCTGTTCAGATTTAGATATAGCTCCCATTTACATATGTGTATCGTCCGCTTTGGCCCTTTAGGCCTATAGAAGCTGTATTTTATATCCAATTGTTTTGAAATTTAGTATGATAGAGTTTATTGAACAATGGACGAAAATTGCCGAATTTGGAAAAAAAAATTGGTTCAGATTTAGATATAGCTCCCATATATCAGTTTCGTCCGATTTGGCCCTTTAGCCTTATAGAAGCTGTAGTTTGAATACAATCGTTTTGAAATTTAGCATAGTAGAATTTTTTTGAAATGAAGAACATTTAATCCAATTAGCTTTATTCCACTGAATAAAAACTCTGCCCTCCAAGCAGGGAATATAATGCTCCCTTCCATAGTACATTTGTTCTCAACGATTTCAACTGGACCTACAATGAAAGCACATATCTATTATTTGTTCTTTAACCCTAAACCACCCGTTTTGACAAAAAAGTACTGCAACGGGACAATATTTATATTCGATAACAGGGAAACCCATTATTTCCTCTTACTCCCGCTCCCTTTTTTAGCTTAACACAAAGCTAAAATAATCTAATAGATATCAATTGTATTCCTTTCTTCCATTAGATAATTGTGATTGACTAAAGCAAATAGTTAAATGTCTTCAAAGCCAGCATTATTCACATATACATAAATAAACCTTTATCAATACCTCATTCTCCCCTTAAATGAGAACAATTTAATCTTCTACTAAAAGCTAGTTAATCGTTATTACAATCTAACTACATGAAAAGTCGTTTACGAAACAATGAGCCAAGTCAATGTATTACAACTTTTATCAGGGCTTACAATAAACGAATAGGTAATCCCCTTCTTCCTTACTCAGCACTCAGCATTGATGATAGGTAATGACATTTAAAAGCCTCCCGGAATAGCCAGCAACATTTCGAACAAAAAAATAACACGAGAAATCGTTTACCCTAAAGAACAATTGAACAACATTATGCTAAGTCAACTTTTCCGTTTCCCATTCATCATCACCACCCCAAACGTATATCATTGGAATGCGCTCATTGCTATCGATATCTTCGACATTGAAATCGACATCTCTATACGTACGCACGCTCGCATGCCACACACACACGCGTACACATGAATGTAATCTCATCATCATCATTGTCATCACTACTATCATCACTGTGGTAAACGGTTGTTGCTTTTATGGACTCTCATTAACGTGAGAGAGACGGACGAGTGAGTTTTTCCAGAGTTCTCTAGAGTGTGTGAAGTTTAATGCAATGCGCTGCGCTGCGAGCGATGCCTATTGCGTATTGCGGCATTGTCTTACATTGGAGCGGTTTACGACGAGTATTCGTTGTCGTTCGTTGGGTACAAACACACATTTGATTTGTTGATTGTTTATTAGAATTTTGTCGATAATTACCAAATAATGCGTTTTCTTACACAGTTTATTTGTTTATGCTGCTTGTCTGCCCCTCTCGTGCCGCTCTTGACATTCAAGAAAAGTAACAAGAAACGCAGAGGTTGTATTTTGGTTGGCGGTGCGGTGCGCTTCAGAGTTCTGTTGGGTGTCGAAAACGAGGTTATTTCGGTTAGGAAATACTAAATACTTTGCAGTTAGTCATAAATAATCGAAGTCGTTTGGGTTTTCAATATAGTCGTCGTATGTGTGTTGCCCCTCCTAAACCTCCACCACCTCCTCCACTTTCCCTTCCTATCTAGCAACTCTACTCTATATAAAGAGGTGTTGGCCGTAAAAGTAGCTGAGGCTACAGTGGCAACATTGTATTGTAGAACTCATAAGTACCCCAGCAGAACCCACCACGTAGTAGTAGTAGTATAAAGTTACAAGCAGCCAGAGCCAAAACTGAGCAATTCAAGATAGTGTAAATCGTACACGATAAGAAAACAATTATGGCACATTTTCTTTCGATGTGATGTGTTCCGCCGTAATACGTCCTCCCCATTGCAGCAACGAACGTAAGCACGAGCGCTAGCAGGGACGGACAGACGAAACAGATGGATTGCCTTGCGTTTTATGTTCTTCCAATGAATGATTGAATATGGCTGGCAAAAGGGAGCAATAACATGAAACATAAACCAACAACCATCAGTCATTAACCATTAACACAACGCTCAACTTATATTTGATCAATAAGTATTCCAACCACCCCACTCCCAATTCTTTTGTTGTTACAATCTATTAAATCATAACAAACAATTTGAAAAGAAAAACAGAGTCGTAAAATTGCTTATGACCAAAAATTATAAATTATGAAGATAAGTCATCCCGAGAACTGTCAAAATCTATCAGTTACGGACGAATGGGAATGAAATGTCACACGCGAAAAAACACTTTTCCGCGAAGGTGATTTCAACTTTTTTTGCACTAATCGATTGATATTAATTTTTTAATTGTGACAATTACAAAAAATTCGGGAAAATCGGTCCGAAATCCGCGGAAAAACTCACTCTTTGAACACCTACTCGTTGAAATTTTTATTCGTTCGTATCTGATAACTTACTCGCTCCGGGATGACATATCTTATTATTCATTATTTTTGCTTATGACAACGCTACAGAAATTGACACTTTAATGACAAATAACAAACAAATAATCTCAATTTGGAGAGCAAATAATTTGTTGCAGATATTTGGAAATAAAACAGAGGGAAATGTTTGTAATGTTAGAGATTTTAACTTTAATATTACAATAAAATAATAATAGAGATATTGAACGAAGAAAGAGACAAATAAGCGGAAGGTATCTATCCTCATAATTCCCACAGGGAAGAGCTAAAGGATAAGCGTAAAAATAAATAGGTGCTCATACAATCGGATGGATTTTATGAGCACCTGCAGAACTATTTTTGTTTATAGCAATTTTTTTTACAAGGGATTTCAACTTTAATATTACAAAAGAACTGTAGAGATATTCAAGGAAGCAAGAGAAAGTTGAGCGGAAGTACAGACCAACAAGCGACAAATCCCCACAAAGCAATAAATAGTTGAACTGACAGACCTGCAGAATGTCTAATGAAGCTACAACAGTTGTACATAGCACAGACCTTAAATTAGACAGATGTGCCGTCGGGACGAAACGTCAAAATCTATCAGTTACGAACGAATAGGAATGAAATGTCACACGCGAAAAAACACTTTTCCGCGAACATAGTTAGAACTTTCTTTGCACTAATAAATTAATATTAATTTTTTAATTGTGACAATTACAAAAAATTCGTGAAAATCGGTCCGAAATACGCGGAAAACCTCACTCTTTGAAGTCCTACTCGTTGAAATTTCTATTCGTTCGTAACTGACAACTTACTCGCTCCGGGATGACATATCTTATTATTCATTATTTTTGGTACATAGTATAGTTGAATTGTGGGACCTACTGATCAACACAAACCGATAAATAGCAGAATAGACGAATCTGCAGAACAACAGCTGGGCCTACAAGCAAGTGGACTACCGCAAAAATGATCTGATTCGAAAGCAGAATAGACGAATCTGCAGAACAACAGCTGGGCCTACAAGCAAGTGAACTACCGCAAAAATGATCTGATTCGAAAGACTTGCCACTTGTTCTGTTTTAAAATCATCGTTATTACATTTAATTTACTATTATCAGACTTTTTCTATTAGGCCAACGATACTAGTTTTATAGATCGATTGGGAAAGGATTGACAGAAAGACTGACAAAACAGGGGACGGCGAATACTTTGAACAGTCGGGGCTGCAGAACGATGGGAATGGGTAAATAGTTGGAACTGAAAGACTTGCCGATCGGTAGACGGACAGACAAACAAGTGGACTGATCCAGATCTGCTTAACTGTATATATTTTTTCATTAATGTATCAAATTTGCTACTAGCAGCAGGCTTTTCTAATTTTGTGAATGTTACTCCAAATTATTCGACGGTAAGCTAGTGATCTATAGACGGACTAATAGAAGGAGAGATTGCAAATACCTGTCAGACTGGCCGAACGAAAATTACTGAAAAAGTGGACTACCAAACAAATGACTTCTCTAACAAGTAATATTCTTAAACTGTAGACATTAAATCGTGCTTACAGCAAATAAACAGCTGACTCACTTTATTGATCAACGGGGAAAGGATTGTCCGGAAGACTGGTGAAAGAAGGGACGGCAAATACTTTGAACAGTCAGACCTGCAGACGAACGGACGGCCAAATATTTGAGACAGACCTGCAAACGACAGATGGACAGACATATACGAGTAAGTGAAATAAAGAAAAAACAGACTGAACTGGCGGATACTTTGAAGAACTCAGATATTCTGTAGAGTTTTTTGTTAATGTAGCAAATTCACTATCAGCAGCAATTGTTTTCAATTGCGTGAACTATATTCCGATTTAGTTAGGTCGACAGACGTACTGATGGAAGAAATGCCTGCCAGACTTACGAAAAGATTCAAATTCAAAATTCAGATAAACCTATAAACAGGTAAATTATTAAAACATATCGTTGAAGGACTTGTCAAAGAAGTTCTGCAATTAAATCTCCATTAAACAACCGTAATTTTCTATCCTGTGAATGGAACTTCAAATTCTTGGCAGAAAAACAAGGGGTTGACAAATGGTCTAATAGAGGGAGGGACAGCGAATACCTGTCTGATCTGCAGAACGACACAAATTTAAATTATCAGACCTGCTGATGAAAGGACGGACGGCGAATACTTGTCAGAGCTACAGAATGACACAAATTAACGGATCGACAGTCGGACCTGCTTTATAAAAAAAAAAACAGAACCTACGGATACTCTGAAGGACTTCTCAAACAAGTTCTGTTCTAAAACGTAGCCATTTGGTAGTCATTTTAATCAAATCTCTATTAACAACAGACTCTTTCTATCGGGGTAGGAAACTATGATTTCTTGAACGGTATTCAAGTGATCGATTGCTGAAAATAAGTGAATTAATTTGAATAAGTTGAACTGAAAGACCCGGTGAATATAAATAAACTGACCCTCAGATCGACATACGGACCTATAAAAAGGAGTTGTTAAAGAAGTTCTGCAGAAATGTGGTCGTTGTTGCAATAAAGTTTCCATTAACAACAGAATTTTGATGTAGGGTGAAGAAACTACGATCTCTTAATCGACAGGTAAGGGATCTGCGGATAAAAAATTTAATTGAAGGACCTGCAGAACGTCCAAACCGATGGACTTACGAAAACCTGAACTGAAGGAAACTTTGAATATTTTGATAAGTTTTTCTTCAGCGACCCTCAAGAAGTATTCTTTTCCCCGATGATCGTTTACTACTGATGGAGATTTGTTCCAAACATGATAGCGGACCAATTATGGAAAAAGGTAGATGAGCCGAACAGACAATCTGATAGGAGATCAGCAAGACGATCAAAATAGAAGACACTCCTTCCCATTTTTCAATGAAGACGGGACAATCCATGAACGATCGCAGGATTCAGGACAGAATCTAAATACTTAATTGCAGAACCCTTCTAAAAAATTTACAAATGGCGTAAAGATCAATTGCAATGCGGACAAACAATAGGTCCTATGGGCAAATGAATGACTAAAAAGATGGACACTTATGTACAGATAATCACTGGAGGATTGAAAAGTAGCAAGAAATTTAAACTAGGTAAATGAATAACTGAGGGACGTTGACGAACTGAAAAACATGGCATCTCAATACAACTGCTGATATTTTGCTGTTACAGGTGACGAGTTGCTTTAATATCATCCACGTGATTTTATACTAATAGCAGAGTTTTTTTCTTTTGGCTGAATAATACCAAGATTTATCTACAATTCCAGTGTCCTAAAATATCATCTGCTCCGCAATCTTTTGATTTGGTTGATGTCAAAGGAATGCAGAGTCAGGTCGGAGTTAGATGGACATCCAGATAGCCATTATTTGCCATTCAATTGGACGAACATAGACAATTTGAAAAAACAGGTTCACAAATGGTTGGACAGACTCATGACCAATCAGTTACCTGTTAGAAAGACTAACAAAATGGAGAATACAAAAGTAGATGGAAGGACGGACCAACAGGACACATTATGGTCGGATCTATAGGACAAAGCCAGAATTTCACTAGAAGATATTCCTTGTTGAGTGATACAATTTTGTCATAATGCAAACATTTCTCTCCTTCCCTTCGCATACCAACCTATACTCACTTAATCCTAAGTGGGTTTAACGCAGTTCGTTACTGGCTGTTTTTTTTTTGTTTTGGGTAGGGGGTGGGCCTTTCATATCAAACTTATTTTATGCGTAGCTGAATTTGAAGAGTTATTTAGCAAACAAATTTCGCAAACAAAACTTACAACTGCTGCCAAATCTGGAATGTTATAACTTTTTATGGCTCTTCAGAAATACGTCAAACTTTTTTTAAAACTTTAATACTTCACAAATGTCAAGTAGCGTTGAAAAGGAATTTTTATAAGGAAACTTTTTTATTTGTATAGTAAAGAGTAAAACATACATATGTACATTAGGTTAGATATCCTAGAGAATTTATTCCTTTAATTCTTTAGAAAATTTAAGGTGGAATGGAATTATTGGTGGGACATGAGTTCGTATTCAAGGACGTTTAATTTACCAAAAGGCTGCAAGCCTATGACTAAAAACATAGTTTGGTGTAGGGCAGTTCTTCTCAAACGGCGGTTGCCTAGGAAGCCTTTTCGTAACTGCAAGGTAGATGTTAATTATTGAAAATTGCAAATTGATACAATACAGGGGAATTAAAGGAATTAGAGCAAAATATGTGAGAATGTGAGAATGTTTGCAAGGTTTGAAGGTAGGCTTCCTAGGGATTCTTTTCGCCACTCCCGGAGTAGACGTTGAGTTTTTAAAATGGAAATTTTGTAATACAGGGGAATTAAATAACTGAAAATGTGCGTTTAACATTTTTGCAGGGCCTCAAGGTAGCTGCAGAGCCTAAACAGCTGAGTGTATTACATGACCATCTCTATTGTTTAGTCATCATCTTTATTTTCATTTTATGCCATTTTTTCGTTATTAATTTTATAACGACTGTTTGCAACAAAAATTGCCTTAACTAAGCACTTTCCGTATCCATCGAATGTTCGCGTTCACCTACAGCTGTTTGGCCAAGCGAAACATTTCTGGAAACTGTTATAGCCCCAAGGCAGTCTTTTGTTTTTTTTTTGGCCAAGCAATGATGCAAATTAGAAAATTCCACTAGAATTTGGTCATAAATTTCGAAACTCCTTTTTTATGAACACAACACAACACGGCATGTCATGGCAAATGACAGTAGCTTTAGCAGCCAAACGACTCAATGCTGCCAGACCCGACAGACATCCTCCCCAAAACAAAACAAAGGTGCAGGAAAATTCATTTGGCTATTGACAATCGCCAACCAAAAAAAGTGCCATAAATTGCCAAATTCTCAAAGTTTTTGTTGCCGGCTGCTTTTATTCCCACTGATGATAACCACCACTTGGGCTGCGTTGCGGACACAACGAGCAAAGTGTAGTATAGTGTAGGAGACGGCAAGGAGGCACACAAAAAAAACCAGCGGAGAACGAAGAACAAAGCCATTAAACATTAAAACACTGATTCTTTTGTTCATTTTTTGGTTTACGACATTGAACTGAAATAGTCATCATTGTCAACGTTGGGGCGGCAGCCGCCGCGCCACTGCCACAAATGGTGATGGGGTGATGGGGATGGCAGACAGACAGACATAAAAGTGGAGCACATACCAAATATCATGAAGCTTAAGTGGGGTTGTCGCTGGCAAAGAGTCGACGTTGAGAAAGAGAGAGGAGAGGGCTATGCCTATTCAGACCTGCAAATAAATCAATATTGTTTTTAATTTCATGCCGTTGTTGGCAATTGCAGGGGTCACCACCAGCGGGGTTGAGGCCTTTATGGGGATTAATAGACAATGGTTCCCCACGTCCACCCCAGATTATGTTATACGATTGGCTAGATGTTCAGCGAAGCAATAAAAACAATAAGATTTTTGGAGAACTGGGTGAGAAATAACCTGTTGGTGACAAGTCAACAATGGTAGCAAGGCGGCGAGCAAATAATACCCGGGGATGGCAAAGGAAATATTTAAAAATTTAATTGATTTAAGTGATAATTCAGAGATATACAATTGTATTTAATAAAAAATATTACTGACAAGGCTATGGTTGGGGATTGTGAAGGGAAGGGAAGGGGGAAAAGGACCATTTAATAGTAATCTTATTTTAGGGGTTTAGGTTAGGGTGGCAGCCGGATTTACCGGCTCACATAGACCAATTGAGGTCCCTAGTGCTACCAAGGGTCCTGTTGCTCCTCATCGAATCCAACCTGTTTGATACACAAAGTTTCGACTACCGACTACTACAAAGGGCCGATTATCGAATAGTAGACAATCGGCATTCCAAAATACCAATAGCCAGATTCAAAGAGTCTGGTCCATTGTCCATTGATGGACATATGCTAGAGAGACGAAGAATTGTAGGATAGAATGGGAAAAATATATGTGGAAGTGCCGAAGACAGACAGACGGAAAAAAAATTGAGAAACATCATTCTGGAGAATTTTTTAATGATCGGAAGTAAAGTACAACTTCTATAGCGCTTTGTAACCAAATCAGGAGGAACATATATATGGAGCTTATATATAAATCTGAATCGATTTTCTCTGAATACTCATTCATGTAAAATAGAAACCTCTTTCTGTCGAATTTCGTACTGATCGGATATAAAATACAGTCTCTACAGCGCTTGAATGTCAAATCGGTGCTAACATATATATGGGGGCTATATCTAAATCTGAACCGATTTTCTCCAAATTTGGCAGTATTCCTTCATGTAATAAGAAACCTCTTTCTGCCGAATTTCGTACTGATTGGATATAAAATACAGTTTCTACAGCGCTTACATGTCAAATCGGGTGCAACATATATATGGGGGCTATATATAAATCTGAACCGATTTCCCCCAAATTTTGTATTGTATCTAAGAGTATCACGAGACTACTCTCTGTCAATTTTTGTACAAATCGGTTACAAAATGTTGCTTATACAGTGCATATATGCCAAATCGGAGGTACATATATATGGGAGCTATATGTAAATCTGAACCGCTTTTAACCAAATTCAATAGGGATCGTCCTTGGGCCTAAAAAAAGATATGTGCAAAGTCTCGTTGAGATCGGACCATAATTGCGACCTGTACTTTGATTACAAGAATACGTCTACAGACAGACGGACAGACAGACAGACGGACAGACAGACGGACATAGCTAAATCGACTCAGAAAGTGATTACAAGTCGATCGATATAATAAACAATGGGTCTATCTCTTCTCCTTTTGGGTGTTACAAACAAATGCACAAAGTCATAATACCCTGTACCACAGTGTGGTGTAGGGTATAAATATCAACAAGTTAGTAAGAATATGGAAAGGGAGAAGGGAAATATGCTAGCTGATGGTAGAACCTCTTCTAAGCATGTGAATTTATATTCGTCTAATAGTAGCCAACCGGAATTCCGAAGGACCAAAATACCGATGGAAAGGGATATCTGAGATCAAACGACGGATTGTCCGGCTACCAAGATGGTATATCGAGGGACCTACGGATATAGTTACCTGCGTATAAGAAGTTATATTCGTCAAGAGAGATTATCGAAATTATTGATTGACATATGCTAGACAGACGAAGAATTGAAGGATGGGATGTAACAAATATATGAGGAAGGGCCGACTTTCGAAAAGTAGGCAACAGGCATTCCGAAAGACCGACAAACAGGCGAAAGGAGATCTCTGAGAAGAATCAACAAGTCGGAAAGGATATGGCATGGGATTGTGAAGACAGTGGAAAGAAAAGGGACCTGCAGATGAAGGCAGTTACTCCTAACCTTGTGAGTTTAAATTCATCAATACAAACTATAATTGCAGAATAGGCCACAGGATGACCGACTATCGAATGGTAGGCAACCGGCAATCCGAAAGTCCAATAGACAGTCTCAAAGAGATCTCCGAGAAGAACCTACCGGTTGTCCGTCTATCACGATAGTATTTGGAGGGAGCTGCAGGTGTAAGTCAAGGCATATTAGAGAAGGCATTTATGGGCAGACGTCACACAGATAAAAAAGCGCAGAATAGGACAAATATAAGGAAGGGACGACTGTCGGATAGGAAGCAACAAGGATTATGAAAGACCATCATACAGTCAGAAAGACATTTCTGAGAAGAATCAACAAGTTGGTAAGGATATGGTAGGGGAATAGAAGGGTTAGAGACCTGCAGGATTAGGAATTATGTATGCTGAAGGAAGTTACTCCTATGCATGCGAGTTTCTATTCATCATTACAGAGTATAATTGCAGGATGGACCACGGAAGGGCCGGAATAGTAGTATGGAATAGTAGGCAGCCGACAGTCTGAAAGTCCAACAGGCAGGCGGTAAGAGGTTTCCGAGAAGAACCTACTGGTTATCCGTCTATCAAGATGATATATGGAGGGACCTGCAGGTGTAGATATAATGGACCTGCAGATGCACCTTCCGTACCTATGTATGTGAAGTTACATTCGTCAATGCAGATTAGAGATAGAATTGATGAACAGATGCCAGACAGATGATGAGTTGCAGGATGGAATGGGACAAATATGTATATGAGGAAGGGCCGATTGTCCAAAAGTAGGTAACCAGCATTCCGAAAGACCAACAGAGAGACGGAAAGAGACATCTGAGAAGAAACGACAGATTAATAGGGATATGAAAGGGGATTGTAAAAAGAAGAGAAAGGAACCTGCAGGTTTAGGAATAATGTTAGCTGAAGGCAGTTCTCATAAGCATGCGAGTTTATATTAATCAACACATATTATAATTGCTGGATGGGCCACGGAAGGGCCGACTATTGAATAGTAGGAAACTGGGTCAGCAGACATACGGAAAGAGATCTCTGAGAAGAGACGACAGGTTGTCCGTCTATCAAGATGGTATATGGAGGGACCTGCAGGTGTAGATATTATGGACCTGCATAAGTTAGGACCTGCATAGCGAAGTTATATTCGTCAATGCAGATTAGAGATAGAATTGATGAACAGATGCCAGACAGACAACGAGTTGCAGGTTGGGATGGCCGAACAATTCTTCAGAGAAATGATTGTCTGGAAGCGTCATGAAAGAAGGAACGGAGAATACCTTGAAAAGTCAGACCTGCATTACGACACGGACGTGCAATGGAATGCAAGACTTGCAGAACGAAAGATGGACAGACAAAATATAAGTGGGACTTTTTCTATTGGGCGATTGATACTTCAAGGAAAGGATTGGCATGGCAAATATTTTGAACAGCCAAACCTGCAGAACGTCTCGGACGGGCTAATAATTGGGACTGATAAACTTGCAGAACATCAGATGGGCAGACAAACACGTGGAATGAAGCAAAAAAATAAACGACGAATAATGAAAGATGAATGAACGGATGAAGAACTTAGATGCTCTTATAGTGTAGATATATTTTCGTTATTATCAGCAGTAAAATACCCGGATTTAATGGCCAGCAAAATAGGGATTGGCAGATGGACTGATAGAAGGAGAGCCTGCGAATATCTGTCAGACCTGCTGGACAATACAAATTAAAAGTAACTAACGGACCTGCAGATCTACAGACGCACCTATAAATAATGATAATATATTTCTGCACATATTTGAAAACATGGGGAAAATTGTCTTAATTTTTAGTGTGAAATATTAAAACTTTAAATATCTGGGATAAAATCTTTGAAACAGATAGTTTTTTTCATAGCTTAAAAAAGAATATTATATGTATTTCTCTACAAATTCTTGGGAAAATAGCTTTACATTGAAATATATTTCGCTACCATTTGAGTGCTTGAAAGTCCCTAAAAGTGTACCACAAAAATCAATGTAGCTCTTTTGATAGCATTACTAAACCAACTTAGCCCTTGAAATGTTTGTGCATTTGAGTTTTAATATCAAATAAAATACTATTCTGCATATCTCTGGAAGTTGAGCTTTCGATTGATATAAATCTTATGGCGTTTTGAGGCCAATTAAATAGGAAGGCTTTAGGATCTGCAGTGTTCTGCTTTGCTGAAATACATACATTTTTGAGTGTATAAAAGCGTTACCTTTTAGGCTAGTGTTGCAAAATACATTATTTGAATATTGTTACATAGTTGTGTGTTCACTCAGAAAAAAATTTTGGACATCTCAACTATATTCACAGAGCATACTGTAATGATTATAAAAAAAACATTAATTATTTCATTACGGAAATCATGAAAATGGCTGTCGTGACTATGTTATGATCACGACATGTAAAATTGATTGCTGTAAAAATATAACTATTGTTTTTAATAGCCCTTAATGTGATTGCGGTTAGTATAATTCTTCTCTGTTTATTTGAAACTATTTTTATTAGATTTCTTATCCAAAATTTCTCTATTTGAATATTTCGATTTATTTATTTATCGTTTTTTGTTTGCTTTTCTTTATATTCCAGGTGGTGATTTCGGGTGCATTATGTACAGTAGAAGATTATGTAATAATGTCACAGTGTGCACACAACAAAGCCATATATTTAGCTGCAGAAGGAACAGTCTCAGTGACAGATATCTCACAAACACGTAAGTTCTAAATCAGCCACAAAAATCCCATAAACATAGTAGAATTAAGTCTTAAAAGTAAAACATTAAATTTTCCAAGAAACGAAAAGAAAAAGAAGAGCTCAATTTACGGTCTGTTTTTCTCCGAGACGTTCAATAATAATAGACAGTCTTCTAGATGGTCATCATTAAACATCATTAGTTACACTCCAGCAAAACTGTTCTGTTGTGTTGGGTGTTCGTTGTTCAGAAAAAATGTTAATAGGCCTGGGAATTATAAACAAAATCGGTTATTTTATTTATGCATTTCGACGTGACACACATACGAAAATACATATTTTAAACTCTCAACTCAAAAATACCCAAATAGAAATTTTCATTTCCACACTCTATTTGTTGAATACATTAACACCCAGCGATGCGATGCAATGCGATGTGATGCATCAACATTGATGATTGAAGTTCGAGCTGGAGGGTCTAGCTCTCAGCGAACGATGAATGATGTAAAGCCCTTTAAAAAAATAAGTCAGTCCCAAAAATCATGTTAACCTGCTCTAGCATGTCGTCTAATGATCAAAAACCGTTAATCATCTTTGGGGGAAACAAAAATAATAATAAACTTCTCAGCTGAGAGAGGGGAAAAAAGTGAAAACTAAATAAATGAATGAATGAGTTCGACAGATAGACAGCAGGATGGTTGAGTGACAAGGGCTTTCTTTAAAGTCACAACTAAAATCTAATAATTGTGTCCAAGAAAGGCTTAAAAGGCTAGTGATGCAGATACTGGTAGTTAGACTAAAATAGGTAAAGATAATTCAGTTTTTTTTATTAAATATTAACGAACTAAGCGTCTGTTTTTTTTTAAATTCTGCACATTCTCGAAACAATTGATTTCCAGTGGTATACAATTTATTACTATTAAGTGGCAATAAAAGCCCTAAAAGTGTACCACAAAAGAGAATGTAGCGATTTTCTAAAAAGAATTGCTGTAATTTAGTTTCCTAAATACCAGTAGTACATCTTGTTTTAAATACCAAAAAATACTTTTCTGCACATCTTGGGAAAGTAAGTTTTCGATTAATATACCCTTCATTGTGGTTTGAGAACAATGAATCCCACAAAAGTGTACCACAAATTGAGGGTATTATTACAAAATGAAGGCTTTAAGGAACTAATATGGTAAAATACTACAAAATTCAAGAGCCAAGCTATTTTAATAAAATTATAATTTTATTCGACACATCTTCAGAGCCAAAGCTTTCGATTGATAAATATTTTGTTAGCCATGAGGGCATTAAAGACCACCCAAAAGTGTACCACAAAAATTAATGTAGGGCTTTTAGAAAAATAATCTGCCAAATTAGGTTTGCAATATTTTAGTGCATTTTATTTTAAATAGGAAATAAAATATTTTTCGGCTCATCACGGGAAAATAAGGTTTCAATTCATATAGATTTTATCACAGTTTAAGGACAATCTATCTCATAAAAGAGTACCACAAATGTATTCATTCATTATTACAAAATTAAATCTTTAAATCTACAAAATTGTAAAATACTAAACAATTTAATAACTAAGCCCTTTAGTATATAATATAATATGATACTGCACAACCTGGGAACAAAATCTTTCGATTGATATATAATTTGTAAGACTTGGAGACATTAAGGACCGCCAATGCGTACCACAAAATTTAATGCAGAACTTTTACAAAAATAATCTGCTAAGTTAGGTTTGCAAAATGTTACTGAATTTTACATTTTATATCAAAAACAAAGTTATTCTGTATATTTCGGGAAAATAATCTTTCGATTGATATACATTTTATTATAGTTTAAAGACAAGTTATCACATAAAAGTGTACCACAAATTGAGGTATTATTACACAATTAAGTTTTGAGGACTGTAAAATAAATACTACAAATATGAATTGCTAAACCATTTTTAATACAATTCTGTATGATTCTGCATATCATGGGCACAAAAACTTTAGATTGATATATAATTTTGATTGATTGATATATAATTTTTGGACTTGGTGAACTTGAACAACGCCAAAGTGTACCACAATATTTAATGCAGGGCTTTTACAAAAATAATTAGTCAATTAGGTTTCCAAAATGTTAGCGAATTTTAAATATCAAATAAAATATTTTTCTGCACATCTCGGGAAAATGAGCTTTCGATTGATAAAATCTTATCATAGTTCGAGGACACTAAAGTCAACATAAGCGTACCACAAATTGAAAGCAATATTTCAAAATTAAATTTTTAAGTAACTAAAATTTTTAAATACTACAAATTTTATTAGCTAAGCCCTTTTAATATAATTATAATATTAGTATGCACCTGCTAGAAGCAAAAGCTTTCGAGTGATATATAATTTGATAGCCTTGGTCGAATTTAAGACCCCCAAAAGTGTACCACAAAAATGTATGTAGGGCTGTTACAAAGATAACTAGACAAATTAGGTTTGCCAAATGTTAGTGCATTTTACATTTTATATGAAAAACAAAATTTCTCTGCACATGTCGGGAAAATGAGCTTTTGATTAATATGCATTTTATTATAGTTTAAGGACAATTTACCACATAAAAGTGTTCCACAAATTTAAGGCGATATTAAAATATGGAGACACCAAATTAAAAAAAAATACAAAACTAAGTAGTAAAACCCTTTTAATATAATTATAATATGATTCTGCACTTTCTCGGAACAAAATCTTTTGAGTTATATATAATTTGTTAGGGGCATTCATGATCGTCAAAGTGTACCACAAAATTAATACAGCGCATTCATTAATAATAATTTAGTGAATTGTTTTGACGAAATGTTTGTGCTCTTTAATTTAAATTTCAAATAAAATATTTGTCTGCATATCTCGGAGAAATTACCTTTAGATTGATATAAATCTTATCATAGTTTGAGCAAAATATAGCCTATAAAAGTGTACCACAAATTGGAGGCATTGTTCCAATATGAAAACTTTAAGACATTAAAATTGTAAAATGAAACAAAATTAAATATTAATTTAATAGCAAAGCCCTTTTTATATAATAGTGATATGATTCTGCACATACTGGGAATAGAAGCTTTCTAGTGACATATAAACAGTAAACCTTGGTAGAATTAAAATTCCCCTAATGTGTACCACATAAAAATGGTCCTATAGCACAGTCTTCCAGTTTAGTAATCGGGAGATTTGTAAAAAGTGTCCCAAAAACGAGCACTTTTATTGAAATTTAATTCTGTATATTTTCTGCACATCTTTGGAAAGAGAGTTTTCCATTGACATACATTTCACTAGCTGCTGACTACACTAAAGTCCCAAAAAGTGTACCACAAAAAACAAAACAATTTTTTTTTTATTTTTAGGCAATTTGATTCTGCCGCTCTGTGTAGGGGTTTTAATAAGCCTATACGTAATATGCTTTGGGACATCTTTAGAAAAATAGCTTTTAAGTGATATAGATTTTATGCCAATTTGAGGTTACTAAATTCGTCAAAAGTGTACC
The DNA here is from genome assembly GCA_963930755.1 of Eudasyphora cyanicolor. Classification (NCBI taxonomy): domain Eukaryota; kingdom Metazoa; phylum Arthropoda; class Insecta; order Diptera; family Muscidae; genus Eudasyphora; species Eudasyphora cyanicolor. The sequence goes on along the minus strand of OZ005738.1, from coordinate 9,204,022 downwards.
ACAAATTTGGAGTATTTTTAATATAACTGTTGAATAAATAGTAGTATCACAGAAAATCGTGTAGCATTTTATTAAACTATTATATAAAAAAATTGAATTTTTCTTTGAATACCAAAATAACACCTCTTGTTGGAAACCCTTTATATACATATTACGACTCTGCACATCTTTGGAAAAAGATCTTTCCTTGTGCAAACATTTTACTACGAATTGAGTACACTAAAGTTCCAAAAAGTGTACCACCAAAAGCATTTGCTTTTTTTTATTTTTAGGTAATTTGATTCTGCCGCACTGTGTAGAGTTTTCACTAAGCCTATGATATGCTTTGACACATCTATGGGAAAATAGCTTTCCAGTTCTATACCTTTTATGACCATTTCAGATTACTAAATATCCAAAAAGTGTACCACAAAATTTAGTTAGTATTTTTAATAATAATTTAAAAATTTTTGTAATAAATAGTACGACACAAAACTTTGTAGCTTTTAATTAAACTATTATATATTATTATAACCTGCAAAATTTACTAATGAATATTTTTCTGTACATCTTTGGAAAAGGAGCTTTCCCTTGGCAAACATTTTACCAAAAAAATGGGTACACTAAAGAGCCAAGAAGTATACCGCAATTTTTTTCTAAAATGTTTACTTATTTAAAGATGATTTGATTCTGCCGCACTGTGTAGGTTTTCTAATAAGCCGATGATGATTTGGCACATCTTTGTAAATATAGCTTTTCAGTTATGTATTATTTATGGCAATTTAAATTTACTAAATATACCAAAAGTGTACCACAAAATTTAGTTAGTATTTTTAATAAAAAAATTAATTCGGGTAGCGTTATAAATTCGGGTAGCGTTTTCATATATGTCTTATATATTATTATAAACTACAAAATTTTATTATGACTATTTTTCTGCACATCTTTGGTAAAGGGAGTTTCCATTGACATATATTTCACTAGTAATTGAGTACACTAAAGTCCTAAAAAGTGTACCACAAAAAAGCAATTCAACATTTTAATTATTTGTATGTAAGTGATGTGGTTCTGCCACACTGTATGGGGTATTTAGTAAGCCTATGATATGCTTTGGCACATCTTTGGAATAATAGCTTTTCAATAAAGTAGATTCGATAGCAATTTAGGGTTCTAAAATATTCCAAAAGTGTACCACAAAATGTAGATAGTATTTTATGACTTTTTGAGGAATGTTTAATAATTCTACACAGAGAGAACTACCCGTCACTTATATACAGACATTGCCTCAAATCTTGAAAATAAAGATTATGTGAAATAAAAAACAATTTAAAATGCTTTCCGGAAGGTTCTACAAAATAAAATTTAAGCGGTTCGATAGGTAAGTTGGATTGGTTTCGCTTTCCGTCATAGGCCCTGTTCTAACGCTGAGATATCTAGATACATAGTCTGAGTGAAAAAGACCATGTCACTACACCGTAGGTCTACACGCTGAAAAAAAATCGCTTCTGTAGTATATTGTCCCAAACATATTCGGCTTGAAACATATATATCTTTAGGATACACTCTAAACATATAATATTTGGTATACACAAAAATTATATATTTGGGAAGATTTTGTTCTAAACAAATCTTTGTTTACATCCCAATTTGTTTATTTTGGACTATTTTTTCCGAAACAAATATTTATTTTCATTTAAGTATTCAGAAAATATCAAAATTGTGTTAAATTTTTCAGTAATTCAAAGTTAATTTTTTCAAAAATTTTAACGTTTTAAAAATAAAAAATAATAATTGAAAAATAATAATAATTGAAATTTTTTCAAAAATTTTAACGTCTTAAAAATAAAAAATAATAATAATTGAAATCATATAATCTTGGATCGAAATATATACTTGGAGGATTGACAACCAATGATGGCTAGGAATACTCAGAAATTTTAAATGATTGGTTTAAAACATAAGTTATTGCTGCATTTGGTATCATAACTGGTAGGTTCAAACCAAAAAAAATAAAATTTAAATTGGAAAAATTCAACAAAAGTTTCGAAAATCTTTTTTAGATAAAATATATTTGGAGAAATTCCTAAACTATCGTTTTATTTGTATTTAAATAAATATTTTATTTGAGAAATTTAGTTTGCAAATATTATATGTTGTAACATATTAATATACGAGTTCCAAATATATTTTATTGATTTTCAAATAAAATTTATTTGCTCAGAAATATATAATATTTAAAAATTAGTGTTCCAAATATATTTTCTTTATATTCAAACATATCAAAAAAGGCGATTTTGCCCCGTGTACTAATAAGCTACTCGGTAGGCATGTTGGTAGGGATCCGGTCTACAAGAATGGGGGTCTCAGGTTCGATTCCTATGATAGGCTCTGTTCTAACACTACGAGATTTTTGGGGAATTTTTCATTATAAAAAATTCAACAAAAATTAGATTAGGTTAATGCCAAACTTCTTTTGGGTTACTTCCCATTTGAAAAATCGACCAGTATTGTAAGAATTTTCTGGATAATTTTTGGGACAGGTTTAAGAATTGTTTAAAGACCGCCGAAATATAAATTTACTTTATATTGTAATTGACATAAATAAATTTAAAATCACAAAATGTTCTAGAAAACCTTTTAATGCCTTTTAAGTCCCTTAATTTGCAACCTATTGTTTTTTTCGAAAATTCCAATCATCATCTGTTGCCCTTTGGAATCCTGAATAAAATCCATATCAAGAAACAATAAAATGACAAATTAAGGCGTATCCTAAATATAGTTACTCCTCTTAGGGGAGGACAGACAGACAGATGTCAGTCACAAAAATGTTAGCACAACTAAAGCAGAACGAAAATTAGAAAGCAACAGCTGTTTCATAAATAAAAATGGCAAATCAAGCAAAGCATATGCTCGACTGGCAATAAACCTCATATTATGCCACATATTAGACCACATTTTTATTTATTAGTAATAAAATTCAGGTATTTATTTTAAACGGCAAAAACGAGAGGGAGGGAAGCGGCGAGTGTCAGCCGAAAAGGGGAAGGACAGACACCAAAAAAGAGGGATGGGATTTACAGCAAATCCTAAAACACTCTAGCCATAAACCATAAAATGAGATTTGCCCTCATTCCAATAATTTCATAAAATTTACAATGTCCTGCTTCCTATTGTCTTTGTCGTGTTCCTACATCTACATGTTTATATATTATTTACGACAATTATGGCAATTAAATTCAACAACATAATAGATCCTTTTGTCTTTTAGGTATGTGCTGTTTGTGTAGATAGTCATAAATCTTCAAAAAGAGATTTACATTTTACAACATTTTCCGAAAAATTGTGTTAAAACTCACACCACCCTTATTTAAGCAAAAAAAATTAAAAGGTACACCACCACTTATCCTTCTATCACTACAATGAATGGTTGGTTGGTTGGGATATTCAAATGTTATTAGTGGCGGGGTAAAAAAAACAGGACTTGAAATGTGTGAAAGTGTGTAGATGAGTGCGAGTGCCTAGATGAGTGCAAGTGGCAATTGTAGGCGTTAAATTGACAAAGAGACTTTTCACACCAGACCTAAACGATTGAAGAAGAGACAGGGATTAAGCTCTTACCCTCTTTAGATGTGCCAAAATACACAAACAAATCCCGTTTGGGATGAGGTGAGCGGAAAGGAAAGGAAGCGGACACAATTTAATTACGGTATTTTACGTGGATTTATGACCATTGGCCGCCGCTTAGGCTTTGGCCTCAAGTACCGCACCTAATGTTATTGTTAAGCATTATAATTCCTGCATAATATTTTTGCACCTGTAGTCTCTTCTCAGTCTCAAGAGGTTCAGAGTCTTAATTAAGCAAAAAAAACACAGACACACATAGGAAGAGGAAAAGGAAGAGACTTAGTAGAGGTCCTCTCTCACACATTCACACACCGGACAAATATGCATAATCATAGAGATCTAAGGAAAACAATGAGAGTAAAGCCGCCAATACCGTGTTAGAATGTAAGTCTTATTGTGAGAGTGAGAGAAAGAGAAGGGGGCTTTATTAAAGGTAAAAATAACGGTTGATGTTGTGTGCTGTTATATGAACGTATTAGGTGGCAGTCGGAGAGTGTATATGAATGTTTAAGGAAAACGGAAACAAAAGCAAAAAGGCCGCCTGTATTGTAGTTGTTGGTAAGTATGTATGTATTTATAAACGAGTATTTGTTGCTTTTTATTTAAACCGTTAGCTAAATGTTAGTGTGATGCATCAGCAACATTTTAAAGGTATCCTTAGGCCTTAGTACTCGTACATAGATGTGTATGTGAGTTTGCGATTGTATATTGGTCCCTTAGCTCGTGCTAAATTTTAAATGCCAAACAATAGGCGTTTTAGTCGCATTAATAGCCGAACAACAACAGCAACAACAGCGGCAGCATGTCGAGGCATGCCATATTATCCGCTTAAAATGTCCATAGCAAGACAAGTTGGCAAGGATGAGGTCAGCATAAATTTCAAATGAATTGCAGATGTCTATAAAAGCAGCTGTTTCTGCTCTTGGCTGTTGTTGCCGCTGCTGATGTGTTGGTGGTCGACTGATGTTGTGATGCTGCTTCTTCTTCCTTTTTTCTATAGTTACGTTTACGGATTTTTGTGTTAAGTCACACAGTGGAGGAATTTAGGGATTTTTTTTAGAAAATTTAAACAAAAAAGCAATTTTGGAAAATCACTTTTCTCCACAATAAAATTTTGAAAAACAGTCTTTAGAAAAAAATGTCCACGATTTAACTAAATAGTGCCAAAAACATAACCTTTTGGAAAATAAGCTCTACAAATAAGAACCAACCATTTGGCCAAAGGTTTTCGCAAAATTTTTGTTAATAAAAACAAAAAAATAATATAGAAAGGTACGCCTACTCTGGGTGTTTGTAGAGTCAGGCCAATAACATTCGCAGGGCATAATTTTGAAGCTATAAAAATATTCATATTATTTCTTGAGCAGAGTTTATTTTTCTGGCAACACGGCTGGGTTGTTTTCATACCTCGCCTGTCATCACAGATCTTCGGATCTTGATGCGGACACAATCTCTCGCTTCCTCTTCCTTTCAAAACCGGTGAAAGGCAATCATGTTAGAGTATTAAGAAATCCCGACGTCAAGCCTAGCGAAGCGCCCCGATCCTCATTTTCGTATAGAGGAACTTCAAATAAGAAGAAATATTAAGGGAGCGTTATCTATATCTCGCTTAGTTATTGAGTTATCGGACGTTAAAATTTGAAAATTATATTTTTCCCTGGGCTAAGGGCTAAAATTCGACAACTCGAAAATAATCGACAATTTTGAACTTTTTAATTATCGTTAACTGTCTTAGTAATCGATAAATTCCACAGCTAATTTATCACTTTTTTATCCCAATGATCTCAATGGGCTCAAAATCGACAATTAGATGGAAAAAATCGAAAAAGAAATTGAAATAGAAGAAAAATCGAAAAACTATTAGTTTTATAGTTATCGATAAATTTAACAGTAATTTTTCGCTTTTTTCATTCAAATGAACACAAAATAATAAAAACTATAAGTAAATCGACTTTTTTAATATTCGATAACTAAGTTGTTTATCGATAATTTTTCTTATTTTTCTGTTTTTTTTTCATATTGAGCTGATTTTACAAAAAAAATCAATATTTTTCGATTGAGAAGAAAAAATAGAAAATATATCGATGACTTTCAACTGTTTTAGTTATCGATAATTTTACAATAAAATGAAATTTTTTCGATTCAGAAGAAAAAATTTAAGACAAATCGATAACTTTAAACTTTTTTAGATATCGATATGTGTATTTTTAATCGATAAATTACATAGTTTTTTACGCTTTTTTCATTAAAAAAAATCATAATTATAAATAAAACAAAAATACAAATTGTTTTAAATAAACAAAAATATTTTTTCCAATTTCGATAACTAAGGTACATATTGATCGAAAAATTTAAGTTTATTTTTCCAGTTTTTTATTCTTTTTTGGCGTCCGATAACTTAGCGAGATATCGATATAATTCTAGGGTCCTCCAAAAAATTAATTTCTAAAAATAGAGGAAAATAATCGAAAACAAATCGATAACTATTTTAATTATCGTTTTTTTACAGTTATATATAACTGTCTTAGTAATCGAAATCTTCCGTAGATATTTTTTCGCTTTCAATTAAACTCAAAATAAGAAAAAAAAAGGATAAGAAATCGTGTGTTTGAAATTTTAATTTCGATAACTAGGGTATCTATCGAAAATGTTTACTTTTTTATTTATTTATTATTTATTTATTTATTAATATGTATTACAATACAAAGTAAATTTATATTGTATTTTACGGTCCAAGGAAAAGCCGGTTACAAAGACCATGTGGCTAGATTGTTGAAGCCTCTGGTGGGAATCGAGCCCACGACTTATCTACCAGGGCGCTCTAACTTTTTTATATTGACCTCATTTTACCAAAAATTCAATATTTTTCTGATTTTTTAAACTTTAAAGCCCGACAACTCAATAACTAAGCAACATACCGAAATAATATGCAGCTTAATTTTAAGGTTATCCAACAAATCCGACAATTCCTCTGGTGGGAATCGAGCCCACGACTTATCTACCAGGGCGCTCTAACTTTTTTATATTGACCTCATTTTACCAAAAATTCAATATTTTTCTGATTTTTTAAACTTTAAAGCCCGACAACTCAATAACTAAGCAACATACCGAAATAATATGCAGCTTAATTTCAAGGTTATCCAACAAATCCGACAATTAAAAGAAAATGTCTAAGTAATCGAAATTATTTGTTTCCTTGTTTTCATTGAAATTAACTCAAAATAATAAAAAAGCCTAAAAAAGTGTGTTTTATATCAATATATCGATAACTAAGGTATTTATCGAAAATTTATATTAAACTAAAATAACTAATAAATTTACAAAAAAAAATGCAACATTTTCAATTTATTGCATTTTTTTTGTAAAATTCATTTCATCCTATCCTTTTGGTGAAAAGAAAAACTGATACATTTTAGAATCTCTTACTCTATTCTTTGGGTTGATGAGGGAGTTGGACGTTTTTCATTGTAAAAATCTAATATTTTTACCTAAGAGCAATAGTAATTGGAAGAATAGGCGTTTGAAGTAATGTAATCCTGCATTATCTTGCAGTTATTGAAGTGTAGAACAATTTGTAAATTTACGAAAAGTTATAGAACTTTTAAAAAAATTTCCTTTTAAAGACTATTTTGGCTATTCGAAATTGACTATATAAAATAATAATATCATCAAAATTTACTTACCGATTTTTTCTTCGTTACGATGTACAGCAATCTGAAAAAGAATTAGAGAAAAAAGTTACAACATATAAAAAATGTGTGAAAACTTACTATATATTTTTGGCACTGTTAGTGGGGCTCTGATTGACTCTGACATATTTTGTAAACTAAGTTTAGAGCATTTTTGGGTCACAAAGCTCTCTTAAAATGGCGACGACATTGTATCGGTCTACGACATAAAATTTATCCTACTTACTTTAGATGTCCTACTACTGTTAAAATATCCTACTTACAAGCCTAATTAAAACCTACCCTAATATGCCGAATCTTATAAGAGTATATATGTAGAGCGACATTGTATTGTATCGTTCTACGAACTAAAGACAAATTAATATCTAACTAATTAAAAGCATATCTATCTATCCAACTAAATAAAAAGCCTAATTATAACCTATTCTAAAAGGCATTTCTTTATATAGGGTATATTTTAAATCTTGGATAATTATTTTCAGTGAAAGGTTTGAAAAATATGACTCTAGAGTGTCAGAAGTAGGCACCTCTAATTGAGGCCCGATCAAAGCTTGGACCAATGTAACTATTTTACTAGGGATGGTCTAAGCTTAGAATCTGTAAACATAAAATTCTTAGGTTCGTTTATTAGTCGTCGATAATCTCCAAAATGGGTCAATCGATTAACGTCATATCTGCAGAATATTCTCGCCTATACACCTGTGAGTAAGGTTCTTAAGTAGGTATGACCAAATTCTTCGTTTACATTCCTTTATTAGTCATCGATGATCTCCAAAACGGCTGAATCATATACCCAGAACATACAAGTCTCTTTAGCCGGGAATAAGGTTCGTAGGTAGGTGGGGCCTAATTCTTCATTTAGGTTCGTTTGTTAGTCGTCAATGATCTCCAAAATAGCTGAATCGATTAACGTCAAATCTGATGAATATTCTCGTCTATACAGCCGAGAGTAGGGTCCTTAAGTAGGTATCCCCAAATTCTTCGTTTATGTTCGTTTGTTACACATTGATGAACTCCAAAACGGCTGAATCGAATAATGTCATATACGCAGAACATACTGGTCTCTTCAGCCGGGAATAAGGTTCTATGGTAGGTATGACCAAATTCTTTGTATGAGTTCGTTTATAAGTCGTCGAAGATCTCCAAAATGGCTGAATCAATTAACGTCATATCTGCAGAATATTCTCGTCTATATAGCCAAGAGTGTGATTCTTGAGTAGGTATGCCCAAATTCTTCGTTTAGGATCGTTTATTAGTCGCAAATGCTGCTACTAAACTGCTGAATCGATTAATGTCATATTTGTAGAAAATACTCGTCTATCTAGCCAGGAGGTAGGTTCTTACGTAGGTAGGGCCAAATTCTTCGTTTATATTTGAAACACATTCATAATATTAGTTGGTATTTTGTCAAATAGTTGTCAATACTGTTGATTTTAGACAGGTTTTATACTCGTATACACAATGAACAAGTTATCTACAGCATAGGAGACGTAAACGGCTTATATACAAGGACTCGATGAAACCATAAACCGATGATTCCCTTTATTTAAGATCTCCTTTTATTAAGGACGTTCTTACCAAAAATTAAGCCTCTTTGTCAAATTTCATCAAGATCGATTAATATTTGGGACCTATACTCTGATTAAACTTGTTAATAAAATCCCCCCACTATGTTGGACGACTCTGCTCTTTTTGGCTGACTATGACTTGTGTTTCATATCCAACCAAGACTACAACAAACGCTGCCAGCTAAAAACAGAAGCAATTAAGTTTGAAGGTCATTTCGAGTATACTAAGTATGTTTTCTTTGGCTGGATGGGCCGATTGTTCAGTTAAACATTGCAAATGGAAGGACCAAATGAGGTTGGCCTTTTTGTTGTTGCTGTTGTTGGTTTCTCTTTTGCTGTCCTGGCGCTGGTGGTAGCAGACAAAGTCTGTCTAGAAGGCACGTAGTGTATATACTAAGGGTAGCACAGACGGACGGTTGGATACTCGTACGTGCAACACCATCAGCCGCCGCCGCCACTTTCTTGGCAATTTAAACATGAAAAGGCCGAAAAATATCTTCAAAATACGGGTGTTTAGGCGACTAATATACGTTTTGTGTTTTCTGGAAATTATTAGAGTGCATTAGTACAAATGTTCTGTATCTAATGTACTATGATTCGGCTCAATTGAAGCTAATCAAGCGTTTTTTCGGAAATTAATTAGGTTCCCCCATACGAGGGATACAGAGGCAAAGGGAAATTCGTCGCAACTAATTTCTACAATAACTATAAAATGTTAATTAAAGAATTCGCCTTTATTGAGGGAAAATATTTTTTGTTTATTAAGGATTTCAATTTCAACGGTCATTAAGAATTGAGCGAAGTTTGAAGGGGAAATGTATTTATTTATTAGTTAGTTATTTAATAATGTTGTCAATATTTCATAATCAATGAAAAAATACATGGGTGAAATTTTAATATTTATATGAAGAAACGGAAGTTTGGGCCTTTTGACCACTATAAACTACATGACAAAAAAGGTTAAGGCTAATAATTGTCCTTGGTGTAAAGGGGGCAATAGGGATTTATGCTGGTGCTAAGCATTTTGTTCTCACCCTTCAGAAAAGCTATAATAAATTCTCCGAATTCAACTGGCAATTTTTAAAGCAATTTTCAATTAAACTAAATTGCCTAGATCTTTCCTTAGCATTTTAATTTCTTTGCCATTATTCTTGTTCTTTTCCTCAAGGCTCAATAGATTTTATTTCCAGCACGTGTGGCACGAAGTGGTCACGTTTTCTCAATGACTTAGCTTTGATTGAAATTTTATAGTCAATTGTGAGTAAAGGCAGGCAGTACCAGTTTCCCGCTAATATTGCTGAGAAAAATAAAAAGACTCACAGAATTATAAAAACAAAATAGACAATTGAACGGAAGCATAGACATGATGCCGAAATAATAAAATTTAAGTGCCAAATGTTTTTAAATTTTGATTTAGAGTTTATAGTGACATCGAATTATAACAAATTAGATATCACAGAAAAGGTATTGTCCCAAGGGTGTGAAGAAGGGTAACATTTTTAATTAAAAACCAATGTTTTATTTTAAAATCATCTCACATATTTTTTTTTGGAAATTTTCTAATCTTTCTTGGACCTGCCAAATGGGGAAATATGGCAAGCATTTTTTTCATAAACTGTAATATATTATTCTTACACTTTATTATTTTATAGTTGTTGAGAAACTACTTTTTTAGCTATGTTTTATAAATCAAATAGATAATATAGTAGGAAATATTCTCTGTTTGATTTATAAATCCTAGAAATTATATTTAAAAGCCCTAAAAAGATTTTTGTGGTACAGTTTTAGTGTTTTTAGTTAATTCCAATTATTATAAAATATGTATCACTGGAAAGCTATTGTTCCAAGGAAGTGCAGAGCTGCCAAATTCCTTAACATAAAATTTTCGTTTGCTTTTATTTCGGTCTTTAAATCGATATTGATTTGTAGGATATTCTCCTGGCTTTAGACCATCTTTGCCACTATTATGTATTATAGAATGCAAGATTTTTTAAAAACATTGAAGCAACTACAATTACTTGACTGTTCAGATCCCCGTATAGCTATTTCACATATAATATATGTACATATATGGCAGGATTTTTTTCTAGTATTACTTAAAACGTATTTTTCGTTCTATTATTTCTTTAGTCGACGAAATACTATTTATATCGCTTAAATACGCCCTACAACTACATTTTCTATTTTTAGGTGACTTCTAAAACCAATTTTGTCCCTAACAAGATTTTTGTGGTATAGTTTTAGAGTTTATAGTTATATCGAATTATTTTAAAATAAATACCACTGCAAGCTTTTGTCACAAAGGTGTGCAGAACTGCTATTATATATATATAAAAACACCTCACAGACTTTGTGGGATAATTCGTTGTATGTGTTTCCTGGACCTGCCAAGATATGGCTGGATTTTTTTAATTATATTGGGCAAAATATTTATATTATTATACATTATTATTTTTTTAGTTGATTAAAATTATTTATATCATCTATCTATGACTTCTACTATATTCCCTATTTGTTTGAGGCTCCTAAAGCTCCAATTACGTGTCATTAAAAGCCCTGCAAAATTTGTGTGGTACAGTTTTAGAGTTTTTAGTTTCCTCGAATTATAATAATATATATACCACTGGAAAGCTATTGTCCCAAGAGTGCGCAGAGTAATAATATTTTATAGTAAAAGCACCCCATAAAATTTTTGTGGGAAAATTGTCTATTTATTTCTTGGATCTGCCCAAGAAAATATTGCAGTTTTTGCTTTTTCAAAAATTATGTAAAATATATTTTACACTTTACTATTTCTTTCTTTATAGTATTTAATCACACCTTCTAACAATGTTTCCTACTTTTTATGACTTCTGACACATATTACGTATCATTAAAGGTTCTACAAATATATTTGTGGTACAATTTTAGGGTCCTTTGTTACCTCAAATTGTTATAAAATTTATATCACAGGAAAGCTTTTGTTCTAATGATGTGCAGAGCTATAATGTTTTGTATTAAAAACACCTAACAAGTTTTTGTGGGAAAATTCAGTTTGTTTCTCCCTGGTCCTGCTTAATGACGAACATAAAAAATATATGGCAGGATGTTCTTTTTTTTCATGTACATACAACGTAAAATTTATTGTAATCTTTATTATTTCTTTCGTCGACGAAACGCTTAATTAATTCAATTACGTCCACCAACTACATTTTCTATTTTTTAGTGATTTCTAAAGCCTACTTTGTATCGTTACAGGCCTAACAAATTTTTTTGTGGTACAGCTTTAGTTTTTCTAGTTAAATTAAATTATAATAAAATATATATCACTGGAATGGTATTGTCCAGGGGGTGTGCAGGACTATTATGTTTTATATTAAAAACACTCCACAAACTTTTTGTGGGAAAATTCTGTGTGTGTATATCCTGGACCAGCCAAATGACTTAAAATAACAAATAAGAAAGTTTCAGTCGGGTAAACCGACTAAGGTATACCCTCACTTTGTGAGTAATGTAATATTGAATTTTACTCGAATTATTCTGTCAATTTGTGTGGGAGGTACCAGAAGGGGTTTATCAAATACACCTTTTTTTGCTGAACATTAGATACTTAAAATTCATTGCACTGTGCCGAATTATTAACATTTATGTGCACTGGTATAAACGTTATGAGACATTAAATTGTGGTATGATTTGGGCATTTTGTGTGGGAGGTACAAAGAGGGGCGTGGCAATAACTCCCATTTTTCACAGGGCTATAGACACTATAAAAACATTACACTGTACACAATTTCAAGTATTTTTATACACTGGTTTTAATGTTATAAGCTGTTAACTTTTGGTGCAAAAAGGTACCTTTGTGTGGGAGGTACCAAAAGGGGCGTGACAACAACACCCATTTTTCCCTGGACTGTAGGCAATATAAAAGCATAATACTGTACAAAATTTCAAGTATTTTTATACACTGTTATTAATGTTATAAGCTGTTAACTTTTGGTGCAAAATGTTGCATTTGTGTGGGAGGTACCAAAAGGGACGTGGCGACTTCGCCCATTTTTCTCGAGTTGATAACGACTAATAAGCTAATACTATGTGTGGAGTTTCAAAAGATTCGAATAAGTAGTATAGCAGTTATTAAAGAATCAATATTTCACAACATTTTAACCCTTTGTGGGGGAGGTACTAGAAGGAGTGGAACAATATAGCCCATCTTCGAACTTAGCCGGAGATAGAAAAAAATATTACCACATACCAAATTTGAGGTCAATCGGTTACTCCTTTCGAGAGTTATCGTGCGCACCAGCCAGCAGACAGACAGACAGACAGACAGACGGACGGACATTGATCATTCGACTTAAAATGACCCAAAACGGATTTCCTCCGAACATACTTGGGGTCTTAGGTCACTCCTTCGACGTGTTACACTTTTTTCCGTAGCAAATGATATATACCCTCGTCACACTAAAGTGAGGGTATAAAGAAGATATGACATGTTTTTTAATATATGTAAATATAATACCTATAAGGTTGCTCCCAGATATGTTTTTTATGACATAGAGACCACATTTTCCAGTCCGTGTTTTATTTCTACTAAATTCGAAGCGTTTTAGCGGGAGTTGACTGTTTTTCATACATATGAGAATAGAACCGAGTAAATTGCCCGTAGCCGAGAGCTGTGCGTTGGTAGAGCATTTGCTGCTTTCTAAAAAATACAACACTCTCAATAACAATGATATTCAACCGATATGTTTCCTTATCTCTCCCTTTATCACAACAGTTCACTGTGTATGAAAACAACCATACATTCTCTAAACTTAGCAATAACTTCCCTATTGTTAGCTAGTAATCTCACAGAACCGAGTAAATTTTCCTCAGATGAGAGCTATGCCGCAAAGTAGAGCCTTTGCTGCATTCTAGAAAAATAAAACGCACTCAATAACAGTGATATTTCAATTGATGTTATGTTATCTATCCCTCTATGTCGCTACAGTCCACACTGCGTATGCAAACAACCATACATTCTCTAAGAAAATTAATCCCAACAATTCACCTCAATACAGCTGAGTTTATGTGTGTGTGTGTTTTTCATAAACTGACTGCTGATGAGATGATGAATAAATAGTTTAAACGCCAAATTTGTTTTCTTTATTTAAGGCTTTTCATTGTTTATATTTTTTATGTTTTTTGTTGTATTATTATTAGGAGTATTTATGTTTTATTTTTCTTTACTTTAAAGTTTAAATTTTTGCCTCGTTTTCCCGGTGTGTTGTTTTTACCGTAAAAATAAATGCTGGGCAAATCTTTCATATGATGATTGAGTTGAGTTTTGTTGGGTGAGATTACATTCACCTTTTTCCCCCTTTTGAGGCATGAGTTGGGTGAGTTTATACGAGTGTATGTTTGTATGACCCTACGTGCAAGTACTACTTGTTTGTCTGTCCTTTATGTTATTGATTTATTTGAAGTGGCTCTGAGAGTTGCAGCAGCAGCATCAGCTAGCCGCTATATGTTATGCGGTGTTGCAAAGAGGAATTCTTTTGTTCAAGGGTTTTTGGCTTCCTCAGGTTACTTACTACTCACCACTCTCTTAAGCGGTATTGTTATGGAAAACTGCAGTGGCAGCAGCAGCAGCCGAGACACATCACCAACAATTGATGCACTTCAGTTCAAAGGCCCAGAGAGATACATCACATTACAATGCATTGCATTGCTTGGCATTACTTAACCGTTGTGCGAGCATAACTTCTCTTCATCAATAGTCCAGAAAAAAATGACTTTCCTCTTGAGTAGGAAAATCGAAACAATGATGTTTTTATGACGTTTTGTTATTGTTTTTGGTTTTTTTATTTGGTAGGAGCCGCTCCAAACGAGAGAAGCCATGAATCAATGATGATGGCGGTTTTCAAATGATGAACAAACAATTAAGAGGTTAATCATAACGAACTTGAATGTTATGTTCTGTTCTGTTCTGTTTTATTCTGTTCAATTCGGTTCTGTTCGTTTCGCTTTATGTTTCTTTTGTGGGCACACACAATTTAAAGACTGTAATTAAATTAAAATGCCGAAAAACAATCACTGATGAGGGAGAATGAATAAAAATATACACAAACACACATTGGGGATTCACAGGGAAAGAAAAAGAAGAGGCCAACGAAGTTGTTGTTTTTTTTTTGTGTTGTTGAAGATGATGATGTTAGAACGGCAGCAAATACGATTTTTTAATGTAGAAAATTCCTAAGAAAATTCTTTAAAATTCTTGGTAGTTATAAAAGAAATCACTTTAAATTAAGTAGAGTCAGCCTCCATTATCATCAGCATTAAATATGGCCAGAAATACAACGAAACTATTTGGAGCAAATTTAGTGTAGATTACAATACATTCTGACGTCTCCTAACGTTAGTTTTGAAATCCAAATTGGGCAGAACATAGGGCTGAGATTTTAAGTGATAATAAAATGATTTGTTCTCCCTCTCTCTGCTCTGATTTTGAAAATCAAAGGCTGAGTATTTTTAATATTGATTTTTTTAATGGAAAAAATTATATACAAAAAATTATAATTTTTTCTATATAAATTTTTGTTTAATTTAGATTTCAAATTTTATATTTTTTTTTTAATAAAATTTTTTCCATTACAAAAATCAATATTAAAAATTCTCAACCTTTGAATTTCAAAATCAGAGCAGAGAGAGAACAAAATCATTATTAATGGAGGTAGGAGTGTTTCGTTTACATTTTTGGAAAAATATTTATATCAGCAATTTTTATGGACTTCGAAATATTAAAAATTTGCCTGAAATGTCGCTTTGTTTTTACGAAAAGGAAAGGACGTAACAGACATTTTAAAAATTGCGTTTTTTTACACATTCCACTAAAATGTCAGGGTTTTCTATCAGAATATGCAAAAAAGTGATTTGGGATAATGTCAGTTACACCAATTCTGAATGAAGTAAATGATGTGGAAATAGTTACCCTGAGGGAAAATAAGTGTGAATTTATTGGAATGGACTGATCCCCATATTGGTTAAAAGAGGATCCCTTTAGGTTTATAACAAAAACATGATAGGCCCCATAATTCTTGAAGAGTTAGTAATTGATTTTCCCTAAGACGTCAATAAGATAATTGGATTGGGATTTTTGAATGGGAGCTACTCTAACATATGAAGCTATGATGGATATTGTTTGTATGTATGAAATGTTTTAAGAGAAATTAATCTCAAATCATCAAATTCCAGAAAATTGTTTTTCTGTATTTCTTATCATAATCTACTTTTAGCTCAATGCACTTTTTCCATCGCTTTCAGTAACTTTTTCCGCCGAGCCATTTTTTCAAGTTTGGAAACAAAAAATAATCACAGGGAGTTTAATCTGGCAAATAAGGTGTGTGCTGAAGCAATTCGAACTTAAATTCATTGATTTTGGCCATCGCAATAGTGGACGTGTGAACTGGTGCAATGTCTTGATTGTGAGCAAACGCCGCACCCATCTTGCATCAACAAATTTTCCGCGACGCCTTGAAACTTAAAACATATATTTTAGAAAGGAATTTTTTGTTCAAACTACTACCGCCATCTATATATCAGGTTGGCTAGTTTTGGTACCGCTCTCGTATTAAAATTACAATTCATTGTACAAAATGTTTGATAGAAATATAACAAAATTAATAAAGCTTCAACAAAATTGCTTGAACAATTTAAAAGAAAAAATATAGAAAAAATATATTTGAGAGCGACCTCTACTGGGAAGCTATATCAAAACATAGAATTTTATTAGAAATAAAATACAATCTGCAAAGTGCAAAGTATCATCCAAATTGCTATGGATATGTGGATGTTATGGCTTGAGAGCGAACTCTAGAGGGGGATCTACATAAAAGTACAGACCAAATACATATATAACGGGGTTTACAATAACGTTGATATGATTTTGAAGTGACGTTTCGGCCATTTGTAATATGTCACGATCTGTCATTTGTTTTTCATTGTATTCAGTAGTGTTTACAATTTCATCATGGAGAGATATACGCAAGAACAACGTTTATAAATTATTCAGTTTTATTATCAAAATAATTGTTCTCCAATTGCAACTTTTCGTGCGGGAAGTCCATTTTTTTAGATCCAAAAAAACACTTTTTAGTCGACCTACGACCTTGGCACTCAAGAGCAATATTTGAGCACTCATTAAGAGCTATCTTTTTACCATTGACCGATTCCCGATCCGACGTGCCGTTAAGGAGCTAGAGCAAATATAATCTTTCCGTTCACATTTGAAAATGACGATAAGTCCATTTTTTTAAAATCAAAAAATCACTTTCCAGTCGGCCTACGACCTTGGCACCCATGAGCAATATTTTAGCTCTCGTTAAGAGCTATCTTTTTTGCCATTGACCGATTCCCGATTCGACGTACCGTTAAGGAGATATACAGCAAAAATAAACTTTCCGTTCACATTTGAAAAAGATGCAAAGTCCATTTTGTTAAAAAATCCAAAAAAACACTTTCCAGTCGACCTACGACCTTGACAACCATGAGCAATATTTTAGCTCTCGTTAAGAGCTATCAATTTGCCATTGACCGATTGTGGCTACGTGCCACACAGCAAATGAAACAATTGAATTGTTGCGAGAAAAGTTTGGAGATTGGATTATTTCAAGAAATTGTGATATTGAATGGCCTCCAAGAACTTGTGATTTAACACCATAAGACTATTTCTTGTGGTGTTATTTGAAGTCATTGGTCTTTCGAAATAAACCAGACTCTCTTCAAGCTTTACAAGTCAATATTGAACGTGCCATTCATGATATACGACTTGATTTAGTGGAAAAAGAGCTCGAAAATTGGGTTCATTGAATTCGTTCCTGCAAAAGAAGTCGTCGAGGCCAATTGAATGAGGTTTTATTTAGAATTTAATTGTATCGATTGTACTTCACATTAAATAAAAAAATTTTGAATTTCCTTAACAATAAGCGTGTTTTTTCAAAAAAATTGTAGTAATATTTCAAGGTGCTACAAACAGAATGAAAATGTTAGTATATCCCCATCCTATGATAGGGGTTTCAATTGTAGTTTTTGTTTTATACTGAGTCAGAAAAATTAATTTTTTATGTTAATTGACATCATTATCAACTTTGTACAAAATACTATGAATAATAAAAGATAATGTAATAATTTTGTTTATAGCTTAAGGTCACAAGAATAAAAAAGGAATAAAAAGGCTGACGTTCGTTGCCTATTATTAAAGTGACATGGAAACGGATACTTAATTGTATAATTATGTATATGGCAGAAAAAAAATAATCTTTTAAATTTGTATACAATGTAAAATAATAAGCATTTTGCTATAATCTTTTAAGTTATTTTGTTCGGTAATTGCCTTTTTCTGCTGCCGCTGTAGTTGCTGCTGAAAAGGCTACACGTGCCGTTCCATTCAAAAAAGAAACACGGACAACAAGGAAACGGATATCATCAATGCAATAAATGATATTAAAAATGTTGGAGCATTTTAATAATAAAATTGCTCAATATGCATCAGTTCGCTCAATATCTTTTTTTAGGGGGAAATAAATAAAAGAAAAAGTAAAACTTTTGCTAAAGGTTGTTTCTTTGAAGTTTGGTGGTAACTCTCTTTATTTATTAAAAGTCTTTGATGTTAAGATTTTGGCGTTTTAATGTTGACGATTCCCCTTATCTTCAGCGGCCATAGAAGGGCTAACTCTTCAAAAGGCCAGGAGAATGTATCCCAAATCTCAATACATTTTATCAGACATAAAAAAAAATGTTTGATATGCGTCGGTGTGCGCCATTTATGTTAGTAGCCACTGTAAAAGCAACAAAAAAGAACAACAACGGTAGCTTCAACAGCAGCAGCAACAGCAAAACGAGCTGCTGAGGTTGCTCTATTGCAGTTTGCTTACTTACAGAGTTGTTGTTGATCGATTTTGTTGTTGAACACAAATGAGATACTCATCTAAATCGAAAGCCAAGAATAACAACAACAAGCACTCTTCAATAAAGACTACCGCCAACTTATGGAAAACATACAAACAAACAAACAGCAACAACAACACGCAGGACTGATGGATGGATGGAGAAGAAAAACTCTACTAAACTCTTCATTCAATATGCATGACATATATAAACATACACATATCATAGTCATCATCAACCGACTCCCTCTTTCTCTCACTCACTTACTCGTTCACTCTCTCATGATATACTCAAAATTTCAAAGGAAAGTCTAGGTGAATTGACCGATCGATGGATCGATCGAATGTTCGTCGTTTATTCAATCGTTTCAATCGCTTGTGGACTGTGGGAAACAAAAACATCACCTGAAAGAAAATCTCCATAAACTCAAGTGTTTTACAAGTGTAAATCGATGATTGTCATTAAAAACTAACAACAACAATGATGGCACAGAGAGAAAATAAAAGTTTAGAAGTAGATTGTATGGAATAAATGAAATGGCCTTATGAGTGGGGATCAGTCGCACGGGAGAACGGACGGACGGACGCATGTATCTAACGAGAAAATGCATTGTGTGATGCACTCGTTTGGACAAACAACCGGACAAATAGACACAGCGAAGAAAAATTATCGATAAAACCTATGACGCTTGTCGTTTAGATTGTAATAAAAGTGGAAGCGCTTTGCTGCCGAATGATGATGATGGCGATGGTTGAGATGCTCATGATGGTGGTCAAAGAGGTAGCACTTGTTTTCATAACACTAGGCAACAAATAACTTAGAGGAAATGTCTTGGGCAGCTGCTGGGAAATAATGTCTCGCAAAATAATCACACTCTTGGGATCTTAAGCTATACTAATTTATACAACTTACCATAGTTCTCACATTTGGCTACATAAACTATTTTTAACACATAACTAATTATAATGAATTAAATAGTATTTATTTCAGTTTATATATATATAAGCCAAGTGTTTTGGCGACTGTTCTCACTGTTAACTGAGAAAAATATCACATATGATTGCTATGCAGAAGCAATTCACAATAGTGTTTTAAAGACAGGGTTACTTTAAATATAGCTGGGATTAGTGGGGCATACGGAAGGCGGATACTAAAGTTGCGGGAATGCTTTTCTTGATTTTCAAAAGTCTCATATTTAACTAATCAGTAAAGTCAGGCTTTAACGCCACAACAAAAAGGAGATTTTTGGATAAGGTTGAAGATATAATGCCATTTTTCAATGGGCGGTCCCAAAATTAGCCGACATCACAAAGAAAACACAACAAATTTGGTATTTTTTCTTTATTTCTTTTTAATTGTTTCCTTTTCGAAACATTTTTTCCAGCCATCATCAATAGTTTTGATACCCTGTCTAAAGTAAGAACTGTCTAGTCTGCTGGTAAAACTTTTTCCGCCGAGCCATTATTTCAAGTTTGGAAACAACAAATAATACGAGGTAGCTAATTTAATTAATTAATTTTGGCCATAGAAATGGTGAATGTGTGAACAGGTGCCTTTTCTTGATTGTGGGCAAACGCGCACCCATCATGTGCACAGCTTTCTAATCATAAAATTTTTCGTCAATATGCGATGTATACCACATTTTGAAATGCCTATGACTTCAGCTAGCTCACGAACCTTCACTCGACGGCCATCAAATACCATTTTGTGATTTTTTGAGAAATCCGAATTTTATAGCGCTTAGATCCAAAATCAGGATAAAGGTTTGTATACGAGTATATAGCGGATATATTCGTTCTTTATTGTAGAAACTGTTATATAACAAATATTATATAGATCTGGTGAGAAAAGAGAATTCGATAGCGCTGATACTCGAAATCGGTATATATATATTGGGGCTACATCTAGATCTGAACCGATTTTCTTCTAATTGGGCAGTATACGTCCTTGGATCAATAAACTCCACTCTGCCGAATCTCAAAATTATTGGATGTAAAAAGTACTGCTATAGCGCTAAAAGTCCAAATCGGAATGAAGATATACGTACATAGGGCTATATCTAAATCTGAGCCGATTTCTTTGAAATTCAGCAACATATTAGCTTTATCCAAAACTTCTCCTTGTTTCGCATTTCACACACATCTGTTGTAAAATATGGCTTTTTGGTTCTCGATAAGTTCTGGAATATTCTACTCTTTCGTCTCGGCGTTCTTGATAACTTTTAATATTTTTGTGGATAAATCCGCTTTGTTTTTTTCAGTCACGCAGAGTTCTGGAAACTTCTATTACTTCGTCCCGAGTTTATTGAGATGGATTGTGGATCCTACATGCCTTCGTTTCTTCGACTTGGAACGGCTTTTTCTTTAGGTTTTTGATTTCAATCAACGCAAAGTCAGTCCTAAGATCGTATTTCTCATCCGAACCTTCGTTTTCAGTTTGTTGATCTGTGTTCCTCAGTGTGGTCATCCTAAAATATTTACTTTGTTAGTTTGCGGTTGAAACGCTTTTTCCTCGACTTTTTCCCTAGATCCAAGGACTATATTTCTTTTGTAAATCCATGGATTCATAAAATAGGTCGCATCCATTATAAGGTCGCTATATGAGAAAGGCAGAGTCATCCTAAAGATGACGTCCTCATATTAAAAATCGCAGAGTCGGTCCAAAATCGCAGAACCATTCAAGTTTGTTCTTAATATCCTAATAACAAAAGTTAATTGCTCCGTCTCTGGATTACTGGGATGCATCCTCAATGGTCGATATACTACCATAAGGTCGCTATAAGAGAAAGGACAGTAAACCTGAAGCTAACGTTCTCATATTTAAATTCGTAGAGTTTATACCTAAGCAGAACCTTCTGAGTTTTCTTCTTAATATCCTAAGGAATAGAGTTATTTTATAAATCCACTGCTCCATTTCTGAATTAATGGGACGCATTCGTCAATGGTAGGTCCTGAAGCTGACTCCCTTCACATTTGACATATCAGATAAATTTGTGTTGTCTTGTGTAATTACTAAACTTGACTTTTTATCGATAAATAGTTATTTCCATAAGCATATGTATGGGAAACCGATTTCTGTTACCAAATCGTAATTTTTCTTCTTTTCCTTGTTGTTAGCCAACGAATAAGTGGTGTTTAAGAGTTTTGGGAACTGCGGTAGGTAATCAATGCAACCAGATGAAAATCATATACAAGTGCATAATACTACTTGATTTCTTGCCTATTTACGGAAATTCTGTCCGTCCTTCTGTCTGTCCGTCGGCCCTTCATGTGAAGAAATGGTTAACCCAGAGAAACTCTTTTCTAACGCCACTTATTTTGGGTATTTAGCATTGTTTGAAATTTGATTTATACCTAAATATGTCCCTCTCTCAAAAGACAAAAAGAATGTTAAGTGGTTTTCGTTTTTTGGCTAGGAAAACACCTTCATCTTAAAGGGCCAAAGTGAAACTGTAAAATCAATTAAATTAATCCACCTATATATTTTCCTAAACCATTGAAAGAATTGGGGGTAAATGCTTTGAAATAGTTGTGAAAATATTCGGTCATTAAAGAGGGAGAAAGACCCAACCCAAACGTCTAAACTGCACTAGCCAATGCTAAGACTATTGTTACTCAGCATTGTTGCAACGTCAACATCGTTGGCGATAATGATGCTGATGGGATGCGGATTCCAGAGTACTCACATTTTTGTGTTTGATTTATGTTTCGCCCTCTCTCTCTCTGTGTCCAAGTCTACTCATTCCACATCTTCGACTAATGATAATTGATGTTGTATACATGGATTTTTCATTTACATCCGAAAGAGGTATTTGGTATTGAAACTGATGGACAGACGGACAGAGTAACCGATAAAACTTCCCACCACCCGTACTACTTGGAACCCCTACCCTTTCCTCCTGCCGAGAAATATTTACATACCGTTGCCATGTTGACGTCGTTTGCGTTCTTGTTACCAGCAGCGTCTAGCGGCTGCCGCTGCAACAGGTTCCATATCCACCGACGACTACGACGAGTTGTTGTCTTTTGATTTTGGGTTTGGTCTATTCCTATTTGTTTGTGCGATTTCTTGGAAATTCTTGCACTTGGAAAAGGTACCACATTCCTGGGCCATGTAAAACTACCTGTGAACATGCTCGGCGGTGGTGGTGGTGGTAGTGGTGATGTACGATTGTTTGGTGCGCAAACAATCGTAAGAAGCTGAGCATTGACCGTGGCCGTCCCTGGACCTGGCCCTGGCCATGGTGCTAAATAGTTCCCACATTATTGACACCTTAGCGATTATTGATGATTCTTCATAAAACAGCTATGCAACAACAACAACAGCAGCAACAACAATCAACTCAACAATCTCATCGACAGCAACAACAACAGAGTGTAACGATTTTCAAAAGACCAGAACCGTTAATGACGTTGAAAACGAATGAAGCGTGTGTTCGCAGGAATTCTACGAATGTTTGTAAGTCTCCTATTCACATTTCGTTGGCAGACCAATTAACTTTTCCAACAAAACAAACTGGGAGTATTTTTTCCGGACAAAAGGCGGATTTCATTTATATACGTCGTAGAATCTGAGTAATTTTTAATAACAATTGCACTAAGCATTAGAGGAATCTTAGGAATTTGTTTAATAACATATGGGAATGTTGGAATTATGAATTCTTTCAAGAAGCTTTGGTGTAGTGATGGTTTGGTTGGTTAAATTGACCCTTCCAATAGTTGGTAATAAGAGTCGATGATACAGAATCGCAAACCATCCGGAAACATGGACCTTAGCATGGAAAGCCGTCGAAATTTTCGAAAAGGTGAAGTTTGAACTTCTCTAATTGAAATTCCTAAGATGCACAAAAGAGATAATTACCTGAACTTCGCCGTGAATCGGATCTTCACTTCAGTCCCAAAAATCAAAATACATGAACCTTATTTCGAAAATTCTATCGAAGACATCGACTTTATCTCGTGTCCAAAGATTTTATGAAGCAGAAGATCATATGAAAACCACTGGATGCAGAACATCATCTATTTCCTTTGCAGAATTTTCCAACCATAGATGGCAGAATAATTATTGTAGAAGACTAAGGAAGGATAGCAACTAAGTAAATCGATGTCCTCGACTGTCGCAGATCTCTTAACGAGATGGCTGAACAGTTTAATATTCACCTGATATGGGTGTCAGGCCACAGGGATATACCAGGGAACTGCAAGGCAGATGAACGATCCAGGAGACCAGGAACATCTGAGCATGCCCCTAGCAACCTGCAAGCTCCTCTTGAGAGATAATGCACTTACGGCAACTAATGCCAGGTGGTCACTAGTTAGGAGCCGCATACATTCAAAGTTTTGTATGCATGGAGTCTGTTTTACAGGCTGTCTCTCTTAACCTTAACCTAACCTAAGTAAATCGATGATTTCCCTGACAATGGAGGAGTAGGAGAATGTTTTAACCACTCTACCTTCGCTGAGCTTGTCAGAACAATATCAGATGGGAACCCCTACCAGAATAGGTATCTCGTTAAACCTTCTGCATATCTTTTTAACTTTCCTAATTGGATTTTTCAAAGAGAAAACCATGTCTGGATTCTTATTTAATTCAAAGAATAATTCCATTGCCTTATCAATTATTCTCCTGAAGTTGTGTTTTTAAACCTTTCCAACCTTGACCACAGAATAATTAAGGAAGAATAGAAATTATGTAGAAGGATAGGAACTAAGTAGGTAGATATTTCCCTTGTAATCGGAATAGTAGGAGGTCTTGCCACAACAATGTCCCGTGACAAAGCCTACCAGAAAGGTTGTCGCCCATTAGGATTCTGATCTTCAAACCTCAGCAAACACAGATCTGCAAAACTTTTTAGATCTTCTTCAAATCTCCAAATAAGGAAAAACATAGATTAAATAAAGATCTATTCAAGAGAATTATTTCTCGGAATTCTCGATAACCAAATGTCATGATAGATTAGAGATCTATAGAGCTTCCCAAAAAGCATGGACAATTCTTATTTTCGCTTACTTCTAAGGTAGAAGTCGTAGAACGGAATAAACGAAGTATGTAAATCGATAGTTTCCCTTAAAACGGAATTGTAGGAGAATATGTTAACCACTCTCTCCCCATTGACCTTGTCACAACAATATCAGTTTACTACGCTTACCAGAATAGGTGTCTCACATTAGGATTCTGATATTAAGTCTCAGCAAACCCAGATCTTCTAAGCTCTTTAGAACTTCTCAAATGTCCATAGTAGAATATATAGATTTAATAAAGGTCTTAGCTCCATTCAAGATAATATTTTCTCATAATGCTCAATAACCAAATGCCATGATCGACAGGAAATCTGTAGAGCTTCCCTAGAAGCATAGCAAATTTATATTTTCACTGACATCTAAGCTCAAAGTCGCAGAAGGATATAAACTAAGCAAATCTAACTTTTTCCTTAATATAGAATAGTACTAGAATCTCTTAATCACTATCTACACACTGACCTTGTCACAACAATATCCGGTGAGAAAGCTTGCAAGATTAGGTATCTCACATTATGATTCTGCTCTACAGGTTCAGCAAACCAAGATCTTCCAAGCTCTATTAAGACTTCTGCAAATCTCCAAACTAGGATATATAGATAGACTTAAGATAATTATTTATCATAATGCCCAATAACCAAATTTCAAGATCGACTGGAGATCTATAGAGCCTCCCAAGAAGCATGGACTATTATTATTTTCAAAGAGTTCCAAGGTAGAAGTCATAGATCATAAACTAATTATATCGATAATTGCCCTTGCAAGAGAAAGGTAGGAGTATATTTTAATCACTATCTCCCCCACAGACCTTGTCACAAGAATATCAGGTGGGAACGCCTACCAGACCTACGCCTATCTATATCCCTTCTGGAAATCTACAATGAGGAATATCGTCACGATCGGTTGGAGGGATGAGATGAGACAGATCTTTCAACTGAGAGAAGAAAATCATCTATTTCCTTTACCGATCAGAAGTTGCGTTTTAAAACACAAGTTTTAGGATGGTACAAGTCATAGAATCGTACAAGTCGTAGATCGATTCACTAACAACGGAGGAGTAGGAGAATATTTTAATAACTCTCTCTCCTTACTGACATTGTCTTAACAATATCAGGTGGTAAAGACTACAAGAATCTCACTCACAAACCAGATATTATTACATTTTTTTGAGCGGGGCTTCCCAAAAAGATTAGATAGCCTTTGTGCTACTGCTGGGGAGCAGGTAAAAATGCAAAATTTAGTAATACAGAGGAATTAAATTCAAGGCATTTCTGCGCGAGAATGAAAAATGGTCAAGACAGCCGCAGGGCCAATACGGCTCAGAAGCCCTGATTTAGACCTTACAATATATATCTTATATGAACAAATATTACAATCGGTTGCAGCTTTATAGAGCTTAACAAGGAGCTTCGAAACCCCTTATTCTCACCGACATTATTATATTGTTTCGGCTCTGTAGAGCTTTCCAAGAAAAACCCCTATCTCAGTGGCATTATTATTGAGCCTTTTTCTACTTTATTTAATTTAAAATTTTTACCTTTTCTCCTCGCCTAGAGAGGTATACATATTTATTAGGAAATTTTGACATTTCCAAGTAGTTTTGTTTTCTCATTGTCACCCAACAAGTCCCTTTGAACAAATTAATGAAGTTGTCCACTATAAATTACAATGACATGATATCAATCACCAATACTTTGGCTCCTATTTCTGGCAACCAAGTGTGAATTCCAGCACTTGACAACCAACCCAGTGACTAACCTAGTCATTTATGGCATTTCGTAATTGCTTCACTGCCCTGTCCTGCCGCCGACTTGGAGTGAATGACAGATCGTGTAATTGTCACCGCTGTAAACAGGGTGATGTGTTAGTTTTTTTTCATCGTACACATATGTTTCTATTTCAACTGTAAACAAGCAGTGACAGATTTAATGGGCACCTCTCTGCACAGATAGCCACACTCCGCGCACAGATCACAGAGCTCACTGTCAGCGGCTAATAAGTGTTGACATTTCACAATTGTTTCAATAAACGAGAGTGAGAGTATGAGATACGGAGAGTGAAAAGGAGATATGGCGTAATTGGCCAGAGGCGTAAAAATGTGACGTTTTTAGTTTAATAAAAATAAAAAACAGCACCCCAAGCAAGACATATTTATAAATACACAACAAGTGTTTTTGCCACAAATCATGGGCAAATAAAACGTTAATATACTATTAAGAAATCTAAACGGAACATTCCGTATTCTAATGGTCAGAGAACTCTCGTGGTCAGTATTCTCGACGAGTAGCAGAAATTTTATAATTAACAATTAACAGTTCAAAGGGCCGCCCGAGCACGAACTACTGCTGTTAACGCTTCATGTCAAGATGACAAGTCATTTACGTGTTATGCATTTTTAATAATTGTGGATTTGTAATAACGTTATTTAAATACATATTAGCGGCTCCTATATATGTATAATGTCAATATTTCTGTAACTTGAAGCAAATCGTATTGTTTTGACAGCGTTTCATTACATTGTCAGAGTCACTGTCAGTATCAGCTGTTTAGGTTATACACATTGCCCACGGACTTGAAAATCACTGTCATTTTGCAAATCAAATGTACTATTTGATTTCGGTTTACATATTTCTCCAATAAAACACTCAAAACCAACAAATAAATAAACTACGCAGTGACAGGCATCTTAATCCTACTATGCTTAAGGCTTGGATATTTTCACACACATATTATGGTGGAAAAAAAATGTCAAACCACTTGTCATTTATCCCCCATATTTTCAAGCTTTTTGACATTTTTCATTAGAGAATTCATAACGCAGAGAGAAAAAAAGAACAAAATTGTAACAGCTTGGTGCTTGGTCTTTTTGTGACAGATGAATTGGAAATTAGAGTAGACATTGGGACAGACAGACAGACATCAAATCTACACAAATCTTGTTCTCACAAATGGTAAGCCAAACGAAAACAAAAAAGTTGACATATTCAAATTAGTTTGGAGAGGAGTGTTCATTCAATCAATATTCATATGACTAATTGGTACATGGCAATCTTATTATTGGTACGACTACAAATTGAAAATTTGCATACCAAATTTATTCAATACACCTGCAAATGTACAAAAAAAACGAACGAACGAACGAACAAACATTGAATGTATATAACATTTCGCAATTGTCATTCTATGAGAGATAAGGATTATAAATCATATGTTTAAGTGACAGCCAGTCATTCAAGGTTCTAAGCTAAATCGATGACTTCACAGTGAGTGAATGATTATATGCAAATCGTGAGAAAAACGGAAATAAATCTTATTACGAATGATCGTCGAATGAAGGGTTAGAAAATCGATTGTGTGTGTTTTGCTAACGACCAGGAAATATGAAGATGTATTGTGATGTATGAATATACCAATGAAAAAGTATGAAGTTGCCGTATTTGGAACCAAAATATTCATTTTAGCAACAGAAATTAAGTAAAATGTTTGTATTTCTTTTCTTCAAATGTAAATATTATCGGGAAATCGAATCATTCAATCGAATCGATTTAATTTATTTTTAGTTTTAAATTTGTCTGTAAGGAACATTGTATTCCATAGACCTAAATAAATAAATTAATTCTGACACAGTCTAAACGAAGCGCCTTGCACTTAGGTTACTCTAATGTAAATCAGCTGTTTGGGAAATATATTTGTGGCATACAGTTAATCAAGTCCAGATTCACACTCGGCAATTTTTTCCAAGCAAGTGTCAATGTTTGTAGGAGATAGAGGCAGAGAGCTTATTCCGCCTGCCTCTCTCTCCCACAAACTTTGACACATGCTTGGAAAAAAATGCGGAGTGTGAATCTGGATCAATGAAAAAAATGTGCATGTCATTCAGCACTCAGAGAGGATCGTTTGCGATTATTCTAAAAAAAAATTCTAAAAAAAAGATAAGATTGTTTAAAAAAAATCATTTAAAAGGATTCAATATGGAACAACTGACCAATGCCAATTTTTATGTTTTTTTTATATTAGTCTCTCCCTCTCTCATTCAAGCCTTTCTCTGGCTATAATGACTGAAATTTGTTGACATTTCTGTAGGACATATTAATATTATTACAATGAAAGACATTTTCGTTTCATTCCGCAGAACTCAGACTGAAACGCTGACGATTTATTTTACAAAAAATCGCAAAGGAAAAATAGAACAGTTTTAAAATGTATTTCAAAGGATTCGAAGTGGAGCAACTGTAGAACAAATTTATATAAATCGAGAGCGCGCCTTTTCCTCTCTCTCTTTCTCTTTCTCTGTGCAATGTGAAAGAAAGTTGTGACAGTTAACATTTACAATGGAAAAAATTGCATGTCATTCCGCATAGACCTGGAAGGATCAATTGCGATTTTTCTCCATAAAATCTCATTGAAAAAATATTGTTCTAAAATTACTTTGAAAGGATTCAATGCGGAACAAGTAAGCATAGCAAATTTTTACAAATCTTACAAGCCTTTCTCTAAGATTCATATAAGATCTTCATATGTTGTGTGACATTTCTGTAAGTCATTTTACCATTGCACTGTCAACAACAAAACTAAGCGTCCACAATGAATCTGCCAAGTCACAAACGTCACAGTGGGACACTTTACTCACATAAATTGTTGATAGCAAAAATGTCACACAAAAGAGGAAATCAATCCTTTCTAAACCCTTTAACAAGGTGAACAATGATAAATATGCAAATTGTTGCATCCAGCTGAGAGTTTTTCTAATCAATGATATGACAAAATCAGTGATTTCGTAAGTAAAATCGGGGTAAAATAAATTTTATGAAAGTCAGCATATTAACCATTTTAAAATTCTTCCTTAAATATTTGTTTTTTCAGACTATGTGAAAATTTCTCAAAAAACTTTTCTTATGGGAAAATGAACTACGACGAAACTAGTGCGCTTTACCATGGAAGGTAGATGTAGGTCCCAGTTCTAATCCTAATGTATCAAAGGGATAAAAGGATTGGCCCCGGAGGTGCTAATTGAACCTTATGACATAAGCAATGGCAATACAGTAATACGGGTATTTATAAAGGGTCTTTCATTAGGCACTTCCCATCGTGCTTCCGAAATGTCAAATTTTACATGACTCTTGCGCATAAAGTAGGATGTTTGCGGCTTATCCGCGACTTAAGAAAACCCCACAAGCAAAAGTCCAACGGGGTGAAATCGCACAATCTCTGTGGCCAGTTGACATCATCACAAACCAATTCGGTGATATTTCCATTTTAGCCAGTATCAGAATAGGTACGTCTATAACAAACCTACGGGAAATTAAGTGGTATCTGTGTCTACTGATCCCAGTGATGTGACCTGTCTCGTAAGAAATGATTGGTATCCGTTAATTAGGGTTAATTTCACAAATATTAATGGAATTGGTATATCCTCGTTCGACTTCAGACAAATCTACTCCTTAGCAGACGACCAGATTGGTTATCTGCTCCTTAGTAGACGACCAGATTGGTTATCTGCTCCTTAGTAGACGACTAGATTGGTTATCTACTCCTTAGTAGACGACCAGATGGGTTATCTACTCCTTAGTAGACGACCTCTTGGGTTATCTACTCTTTGGTATTCGACAATATATAAAAAATGTACTACCTAGCCGAGGAACTTTTCGGTTATATGTACATATACTCCTTAGTATAGGTTCAGTTGGTTTTTATGCTACTTAGTAAATGCCAGTTGGCTTATCTACTACTACTTAGTAGACATCCAGTTGAGTTATATATTCCTCTATATGCGGCTAGTTTCAATAATAAAATCTAAGTGTATACAATGAAACTGTCAAATCACAAACGTCACAAAGTCACAGTGGGACACTTTACACACTTAAATTGTCGATAGCAAAAATGTCACACAAAAGAGGAAATCAATCCTTTCTAAACCCTTTAACAAGGTGAACAATGATAAATACATATACAAAAAATTGCATCCTGCGGAGAGTTTCTAATCAATCATATGACAAAATCACTGGTTTCGTGAGTAAAATCGGGGTAAAATAAATTTTATGAAAGCCATTGTATTAAACATTTTTAAAAATCTTCCTTAAATATTGGCTTTTTTAGACTCTGTCAAAATTTCTCGAAAAACTTTTCCTATGGGAAAATGAACTGCGACGAAAATAGTGCGCTTTTCCATGGAAGGTTGGTGTAGGTCCCAATTCTAACCCCAGGGTATCAAGGGGATAATAGGATTGGCCCTGGAGGTGCTAATGGACACTTTATGACATAAGCAATGGCAATACATTAATACGGGTATTTATAAAGGGTCTTTCATTAGGCACTTCCCATCGTGCTTCCGAAATGTCAAATTTTACATGACTCTTGCGCATAAAGTAGGATGCTTATCCGCGACTTAAGAAAACCCCACAAGTAAAAGCCTAACGGGGTGAAATCGCACGAGCTCGGTGGCCAGTTCACATCATCACAAACCAATTCGGTGATATTTCCATTTTAGCCAGTATCAGAATAGGTACGTCTATAACAAACCTACGGGAAATTAAGTGGTATCTGTGTCTACTGATCCCAGTGCTGTGACCTGTCTCGTAAGAAATGATTGGTATCCGTTAATTAGGGTTAATTTCACAAATATTAATGGAATTGGTATATCCTCGTTCGACTTCAGACAAATCTACTCCTTAGCAGACGACCAGATTGGTTATCTGCTCCTTAGTAGACGACCAGATTGGTTATCTGCTCCTTAGTAGACGACTAGATTGGTTATCTACTCCTTAGTAGACGACCAGATGGGTTATCTACTCCTTAGTAGACGACCTCTTGGGTTATCTACTCTTTGGTATTCCACAATTTAAGTTATAAATACTCCCTAGCAGAGGAACTTTTCGGTTATATTCTCCTTAGTATAGGTTCAGTTGGTTTTTATGTAAATGCCAGTTGGGTTATCTACTACTACTTAGTAGACATCCAGTTGAGTTATATATTCCTCTATATGCGGCTAGTTTGTTTAAATACCCCTTAGTAGATGACAAGTTGCGTTATCTACTCCTCGGTAGAGGGCCAGTAAGGTTATGTACGCCATAGTTAACAACAAATCGGTTTATCTACTCTTTAGTAATCGATAAGTTAGGTTATCTACGACTTAGTTAACGACACGTTGAGTTATTGAACCCTCAGTAAAGCTACAGTTGGGCTATCTACTCCTTTGCAGATGATTAGTTGGGTTATCTACCCGATAGTACATAGAGGGCCAGATGCGACTTTTTGATTTTCAACTATTAGATGGTAAACATTATT
Source organism: Eudasyphora cyanicolor (assembly GCA_963930755.1). Classification (NCBI taxonomy): domain Eukaryota; kingdom Metazoa; phylum Arthropoda; class Insecta; order Diptera; family Muscidae; genus Eudasyphora; species Eudasyphora cyanicolor. Next base: position 9,171,958 of record OZ005738.1, on the reverse strand, counting down.
AATTGGTTTCAAATGGCACTAATGCCTGATATTTGAGGTGTAGGTAAGTAATATAGGTATTCTTTTAGACCAATACATACTTGGATATGCCAGAAGGTGGTAATTCAGCACATCCATTGGCAAATATATGTTAAAGTTACCGTTTGATTTCATATAAAAGGTACAATCCGCGGACCGATACCCATTCTTAATGGACCTATCAACCGTTTGGTATTGTACCGGTCCAATTTCCCGTAGGGACGTGGCAGTGTAACTGAGTCTACTGACCCCAGTACTAGTTCAATTAGAACCTTTCAATTAACTTATTTAACGATGAGTTGGGTTATCTACCCCTTAGTTGCCGACCAGTTGAGTTCTCTACTCCTTAGTTGACGACAAGTTGGGTTATCTACTCCTTACTCGTTAGGTTATCTACAAGTTGGGTCAAGTTCTCGATGTTTACAACATCCAATGACAAAATCATATTCAAGTTACCGGTTGATTTCATACAAGGGAACATTCTGAGAACCGATTTCTGTCCTTAATGGACCTATCACGCGTTTGGTTTTGTAGGAGGACCTATGACGTGACTAATTAAAATTCCCGTAGGGTTTTTATAGGACATGGTGCTTTCAGAAAGGTAGTGATCAGATTATAATGTTTCCTCAAGTATATCTGCCAAAGCCGTCAAATAAATTCTTGATATTCAAAAAGTTTGCTTATATTTGTTAGTGATAAATTTCGTCTATTACGGTTTTATAAAAAATATAAAATAAATAATGGGAAAAAAATTTCGAAAATGTGATCTAATGCTTTATCGAGAAGTATCGGCGAAATCCATCAAATTATAAAATATGAAGTTTGTTTACATTTGTTAGTGATAATCTTTAAAACCCATAAATATTGTATTTATTGAATTTTTATGAAAAAACATGAAAATAAGTAAAAAAAGTTCAGTCAGGTAAACCGACTTATGAATCCCCTCACCTGAAGTCCCAAAAAATATTCATATTTTATTAAATTAAAATTGCATTTTTGAGCGCCCCAGTAGGTGAGTTGGTAGCTTGTTCGACTATGAGTTTGGGGGTCGTGGGTTCGATTCCCACCAGAGGCTCTGGTCTGTCGCTGCAAAATCTAGCCCATTATGAATGATCTGCCAAATATTACAAGGGAAGTTATACTATGTGACATGATACTATCAGAATGGTAGAGTTCTGTGATCAGCTGATTCTATTGTTATCAAAGCCAAATAGATTGATTCCATTTGATTATTATAACCGTTAAACACAAAATATTGCGTTTAAATTGCGTTTATTGCATTTCTATAATTGGGTTATTTTTGGGTTATTTTTTCGATCATTAAAATCATCAAAACGACAATAAATCGCCAATTCTGGCTACAAAGGTCAGGATAGTTGCGTCTATACATATCTATAATTTACGATTCCTTGTGAATGCTCTAATGAATATGAAAAGGTATGTTTTACTATGGGACATGACACAATCAGAAAGTTAGTAAACCGTGATCAGCTGATTCTTATGTTTTCTCGAGTGTGTCTGCCAAAGCCGTTAAATTAATTGTTGATATTCGGAAAATTTGTGTACATTTGTAAATGATAACTGTCAAAACGAAAAATATCGTTTTAAATTAAAAAAAAATAATTTGAAAAAAAATTGGATATTTATTTTTGGTCTTTAAAATCGTCAAATTACTAATAAATCTGGCAAAAAAAATCAGGTGCGTCTGTACGCATATACCAATTACCGATAGCGTTGTGCCAAATACCTGAAATTTTGACGATTACGGTTCGTTGTGAATAACCTAAAAAATATGGCAAGGTGTTCTACTATGGGGACATGGTACAATCAGAAAGGTAGTACAGCTGATTCTTAGATATTCTGTAAGATTCGGATTTGTAGCATTTTTGGGGGAAAATTATAGTCAATTTTCAAGTAAAAAAGTGACAGTCTTCCAGTAAGATCTGTCAAATTTTCTTTTTATGATAAAAATCCCCACATTTGTCATATTTCCCATATCTTTCGATTAACCCTCGTGTGTAAGATACCAATCATTTACCCCAAATGTCCCCATATAAACTCTCCACCATAATTATTCACACAAAAACAAAAACTAACTGTTAAATTGATGTTTTTTCCTTCATTTATTCCCAAAAATGCTCAAGGATTGTGGGGCACACAACAAAGCAAAAAAAAGAAAGGTTTCGAGACAAATTAACACGCAAACAGCATAAGTAATTGACAGGGCTTCCTACAGTCCCCCATTAAAAAAGGGTAATAATCACATGTGTCCAAACGACGACGGCGGCGACAATCAAGAGGGAGCATGGTCATGGTGTCGATGATGATGACGATGAGGTGAATGATGCTTACAAAGTACTTGAAGTGTATTCCTTTATGCAAAAATTCCTCTGTTATGGTTGGGAGGCCCAAAAAAGGGCGGTATCACGGCATCACGCTACTCGGGGGCAAATGAGGGAAGAAAAACTGAATTTTAAAAGCCATAACACGCATATCAAACTAAGAACAAAAACTTCCCAAAACGTGAAGTTTTACATACTAATTGGCCTCCAAAACAAAGAAACAGCTGAAAAAGGAAAACGGGAAGAAATACCCAAAATCATTAAAGGGAAGACAGAAGAAGAATTGGAAAACAATGATGATCTTGATAAAGGAGGTGGTAAATATAGTCAGTCCCCCTTTAGGGCTCTGTAAATATTTTGAAGTTTTGCCATTTGCCCTTCCCATCAAACCATTGGCACCTCATAAAGTTCAGAACCTCTACAGAAAATCCCTGGAGACGGAGCTGAACCAATGCTTCTTTTAATTCCCTTTTATGAGGAAATACTTGCAATCAATACATCTATACACACAATTCGAGGGGGATTAACATATCCAAGTGGATTGATTTTTCTTCTTTTTTAAAATTAGCTGGGATTTTAAAATTAGACAGCCATAATATCTTTCAAAATAACCCAATAAATTACATGATCCAATCAATCTCCCCACCACCACCCCACCAAAAAAAATAACGAATGATGGGCGCGTGAGTGTGGTGTGACCCAAAATTTGTCAACAACATATGCAGCAAAGGCGGCTGGAAGAACAAACGATCGGCATACGTCCAACCATTCGTCTATCCGCCCAACTGTACAGACATTGGGTCTCCCTCCCTTCCCTTCCGAAAAATCTCTTGGAAATTAATTTTGCTGTAAAGTTGCCGATAATGTTCCATTTTTCTCTAAATCATTTACAGAGACAAAACACACCTATTACTTGAACATAAATGAGACCATATAATATTTACGTAGTGTTGAGACATTGATTTAGAAGTGTCAGCCATCGAGGCAGTCAGTCATTCAATTCAATTCTAGTGAGATAGTTAGCCGCGTCGGCCACCGTTGCCCACCCACACATTCCACGGCCATTCCGTGGCAAGGCATGAAATGCCAGGGCATATTATTACAAACTGGCAACAAGGGACGGACTGCCAGACGGACTACAACCACCATTGTTGTACATGTCATGACCAGAGACAATATAAATGGGGTGCCTGCCTGGCCACCAAGCAACAACAGCGGGGGAGGGGAAGAGAAGGGAAATCGATTGCTAAAAATACGCCACTAAAAGCCCAAAACTATTCAACATATAGCACGTTATGCGCTATATGCTATGCTCCATAAATCCCTGGCCAATCTACCCAAATCAAAGTGAATAAATGCCTGGATGGATTTCTCTTGTAACTCTACAGTGTACAGGATAGACAGACGGACAGAAATTTACTTAATGACCAACAAAATCATAGTGGTCTAAATGACGACGACAACGTTTGTCAAAGCTGCGCCATAAGTCATTTAGCCCTTCCTTCCCTCATTCCTTTGAATGTTGTCATATTCAACCTCTCCTTACCTGGTAATTTGTGGCGATCAGCAACGCTCATTCGATGAGGTGGGGAACTGGACTCCCACACACGATTTAGTTTAGCAAAGTGGCGAGTCTTCCAAGTCATGTTTTGAGTGCTAAGTGTAATGTAACCCATTAATTGATGGCGCCCAATTTCCACGTCATAACACGCACTCCATTACACAACACTCCACACTCGATCAGCGATCACAATGTCGAAACCTCCAACAGACTTTACAAGAAAAATAAAAATTAATTGAATTGGCTTCAGGCGCAGAGACGGAGCTAAAATAGCCTAAGGAGCCTTCAATGGGAAGTAGGTCAATGATGTCGGAAGATCCTTATAAACTGGCTTAGTAAATTAAATGGATTTTTCTTCACAAGATTAGGATCAATTCATCGAAATGATCAGGTTTTAAAGTAGGAGAGGGTTTATTTAATAATGAGATAAATATGTGAATAGAGAGGCAAATTTTAGGAATTAGATAACCCAATTAATGGTCTACTATGGGTAAGATAACACAACTGACCTCCTACTAAGGAGTAGATAACCCAATTTGTCAACAAAGGCGTAGATAAAAAAACTGGGCCTCTACTAAGGAGTAGATAATCCATCACTCGTTTACTAAGCAGTTGATAATCCAACTAGTCGCCTACTAAGGATTAGATAACTGATCACCTACTTACCCAACTAATGATCTACTATGGGTTAGATAATCCAACTGGCCGCCTACTAATGAGTAGATAACCCAACTCTCGTTCACTAAGAAGTGGATAACCAACTAGTCGTCTACTAAGGAGTAGATAATCCAACAGAAATAGGTAACACGAATGGTCGTCTGGTAAGAAGTAGACAATCCAAATAGCCGTCTACTAAGGATTAGATAACCCAACTGACCCTCTACTAAGGAGCAGATAACCCAACTGCCCCTCCACTAGGTAGTAGATAGCCTAATTATTTGTCCACTATGGAGTATATAACCCAAATGGTGGTCTTGCAAGGAGTAGACAATCCAAATAATCATCTACTAAGGAGTAGATAGCCCAAATGGCCGCCACCTGATGAGTAGATAATCCAACAGGAGTAGATAAGGGTCGTAAATTAAGGAGTATATAATTCAAGTCTGCCTCTACTAAGGAGTAGATAATTTCATTATAGCACTACTAAGGAGTAGGTAACTGAATTCAACTAACGCATGGATAAACCAACTGGCCCTCTACTAAAGAGTAGGTAACCAACTCGCCATTTACCAAGAAGTAAATAACCAAACTAGTCGTCTACAAAGGAGTAGATAACCCAACTAAGGAGTAGATAACCCAACTAAGGAGTATATAACCCAACGAAGGAGTAGATAACGCAACTCGACTTTACTAAGGAGTAGAGAACCCAACTGAACCTCCACAAAGGAGCAGAGAACCCAACTGAACCTCTACTAAGGAGCAGATAACTCAACAGGCCCTCCACTTAGTAGTAGATAACTCAACTTGTCCTCTACTAAGTAGTAGATAACCTAATTATTCGTTTACTAAGGAGTATATAACCCAGCTGACCGCATACTAAGGAGTAGATAACCAAACTGGCCGCATTCTAAGGAGTAAATTACCCAATTTATCGTAAACTAAGGCGTATATAATTCAAGCGGCCTTCTACCAAGAAATATATAACCCAACCGACCCTCTAATAAGGAGCATAAAACGCAACTGGTCCTCTACAAAGGATTAGATAACCTAACCGGGTGCCTTCTAAAGAGTAGATAAGTCACTTGGCATTTTATTAAGTAGTTATAACCCAACTGACCCTCCATTAAGGAGTATATAACCGAGCTGGACCTCTACTAAGGAGTAGATAACCCAACTAGCCGTCAAAAGAGAAGTACCTAGATAACCACCATGGCCGCATTCTAAGGAGTAAATAACCCAATCAGTCGTCAACTAAGGAGTAGATAACCCAACTTGTCTTCTACTAACGATTAGATAACACAACTGGCTCTCTGATAAGGGAATAGATAACTCAACTGGCATTTTACTTAGAAATCGAAAGCCCAACCGGTCCTCTACTGGGGAGCAGATAAGCAAACTGGTCTTCTACTATTGAGAAGATAACTCCCTATGTACCAGTGATCGTCTACTATGGAGTAGATGTAGTCGTATGAATAGCAATATTGTTTGGTGAATTTGACTCCAATTAACTGTTACCAAGGATTCGCCACTTGATCAGAATACTTATATGTCACAACACTGTGTTCGGTGGTCTCTGGTAAATTGACACTTCATTTCCCATAGGTCTTCTGTAAAACTTTGTTGCAAAGGTCGATATGAAAAAACCCGATTCTCCTCAGACTCTGAAAAAACAATATCTTTTTTATTAAGCTTTTTGTAAAAACATTTTTTCCAAAGCTTTTTGGGCCCATGTCTTTGTTCAGATTTTTAGAACAAATAAATATCCCTTAAGCGGTAACTACTCTTATTAAAATCGTTTGAGTAGCTAAGAAGTTACAGGGGTTAGAATATTTGACATAACAGAAGTTGTCTAATTTGACACCCTGTGTCAGAAGCATCCCTTGAAGTAGGATGGTTCAAATACACATTTTCTAAAAGCCTAACTTATACCCTAAAAATGTATGGAACATTGTGAAACACAATGACCAACTGTTTAGAAGATCCAGATTAATTACTACTTCTTTTTGCAAGCGGCCCAATTGTGCGTCGTTGTGGTGTAGATTATTTCTTACTTCTCATTATATAAATTTATTCCACTTTCTTTCTGGCTTTTGCCATTTTGCAAAATTATCGACTTCTACTATTTCCACTTGTGTTATACACAATTGAGATTTAGTTCACAGTAAAAATTATTTCCTTTAAATTTAAACGATTCCTCAGCGAGACTAATCTATTTCAAAGCTATACACTAATCAGCTGATGTTTATAGTGGCGCTTTTAAAACAGGGTTGTTTTGATTCACAGGGTTGTTTTGCCTCACACTGTTGTGATATGGTGATTAGTGGTACGAGTAAAGCTCAAGTTAGTATTTAACGTAACGTAGGCGCCATATCAGTTGATTGTCGATTAAAAACAGGTAAATCACTCAATAATCATTTCGGGATGTTAAAAACTCAATTTACATAGCCCTCTTGATTGGATCGCTAAAAATCTGAGCAGATGACATAAGTTAGTTCCTAGATTTTATTTAATTTCCAATCTGCGGAATTTTTAAATCATTTTTTTGCCAACTTCTTTTCTTGTCAAGGTTTAGTGATGAAACATTTCCGTTAATTGGTTAATTTATTAGGACTACTCTACTAATAAGCTCATGGCCTCCTGATGTCATTCATTAACTCCTCATCTCAACCCATTAGCTCTGCTGCGCCTCTGGTTCCGGGTTAAATGGCCATAGCCATAGAATCCAAGACAACAGTGATGATGACGATGGATGGCTTTGAAACCAAACGAAAAACAAAACAACTCCCCCAAGAATCGTGCGTGAAAATTTGTAGGCTGTATGTAAACCATGACTCGACTCCACTCCACTCGACTCATGTAAGTGGATCTCCCACTCCAACATTACTCCACTTTAAATAGTACTAATTTAGTGTTAAACGCAAACTCTTGAAATAAAGGCTGAGCATAAAAAGCCGGGGAGGAGAGCAGAACTCCTACCTCCCGGGGTCTCCCTAGAAACGTGTAAAACTAATTAGCATATGGCCGGCCGGCCAGCCACAGACCGCCGGCTAACTGCCAAGTTAAATCTGGGAATTCAATTTAAATTGACTTCCATTTAACAGATGTTACGGGCGCAAATAAGCGGGCATATCTCGTCCGGTATTGAATTTCACTGCAAAACAATTTCGCTACTGATGGCGCTGCTGATTGCACCGACTTTCGGGCGGTGTATCGAATTCACAAAAAAAAACTCCAGACGACGACGAAAGATCTGTTCTTAGAAACAGACGTGACAAACGTTTGGCGAAATGGCCAATGGTCATTGGTGAATGAATTGGAAAAGGAAACGAGGGCAAAATATAAAAACAAGAGCTTAATTCATTTTTTGGCATTTGTTGTAGTGTTGGCGGCGGCGGAATGGTTTTGGAATGAATGTTTTATCGACAAGATCTCGTCCACCAGCGGCAAACCTCCCCCGCCACCCAAAACTTTAACAACAAGTGTATACTTATATGTATGTGCCTGACTGAGGTAGTCCGAATTTCCGGGAAAAGGGTATGGACAACAAATCAGGGATTTAATGAAATTCTTGGGAATAAATAAATACATAAAGTATGTGTATGAAGGAACACGAATGCTAGCAGAACAAAGCAAATGCTTAAATAAATATAGCACGAAATAAAATGAGCATAAATCCCAATAAACTCGTAGTTGGGGAAAAGGGTGTGCCAAAAAAAAACGGAGTTTAAACCTTATTTTATTTCATCTGCAGGAAAATCAATAAATATTTAAGGTTTTTCGTAACAAAGAGAGAATAAGAGGGAAGGGAACTAGTAGAATTAATCAATCAGCTGATTTTCAATGGTATGCAGCACCCTGTGCTGAAGTCATAGCTGTGGACATCTTCAGGAAAACAGATTTGTTTTACTCCTCTAGCCACCAATTTCAGGAACGTACGTTACAGTTCTGAAGTGGTAAAGGTAATCAATCAGCTGACTTTTAGTCTTATGTGACACCCTGTGTTGAAGTCACAGCTGTGAAATTTCATAGTTGTTTCATTCCTCTAACCCTCGTTTTCAGGAAGGTCCGTTAAGGTTCCGTTAGTACTAACTCTGTTTATGTGGAGTTTAACATATACAACGGCTAGTTAGCATTGACAGAACTTTCTGAAAACGGAAATATGTCATTTGAATAACATATGACTAAAGGGTGGGTTAGGCAAACTTAAACGTAACGTGGCCGTAGTTTAACGAATCAGCTGATCCAATCTGTCATATGGAAAACAGTGCAAACGATTAGTCAACGAAAATGTAAAGTAAAGGGAAGAAATAACCTGCTGGAATTTGATTCGTACGGTACGTTCACATGTATAATACAACAGCTGATTAGAAAGTGAGGAAATGGGAAACGTAACGGTCAAGTTAACTACTTTTGGGAGAGTTGAGGACATTTTCGTTCTCTGTTTACTTAACTCAACGAATCTTACTGTACTCCTAAACAGATTTGAGAGAACAAAAAAAGCTGGACCCAACAATAAAATTATTTCTTTCCGAATTCTTTCCACAATCAACGGGACACTCTAATTTAAATGTATTTCGGTATCAATTGTAAGCTATGTATATACTGTTCATTACAGTTATGCATTCTCAATTGCTAATGAAGTTACTCGAAATCCCTCAAAAGAAACCCATATGAAAACCGTAATGTCCAGGATTAATAAGAAAAGTATGGGAATTCATATTTATTTATACTTTTATACCATAAGACCGGCCGATCGACCAGAAGTGTCATGTTTGACAGACGTCGGACATGAAAGGCTCTTTGGATGGTTGGATTGATGGTTGAGCAGTTCGACAGAGTTCGTAGTACGAGTATGTACACGTATGAATGAAAGAATGGTTGGTTGGTTGGCTGGCTGAAGTCATAAACATCGGCTGGCATCTATTGTCAACTATGATTCACTTCTGAGCAGACCACAACTTTATTACCTGTCAAAGACTGAATTCCTTAAAGAAAATCACTTCGGCGACTTCGATGTTTTTGGTCGGTACTTTTCTTTTTTTTCGCAGAATGAAAGAATTGCAGACAAAAGAGACGACCGAGGCAGCCGCATAGACCCTAAGCAAGTAAGCATTGAAGGCTTTAGCAATCGATGTCCGACACCATTGAGTACCTCCAAGTTGTTCAAAGAAATTGCTCCCTAAACAGAAAACGTAGATGTAGCAATAAATGCGTTAAACGAGGGCGGCTTGGAAAATTGCAGAAGATGTGAGCGTAATATTAATAGCAAAAATAGGTTCCAGTTTAGAACTTATCAGCCGTTAAGGTTCTGCAGCTCGAATGAAGCCCTGCAAACAGTTTAAGCAAACATTGTCCCATTGAAATGCCCTAAATTTCATTCCAATGTAATGTTGAAACCGCGTCTCCCCATTTCAGAAGACCTCACATTAGTCTTAGCTTTTAAGTTTTCTCATCTTCAACCACTACTAACTACACTACAGAACTGCACATGTTATCCCAGACTTCTGGGATGGTTGGTTAGTCTAGTCTTTGTTGATCTCAAGTGAGGAACACATTTAATGATTCCCCTATAATCTCAAGGAATATTCGAATAATTCAAATATTTCCAGCTTCCAAATACTCAAATAATAAAGAACGCAACGTTCGCTCCCTGGGAGGTCATTGTCTGGGAGGTCGAAGGACCAAATGATTCAGCTATAATCTCAAGGTATGTTCAATTATTTCTAGCTTTCAAATGTTCAAATAATAAGCGGCGAAAAGTTTGCTCGCTTTAAAGATTCATTGTCAGGGAAGTCGAAGGGCCAAATCTAATGAAACTGTAATACTCACACCAAATCTTCCAAAAAAATGTATTCCGAAATATTACAAAACTTCATATTTATTATTCTGACTAACGCTTCGAATTGTAAAAGTAGTCAGAAATTATCTTAAATGGCAAAATAGAATGATTCTGCTATAATCTCAGGGAATATTCGATTAATTCAAATATAAGAAAGCAATCACTGAAGACAATCTGCAAAATCGAAGGGCCTCAAAAAGTCATTTGAGTAATAAAGCAAAAGTCATTTGAGTGATAAAGCATATTTCACTTGTAGATTTAGTAGAATCATTCAATAATCAGAAAATAATATTCCTTTAGGATCGTGATTCCGAGAAGAAGAAACTGAACGCTCAACTCGTTCCGGGAGTCCTCAGATATACCTCTTAGCGACTACCCCCGTGAGTCGCTAAGACCCTTACGTCTCAGATGAAAATTTTAAAATTGGTGAACTTTAGAACTTCTTTATTCAAAGACTTCTGCCAAGAATTCGGTTGCAAACGAAGGTTCTGGATTTGACAAAATAATGACTTTGAGCGCAGTATCAACATTTTTCTTTCCGCAGGTTCTCAGCTTAACCTAAGATATTCCTCAGGTGAATTGCTAATTCAAGTAAAAGACTGGAGTACAAGACTTCAAAGACAAATTTTTTGAGAACATAAGACGAAACGAAAAACGACTTCGAGCTCAGTATCGAATTATTTTTTTCTGCATGAGGTTAGCGAATTTTTGAACTTTTTAATCATCTCCAAAGGCCATAATGAAGGATCTTTTCTGAGAGCATTCTCAATGCTGAAAATTAGAACCATTAGGGTTTAGACAATCTTCAGGAAGGTGATGAAATACAAACTTCAAAAACAGTATCGAATTATTTCATTCCGCAGGTCCTTCGCTTAATCATCTAGCAGGACGGTAAGAAAGTACCCATTCTTATCGTGACGTCCTTCCCAAAGACTAAAAGTTATTTTACCTAATGATTCTGGGTCTGAGTAATCTTCTGGAATTTTGAACTCTTCGCTAAACCCAAAGATCATTAAAATAACAAAGTCTAAAGACTTTGGACTTGGCTCTGGTATTTTGTATCCAATTCCAATTCTACAGAGGCTCCACCATTTGTTTTTCTAGGAATTTTAAAGAGAAATTATATTACTCGACCATCTTAAAGGACCATTATAGTGGACCTCATGTCAATGAAACTTAAATGGGGTCTCTTACCGTTCTGTTTAGTCTGGAAGTGGGATTGTCGGGATGTCTAATTGAATTTTGGGTATTTATACGTGAGAACATTTGATTAATCTGCTCTCAGGGCTTTAAGGGAGCCGCGGCTTAACGGCGCCTTGATCTAATGAAGGATTTATGTTTGATCACACCTAAATTTTAGTTTGTAGACCACTCGTAGGTCGCAATAGCGAATATATGTTAGATTTCCTCTCAAATTAAATTTGTATTTATGTTTGATTGCACCTACATTTTATTTGTTCGGCCATCTCGAAGAACCACAATAGCGAATCTATGTTCATTTCATCCCAATTTGCATTTTTGGGCCATCTCGAAGGACCATAATTATGAATTTACGACACTGCAACATAAAAGTATTTCCTCCATCACCACTTACGGTGTCTGGAAGATACTTTATTCCTTGGCAAATTCCCACTTCTATCACCATTCCAACACTTTCCCATTCACTCTCCTACCACTGTGATTGGTTACCATGCACAATTGTAAACATACCGGCATACTTCCCTGCACAAACAGTGACATTCACTCAGTCGTCGTCCCGTTGTTGGCGGTGGTTATTATGACACATCCAAAAGGAATACTCTCCGGGTCTATGAAAATTTATGAAATATGAGCTCAGTGATTGCAAGAAAGAAAACAGAAAACAAGAGAAATAACAGATGAAAAAAATACAGAAAATTCAACAGAAATGCAGCGCAACAAAATAGAAGCTTAGCAGAAAGACCATCCAAAACTCTGCTGCCTTGGCCGACATGACACATGTTTGTTTGTATGTCAGGATAAATACAAACTGAAGTTGAAGTTAATACTTTAGTTTGGCAGACACCTAACATACGTTCGTCCTTCCCTCCTGCATACGAGTAAATGTACAAGTTATCAGTCAGCCAGTAAAATGTTAGCCTAGACGCATAGATGGAAGGACGGACGGACAGGCGAAGTTATGTGTGCAAATACTTGCCGACAACTGCTGGCTGTCTCTCCAACTCTATCTCTAGCACCTCCAAACACTTAGAAAAAGTGAATTATTGTGGCAATTCACTTGGTTTGGGGAATGTCCGCAATTCAATTTTTGTTTTTCTTCTCATTTCGTTCATTTAAGCCACCAACACCATCGCCACCAACACCATCGCCACCAACTGTTTCGGCTGTTGTTATTTTTGGCAGCCAATTTCCATGAGCTACAAATGAAACGACGATGACAATTAATTTTATGGCGTCAGGCGTTAAGCTGAGACGATTTGTCTGCAAATGTACACAAATATGTTCCAAATCTGACAAGTATGAATTGATCGCCGCCAAATCGCCAAATCTGCAGCCATGTTTTTCTTTTCCCATGTTGTGTAATGTGGCAACATTGTATGTCTTTGGCTGATGTGTTTAATGAGTGAAACCGTTATTCATTCATTCGCTCACAGCGGCAGTTTCGCGTTTTCAAAGTTGCCACAGTCACAGTTGGCAATGGTGCAACTTTGATATCTCTCACAACAGTGTATTTTCTCTAATCGATCCTAGATTTAAATACGCAATGATAAATGGTCCAATGGGTGGTGTTGTGACAAATAATCGTTAGGAGATCATTAGTGTATTGAAATATCTGTTCACGAACTTAATTTTGTTATAGTTAGCAGAAACCGGTTATGAAGTTTAAAAAAGAAAAAAAAAACAGGGAAAATCAAAATACTTTTGTTTTCGTTACAATTTCTCTGATTCATTAATAATATTAGCTGTTGTTTACATACTTTTCTTATTTTAATGAATTGCAATGTAGACCATCTCGAAGGACCATTAAAATAGGAGCGACTTCTTACTTTATCTATTAGCAAATTTCAAGCTTACTTTACTTTACGTTACGATACGTTACGGTAGGTTAGTTTTTAATACTCATTTAGCGGAAAAGTTTAATAACCCTTATATTACACAATTTATATTAATTCACAATTACACAATTTATATTAATTCATTAATAAAATAAGGGAATTGCACTTGTCGGCCATCTCGAAGGACCATTATAACGGGTTTTTCAATAGGGATGATATCATTTTGAAGTGACGTTTCGGCAATTTGTAATATGTCATGATCTGTCATTTGTTTTTCATTGTATTCAGTAGTTTTTACAATTCCATCATGGAGAGATATACGCAAGAACAACATTTACAAATTATTCAGTTTTATTATCAAAATAATCGTTCTCCAATTGCAATTTTTCGTGCGCTAAGTCAATTTTTTTTAAATCCACTTTCCAGTCGTCCTACGACCTTGACACCCATGAGTAATATTTTAGCTCTCGTTAAGTGCTATATTTTTGCCATTGACCGATTCCCGATCCGACATGCCGTTAAGGAGCTAGAGCAAAAATAAACTTTCCCTTCACATTTGAAAATGATGCTAAGTCCATTTTTTTTAAATCAAAAAACAACACTTTCCAGTCGACCTACGACCTTGACACCCATGAGCAATATTTTAACTCTCGTTATGAGCTATCTTTTTGCCATTGGCCAATTGTGTCTACGTGCCACATAGCAAACGAAACAATTGAATTGTTGCGAGAAAAGTTTGGAGATTCGAATATTTCAAGAAATTCTGATATTGGATGGCTTCCAAGAAGTTGTGATTTAACACCATTAGACTATTTCTTGTGGGGTTATTTGAAGTTATTGGTCTTTCGAAATAAACCAGACTGTATTCAAGCTTTACAAGTCAATACTGAACGTGCCATTCATGATATACGACTTGATTTAGTGAAAAAAGTGCTCGAAAATTGGGTTCATCGAATTCGTTCCTGCAGAAGAAGTCGTTGAGGCCATTTGAATGACGTTTTATTTAGAACTTAATTGTATCGATTGTACTTCACATTAAATAAAAAACTTTTGAATTTCCTTAACAAAAAGTGTGTTTTTTTCAAAGAAATCATATAACTCTTATTAGAAAACCCTGTAAATACCTATTATAAAATTTTACTTTATCAATTATAAAATGTCAAGCTTACGTTACTATACGTTATGATACGGTTGGTTAGGTTAGGTTTGTGTTCAATACTCATTTAGCAGAAAAGTTCATTAACCCTTATAATATAATTTCTCTGAAGTAATTAATAAAATCAGCTATATTGTTTGATTACTTTTCTTATTTTCATTGCGATATAATATATTGTCCATCTCGAAGGACTATTATAATAGGAGCGTCTTTTATTAGAATATTTCAAGCTTACGTTATTATACGTTACGATATTGTAGGTTAGGTTTTTTTGATACTCCTCCAGCGGAAAAGTTCAGTAACCCTTATATTACACAATTTATCTTAATTCATTAATAAAATAAGCTATTCTTTGGTTACTTTTATTATTTTCATTAAGAATTGCATGCGTCGACCATCTCGAAGGACCATTAGAATAAGAGCCTATTCTTAGAAGATATTCTAAAATGTACTACCTATACTCATAGTTAATAGCAATCATACGCCCAATGGTACAGTAAAGAAAAGTTGAGTATTAAATCGAATATACTTCCTATGGAATCCAAATCAAATCCATATATAAAAGGAGAAAAATTTAATATATTTTTCAATATTATAAAGCTGCTAGGGTTCTCCTTTATTTGCTGTTAAAATTATTATATTATTTTCATTAAGAATTGCATGCGTCGACCATCTCGAAGGACCATTAGAATAAGAGCCTATTCTTAAAAGATATTCTAAAATGTACTACCTATACTCATAGTTAATAGCAACTAAAGAAAAGTTGAGTTTTAAATCGAATATACTTCCTATGGAATCCAAATCAAATCCATACATAAAAGGAGAAAAATTTAATTTTTTTTTAAATATTATAAAGCTGCTAGTGTTGTCCTTAATTTGCTGTTAAAATTATATATCCAAGTGTAACACTTTAGGAGGTGTTTAAAATTTACTCCGTCTATACATAGTTAATAGCAATCATACGCCCAATGGTACAGCAAAGAAAAGGTGAGTTTTTAAGGATCTGAATTATGTCTATCTAATCCGGTAGATTAAAACTCAATATTGACCTTTGATCTTAGGAATTTGATCATATTTGTGGATCTGATTTCGATCAAAACTCAATATTGGCCTTTGATCTTAGGAATTTGATCATATTTGTGGATCTGATTTCAATTGAACTTTAATAAAGTCTTTTCGGAAAGTTATAGGGCGTTTTGTTAAGTTATCTTAATAAAATAATGAAAGTTTATTTGTTAGCGTCTGGCCTTCCATGGATTATTTTCCTCAAGTCGAATAACGAACTAAGAGAAGCTAATGGTAGAAGGTATTCAGAACTTCATACACAGTCGGATGTCTATGGTTTTTGGTTTTTGGGAATTTTTAGTGGTCGTCACAATAGTCAAAGGAGCATTAGACAAAATGGTCCTTGGACTATTGTCTTCAATATCAATATTGATATTGAAGACTATCTTAATTGAAGGGCCAAATGGTTGCTCTAATTTTGACGAGCTTTTAATGAAGTCTTATTGAAGCAATTGGCCGTTGATCTAAGAATTTGGACGTTGGTAATTATCTTGATCTATGGTCTTATGTTCCTTGCATGAATTTCAGGAATAATTGTATAATTATCTTGACCGCTTGATCTCCCCTCTGAACTTGATCTTTCTCTTGATGTTGGAATCTTGATCTTGGTGACCATAATCTTTAGATCTCTCTTCGTTTGATTGATAATATTTCCAGTTTAATTTTCTCTTAGTGTAATTTCAAAACCCATCATATCATCGTCATCGTCATCCCCATACTCACAACCACTACCACACAACCATCAATCCCAGTTCCCCATGCTTACCGCCAAATGGATATGGGCAAACAATTACAATACTGACTTTTTAGTTTTTAAGCGTTCGTCGTCAAAGTCGCATAACTGCAACAAAAACGACGACAATAAAAATATATATGTAAGCGGACAAACGGACAGACAGACATATGTTTGCATACGAACTTACAAGAAACTTAAACACCATGAATAGCTGCATAGAAGGACGGACGGTCGGACGGACGATTGGATGTATGTTCCTTGGTCTTCGAATATTTGAATGCGATTTTTGCGCCAAAGAGTATAAATTTAATTACCACCACCACAAGTCAGTCGCATATGCAGCAATAGACTCCAGTCAAGTCGCGCAATGCTGTTGTTTTGTTTGTAAGAATAAAGCATTAACATGAACTCCAATAAGTAAATAGTTAAGTAAACGACGCCAAGTAACACCTTCGCAGGCAACCAGAGTCGGACACATAACCGCAAGTTTACAGCACTAGCACTTTTCGTACTCGCTCCCCCCATTCGGTACCTACTGCCTTCTCTCAGTGGATAGTTTAGTCCAGGAAATTATAACAATTCGCAGAGGTTTAAGAACCAAAGTGGTTATGGAAGGGGAAAAATGGGTTACAAATTTTATGGTGAATACTTTTATTTTGGTCTGCCAGAGAAGACATAGATATAGGTAGAGCTTATTACAATTATTGTGTACTGCAGGTGATGGAATTTAAAAAATCAGGTCTGCATATTTCGAACTCTGTGGAAATTAGAGTTATCACAAGTCCACTACCGGGTTGGGTTACACTTAAAGGGCAACATATCCTTGATTAAAGATCCTTTATATTTAAAATCTTTTTTCAATAAAAACTACACAACTCAGGAGGTAGATTTATTGGGTTTTTTTAACTGCAAAATCTACAGAATTCCCTAAAAAGTTAACTTTTCTCTATAGTACCATTGGGCGTATAATTACTATTAATTATGAGTATATCGAGAAAATTTGAAATATCTCCTAAAGTACTGCAGTTAAAATCATAATTTTAACTACATATTAAATAAAACTCGTTCAGCTTTTGAATATCTGAGAAGCTATTTCATTTTTCTCAGTAGTCGGGATGGTTTTCTCCAATTATATTTGGTTAAGCTTTGGTTTCAGTATTCAAACCTCTAAAATTAAAAGAATTGTGAATATTGCGGATGTGTATAAGTAATATTAATTTGATTAACTATTAAAATTATGTATTCGCCTTGAAAAAAGTTAGGAAATTGCAGGAGGTAGTAATGAGAACCACACATTTTAACTTTTGCGTTTATGTTTCCTTTTACATATAAATATTTCGAGTAAATAAATTACAGAATATTATTTTCAATATAAGTCAGACCCTACAGGAATTAGATTCTAAAGGTTTTTCATTACAACATTTATAGAATTCCTTAAAAACTCAACTTTCGTTAAATGTACCATTGTGCGTATGATTGCTATAAATTATGAGTATGCGGAGTAAATTTTAAATATCTCCTATAGTACTACTCTTAGAAATATAATTTCAACAGCATATTAAGGCAAATAGTATCAGCTTTTTAATATTTACGAAATAATTAGATTTTTCTAGAAGTTCTAGGATGGAATACCACAGATACCAAATAAAAATATGCTAGATTTTTATAACTTTTTACATATGATACGTTTTGCTGACAATTGTTTAGGGTTAAGGGGGGTCCAAATCGTGATCGACAGCTTTGAGAGAAATAATTCTCGAAGGGTTCTCTTTTCTTCGTTCTTTGGGCTGAGGTGCATATACGTTCTTCTGAAGGCATATACTGATTTTTGTTCGTTCTTCTTAAGGCATATTCTTAATATTATTAATATTCACCACTTAAAATTTGGTATACGTATTTATGGATGAATAATAATTATTAAACTTACCATTTTTGTGGATAATCCAATGTCCTTCTCGCAGTTATTTTTCTTGATCTTTGATTTATTTGTTTTTGATGCACTGTGCAACGATTACTTCCTTCTCCAAGAGCCGCCACATTACACAAAACCTTTTAAACTTCAGAACGGGCAGCAGACATCATCAGCACATACATATGTATGTACGCATTTTGTTTGCTGGCAATCTCAATTGCAAACAAAACGAAAATTCTAGGTTTGCGATACTTTTTTTAGCTGTTCCGCATTTATGGACACCAAAGTGCTCAAGTAGAAACCGATGGGACAGACATTGGGGGCAAACGAATGAATTGACGGACAGCTGGAAGGAATAGCGTCAGACAGCTCAGAAAACATTGAGCGTTGGACTGGACAAGAGACCAAATGATGTCCAATGTCTTATACGTGCGTCCCTCCAGTCTTCTATCCATGGTAGCTGATGGAGTGCTTGAAACTGCTGCTGCTGCTGGCTCATGCTGCTGCTGTTGCGCTAAAAGACCTGTTCCAGCTATCAACAACATATGAAATATTATGAGAGCAGCAGTCAAGTTGGCCTACCCAACATTGCTACATTGTATAAATGCGAGTAAATAGACGACGCTGCCGTAGTAGTAATGGAAGCAGAGTAGTAGCAATCGTGGTGGCGGGGGCAGTGTGTTGACTGGGCGAGTAAAGTCTACCGAGGAGTCACCCATCAATCTGGCAGGCATCTCGAGTGGGGGCTTTCAAGTATTTCACTCATTTATTAGTACAATAATTGACTGTGGCAATGAGGATGAATACCTCTAGCCACTACCTCTACCTCAATGTAGTACTAGTAGAATGGCCATAAGCTGATGTTATTGCTGCTGCTGGTGTTGTTGTTGTTGATGACGTTGGCATTGTTGGTATGGCATAGTTGCTGCTGCTGTTGTTACTGTGGCCTTTTATTTACGTTTTGTTGTCGATGTCAATGGCAACATCTAAGGCTATAGCTAGTATAGTGTTCGGCGCTGACTGTATAGTTACCTCTCGTTGCCACTTGAATACAATTTTCCACTCAAATCGAAAAAATATCTTTTCAAAGTTCAATATCCCGCTTGTCAAGAGAATTATTGTTGTTTTCGTTGATATTGTTGACGACGACAACGACGGCGATGGACAGATGCAATCAAAAAACTGAAATGAAATGAATTGCATTTGAAAATCAGTTAGCGGAATAGAAAAATGAAAGAAGCTGGGAAACTATTCAATGTGATCTGAAAGTGTGACCTACATCATAAAAAAATAATAAAAATTTAAATCTAAAGAAAATCGAACTGATTCAAAAACAAACGAGGCTAGGGTTAGACATTATGTTCTTTTTCCTTTTATGAACAAAATATGCTTGAAAAATTGCAGATTTAACATCAATATTTTTTTAAGATGTACTAAACTCCGAGTTCAGATTTTTTAACGAAACAGTTATAGAATTCCTTAAAAAAAACTTAACTTTTTCTCAGTGTACCATAGTGCGTATGACTGTTATTAATTATGGGTCTATAAAGTAAATTTGAAATATCTCCCAAAGTATAAATGTGAGAAACATAATTTTAACTTTAAATTAAAGAAAATTCCTTAAGAATTGATCCTTCCTTTGATATTGATAAAGAATTGTGCGTCAGAACTGATACAAAAACTTAATATTTTTACTTGAACACTCTTAGGTCTTGTATAAGAATTTTAATTGAAAACTTTGGGTAGGTGAGCTGGTAACATCGCTTGTCATCCTAACCTAAACCTAATAAATCTGGATTAGAGTTTTCACTGCTATAAAACATAAAATCTTCATAATGATATTTCAATGTTAATTAAACGTATTATTATTTATAATTACTACTTGAATAAGTATACGAAAATATTGAATGGATGCTCTTTTTAATTAATCCTAATAATATTAAGTATACAGGTAGTTCATCTTCTCCTTCTATCCATATGGAGTTCATCTTCTCATTCTTCCTTCTTTGTTGCCTTTCAAGTGATCTTATTAAAAACCCTGCATATATTTTTGTGGTACATTTTTAAAATCATTAATGCCTTCGAATTGTTACAAAATAAATATCACTGAAAAGCTATTTTCTCAAAGATGTGCAGGATTATATATGTATGTTAAAAATGCTACAGACAATTTTCTGAAGAAACTACATTGTTATATGAACAGATCTGCATTGTTTTTGTGGTACATTTTTAGCGTCTTAAATTTCTTCGAATACTAATAGAATAGATATCGCTACAAAGCAATTTTCCTACAGAAGTGCAGGATTATATCAGTATGCGATAGTCCCTACCAATACATCTGTTTTGACTTTCAAGTGATCTTATTAAAACACATACACATATTTTTGTGGTACATTTAATATAATTTCTTCGAATTGTAATACAATTTTTATCACTGGAAAGCTATTTTTCCAGAGATGTGCAGGATGTTAAACGGATGTTAAAAGCCTACAGATAATTTTCTAATAAAAGTACATTATTATATAAACAGATCTGCACATTTTTTTGTGATACACTTTTAGGAACTTTAAAGTACTCAAATTGTACTGAAATAGATATCACAAGAGAGCTTTTTTCCCAAATATGTGCAGGATTATATCAGTCTGCTGTAGGTCCTACAAATAGATCTTTGTTGCCTTTCAAGTGATCTTATTAAAAACCCTGCATATATTTTTGTGGTACACTTTTAAGATCATCATTGCCTTCGAATTGTAAAAAAATATATATCACTGAAAAGCTTTTCCCCCAAAGATGTGCAGGATTATATCAGAATGTTAACTGCTTATACATTATTATATGACAGGTTTGCACAGGTTTTTGTGGTACACTTTTAGTGTCTTAAATGTCTTTGAATTCTCATAAAATAGATATCACTACAAAGCTATTTTCCTACAGAATACATGATTATATCAGTATGATACATGTCCTACAGATACTTCTATTCTGCCTTTTATGTGATCTCACTAAAAGCCCTGCACATATTGTTTGTGGTACACTTTTGGGGTATTCAATGTCTTAGATTTGTAATCAAATCGATATCACTGGAAAGCTATTTGCACAAAGACGTGCAGGAAATTGCATTGCAGATTTAAAAGTATTCTGGCTGATATGGCCAGTTATTATGAAACCCAAACACATACTAATTTTCAAAAAAAAATTGAACGCCTCTTCGATAGGCATATCCTGGAATGGAAGTAGAATTTGATATGATGACGATTGTAAGTAACTTGTTAATATCTACAATTAATATCAAGTATCCGTTCCGTGGTGCTATGAATGCGTATACGCATTTCTGATATTTACTATTGAAATTAAGTATACGCTCCCATGAAAATAACGAAAATAATGATGTAAACAGCATTAACCGATTAGTAGGGGAGCCATAAGGCTGGGAGTTTAAAACTAATAAAATATGAATTAATATAAAATATACGCCTCAATGTAGATATAAAAATGAAGGTATTTAACTATATTCATCATAGTTAAAATATTTGTTCGAGGAGTTCCCATAATAAATTTTATTTTTATTATTTTATTTATTTTATTTGTGGTTAATATTGAAAGGGAACATAATGTCTGATGAAAGGTTTAAGTTTAATAATTGTGGTCTTATACATAATAAGTTACTAAAGGTTTTTACTACCTTTTATAATTCGAATGAATAAACCATTGTTGTTTAATGTCTTCCAAGCCTTCCGTTAATGTCAATGAATTATTCCCATGATTTTTTATTACTTTATTATAGTTTTTAGAGAATTTATTGATTTTGAAAATTTTTAAACATTGAAATAAATTCACTAGATTTCATCCAAAATTATCTTAATCAAGCAAATCCCGTCATAAAAGTTGAATGTAAACATTACTTTTATTAAACTTTTGTTAGGCATATTTCAGGAATTGACACCCAAGTCTTTCCCATTAAATTTATGTCAATATGAATTCCAAATTCCATGTCGTTTAATTTTTGTATAGAAAAGATTCACAAAAACAAAACAAGTTGAGATTTTCAGATTTTCTATTTTTTCTATTGCGTCAATGCGTTGTCGTTGTAATATTCAAATGTAAACAACAACGTTCGCACATTCATAGACATATTTACATTTTTATGAATGTGTGTGAGTGTGTCTGTGTTTGTGTCTGTCTAAAACCCAGCACACTATGCGACAAACGTTTTCCTAGCTTGAGGCCAATTTGTAAGCAGCAATTTGCAAGATTGTCAAGTCAACACCATAACATAAAGTATAGATTTTCATTTTCTCCATGTCTTTGAGGAGATAGATGGACGGGCGAATGAGCGGATGGATGGATGGAGGGAGGTAGGTTCGTGTGTGGTAGATAAATGCGCTATCGGTTTTCCTTCTGTCCAAATTGAATAATAACATTATGAAGATTTACGGGGAACATGCTGAGAGTGGCAAGTTTGATATTTACTTGCCATAGCTGTAAGTTAAGTCTTAATGTCTGTGGTTTATTGGCATAGACAGTATGGGGACAAAAGATTGGGAAGGAATTGTTTAAAGGAAATCCGGTAAAAAAAATCGGGTTGCAAGAATGGAGAATCAAGAAGTAAAAATCTACTAATGCAGGATTATAATTGTATGCTAAAAGTCTTACAGATAATATTCTAAATATATCTGCAGGGTCTGCACAGATTTTTGTGGTACACTTTAAGGAACTTTAGGGTACACAAATTGTACTGAAATATATATCACCAGAAAGTTAATTTTCCAAACAGATGCAGACATAGACCATTTTTTTAAAAGCTCTACAAATACTTTGCTGGATTTAATATATTAAAAGCCCTGCGCATATTTTTGTGGTACACTTTTAGGGTCTTTAGAGCTTTCGAATTGTAATAAAATATATATCACTGTACATGTATTTGCCCAAAGATGTGCAGGATTATATCAGAATGTAAAAATCCCAGCAGATATTTTTTCTAGTACTACATGATTGTATGAAAAGATCTGCACAGATTTTTGTGGTACACTTTAAGGAACTTTAGAGTTCATAAATTGTACTGAAATATATACCATAAGGAAGCTATTTTTCCAAAGATGTACAGACATATATCACTATGCTAAAAGCCCTATGCATTACATCAGTATGCTAAAAGGCCTACAAATATTTCTCTCTTTCCTTCCATATTAAAAGCCCTGCAGATATCTTTGTGGTACACTTTTAGGGTCTTTAGTGCCTTTTTGCCGAATTGTAAGAAAATATATATCACTTAAAAGCTATTTACCCAAAGATGTGCTTGATTACATCTGATTCAAACAGCTCTACAGTTTTTATATGAACAGGTCTGCACAGATTTTTGTGGTACGTTTTAAGGAACTTTAGGGTACTCATATTGTACTGAAATATATATCACAAAAAAGCTATTTTCCCAAAGATGTGCAGGATTATATCAGTATGCTAAAAGGACCACAAATATTTCTCTGTTGCCTCCCATATGATTATATTAAAAGCCCTGCAGATATGTTTGTGGTACACTTTTAGGGTCTTTAGTGCCTTCGAATTGTAATAAAATATGTATCACTGTAAAGGTATTTGCCCAAAGATGTGCAGGATTATATGCCAAAGTATGCCAAAAGCGCTACAGATAATTTTCTAAAAATCAATATAATTATATCTACAGTTCAGCACACATTTTTGTGGTACACTTTTAAGATCTTTAGGTTACCTTAATTGTACTGGAATATATATCACAAGAAAGCTATTTTCCCAAAGAGGTGCAGACATACATATATCACTATATTAAAAGCCCTACAAATACTTGTTGTTGACTTTAATGTGATCTTATTAAGAGTCCTGCAGATATTTTTGTGGTACACCTTTGGGATTTTTAGTGCCTCCCATTTGTAATAAAATAGATATCTTTGGAAAGATATTTCCCCAATGATGTGCAGAATTATACTAGTGTCCCAAAATCCTAACGGGTAATTTTCTAACAAAATCAACATTATGATATGAACAGTTCTGCACAGATTTTTGTGGTACACTTTTAGCGCCTTTAATGTCTTCGAATTCTAATAAAATATATATGACTACAAAGCTATTTTCCTACAGAAGTGCAGGTATAAATTTGTTTTGACTTTCATGTAAACTTGTTAAAAGTCCTGCATATATTTTTGGCACACTTGTACCATGCCTTTAATTCCTTCGAACTGCAGTAAAATATATATTACTGGAAAGCTATTAATCCAAGGTTCTTCAGATTTATATCAGTATGCTAAAAGCCCTACTGATGATTTTGTAACAAAATCAACATTATTTATGAACAGTTCTGCACAGATTTTTGTGGTACACTTTTAGCGCCTTTAATGTCTTCGAATTCTAATAAAATAGATATCACCACAAAGGTATTTTCCCACAGAAGTGCAGGATTATATCAGAATGCTACTGACCCTGCAAATACTTATTTGTTTCCTTTCATATGATCTTATTAAAAGCTCTGCAAATATTTTTGTGGTACACTTTTCAGATATTTAATGCCTTCGAATTATAATAAAATATATATTACTGGCAAGCTATTTCACTAAAGATGTGCAGGATAATATCAGTATGTTAAAAGTCCCACAGACAATTTTCAATAGAGTCTACATTACTTTATGAATTGGTTTGCAAAGATTTTTGTGGTACACTTTTAGGAATATTAGAGTACTCAAATTGTACTGAAATATATATCACACTATAGCTATTTTCCCAAATAGATGCGATATATCGAACATCATTGTACTAAAAGCCCTACAAATACTTCAATATTGTCTTTCATTTTATCTTATTAAAAAATCTGCGTATATTTTAGAGGTACACTTTTAGGTTCTTCAAGGTCATTGATTGGTAATAAAATAGATATCACTGGAAAGCTATTTCCCCAAAGGTGTGCTGGAGTATATCAGTATTATCTTCAGATAATCTTCAAAAAATCTACATTATCTGACAGATATGCACAGATTTTTGTGGTACACTTTTAGTGTCTTTAATGACTTCGAACTCCAATAAAATATATGTTATCAGAAAGCTATATTCCTACAGAAGTGCAGGATTATATCCGCATGATTCAGCCCCTGAAAATACTTGTTTTTTTCATATTTATCTTATTAAAAGCTCTGCAAATATTTTTGTGGTACACTTTTTAGATATTTATTTTCTTTGAATTGTAATAAAATAGACATCACTGGAAATCAATTTCCTCAAAGATGTGCAGGTTTATAGCAGTATGCTAAAAATCTTACAGGTACTTAAATCCCTCTTATAAATTTTTAAAAAGCTTGCCCAACTTTGTAGACCGGCTACTGTAGAAGTGCGAGATTAAAGTTACGAGTGTTCATGTCTGTGAATGCTGTTGTTGATGCGTTTTATTTAAATATGAAATATGCTGAATATAGCAGCGCTATACCGCTTTAGTATTTATTTATTTATTTAAAAACCACCCCACATGCCGCTCATCGGCTCGCCCAGCTATCAACATAGCCATCGCCATAACATAGCTCGAACGGCATCGACAATCTTATCGTGATCATCAGTATTTTCTAGTTACGGCTGATGCCGCCGCTGCTGATGTTGTTATCGACCGCTCGTCAATACGTCCGTCCATCCATCCGTCTGTCTGTCTGTCTGTCTCGGTTACTTGTAACCGCGTAAGTGTTTCTGAGCATGCGTAAGTGTTTGCGCCTGAACATTGATGGGTGGCATGTACATTGTACATGCGCACAGACGAACGGACGGACAGCCATCTGTGTGTAGAAGAGCTGCGCAATGCGGCACGATGTGCAGAGCTGGTCATGATCATGACGATCGTGATAATGATCACTTTTCTCAAGTTGTGTTAGGCTAAGTAAAAATTATTATTTGCATATTTCTACAGTTTCAAAAACACAAATATTTATCTTCCATTTAGCAAAATATACGAACGTACGTATGTATGTATGTCTCTGTACCCATATATGTACATATAGTAATCATCATAGTACATATGTATGTACACAATATCACCAACAACACCGAGATCCCTCTCCCTCACATCACTATCGGTGGGGGGATCGTTGCGATGGATCGCTCGCTAACTTGCTTGCTCCATCGTACTGCCTGAAATGCCTGAGTGACTTGGTTACACCGGTGATCTTTGAGATCAATAAACTATTGAAAGCCAAATTAAAATGATGATGTTGTTGTTGTCGTCGTCTTTGTTGATTTCTAGCCGATGTATTACAAGAGTATCAGGTTTTCTCCACTATAACATCCATTTGCCGATGACTCTGGCAAATGGAAGTCTTCTGTGTTTTTCTTTTGCTTTGCGTTTTTCTATTTTTCTACCTCAAGATTGGTGTTTTTAATGCATGTTCACTTTAGTAAGCATTTACATTTACATTTTACAATTTAATTACTGACGGCCACTCTGCTCTTCATTGGCCAGGGAGGGCCACGACAGTGTGGCTATGAAAGATTGCTTCTAAGGCCATCCAACAGGGAAACGGGGGAAACCCTTAGGAAAGCCTTGCCGGGCCTCTTGTTATTATGACATTACTTTGGTAACATTTGCATATTGAAAGTGTAAAGTTTAATTTGAAAACAGCGATATTAAAGAATAATTTTGAAAGACATCTCATAATGGAGAGTAAAAGAGACAAGGTCGATGTCTTGAAGTTTGGTAAACTGAGGGAATTTCAATGTTCAGCCACTCTATATGAAATCCCATTATATTTCACTAATGGAAACTAAGCTTCTCCCCATCCAACTAAACAGGTAGATATCATCCATACCCTCCGAAAGTGTATTGCTGACATTCCTGATGGATCAGGTAAAAAATATCTGCGTCGGATTTACCTCATGTTTGAAAGGAAACGAGACTTCTCCCAAACCCTGAACTCTGTCCCTCCCTATATTGAATATAGAAATCCCCTAATTCTGCTCGGATGGAGCATTTAATCTAGAACTTCCTATTCACCAACCAATTTCCATATAGGAACATGCGAATATTCCTTAATCCTAATTCACTCAAAAAGCTTCGAATGAACCAAAGGGAACTGGAGTCGTTTCTCCCAACCCGTGAACTCCGTGCTTCCCCGTTTTGACTATATAATTCCCTCAAACTCGTCCAAATAGGCAAAGGAAATTTCTCTTAATCCTTGACCTGTGGGCTTACCTATGTTTAATATAGATATCCCTCAAACATTCTCGGGTAGCGAATGTAAGCTAGAAGTTCCTATTCA
This sequence comes from Eudasyphora cyanicolor, assembly GCA_963930755.1. Classification (NCBI taxonomy): domain Eukaryota; kingdom Metazoa; phylum Arthropoda; class Insecta; order Diptera; family Muscidae; genus Eudasyphora; species Eudasyphora cyanicolor. Next base: position 9,144,377 of record OZ005738.1, on the reverse strand, counting down.
CAAACTGACTTTCCTAAAGGAACAAGGGAAGATTTTCTCCATCTGAATTCCCTCAATCAGCTTCGGATAACAAGGAACACCATATAACATATTCTCTCAAAAATGTCCAGATAGGTAAAGGAAACTTCTCGCAACGGAAGATCTTTAGGTTTCCCAATATTGAACAAATAATTCCCTCCGATATTCCCGGATTAAGACATCTAAAGTCCATACTCATCGAAGGTGTTCTACCGACATCCATCCCTTAACCAAGGATCTTTACGCTTAAATTTGCTCAAGCAATCCCAGATTAGGCAATTAAACATAGTCCATATTATCCGAAGGTGTTTTTCGCTTCTCTCCATCGAGGATCTTCAGCCATCCCTAAATTGAACACATAATTCCCTCAGACATTACCGGATTATGCTTTTAAATATCTACAATCCATACTCACCGAAGGTGTTCTGCCAAAGACTTCTTCCACGTCTGTTCATAATTCCCACAGGCATGCTCAGATTAGGCATTGAAACATCTAGAGTCTATAATCAAATATCTACAGTCCATAATCAAACAACTACAGTCCATAATCAGCGAAGTTCTTCTACGGACATCCATTCTCTCAACCGAGGATCTTCATGATTCCCTATATTGGATAGATAATTCGCCAGACATTTCCGGATTATGCTATTAAACATCTACAGTCCATATACATCGAAGTGTTCTACCAAAATCCATTCTCTCAACCGAGGATCTTCAGGTTTCCCTATATTAAACACATAATTCCCTCAGACATTACCGGATTAGACATTTAAACTTCTATAGTTCATACTTCCAAAAGGTAATCTACTCACAGCTCATCTCCCAAAAGAGGATATTCATGCTTCCCTATATTGAACACATAGTTCCCTCAGACATTCCAGGATTTGTCATTTAAACATCTGCAGTCCATACTCCTCGAAGGTAATCTACCGACATCTCTTCTTTCAACTCAGGATCTTCATGTTTCCCTATATTGAAGATATAATTCCCTTAAACATGCATAAATTAGGCATTTAAGCACCTATCTCTCAATTTTGCAGGTGCGATAGGGAATGCGATTATTTGTTTTCTATTTGTTTCTATCAAACTCTTCTTGAGAGTATCCTATTCACACAAATTTTGCAGGTCCGATGAGGAACGTAGAATTATCTGGAATGAATCAAACTCCTATTTTCCAAGTTTGCAGGTCCGGTGCGAAAGGGAAAAGATTCATGTTTTTCGGTTGGACAAACTAGCTCAGCTTGGATGTATCCTGCCTTCTCTCTGCATGCTGCTTTTATTGAAAATATATATACAATCCCATTAGACATGTGCGGCTTAGGAATTTAAGAATCCGCAGTTCATACTAGCCGAAGTTGATCTACCGACATCCCTTCTCGCTATCCGAATTCCCTCAACAAACACTAAAATAATGCCCTGAGCTCCGCACAACACCAAATTGAATATTGAATTTCCTTAAAATATGTCAAAACACTTTGGACCTTATTCATAAAAATTTAATGAAGGTTTGAGGATGGTTCCTCAAAATACAAGTTTATCCCTATAAGTTTTTCTCAACTCGTCTGCTGTAAGTCGCCAAATGAAATTCCCATCAATAACTCAGAAGCTTCCCACCATTCGAAAGCTTCTTCTCATTAAATTTCCTAAATGATTAAGAGCAGTGTCTGCTAGTCTGTGATTTTCCATAATAAAATTCTTTAGAACCTTAAAAGGAACAATTAAAACTGAATGAACGATGGAAGCTTTTATCAACCAACGCTATTTAATCGTAAATTACCTTAAACTTGCCTGGATAGGCAAAGGAAGCTTCTGGCAATTTGAGAGCTGCAAGTCTATACAAGTAATTTTCTTCGAAAACACTAAAGGAAAAAGAGACGTCTTACTCGAGTCGAGAGCTCGTTGAGTTCGCAGGTACAATTTTCTAAATGAAAAAGAGTTCAGCCTCTTAAACTGCGAGATTTCGCTTTTCATCCCTAGAAATCCCTGACTGAATAAGAAAAAGGCTTTTTAATCCGTGAGTTCTTCAACTTACCATGAACGATTGTCTGACAACGGCAAATCCCCTCAAATCCGTAATCTCTTCAGTTTAGGTTTTAAATTCTATAATTCTTCGCTGAATGCACAAGGCAAGCTTTTTGCTTCCTTAAGTTCTGCGGCTAATCATAGGAAATTCCAATAGACAATTCTGCACATAATCTACATAAGAAAAGCTTGCTGGAATCCCTGCAAATCTGCGGCAAATCATGTGAAAATCCTTCAGACACTTCTGCATAATCTTCTGTACTCAGTGAAGATCAGATCAGATGATCTGCATAAGTCGTTGATACTCGTTGAATGAATAAGGGGAATTTTTCATAATCTTCAAGAGTTCATAAACTCCTTGAGATATTGTGAGTTCTGGAAAAAGTTTGCTCAAATGTCAGGTTTTAACTCGAAATCATGTGATTCATTTTATTTTACTCTATTGATTATTTACTCTATTATATTAAAAAATTCAAATCAAACTTAGTTTCAATTAATTTGCAGATTTTCTTTAAAGAGAACTTTTATTTATTTCCCCTTTTTATTTTTATATATTTACAGAAAATATAACAATAGTCGGCCGCCCGGATTTTGTGAACAACAATTTCAAAATAGCACTGTATGCGAAGGAAACACAAAGATACCTGTGTTTCAACGATCATTGGAAACTAGTTGGAATGGTAAGTACAAAAAACTTCTATAAACATTATTACGACTTTGAAAACGTTTCGTCTAAAGAAAAGAATAAACCATAAAAAGGAGATTCAGGATAGTTTCTGTTAGAGATTGCTACACAAATCTACATTTATATATCTGAAAAAAGGCTAAGGAATAGAGTTTCCAACTTTTTTTTATCCACAACCACCCTGTCTTTGAAATTAAAACTCTTCAAACATTCGGCAAGTTTTCAGACACAAACACCCGTGCCCGCTAGCTCTTTCTCTTGGGAATTCGAAATCTACCAACATTTACATTTGGAGGAGCAAGTTTTCACACTTGAATGAGTTCTCAGAAAGCTATTTAGGCACTATTTATAATATCAGTTTTTACAGGTTCTATCAAGCTTAAGCATCACCATTCAAATAAATTTTGCAGGTGCGATAGGGAATAATTTTCATATTTTTCCAATTGGTTTCATGAAGCTCTCCTTGGGGGAGAGCTTATGCAGGTTCGAATAGTTCAACGCTGAATTATCAGTAATGAATCAAATTCCTGGTTTCCAAATGTGCAGGTCCGGTGGGGAATGTTGTCCTGCAGGTGCGAGCTCTCCTCACATAAATATCTCAGGTCCGATAGGGAACGTTGAATTATCAGTATGATTCAAACTCCTAGCATCAAATTTTGCAGGTCCGGTAGTGATTGTTGATGGACCGATAGGGAACAAGATTCATTTTTCATCATTCACAGTCCATATAAGTTATGCAGGTTCGATTTGGGGGTATCCAACATCATTTACATAATTTTGCCGGTCCGATAGAGACGGTGGGATTATTAGGAATGTGTCAAATTGATAGTATCCTTCGACTTTCACAATAAGTAATGGTTACTATTTATCCTGCAACAGAACTTTGATCAATGTTAGTTTATTCATTCAATACCAGCGAAATTCGCTAGATTTCTCATTTGGAAAAATCCCGGTATTCTTCGGCATCCCTAGAGAATTCTTCCGAGAAACCGCTAGAAGATCTCTTACAGCTGATTTTTATATTTTCCTATTCATTGCACTGGTAACAGGGTAATTCGATTCATTAGGCCCAACTGCATCCTATAGTTAACTTTTTAATAAGCGTGGCATCCGTCAGCATTCATGCGGATATAAAAGTTCTGATAGTGTTCACAGGAATAGATGGAATATGGTATAGATCAGACGTCTAGAATACTTCGCATTCAAAACAATTTTGCAAGTCCGACAGAGAATGTTAAGTAGTTGTTTATTCATTTCAACTCAGCTAAATTCGCTAAATTTCCCTGGTATCCCTTAATATACATATCAGAGAAACCACTTGGATCTCTTCCAGAGATAATTTCATTCATTATTCCCAGTTGTGTCCTGTAGCCTTCATTTGCCATGCCATCGACATTAATGCGAATATTAAGGTTCTGGTAGCGTTCACAGATGTGGGAGAGAACGTTGAATAGTCAGAAAACTCTCCTAAGGAATAGATCAGACGTCTAGTAACCTTCGACATTCACAAATGTTTGCAGGTCCGATAGTGAACATTGAGGTGTTGTCCTGCGATACTTTCTTCGAAGTTGTTTTATTGATTCAATAGCAGCTAAAGTTCCTAGACTTTCTATCGTGTAATAAACTTACGTTGACTTCTTTCCTCCTGGTTGAATATTACTTCTAAAGATAGTTTTGCGAAAGTTTCCAAAAAAGATCTTCCATCTGTCAGGGAATTAGCAGAGTGTTGATTTGATTCTGCAGCTGCCTAGTTATTTCGTTGCGGCTATTCAATTTCCACCTTCTGATTTAATATTACTTTCAAAGATATGTTTGCGAAAGCTTCCAAAAGAGATCTTCCATCTGTCCGGGAATTAGCAGAGTATTGCTTTGCTTCCGCAGCTGTATTGTCTTCCCTCAATAAATCTAAGCAAATGAAAAAAAAAAGTAAGATTTTATTTCTTTTTTGTTTTCAATCCTTAACCTAACCCAATCTCGTTCATTCCCTGAACCAATAATGCATCAAGGATTGTTCTAGTTGAAGAAGAGTCCTCGACACATTGAAAAATCCCAGCAAGATCTTCAATCTGTCGAGGAATATCAAACTTGGCAGAGGAAGAAGTAGATTTGCGTTTTCGCAAATAATTTACATATTCCATTGTGACTATTCATTTGTTTCTATTTGCTGTTGTTGTTTAATCTTCTGGCAGGTAATCCTATCAAATCACTGTCCTAACGGGTTCTATCTGTCTATCCGACAATTAGGACTATTTTAAGGGCAGATTTCACTTCTTTTTTCCAAAGCTAAAGTTTTTGTTTATCAAAGCTAAACCACACCCAATCTCAGTCATTCCCTCAACCAAGAGTGGATTAAGGATTGCTCTAGTTTAAAAATGAGTTTACTTTTCTTCCAAACAAGACCTTCAATCTGTCGAGGAATATCAGACATTGTTATTCCCCAACTGCTTTACATATTCCATTGTTGAACCACAAATGTTCTGTTGTTGGTTAGCCTTCTGGTAGGCAATCCAATCTCTCCGGCAATTGTTTGTTCAGCAATTTTAAGGGAAGATTTAATTTAATTTTTGTTTTCAAGTCTTAACCTAACCCAATCTCGGTCATTCTCTGAACCACTAGTGGTGGACTAAGGACTGCGCTCATGCTTTAATCGCACCAGGACTGCCTATATTCTTGTCATCCATCCATTTCACAGGCTAACCTTTTTGGTCATAGGTCGTTTCACTTGCTAACTCTTGCGAAGCCACAAATTGAATTAAAGTCTTTACATTATGGGGCCACCTCAAATACCCTTTTTATAACCCCCCTTTCCGCCAGTCGGCGTAAATGTTTTAAAATTGAATAAAACTCTTTGCACTCCCTCGCCCCTCCTGCGCTACCCAATTTCATTCACAGCCCTTCATAAATTGAATGGATGATTTTGCTTGCCTTCTTCGTAGCATAATTCAACCCCAATCTCTTAAGAGAGAGCGGGAAAAATCAATCGAAATTAGCTTTTTACAAAAGAAAACATCTTCAGAAAAAAAATCCTTTCTGCTATCAATATGAAACCAAAAGCATTCAACCATTCAAACGACCAAGACAAAAAAATGATTATTAAAATCAAAACCCAAAGCCCTTTAAACAGCAGTATTGAAAACATTTTGAAACAACTTAACATTCCATTGCCCTTCACTTCACAAAATTTGTTTGGGGGTATTGAAGGCAAGTGGATGTTCAGCATTGAATGGCCTGGATGGATGGGTGAACTCTACCCATCCTCATATTATGATGACGAAGATGGCGGCAAAGACGACAATGTGGCGAACGCATTTAGTCTGCTGCCGCAGTTCGAACTTTATTGATTTTTCCTTTTCTCGGGGACCACTCGAAAACAGTATCAAAATATTTAGAAAGGGTGCAAGAGGAAGAAGCAGCTGAATAGATGAGTGAATGAAGGAGAAGCACAGAAATCGGTGGTAGTGGGGGAGGGAGGATAGGAAGAGGAGGAGGTCGTTATGTAAACTATATAAACTGTTGGAAATGTCGAGTGTTTTATAAATAAACACTTTACTTGTGGCATGGGTGATGTGCGTGAATGTTTAGTGTCAAAGTCAACTGTAACATTATGAGTCTCCCTCTCCACGCGGCACTCACGCAAGCGCTCGGTGTTCACGCATGCGTTGTGTATGTACGCAGACGCTGATGACAACCAGAAAACACAACACATCGTTACTTTTTATGGCTGCAATTGCTGCAGTTTTTATGGGACCATCAATACCTTTTTACTTCAAAACGACGCCGTGCTGAGTCTTGCTCCACTTGTTCTTTCACTTGTTTTTCTCACTCATTCTGAACCTTTAACATTTTTTTATTATTATGAAATAAATATTGTAATAATGTGAGTAATCCTCTTATTTGATTTGATTTTCTTTCTTTCTTTCACATTCGTTTATTTATAGAAAGAACTCCAAGATACCTGCTATTTCAACGAAGCCATTCTTCACGGTTATTTCGTGTTCCGCTCTGTTGTCGATCAACATCGACGCATCGGCTTCACGCAACGCGGTAGAGCTGTGGGTCCCAAGAAAACTGTAAACGATGCCTGTTATATGTTTACCAAAATACCAACTGATCAATTTTTCCATCAACACAATCACTTTTCGGCGGCCTCGAAGACGAGAGCCTCTACCAGAACGCCGCCACTAACGGAGGAACACAGCGGCGGCGGTGGGCATTTAGGGCGCGGCAGTGGCGGTGGCCGTCCTAATCGCCATCGAAATCATCAGCGCAGTGAAGAGTCGAGCCGTCAACATGCCAAGAAAACCAAAGTCCATAACTCGGGCACTGGCGGCATCAACAGCCGGAAGAGGCAGCATCAACAACAGCAACAGCAGCGTCTGCAACAGATGCGTGGAGGCCACAGCGGTGGCGGCGATCCCAAAAATAGCACTTACTTAAATAGTTCTAGGCAAAATATAGAATTAAGCCAGTATGGTGGTGGTGGTGGCCACCAGAACCATACGGGAAAACATCATAACCACTCTCAACCTCAGTATCATCAGACGCGACATCATCACAACAACGAGTCCCGGCGACATCATCATGAGCAGCAGAAGCAAAAGACAAGAACCCATCATCGGGTGAGAACTACTAGTCCCACAACCAGAACAACAACAACCGCAAAAACAACGACATCAATGCCGACAAGGACGACGGCGACATCTACAACTTCCAGTACTCCCAAAGCATTGGACATCAAACCAACCAGCGTGTTGCCAACTTTAACGTCGACCGTCATCACGGCTCCTACAACAACAACAACAACGACGACGACGACGTCTTCAACGACACACTCCAGCCATGACGTCTTGGCGGCCACCTCTGTAGCCCACAAACGCAAAGGTCGACGAAGAAAACCCCATCGCAAGCATACGTTCCATAAAAGCGAAAGTAGTGGACATTCTGCGGAGATCAGCAGTCACAGCAGCCGGCATGGCCATGGTCATGCTGCCACCTTACCCTCGTACGATGATGAGGACTACATAACCACAGACTATACCACTTGGATGAACGGTGATATTTCTTCGGCTATGGGATTAGCGGCAGCCAATTCGCTGAAGCCAACATCGGCCACATTGCCCAGCTGGGAAAGCTGGTATCCTTCTTCGGCCACTCCGCCCCTGGAGGAGGAAGGAAACAAGCCAGACTCTCCATATTCTTCGACCTCGGTAAGCTCTCTGGACAAAGAAGCGTCATCCTCCTCATTGCCTTCTCACTATGATCTAAGTAAAAATCGCGAGACATTAATGCCACTGCCATTTCCCACAACAGCCTTCTTTGCAGCCACATCATCGCATGACAACACTCTCGAAGAAGATGAGGCCATAGCGCCCACTGTGACCCTAGAGGACTTGACAACGTCGTCGAAAACAATAAATACCTCAATTTTCAAGAATAATGAAAACTGGTTAAGAAAAAGCCAACACCGCAATGGTGATGAGGAGGAGGAGAAGGAGGAGGAGAGAGAAGAGGATGAACTTGTTACCAAACTGGCTTTGGACCTAGAGGAAGAGCTTAACATGACCAGGGAACATGAGCGCTTGGAAAATTCCACTACAAGCGATACGCTATGGAGCAGCAGCAGTGAGTCCGAAGTCGATGATGATGACGATGAAGAGACTAGCGAAGAAGCTTCCGGTGAAATGGCGGCGGATGGCACAACCCTTACGCCCAAAGTCAATGATGAGTTGCCGTATGTGACACCTACAAAAAGCACTGAGCCACAGGCAGCAGCACCTTCAACGAATAAACTGATGACTGATTATTTATATGCCACCAGAACTGCACCCATTACCGGCCCACACAAAGTGAGTAGGCATCGACATGGTGGTCACGATAGCTCCAAACATCCACACAATGCCATGCATCAGCATCACAACGACAAAGGAGGGGCAATGCATCATAAATTGAAAGCGAACTTAAAAACCACAAGTCAGGAACCTATCACCACCAGCAGCAGTAGCACCAGTACCATCTCAACGTCATCAACTACAGCAGCGACAACGACGACCAGAAGCACAACAACAACCCACTGGACTAGGGATAATGAACAAAGTGACCTACTGCTGGCGGGCGATAAACAGATTAACACCCAACAAAGCCATCACAATACAGTTACCGACATGGAAATGCAGGATAGCCACTTAAGCTCAACTTTGTCAACGGCCCTACTAACATCATCAGCATTGCCATCTGTGGCCACCACGACCACCCGCAAGGCTTTGCGCAAATCCACTCAAAGACTGTTGGCAACACCATTTCATCAACTCACCTATGTGCGCAACGATAACGGTGACATTGATATCGATAATCTCGATAACATAAGCATGTATCCCGATCTAATGGATAACGAGAACATTAACCATCATCTTAAGCGAGACGAGGAGCATCATCATCAGAAATCGCCCGGCAACACCAGTCGCTTTACCATGATTACCGGCTATCAGCAGCCATCTGCGGCTACTTCCGCCTTGCCCGAATCCATACGCATAGCTAAAATAAAAATAAATCGAGAACGTAAGCGTATGTTACGTTTGCGTAACATAGGCGGCTACAATGCGTAACTGTAAACGTAAGGGAAAGAACTTGGAAACCACAAGTGAAGTGCTGTAGTTTGAAAAATGTTTGAAAAAAGCTGCAAATACGTACACCTCTAACTTTACGTTGCGCTACGTTCAACTAACTATGTTGTTTGAACCCCAAATTGTAACTAACCACAACACAACAAACTCGAATATTGTATGTATGTAAATAACAGTCTGTTATACAAAAAAGAAATAGAAAGAATTTCCAAAATGGATGGATGTACGGACAGACGGACGGATGAATTATGAAGCATTAACTAAACGAAAATTAACTTAAATAATATACATAAAACCAAAACGGAGAAGAAAGAAAAAATAGCCCAAATAGTCTTTAGAAATTTCTAACAAATTTTTGCATATATACCAACTATAGACATAAAGAAATATACTATATATATTTAAAATGCACCCACTAACGCCCCCCCCCCCAAAATCCTTAAACCAAAACATTCACAAAAAATTTAAAAAATTATAAAGCTCTAGAACTTGCAGAATGTACGATATGTAGCCCTGAAATTACCCTCAGTATTCCTAGGGTATAATTTGTATTCATAGAAGAAGAAGAAAAAATACACAATTTTAGGACCTTAGCTATGAGATAAACAAATTTAAAGAAATATAAATGAAATCTAAAAAAAATAAATAATAAACAATAGCAACAAAACAAATTAGAATGTTCCGATAGACAACAATTATGCATTTTTTTCCATTTAACAAAACATTTGTAGTCATGATCTTAAGTTTAAAGTCCTCGGCATTAGTTGCAAACATTAACTGATCATCTAGACACACACCTACCACATGTTAATAACTAATAATTAGTTATTCAAGTACGAATGATAATCTAAAGGCTGCATTAGTCTCAACTCAAACGTAACGTTATCCAATATAATTACCTACGCACTTTTAAGAACTAATTATGAGTTATTTAATTAGGATGTTACTTGAAAGAATAAGCTGGATGTAACCGTTATAACTAATTATGAGTTCTTCAAATCCTACTTTAATGAATTATGTCAACGTAGCCGTAATGTAGCGTTGGCGTAACCTTACGTTAGGCTTGCAGCAGGTTTTATCAGCTTACATAGAGAACTTTAGGTCCCAATTGTTATCACGGACTTTGATGCCCCTCATCGTAACCAACCTGTTACACACATTTATCGATAGTACGATCATCGGTACTGGCAAGATCTGTAAGACTTTCTAGAAAGTTCGACCCCAGAATTTCCATGCGTTGTTTAATCAATGCGAGACAGTAGACAAGCAGGTGCTCAATGTTCTTCACTTCTTACTTATCTCCACAACTTCTGCAAAAGTCATTGGAGTCAATAACCAAACTTCTGATATGTTCGCCGATTAGGCAATGTCCCGTCAGAACTGACACTAACGTAGATAGTATGTTCCTCTCTAATGCGAGGAGATATTTTGACCTTCTCAGGTCATATCTAGGACAGATTTGTCTAGCTACCCTACAGTTGCCGATTTCTGTCCATCTTTCAATGGATTGCTTCTTGCCTAATGGCTGGACAGTGGCGCTTCAATATATGCAAATTCTTGGAGAATTTGTAATGTCGTCCCTTTCCTAGCAAGTTCATAGGCTTTGCAGTTCCCCGGAATATTCCTATGCCCTGATACGGTATATGTTAAATTGATCAGCTATCTCCTTAAGAGATCTGGGGCTAGCTTGGCTGCTTGACAACGCCAGTGTTGGACACAACTTGCCCACTCAGCCACTTGGCGACTTACCATACCATATTGCCATTACATCGGCTTGATGAACATTGCAGGTATACCTGTATGATAGTCTGTGAGCTATATCATGTCTATTTTCTTTACAGTGTACTCTTAGTCTTGGCGTAACCTTAATAAAAAAACTATGTGAAAAACACAGGTCATATGATTTAGACATTCACAATAGAAATAGTAAATGAATAATTTTTTTTAAGCCGCAGACAAATTCGAATTTTTCAAATATATTTATAGATTATTCTAAAATAATTAAAAAAATGCAAGGACTTAAAACGAAAAAATACTCGCCCTTAATCCAGTTGGCGTCGTCGACGTCGATTCTTAGTCGACACTGTTTAGATTGACGATTTCATAAATTTTGAAATTTTTTAAATATTTTTGAGTTATAAAAAGGGTTTTTGTTAGTTCATGGATACCAAAAACTTTCGTTTTGGCGTAAAGATGACAAAGCTAGATCTTCATAGATATGACGAAAATGATGTGACGACGTCGACGACGCCAAATGGAATAAGGGCGACTGGGATTTTCAATATATAGTCGATATTTTTCACATATTTCCCACTGTACAACAGAAGTAAAAGATAAATATAATTTCCACCGATTTCCTGCTTTTTGTGATTATAACCCCACATTTTAACCGGCTGTTTAAGAATGTTATGCAAACGAAGCCTCTAGCTAATTTCAGCCAGTCCTTAGTCTCTTTAATGAAAGGATTCTACGAATATTGTTGCCCTACAATGTGTTCCATTGTATACATACTTCAGAAATTTAAGAGAAATTTATTTTTTCTACCAATTTCCTGGCTTTTGTGACATCATAACCTCACTTTTTAAACACATGTTTGAGAATGTCGTGCGTACGAAGTGTCATTTTCTAATTATTCGTATACGTTATAACGATTCGTATACGTTATTAATTATACAGATTTCCATAAGACAGATACGATCAGCTGGTTCGTACTGGGCTATTCACACTTGCCAATAGGTCCTACAAATACTGTTGTCCTGCAATGTCATATTATAAAATAAATTTCTTGAACTCACTTTATTTTGACACACTTTTAACAATGCGCTTTCGTAATGGTTGGCATTCTAGCGATACACAGGATTCACTAAACAAACTAAAATGCTTTTGCTATAATTTATATAATATCACCTCAAAGAGAATATAATGTTGCTTCCAACACATTAAAAGTGGTGAAAGAACAAGCCGAAACAAGCCTCTAGTGACAAACTTATCATAGTCAGCTGTTTTCTCACATTGAGATTATAACAATTATAAACAACAGTAACGTAATGCCGATACACACGTTACGGTACGAACTTATGGGTTCCCTATTAATCTCTATTATGGCAAGGCGAAAATATGAATAACAATCAGAAATGAAGTTGTTTCTTAGTTAATATCAATACATTCAATTTAAAGTTTTAGTTTTCGAAAACAAATCTTTCTATCGAACAGAGTTATTCACAATTAAATTGTAAACTTGACATAAACTATTGAGTTTAACAGAAATGTTTAACAAAAAATATAAGGCGGAAGAATTTAATGAGATTTGAAAATACAGGGAAATGAATAAAAATAATTCGATGGATATTGTCAAAGGATATAATTAATGGCGAATTTCTACAATGAAGATAAACACCAAATTTCTTAGAAGCCGTTTAAAATCGCACCGATTAAATGAATGCTGACCATATTCCGAACATATACGCAGGATACAGACGATGATAAGGATGAATAATGGAGATCTCTAGCTTTGAGGACTTGCGGCTACACTAGAAGACATAATGATCTAACATCTAAAACTGTGGAATTTATCCGAAGAGGTAAGCATTTGTACTTTGTATCTGTATAAAGCCCGTTTAAACGGTCATGTTATTTTCGATATTTTTTTCATTGAAAGTTCAATTCTTATTTAAGTTCAAAAATTAACGAATATAATAACAAAAATGGCAGTTAAATTTTCCTTAAAATGTAATTTATCGAAATGACTCTGATTAGTTGCTATAGTACAATCTCAAAATATTCAATATAAATTTAAAAAATTTTATTTCTTTTTATATATTTTCAGATTCTATTTATTATGCAAAACATTGTACTTCTGGAATGGCCGAGCCTATTTTAGAAAGGTAGTAGCAATTTATTGGTGCTTTGTCATATCCATCGAATTATTGATAATCGTACAATCGCCACCCAATAATATCAGAAAACCGTCAAATCATTGGGGCAAGCTTTAACTACTTACAAAGGCAATATCTTTGATATAATATACCCCCAATGTGAAACGAAACTAAAAAAAATAAACTGACATTTAAATTTCGATAGGTTATGTATTCAAAGCTCTTTCGAAAAATTTTATTTTTCGAAATTTATCCGGTTAATGTAATACATTGGATCGATCGAAGTGCAGCTTGATGAAATTTATCTTGGACATTATATTTGCCAATCCTATAAATATCGTCGATATATTGAACAAGTCAATTTTTATAACTTTTCATTATCGATAGTTCAATGAAAAAGGGGATTAACATGTTTTATATAACGAGAATAAAATCACTCCAAATTGTAGTGTAAATATTAAAGAAATTTATTGAAATTTATGAAAATTCTTTCGATAATTTGTATTTTTCGAAATTTATTCATTTAATATAACACATTTGATCGAACAAATGAAGCTTGACGAAAATTATATTGAAAAGCATATTTGTTTATCCTAAAAATTTCGACGATACATTGAACAAGTAATTTTCGATAACTTTTCATTATCGATAGTTTAATGAAAATGTTGTATTTAAGGAGAATAAAATGTTTCATTTAATGAGAAAAAAAACATAAAATGTTTTCGATAGCAAAAAATATCAAAATTTATTCAAAGGCCTTTTGTTTTTTATCGAAAATTATCCTGTATTACATCGAACAAGTAAAGCTCAATGAAAATTATCGTGGAAATTATATAAAAAAAATCTTTTAACTACGGTAATTTTTCATCATCGATAATTTATAAATTATAAATCACTAAAAGCCTACTACATCTGATGAAAATCGAGTTGAACTTTCAACAGGAAAACCTAATATAAAATTCGATAACAAAAAATGATCGAAGGTCCCTTGAACAGTTTAACCATTTAATGTAATGTATAACATTATATTTCATTTCTTTAAATTTCGATAACATCATTTCATGAAAATTTACTAGACAATTTGACCAATTTATTATTAATTTCGATAACACAAAATTTTAAAAAATATTTGATTACCTTTTCTATTTAATGTAATATTGTCCGCATTACAGCATGAACTGATCAAGTTCGTATTCGATAAAAATGTTTGTATCGGATTTATTGTATAAATAAAAACTTCAAATTTTGATAATAAAATTGCTTGAAAATGGACTGTATAATTTGACGAAGTCTGTTTTCGACCAATTTTTTTACCGGATTTGCCGTATAAATAATAATTTATCAAATAAATAATAATTTATCCAATAAATTATAATTAAACGAAAAAATCATAATTTATCCAATGAATTATAATTAAACGAATAAATCATAATTTATCTAATAAATCATAGTTTATAGAATAAATTATAATTTATCGAATAAATCATAATATATCGAATAAATCATAATTCATCGAATAAATCATAATTTATTGAATAAATCATAATCTGTCGAATAAATCATAATTTATTGAATAAATCATAATTTATCAAATAAATCATAAATTATCGAATAAATCATAACTTATCGAATAAATCATAATTTATCGAATAAATCATACTTTATCGAATAAATCGTAATTTATTGAATAATAAATCATAATTTATCGAATAAATCGTAATTTTTTTAATAAATCATAATTTATTGAACAAATCACTATTTATCGAATAAATTATAATTTATCGATGAAATCATAATTTATTGAATAAATCATAGTTTATTGAATAAATCATTATTTATCGAATAAATCATAATTTGTCGAATTAATCATAAATCATAATTTATGGAATAAATCTTAGTTTATCGAATAAATCATAATTTATCGAATAAATCATAATTTATCGAGTAAATTATAATATATCGAATTAATCATAATTTATCGAATAAATCATAATTTATTGAATAAATCATACTTTATCGAATAAATCATAATTTTTAGAATAAATTATAATTTATCGATGAAATCATAATTTATTGAATAAATCGTAATTTATTGAGTAAATCATAATATATCGAATAAATCATAATTTATTGAATAAATCATAATTTATTGTATAAATCATTATTTATCGAATAAATCATAATTTTTAGAATAAATTTTAATTTATCGATGAAATCATAATTTATTGAATAAATCGTAATTTATTGAATAAATCGTAATTTATTGAATAAATCATTATTTATCGAATAAATCATAATTGATCAAATAAACCACAATCTATCGAATAAACCACAATTTATCGAATAAATCATACTTTATCGAATAAATCATAATACATTGAATGTCATAATTTTTTGAATAAATCATTATTTATCGAATAAATCATAATTTATTGAATAAATCATAATTTTTAGAATAAATTATAATTTATCGATGAAATCATAATTTATCAAATAAATCATAATTTATCGAATAAATCATAATTCATCGAATAAATCATAGTTTATTGAATAAATCATAATTTAAAGAATAAATCCTAATTTATCGAATAAACCACAATTTATCGAATAAATTATAATTTTTCGTATAAAACATAATTTATCAAATAAATTATAATTTGCCGTGTACATACATAGATGTTCTTAAGAAGAATATGGCCGATACACAAAATAAACTTGGCCAGTTAATTTTCGATAAGTTACGCTATGCATACTTCAATCAATGGTACGTTGGGTTATATGAACAAAAACAAATTCTTTCTGGTAATAGAGGAGGATATCTTCGACAAACATGTAAAAAATTCTACATCCAATCTTAGAAATAAATAATAAATTATGTTATCGACAATTAAAACCATGGTATATTGGGTAGCATTTTATTTCAAGTACAATTTTTGAAAACAAAAAAATAATAAAAACTTCGATAAAAAATAATTATCGGAATGTATTTATTTCTACTAAAAGTATTCCCGATATTTTATATAATTCGACGATAACTTTTCATCAATTCAATTACTCTCGATAAATTTTCGATAATAAATAGTTATCGATCGATAAACATGTACAATTTTAATTGAAATTTCAATAAAAATTATATTTATCGAAATGGACTAGTATATTCTCGACATCTTTCCATCCAGGAAATTTCGTCGATAAATTAGACAAGTAAATTTCGATAGTTTTTCGGTTATCAATAGTTATCAAATACATTTACAGCAATAAAAATATTACTACATAAGAAGTGATAGCAAAACTTGTGGAATGGACTTGTTCACCTTTAACATCCATTTCGATAACAAATTATGCCATCTGATTTCTAAATTTTTCACAAGTCTTTTAGGAGCTCTAACATCAATAAAAATTTCTCTATTTGAAATCAAATGAGAGTTGATATGTCGATAGACAAACTTATCGAATAAACTTGTTCAACGCTAAAACTAATTTCGATAACAAATAATATGATCTGTTACATAATTTTTCAGAATTTTTTAGGGGCTTTTTGATAAATAAAAATGTATCTATATCTGATCAAATGAGAGTGAATCTTTCGATAGCAAATCTTATCGATTGAACTTGTTCACTACTAAAAATAATTTCGATAACAAATGATATGATGTGTTTTATGAATTTTTAGAAGCTCTTAAACTGGCTTAATTGTATTGTTAGTTAATCTTTCGATAACAAAACTTATCGTACGAACTTCTTACCCTTTTTACCCAATTTAGATGATAAATGATTTCATCTGTTTTAAGGATTTTTTTCTGGGAACTCCTAAATTAGTTATATTTTATATCTGATTGCCTAACATCCATAGGTGGCTACATGTTTGGCTTTAAACCATTTAAGTATTTGAAAAAATCGATTTTGCAAAGCAATACCACCAATATCTTGGGAAAGAGTTTTTGTTTTATTACCAAGCAATTAAGGCTACGTTTTTCGCTTAACCACACCTGCTTACTTGTAAAACAACTTATTTTTAGTTAGATTAACCAAATAGATATCAAAAAGATATCTATCAATTTGATAAATACAGCGACTTTAAAACAAATGCTCTTAAATGCAAAAAATGTTGCAGAGTAGAGTTGGACAGAAACTGGTCAACTGGACAAATAAGTGAGATTAGAAATCTGGCGAGAAAAGATATTCAAAAGAATGCTAAATAATTTATTAGGACAAATCGAACTTAACTCTCGTGTCTGAGATTAGAAAACGAGATTGGGAAAATGAAAATAAAATAGAATAGAAATAGTTTAATAACTACAAATGGAGAGTTCGAAATAGCGAAAAAGGTGGCCATACCAGAAAAATCAAAGACAATAACATCATTCATACATACATACAAACATACACACGAATTGTACTTATATTCTCATCTATATATTTTGTAATTTATCAAAATTAATTTTTTTCCAACATTTAGTCATTTAAAGAAAAAGAATCTTAACTAAAACTAAATAAAATAGCAGCATAAATAACTTGGCAACGATCTTTAGATTTCATTACGAAATTGTTGGTTCAGAATATAAATAAATAAATTAACAGAAAAAACAACAACAGGTAGAAGAAGAAGAAAACAATTCAATTAATTTTTATCATATAAGTACTATGGGAATTTTTTATAAATATATATACATAAATATATATATATAGAAATGAATATATAGTTAAAGACGATTACAAACAAAGGTTAAAGACGAAACGAAAAACTAAAACAAAAAAGAGAGAACAATGAAAACCAATTCGCACACTAAACACCACTTCCAGTTGTTACATTTTTTATGAGAATTAAAAGAGAACAAAAAAATAAAATGAAAAAAAATCAATTAAATAATTAACTAAAACAAATGGTATAGCAAACAAATTCGTTTAATCAAATCTACACATAAAAAAAATCAGGCAAAGCAGCGAAGGATACACAAAAGAGAGCAAACATTGGGAAAGCAAATCAAATAAACCAAAACATTAAGAGAAATATTTATAACTCGAGAGAGAGAGAGAGGGAGAGAAAAGGCAAAGATAACTTTGAAGAATGAATAAAAGAATTATTAAAAGAAATTCCTATTAATCTGAATTAACAAAAAAAAAACAGCATAATTAATTATAGAATAGATAACAAAGTAAACAAGTAGTACCAGTATAAAGAAATTTAGAATTTATTAAGAGAGAACGTAAACGGAAATGGAAACAGTTATTCTACGATACTTACCAACACTCAAAGTCAGTTGAAGGGAGGAAGCTAAAAAGAAAAGAGCAGAAGAGAATAAAATTAGACATCAAAAAACACCAAAACTAATTTAGGAACTATAACTATTTAAAAAAAAAAAATAAACAATACAAAAACACTCTCATAATTAAAACAAAAACGAGCTAAATATTTTGGAATTTTCAAAACAAATTTTCTAACAAAAGACAGACTTAACAAAATTACTCACATATATATATTTACCTAATTAAATACTATAAAAAATACATATAGTAGAAATAACTATATGTGTATAAGATATAAACCAAATCTAAGAAAACTCGAACCCCCCATCCCCCCCTAAAACAATCGGGAAGAAGTCAACTTACTTCTTATACTCGTATATCTGTGAGAGAATTTATATTTCAAACAAAGGCAAAATAATAATATAATATCCAAAACTTCAAAAGAAAAACTGACAACAATAACAAGAAGAACAACAACTAACCAATTGCCTATATCTGTATATGTAATGTATTTTATTAACTAAAATCCAATCTAAAACATACATACACATACAAAAATCTCATAACAATTAATTGCTTAAGCGTATTTTCTTCTCTAACAGAAAAAAGGCTTCTTTATTTGTTTATTTATTGATTTATTTTTGTTTTTTCTTTATTTTTGGGAAACGCAAATCGAGTTCATACACTGAGCAAAATTGTCCTAATTTTCTCTAATTTAAAGCTTTAGGGCCTTATTCATAAAAAGTTAAAGGAGGTTTGAGGAACGCTTTAGCAGTGTTAAAGCGTTCTTCAAACCTTCATTAATTTTTTATGAATAAGGGCCCTAATCTTTAAAATAATGAAATTGTCTAAATTGTAATGTGTCCTTATTTTTAAAGATTAGAAGATCTTTGAGGCAAATTCAAAGTCTATACATTTAGCTTTAAAGACATACTAATCTTTAAGAATAAGGACGTTTGATGCCCAAAATATTGTCTATTTTAAAGCTCTAATCTTTAAAATAATGAAGTTGCAATGTGTCCTTATTTTTAAAGATCTTTGATGCAAATTCAAATTCTATACATATAGATTTGAAGACATACTAATCTTTAAGAATAAGGACGTTTGATGCCCAAAATATAGAAATAATTCACTTAAATTAAGTAAATTTTCTTTAATACTAGGTATGAAATGTCCTTACTTTTTACGATTTCAGGTTTTTGGAGTAACATCAAATTCCAATTCTATAGATTTTGATCTAAAGACGAATTAATCTTTACGAATAAGGTATTTTCAGGCTTAAAATAAAAACAATTTCTTTAATATTACGGAAATTTCTTAATTTTAAGTATGAAATGTGCTTATTCTAATAGACAAGATTTTGCTCCAACGTTATAGCAGTTATAATTAAGAAATTTTCTTAATTTGTAGTCTAAAATGTTCTAATTTTTAAAAATAAGGTCTTTGAAGCTTAATCAAATTCTAAATCTTTAGATTTTGATCTAAAGGCGAACTAATCTTTACGAATAAGATCATTTCATGCTTAAAATAAAAACAATTTCTTTAATATTAAGGAAATTTCTTAACTTAAAGTATGAAATGTGCTTATTCTAAAAGACTAGATTTTGCTCCAACGTTCTAGAAGTTATAATTAAGAAATGTTCTTAATTTGAAGTCTAAAATGTTCTAATTTTTAAAGATAATGTCTTAATCAAATTCTAAATCTATAGATTTTAGCTCAAAGGACATCATAATATTAAAGAGTAAGGACATATTATGTTAAAAATAAGGAAAATGTTCTTAATGCTAAGAAAATTGTCTTAAACATAAGTATTTTATTAAAATTAAATACAATTTCTTTATTTTAATGAAAAGGCCATCTTTATATGTAAAATATAAAAAAAAATACCTAAACAGATAAAAATTTTGTCTTAAAATTGAAAATTTGCGCCAAAGACGCCTTTAATATTTGAATTAAGTACGTTTTGTACTTAAAATAAAGAAAATGTACTTAACATTTCTGAATTTATCTACATTTTCAGTACAAAATGTACTTATTTTAATAACTCAGGTTGCATTTGGCGCAAATCTCAAAATTAAAGACATTTTTTTCTGTGTACGTACTTATTTTTGTATATTTTACATCTAAAGACGTCCTTTTCTTTAAAATAAAGAAATTGTATTTAATTTAAATAAAATACTTATGTTTAAAACATTTAAGAATGTAGACAGTTCATTGTTTAGTTAATACTTCTCTTTAAAATACAGAAATAGTCTTAAATTAATGTCTGAAATATCCTTGTTTGTTTAAGGATTAGAAGATCTTTAGAACAAAAGCATGTTTTTAATAAAGACTATTTAATGTGCTCTTATTTTAATTTCAAGGACCTACGTCATTAGATCCAAGTCTATTAAATTAGAAATTTATATTGCTTCTAATCTTTAAAATAAGAAAATGTTTGTTTTTATTTATGTCTGAAAAGTCTTTATTTCTTAAAGATTTGAAAGTCTACGGAGTAAAATCAAATTATTCTTTTAATTTAATTAAATTCTACTTTCAATAAACACAGTTTAGTTATTATCAAGAAAGTTGTCCTAAACATAAGTATTTTATTAATAAATTAAGACAATTTCCTTATGTCAAAGAATATAATTAGATTCCGCTCTAAAGATATCCTTATCTTTAAAATAAGGAAATTTAAATCTATGAAATTAGATTTAAATTGCCTTATTTTGCCCCAAAGACGTCC
Organism: Eudasyphora cyanicolor; assembly: GCA_963930755.1. Lineage (NCBI taxonomy): Eukaryota > Metazoa > Arthropoda > Insecta > Diptera > Muscidae > Eudasyphora > Eudasyphora cyanicolor. The sequence continues at coordinate 9,123,181 of OZ005738.1, read as the reverse complement.
TTATCTTTAAAATAGGAAATTCTCTTAATTTTAAAACTAAATGTCTTTCGAGCAAAATAAAACTCAAAATATTTAGACTTTTCTCTCTTCATGCTTAAAATAAAGACAATTAATTAGCTTAATATTAAGAAAATTGTCTTATCAAATTCTAATTCTGTAGATTTTCATCTGAAGACATACTAGCCTTTAAGAATAATGACGTTTCATGCTAAAACAAAGACAATTTACTTAATATTAAGAAAGACAACTTCCTTATTTTAAAGATAAGAAAGTATTTAGATCCAAATCTATGTGATTAAATTTGATTTTGCTTTAAAGGCGGCATAATCTTTAAAATAAGAACATTGTCTTCATTTTAAGTCTGGAATGAGCTGATTTCTTAAAGTTTCGAAAATCTTTGGAGTAACATCAAATTCTACTTTTAAGAATAAGGACATTAGGACAATAAAGACAATTTACTTAATATTAAGAAAGTTGTCCCAAACATAGGTAATTTATTAAAATTAAGACAATTTCCTTGTTTTAAAGATCCAAATCTATCTTTAATCTTTAAAACAATAAAATTATCTTAGTTGTAAGTCTGAAATGTGCTTATTTTATTAAGATTAGAGAGATTTTGGGAAAATCACATACTAATTTTAAAGATATAAACTTTAAGATTAATGCTTATAAAACAGACAATTTCCTTAAATATCTATAACATAAATATTAAATTCAACTTTATGCCTGAAATGTCCTTCTTTTTAATAGATTAGAAGGAGCAGAATCAAATTAAAATTTACTAAATATTAAGGAAACTGTCTTTAAGAATAAACGTTGGAAAGACGTCAAAATCTAAACTAAAATTTGTTTATGCTCCAAAGACCTTTGAATCTTAAAAAACAAGTACATTTCAGGCTTAAAACTAAGATAGTTCACTTAACATTAACTAAATTGACATAGTTTTTAGTAAGAAATTTCCTTATTTTGAAAGTTTAAGACGTCTTTGGAATAAAATCAAATACTAATTTTATACATTCACTTTCTAAAGAGTTTTTTATCTTTATCATAAAAATACTTAAATTACTTATGTTTAAGACAACTGTTCAAAATTAAGTATGTGTCGTTTGCATTTTATGTATGACATGTCGTTGCTTTAATGATGAGCAAGTCTTTAGCGGAAAATCTATATAATTAAAGTTTTGTTTCGCTTCACAGTCGTCCTAAGAACATTTTAGACTTAGAATAAAAACAATTTACTTTACAACAAGGAGAGTGTAATAGTTTTATGTATGAAATATCCCTATTTTTAAGGCTTTAAACATTTGACGAAAAATCGTTAAATTATTTAAAGAAAAGTCGTTTTTAGAATATTTCATACTTAAAATTATTGAATTAAAATGTATTAAGGAATGACTTTATTTTTAATAATTAGTACGTTTTTACATCCAAATCTTTCAAATTAGGACAATTTTCTTTCAGTGTACTTTTACACTTAAATACGTACACACAAAGACATAAATACATACATACATTACAAATCGAATGGTACTTAAGTCATACACATACTTACTTAACTCAATTTTTATGCTTGAAACATTAGAAGGAACTCTTTTTCAAAATAATTTTTAAAAAATAATCGAAATTAAAGCGAATGCACAGAAACCAGAAACTATTCAAGTCACTACTCGTTTTGTCTCACATCTTAGACAAACTTTGGGTTATTAAAAATCCAAAAATGTAGGCGAAAATATTAAAATGTATTTTTTTGCTTATATCAATTTTATTTGATTATCAAATTTGTTATCGAAATTGAAAATAGCACATTTGACGAATATTTTTTTTATTCAATATTTTTATTACTTACAATTTTATAAAACAAAAATCTATCAAACATTGTTGAACTAAGCACACACGGGTATGAAAGTCTACATGTCTGTGCACAAATCGATAATTATGTGCCCAATTTGACAATGCAGTATTTACAATGCTTAGTCTACAATTTGGCTAACAAATGCGAACATTTTTGATAGCATATTGACAACTAGTTGGGTAAATTTTAACCGGCATTGGGTACACATTGAGACATTAGTTTGTAAACTGTAATGAAAAAAAACGAAAATTTAAAAGTTAAACTTTTTCTTAATTTTTGTTTCTAAACTAATTATAAAAATATTCTTTTCTGAAATAACTATTACTTTTTAATTCCACATCACATTACCTCAATTTAATGAGCACTTTTTAAATGTCAAATTGAAAATCTGAATTTTTGAGAATATTGATTTACTGATGGAATGTGGTCTGGAATTGATACTTTGAATGTCAAGATAATTTTTTAAGAATCTCAATTGAAACTGAAACTAAGGAACAGGTAATTTCCTTATGGAGTTTACAATTCTTCTATTTTAATTTTAATTTGAAAATATAATTTGAAATTTTTTAAATTATCTCAATTTTAATTTAATATTTCGTAAAAGAAATAGGCAAATTTTGTTAAGAGAAATAAAATATAAAACTGACAATGTGTAAGGATTATTTGAAAACATTTCATTTGGAAAATTATGTATATATAACATTTTTGAATAATGCCCTCAAAATATATATACACAATTTAAAGAAAAGAAAAATTCAGCCAAAATTGTGTCAGCAAAACATTTTTAAGGATTTTTTTGGAAAATCATTTTTTTTAATATAAATATTTTTTCTGTTTCTTCTTTTCGAATATTTTTAGATTTTTTTCTATTTTCAAATATTTTTTTAAATATTTTTGAATATTTTTTTCCAGTATTTTCGAATATTTTTTTTAAATATTTTCGAATATTTTTTTTTAAATATTTTCGAATTTTTTTTTAATATTTCTGAATATTTTCGCCTCATTTCTAAGTCGAGCATATGTGGCTTGAAAAAATCATTAAATAAAACACTACACTGTACACAGCCAAGAGTCAAGTTAAATGGAAAACAAAAAATAATTAGTGCCTTTCGAAGAATAACTTAAACAAAAGAAAATTAAAGTAAAAAAGATTATAAACAAAAAAACGCAATACACAACTCTAACAACAAATGAATAAAACCAATTCGAATGGGATTGCACAAAATATAGAACAAGCCTATAAAACAAAATGCCGGACTTTGAAGTGGCCACGCGAACCCATAAATCCCCGAAGAAAAAATATTTATAAAAACTACTAACAACTACTATTAACTTACTACTATGTATTATTACAACTATTCATCCTATCACATACAGCTAAAGTCGAAATACAACTCTGTACTCTCTCTCTATGACATAACAGCAATAACACACATACATATACATACATACATACAGTACTCTTCTGTGCAACGTTTGATGGCTGATTTAAATAATAATAATAATAATAATACTAATAAAATCAACAAAATATTTAATAGAACTTATTGAAATATAAAAATGAAAATAAACCAAACCTCTAACTATAAACAATTTTCTTTTGTAAATTCTATTTCAAAATAATTTTTTGTTAATTATTTTCTCTTCTCTTCTATGTGCATTTCTTGAATATAAAACATTTTCATATGTATTTTTTAAAAACAAATTTTGTATTAGAAAGCTAATGTTAAGTTTTGTAGATAAATTATTATTAATTATGTATGTATTAAATTTTCTACTATTACTATTATTATTTATTTTTAGTTTACACCCCAAAAAACACACTCTTGTCACATACTCTTAAGAGGGTATGTTCACACATACACACATTTATATATACATATTTTTAGTTTATATTAAATCATTTATTTTTAAAGAAATGTGTATTTATTTTCTTAATGTATAGTGAACAAAACAAACAATAACTACTTAAATAAAACTAGACATTATGTCCATGAATTCTCATTCTATTTGTCTTTTTTCTTTCATTGTTTTATAAAATAAAATTAAAAAAGTTGTTTCCCCCCCCCCCCTCAAAAAAAGCCCTTAGTCCTGCTCTGTATTTATAAACGAACAAAAACGCCTTCTGCCACAGCTAAAACCCCGCCCTAGTCCAGAAAAGACCGCCCGCCCCGCCCTGCCCAGTCCCTTTAAAACTCTTGCCCAACACTCAGACACTCAGAAAAAACACCCACAATGTCTTTAAAAAAAACTATCTATAATTAATGATTAATTACTATTTCTATTACTTATTACTTATAACAAAAAGCAAAACATCTGGGTTTTGATTGAACTTTAACCTTAACTATTATTATATGCATACACACAGACACACACAGTATTAAAAAAATGATTAATGAAATAAAAAGAAACATAAAACATAAATAAAACAAACAAACAAAAAAACTTTATAACAAATGAAATGAAATATCTTTGATTCGTTTAGGAAATTTTTGCAATTGATAATAGACAACAACAAAACATAATAATAAAATAAAAAATTAATAATGTATTATAAAAAAAAATTAAACAAAAAAGAATAATTAACGTAACGAAACAAATGTAATCATCTAAGTCCTATAATAACAATTAAAAAACAACAACAACAATAATAATAAAACAAAAGCAGTAAACATACTTAAGAATGAATTTAAATTAAATAATTTCCTATTCAACGTCTCAAATCAAATTTAAACAGCAAAACAAAATACAAAAATAAAATAAAACAAAATTAAAAAAAAAAATAATAAAAATTAAAAACAAAATAAAAAACCTTAACAATTCAAAAATAAATGCAATATTTAAACAGGATATAAATCAAAGGGTGTTTTATTTGATTTTTAAAAATTCGAATATTCCAAAATTATACAGAAATGTTTAATGCAACAAAAGTAAGTATTACAAATAAGTACGCCTTTCTTTAAATCGAGGGTAAACCGCATAACGGACCAAATAACTTTAAATGCAAATATATCCAGAAAAATTTGAGATGACAGAGCTATTATTTCCGGGGAATGATAGATTATGAAAATAAAACCAAAAAACTTAAAAAATATAATATAAAAGAAAAACAAAATAAAAAACCTTAACAATTTAAAAAAATGCAATATTTTAACAGGATATAAGTTAAGGATATAAGTTAAGGATATAAATAAAACATGTTTCATCTAATTTTTAAATATTTGTTTTTAAAAAGTACACTCTAAATTCTCCGAAAATAATACAGAAAAGTATATTTTTACAAATCGGGTATATTGCATGCAATTATTTGTAAAAGGGTCACATTCTACAATTGAGCTGTTAATTTTGAAAGTGGCCTAAACGCCGTCCTGCTTTTAAACCGAGATTAGTGTCGTTAAAAGGCCAGGTGAATAATAGAAATATATTATTTACATTCAGTTCATCTCAAGACTTCAATGTTTCTATATTAAGTGGAAATTTTATTATTTAGACTTTATTAGACCCCTTTTTTTAATGGTGAATTGAGTCAAACAGAATATCGTTTACGCCACTTTCAAAATAAACAGTTCAATTCAGAAAATTATATAGAAAAGCTTTGAGCCACAGAAGTATGTCGGATAAATATATTTTTTTTAAATCGGGTGTAAACTGCTCATTGGACCAAATAACTTTAAATGCAAATATATCCAGAATGCTTCTAGTTATTTTTAAAAAGGCCACACTCTCCAAATCACGAAAATAATTCAGAAAAGCTTGGTGCAACAGAGGCAAGGCGAAGACGCATTTTTTTAGTGCTGCAAATAATTTTGAAAGAAAATATATCTACAGGGTGTTCCAACAAGAGATGTTATTTTCAATCACCCGTTATTTCGGTAGCTGTCACTTTTAAAGCTTTCATTCCTAGACATTTGACAAGTAGAAACTACGCCATTTCTAAAAATGGGACGATACACGATTCAACAACGCATTGAAATTATTAAAATTCGAAAACATCGAAAAATTATATTGACTGATGAGGCCCATTTCCACATCGGTGCAAAATTGTCGCATATGGGGCTCGGAATACCCACCCAGCAAAAAATAAAAGAAGTACTTCCAAAAGAATAACATTATAAGTACTTCCAAATCATAAGTATGAAAATTTTTTCGGCATTTAATGAGGTTCTTCTAAATAACTAACTAAAATGTAATTTCGGAATATAAATTATTAACCCAAGAATGCATAATTTCAAAACGATTGGATGTAAAATAAGGCTTCTGAAGTAATAAAAGTCCATATCGAAGGAACATATATATGAGGACTATGAAATATATGTAAAATACTTAACATCAAGTGCTCGTTTTTGATAAAGCACAAAAAACACACATTGTATTAAACAGAACGTACTATATTCATCTATTTAACCTTTGAAGTTATTCTCTTGTTGCTGTTTTGCTTTTGTCAATCGTGTTTGACAGCTATTTTAGATGCAAAATTCTATATGGGGTCTGTATTTAAATTTGGCATTTATCTGAATGGTATCCATTTTTTATGAAATTTCGCAGTGTTCATGATTCTATAAACTTATCTCTGCCAAATTTAATAATGATCTGAAGTAAAACATGAAAACACATTTTTCCAACCTTGCTAGTGACCGTTTATTCTCGGATTAAAAAAATCCTTTGTGCAAAATATGGTACATTTGACTAAAATATGACTTCTATGGAGCTTAGATGCTAAATCGGAAAGAACACATCCATGCGAGTGTGGGGCTATATGTAAATTTGAACTGATGTTGTTCACACAGATATTAACTGTTGAAATAAGATACTAAAATTCATGAATATCGAAAGAAAACGATATTTTCTATAGAGGGTATAAGCTAAATCGAAGGTACATTCACATATATTAAGATATCTGGTTCTAAAGTGATATTCAAATAGTTGAGAGATTTTTGATTGTTCGCCGTAGACGAAAGAAAATAAGTTACAGAAACAGGCCCTATATCTAAATACGGATTGTCTTTCAATTTCAATACGAATTATCTTGTCCCAAAATAAAGATATGTGCAAAATTTCTTTGAGATCGGACTATATTTGTGACTTGCACGTTGATTACAAGAATGCATGCACAGACAGACATTGCTAAATCGGTTCAGAAAGTGCTTCTAAGTCGATCGGTATAATAAACGATGGTTCTATATATCTCTTCTCATTTTAGGTGTTAGAAACAAATGCATAAAATTATAATAAATTGTACCACAGTGTGGTTTAGGTTATAATTAAATAATTTTAAAAGAAATTATGGTAATTAAATATACCATACCATACTTACTGTACCACACTGTGGTACTTTACTACTCTCTGAACCGGGGCTACGGAAAATACATAGCGCCGCACAAAAGTGCTATGTATTACAGTGTAAAATAAAAATACATACCTTTTTATTAGTGAGAATGACGATCATTTGTGAAAATGTTACAAGAAGTTACACTATGGGGTCATTCGGTCACACTTTTCAAGAGCCTTTTCATCAGCCATACAGATTACATACAAACATCTTCAAATGTCCCAAACATACCCTAAGAAAAAAATCGCTTCTGTAGTATATTTTCTGGAAACATATTATATTTGGGAAAAATTACTTTTTTCCTATAGGTAGGAAAACAAATTCTGTAGTCGATTTAAATATTTCCCCGTTTTTAAAGATTACTTGCACCAAAACTCCGAAAAAATAACATTGATAAGAGAGATATTCAAACTTTTTTCCGGTATTTAAATATAAAATATTTGCACCAAAGTCTATTTTATTTAAATTTTGATCCCAAACATATTATGCTTCCTGCTTTTTTCTCCGTGTACATATATGCGATCGTTGATCTCTTTGGCCAATAGTATATTATTTATACGTTCCCTTCCCTATGTCAATATTTGTATTCCTTTAAAATAAAAGATCTCTGGACCCAAAGATGTTAATAAGAACGACATACATTCATCAAATAAATATAACACCAAAAAAGCAAATCTTACAGTGCTTTAAAATGAGTTGTGCAAAAGTGGTAACATAGAAGTACTTTCCCGGCGCGACAACTCCTTGTTAAATTCATTGGTGAAAATCCAAATTAGAACAACTTCTGGATCATAAGTTGGGGATTTTTATTGCTTCTTTGGATGCTCTTTTTTTGCTGGGCAAGAGTTATTGTTGAGAAGCCTCTCCATCCTTAACGTGTGACTGTTTGGTGCGGTTTATGGTCCGGCGGGGTCATTGGACCTTACTTTTTCGAAAATGAGGTTGGATCAACAGTTACGGTGAATGGATTGCGCTATCGAGAGATGATTAGTGATTTTTTATGGTCGGAGTTGGATGGTATTGATCTGGACAACGTTTACTTTCAACAAGACGGCGCTACGTGCCAGACAAGCAACGAAACCATTGCTGTGTTAGGGGAAAAGTTTCCAGACCGTGTTATCTCTCGAAGAGGTGATCACAATTGGCCACCGAGATCTTGTGATTTAACACCTTGCGACTTCTTCCTTTGGGCCACGTGTAAGATAAGGTCTACGCCAACAGCCCAGCGTCGATTCAAGACCTCAAAGATAGAATTCGTGAGGCTATCGAGGACATAGGGCAGCCACTTTGCGATTTGGTTATGGAAAATTTCATGAAAAGGATATGGTCCTGTAGGCGTGGACTTGGTGGCCATTTGGCTGATGTTGTTTTTTATTATCAACGGCATACCTTCCTCTTTATCATGAAATAAACATCCGATTATTTATCTCAAAAAATTAAATTTTTCTTTGAATACCAAAATAACACCTCTTGTTGGAAAACCCTTTATAAAAAACTTGTAATTATTTTTAAACAGTCCACGCTCCACAAATTGCAAATAACTTTAAATGAAAATATATCCATAAAAAACTTCTAATTATTTTTACACGAATATTCTGAAATAATACAGAAAAGCTTAATGCAACAGAAGTATATACATACATATATATGGTAAATTAGAATATATTTTTAAAAAATCGAGGGTACACTGCACCGAGTAACTTTAAATGCAAATATATCCAGAAAGCTTCTAATTATTTTTTAAAAGACACACTCTGCAAAAATCTGTAAATAAGCAGAAACGCTAAATTCCATAGAAGAACTCGTAAGTACCAGGAATAAGTACGAGTATATTTTGCCTTAAACTGAGGGTATATTCATAATGGGCCAAATAACTTTAAATGCAAATATATCCACAAAAACTTCTAAATTTTTCTAAAAAGTCCACGCTCCACAAATATCCAGAAATAATACAGAAAAGCAAATATATTCAGAATGCTTCTAATTATTTTTTAAAGGACACGCTCTTCAAAAATCTGAAAATAAGCAGAAACACTAAGTGCCATAGAAGTACTCGTAAGTATCAGGTATAAGTATATTTTGCCTTAAATTGAGGGTATATTCATAATGGGCCAAATAACTTTAAATGCAAATATATCCACAAAAACTTCTTTTTATTTTTAAAAAGTCCACGCTCCACAAATATACAGAAATAATACAGAAAAGCTTAATGCAACAGAAGTAAGTATTGAAAATAAGTATATTTAAAAAAAATCGAGGGTACACTGCATACCGAACAGAGTAACTTGAAATGCAAATATCGGGTGTTTTTTTACAGCTTTGTTTTTCGAATAGAGATAAAACTGGCATTGTGTGGTCAAATCTGGCAACTCTAATGTCATTTATGTTCACTTTGGTTTGCCATTTCATCATGAACAGGTTGACAAAAGAACAACGCTTGCAAATCGTGCAAATTTATTTCGAAAATAATGGTTCAGTTCGCGAAGTTTACCGCAAGCTCCGTCCATTTTATGGTCGACATAATCGTCCATCAGAGCAATTAATTCGGTTAACCATGGATCGTTTTCGCACTACGTTTACTCTATGTGATAATACGCATCCGCAGAGACGTCGAACAGTGCGCACCGAAGAAACAATTGCCGCTGAAGAGCAAAGTGTTGAAGAGGACCCGAATGAATCGATTCGCCACCGTGCACAGCAATTGGAGCTGTGGAGAGCTAATGGAGACCGGTATAGAGCCATGATAACCGACTATTTTGTTCCCGAATTGGATGGCATGAATGTGGATGAGTTGTGGTTCCAACAAGACGGCGCTACATGCCACACAGCGCACGTCACAATCGATTTATTGAAGGAAACATTCGATGAGCGCATAATTTCGCGGAATGGACCTGTCAATTGGCCACCAAGATCGTGTGATTTGACACCATTGGATTATTTTCTTTGGGGATATGTGAAGTCGCTCGTCTACGCCAACAAACCAGAAACGTTAGGGGAATTGGAAGCCAACATTCGTGGCGTTATTGCCGACATACGGCCCCATATGCTCGAAAAAGTGGTTGAAAATTGGACCTGTAGAATTGGCTTTATTCGAGCCAGCCGCGGCGGCCACATGCCCGAAATCATATTTAAACATTAATGGGATAAAATTATCCTTCCAATAAAGCCAAATTGATGGACCTTAAAACGATTTTCTTGTGTTTTATTTCAATTCGAAGTTCTATACCCCTAAAAAAACACCCGATATATATATATATATAGCTTTTGGAACAGAAGTGAGTACAGTTTCTTTAATTTGAGGGTAAACTGCATAATAGACCAAATAACTTGAAATGCAAACATAGCCCGAAAAATAAGTAAAAATCTGAAAGTAAGCTTCTAGTGCCACGGAAGTTAGTATCAGGAATAAGTATATTTTTCCTTAAAGTATACTGCATGATAGATCAAATAACTTTAAATGCAAATATATCCAGAAAAACTTCGAATTACTTTCAAAATATCCACGCTCCACAAGTATCCGGGAATAAGACAGAAAAGCTTATTCGAACAGAAGTAAGTAAAATTTTCTTTAATTTGAGGGTAAATTGCATAATAGACCAAACATATCCCGAAAAAATGTTGATGACTGAGCTGTCATTTCTGATAATAGATATATTTCGCTATGGAATTTGAAGCCGATATCATTAATTCTGTAGAAGTCATTCGCTTTTAAAGTCAAATATTTAAACTGATGTGTTTTACATGACAAGCATCGTTGATATATACCCCGGTCAGTGGGGCCCTTCGATGTGACGGACAGCACTCGCTTATAATAACCAAGGAAATCACTGGTAGCTTCGAAAAGGGAATCCGAAGTCCAATTAGCAGGTATAAATTTGAAGCATATCTGTATGGGCGTGCACTTCACCTCTTTTGTATGAGGTCGAGGCCTACCTCAGGCCTCGCAGGGGACTTCAACCTTGAAAGTTATTGCAGAACGAATCACTTACAGGTCAAGAAATGCCGCTCCCATACACACTTAGATGGCCTCCGTAGACTTTGTTCTACACACGAGCATATGGGTAAAGAGTACTGCTCTTTGCCACGAAAGTGCCTTAGGGTTCCCGGCTAAGTGTACTACTGTTTCATATCATATGTAGAACTCGTGAGAAAGCATCCGCCATACACAGCTCGTTTGTTAAGACCCCAATCGGTCCTCAGGGTACGCCGCACTTGACCAACTTCACTAGTCAACATCTCACCCAAGTGAACCGATACGGTGGGATATTCTTGCGGGACCCATATAATCACACAATAATACTTTATCTCAGTACTCGTATTATAGATCAGAGTGTCTCGAGAAAGCATTGCCATGGGGTACCTGTTTCAAAACAATCTACCTTTCTTCAGAATCGTCACAAACTAGCCCCTTGCCATCCCAACTACTATATCAGAATAAGATCATCAGCAAGTGCACACATCATATATTCAACACTAAGTTGTAGCGGATCCATCATTAGGTTCCCGATGATCCAGTAGCGGATCCATCATTAGGTTCCCGATAAATGGTCTACAAATGGATCTCTGCCGACAACCACGAACAACATTCAGAGACACACTAGTAACACACGTCCCCATTTGAGAAGTAGATTTTCCACAGATGTACGTCTAGGCCGCCAAATCTCTTCTAGAAGGGCGAGAACATGCATACGTGACCATAACATTTTTTAAAATATCCCTCTACATTCCTGTATATTTGTATTCCTCAGTTTGCCAAGAATATATAGAAATAGGGTATCTCGCAGCCGTTACCTTTGCCTAGTCTCAAGCTTGTATGTGCGGCAATCTAGTTTTGCTCTATTAATTATAAGAATTTATAAACCCTTCATAACAATGTTTATGAAGCTCTTGACATGGGATGGCTACCTATTAATGTCGATCATAGTATGAACAACCGTTGTTGAGGCGTTTATTTTTATTTTCATTTTTCTCCAAAGGGACCACACACATCATGCGCCAAATGCTTAAGAAATTTTGCTCATCGCTTAAGGCTGAACATAAAAAGTGTTATACATTCTTATGATCAGGACGGACGGACGGGCGAACGAACGGATGGTGGATGGACAGATGAAGAAGGGTATTACACTCCACGACGTAACACATAGCCAAAGGCTAAAACCGAAGCGTTCATGTATTTTGTAGTAGCTGCCGTTACCCTTTTCCCTGGATCTATCTTATTAGTCAGTTAGGCTTTTAATGCTTCTCCCTTTTATATCATCAGCGATAGTGGGACATAGGGATAGGGGACCAAAGCCGCCACCGCCGCCTTTTGGACGAATGTATATTTGGTTGTGGCTGAGTGCCGGCTCGTACTAAATAAGTTAAGACCTTTTTTTGTCAGCTGGTTGCGGCAGGATTTCTTTAATTAAAACTAAGCTCCAAATCCGTGCTATTAACATTTTTAATTTCGCATATATGCATGTTTCGGTTCTGGGCTCCATCTTCCTTCTTCCCTGCTCTTGTTATTCTTTATTTGTTGTTTTTTTTTCTTCTTCATTTTTTTGAAGAAGCAGGTGCCATTGGTATTATGAAAATTATTTTTAGCCTCGAAACAGGCTTTTTAACAGGAAATAATTATATACATACTCATGCTTCAGCCAGCCAGCTAGCGAGCCAACCAACCAACAGTCTGGAGTCTTGGTCTCAATTCAAAAGCCACTCAGTCACTCAACCAGTCACCGCCGCACCAACCATCCAGAGCGGCCATTGTATCGTCCGCCGCCGCCGCTTTCTGTAAGGATGTGATGTTCTTTTCAAATTCACCGCCTTATAAACAAAACCAAAGCCGAAAAAACTAAAAGTGTTGTCTCTAAATGGTCCGTCGGTCGATCGTCCCAAACGTTTTGTCATCTTTTGTCTACATTTCACACACACGGGAAGAATGGAACGGGCGGCGGTCGGCCGACTTCTTATACTTTAAGATCCAACCACAAGAAGTGGGTAAAGATCCAAAAGAAATGCAGCTTATGGCCACACTAAAATGCCAAGTTATGACTGAGTGACTGTTGCAGGCTTGCAGGTCTTTTCCCAGAGCCCACCACTGTTTTGTCTGTCTGTCCGCACGTAGTCGTTTGGTCATTGGTAAAACGATTTATGCAAACATTCTCGAGAGTCGCCAAGGGAACGCATACATGGATGGATTTATTTACATACCACCAGTACACATCAACACCAATTCGATGAACTGTATGGCTAAAGGTAAATAACTGTCTGAGAAATGGAAAACGTTGACCATGGTTAAGAACTTCGGCATTTAAAATAAACTCTCATGGCATATGAGTAGTTGACAAAAAACCGAGTGTCGCTAAAGAGGAGATGAAAGTGATAAAACTGTATTTTAATAACTTTGCAGGGGGATTTGAGGTAGAATTAGAGTTTGGTAGCCAAAAAATTTTTCAGAAATTTTCACAAATTCCAAGCAACTTTAAATGCAAATACATCCACAAGCAAGTTCTAATGAGCTTCATACTCTTGGAGCTAATAACTTTACAATATCTGAAACAATATATGTATATCACCACCGTTTAAGGATTCTCTAGAAACATTTTAGGTTGATTCTGTTTGACAAATAAAATATCATTTATTCCACGAGGCTAAATGACAAACTATTCCAAAATCTCACCAATCAGCATAATGTTGGAATTGCACAAGAAAGCTTTAGGTTAAGAGCGACGGCCTTAATGACAGGAAAGCTCAAAAATTGATGCATTTTACATCGGCCAAGTTAGCTAACTCGCCAAACGAGAGCCTAGCGTAGTCTTTCGCTTTCTAGGGAGAGGGTACCAAAAACTTGTGTTCTATTGATTCTTCCTCATCTCCGTCTCTGCAGCTTCTGCAAAAGTCAAATCGTAAGACCTTAAATCTATCTGCGTGTATAGATTAAGAGTGGCAGCCTTTATGATCGGGAAGCTCAAAAATTGGCGGATTTTACATCAACCTTTCACATTCTAGAGAACGAGAACCGACACTAGTGTTCTATTGATTATTCCTCATTTTCGTCTCCGCCGCTTCTGCAGAAATCAGTTCGCAATACCTTAAATCTATCTGCGTGCCATCCCATAAAGCCAGTACCCGTAAAGACAGACACGACAAGTGCTACGTCCAGTCTCGATATCGACAGCAAGGCGTTTGAAGTTTAGGCAGAGTCACATCAGCCTGGAACGTCTACAGTTCGCTACTATTGACCGACCACCTGTCATGTTCTTGCCATGAGAGCACTATCTCTCAAGAAGGCTTGCAGATCGTGGGTTAACATAACGTAAAAATAACTTTAAATGCAAATATGTCCATAATTATATAAGTACTTCCAAATAGGCCAAAGCGAACATTTCGTATTCTTCATACTCCCGGAAAAATACTCTGGAATTTTTCTTAAATTATGTTCCTTATATGCACCACATATTCATTCATTCATTACCTCAGATTTGTAAAGCAAACCATTGAGTTGTAAGCTATTGAATACTCTGGAGAAGTTTCCTTTTTCCAAACAATAATTAGGGCATTCAAAAATAATTCAAACACACAGAATACAGTTTGGTTTCATCAACCGAATTATTTGCCAACCGAATTTGGCAGTTCTGTCTACTATCATGCGATTCCATCAGGACAACCAATATTTTGGTTGTGGTATACTTCTACTTCCATGTTGACAACAATCATATTTGGTTGCGCCAGCAACAAAAATGGTGGCTTAAGTTATCTGTTGTAGTTGCCACAACCAACTGTATTAAAAAATTGGTTGTTCTGACAATTTGTCAGTCATATACTACCGACAATTAATTAAAAACAGTTTTCATTAATTTTTAACAACAACAATTCATAACAAAATTAAAAATCCCATATTACAAATTCATCACTGTTATGAGATGTGGAAATATTTGACACACATTTTAGTACACGAAAAAAAACACAAAACTTGTATGCAAATATCTCTTAACCCTGTTCTTTCAATTTCATTATTGTTGCTTTTACTTTTTATTTATGTAAAACATTTTGGGCAATATATTCTGCATTCCACACGAGATTATTTTTGATTACCTATACCATTCTTGAACATGATGTTGAAGATTTTTTTATGTCGAGTAATTTTATTTTTTGTTTGTCATGTATTAGCAAATGAACAGCAACCAATCTTTCGGTTGTATTTTCCAAAATACATGTTTCTAAACTTATTCTAAACTTGGGAAATGATTGGGATAAACGATTATTTATTAATATTTTTTCTGTTGTAGTAACCAATTATTCGTTGCGATAATAATCTTTGGTATATTGATACAATTTCTGTTGTCAAGAATAAAACATTGGTTGTCACAACTAAAAATCGATCATGTAGTACTATAATGAAAATTTAAAATTGGTTACCACAACCAACCGAGTGTCAATGAAAACAACAATCTTAATTCGATTGACACAACCATTGATTTAGTTGCAAGCATTTTCATTTGATAGTATCCATGTTATTATTGTTGTTTCAACTAATTATATTTAAATACAACCGACAGACGGTGTAGGCAACATACTTTTTGTTGCTAGTACCATTTTTTTATTGTTACAATCGAATTCCAACAAATTATTTTCCTGGGTGAAAGAAATCCGCCATTTTGGACGGACTTATTTCATGTTAGAAAAACTTCTGCGTAGTTTGCGTTTTTTTTCCAATTACTTAAAATATTATTTTCTATTCTGCTACATACATATTCTCTATTTTATCACCAAAATCGCTTATAGAAAATTAGAATGTCAAAGATTGAATTTATAATTTCTTCTCAAAATCCACACTACATACAATGTATGCTCTCATTATATACTTTTCACACAGCCAGGACACCTAAGACGAGGACAATATTATCGATGACGAGCACATAATCGAAACCAATGCCATTTCATCTTTAATTATGCCAAACAATAATTAATTTTCCAAACAATAATTAGGGCATTCAAAAATAATTCAAACACACAGAATACAGTTTGGTTTCATCAACCGAATTATTTGCCAACCGAATTTGGCAGTTCTGTCTACTATCATGCGATTCCATCAGGACAACCAATATTTTGGTTGTGGTATACTTCTACTTCCATGTTGACAACAATCATATTTGGTTGCGCCAGCAACAAAAATGGTGGCTTAAGTTATCTGTTGTAGTTGCCACAACCAACTGTATTAAAAAATTGGTTGTTCTGACAATTTGTCAGTCATATACTACCGACAATTAATTAAAAACAGTTTTCATTAATTTTTAACAACAACAATTCATAACAAAATTAAAAATCCCATATTACAAATTCATCACTGTTATGAGATGTGGAAATATTTGACACACATTTTAGTACACGAAAAAACACAAAACTTGTATGCAAATATCTCTTAACCCTGTTCTTTCAATTTCATTATTGTTGCTTTTACTTTTTATTTATGTAAAACATTTTGGGCAATATATTCTGCATTCCACACGAGATTATTTTTGATTACCTATACCATTCTTGAACATGATGTTGAAGATTTTTTTATGTCGAGTAATTTTATTTTTTGTTTGTCATGTATTAGCAAATGAACAGCAACCAATCTTTCGGTTGTATTTCCCAAAATACATGTTTCTAAACTTATTCTAAACTTGGGAAATGATTGGGATAAACGATTATTTATTAATATTTTTTCTGTTGTAGTAACCAATTATTCGTTGCGATAATAATCTTTGGTATATTGATACAATTTCTGTTGTCAAGAATAAAACATTGGCTGTCACAACTAAAAATCGATCATGTAGTACTATAATGAAAATTTAAAATTGGTTACCACAACCAACCGAGTGTCAATGAAAACAACAATCTTAATTCGATTGACACAACCATTGATTTAGTTGCAAGCATTTTCATTTGATAGTATCCATGTTATTATTGTTGTTTCAACTAATTATATTTAAATACAACCGACAGACGGTGTAGGCAACATACTTTTTGTTCCTAGTACCATTTTTTTATTGTTACAATCGAATTCCAACAAATTATTTTCCTGGGTGAAAGAAATCCGCCATTTTGGACGGACTTATTTCATGTTAGAAAAACTTCTGCGTAGTTTGCGTTTTTTTTTCAATTACTTCAATTATTATTTTCTATTCTGCTACATACATATTCTCTATTTATCACCAAAATCGCTTATAGAAAATTACAATGTCAAAGATTGAATTTATAATTTCTTCTCAAAATCCACACTGCATACAATGTATGCTCTCATTATATACTTTTTCCACAGCCAGGACACCTAAGACGAGGACAATATTATCGATGACGAGCACATAATCGAAACCAATGCCATTTCATCTTTAATTATGCCAAGTCCCATATGCATGTCGTTCGTGGTCTACAGCATACATGTTCCCACAATGCTACCGTCTTTTAAAGAAGATATTAACATTAATTGATAATTGACTACACATACATTGTATATGGGGTGAGGAGGGGGGCAAGGATGTACGGATGCTGTTGGATGATGCTCTGGATATACAAAAACTCAACTTGTCTTGCATTCGGTGAATAAAGTTCCTAGAATATACCCGATAAACACGTACGTGTCATACTGGTGGCATGCCATGGCTCAGTAGATGTTTTCATGAGATATCTATACAGATGCAGGACTACTGAAAATGCACGTAATACATGCTAAAATGTTTTACATTGAATTGGGTCATCATTACGGAAAATAATAGTAATAGATCAAATAAATACAACGCTGATCTCTTGTTGGATTTTATACAGATGCAGAAGTCCTTGGTTTTCCCTAGTCGAAGGCCTAATTCCTAGCTTCAGAACTTCGTTGCTAAGACGTTCAACTTGACCTATTCTTCGTCTCTGTTCCTAGCCTTGAATAACCTTTAATGCAAATAACTACTAAGATATTTCAAAATGTTCCTTGTGAAATAACTTGTGTTGATCTGGTCTTCTCGGCAGTGTTTCGCTCTGCGGCTCCATTGAAGCCCTACGAACAGGTTAAGCACAGATTCTCACATATCAATGTCATAAATCTCATTGAACTGTGAAGAAGTCCTCGGCTATATCTTTCAAAGTTAAGATCTGGTACTTGGGAACTTCGTTGCTAAGACCATCAACATTTCCTATTCTTCGTCTCTGTTCTTAGTCTCGAATAGTTTTCAAAGCCAGCAACAACTAAGAAATTTTCCCCGACTTCCTTGTTCCAGTTTCTCCCGTGGAAGTCCTTTGTGTGGACCTAGGCTCTCAGTTGTTTTGGCTCTGCTACTCCATTAAAGCCTTGCGAACAGACTAAGCACAGATTCTCACCTATAAATGTTATCATTCATTGTAGGAATAGTTTTGACTCAGATGAAGAAGTCATCGCGTAGATTTTCCCTAAACTTGTAAATCGTGACTAAGACAATCAACATTCCATATTCTTCGTCTCTGTTCCTAGTCGAACAGTCGAACAGCTTTAAATGCAAATAACTACTAAGAATTTTCCTCGAATTACTTGTTCCAATTTCTCCTGGGGAAGTCTTCTATGTGGACCTGGTCTTCTCAGACACTTTGGCTCTGCGGCTGTATTGAAGCCCTGCAAACAGGCTAAGCATAGTTTCTAACATATAAAAGCCCTAAATCACATTGAATTGGGTTATCATTCATTATAGGGATGGTTTTGACTCTGATGAAGAAGTTCTCGACTACATTTTCCTTAGTTAGGATCTGGTATCTAACTTGGGAATTTCGTTTCTATGACAATCAACATTCAACAGAGTCTTCGTCTCTGTTCCTAATCTCGAATAGCTTTCAATGCAAATAGTTACTAGGACATTTCCTCCGACTTTATTGTTCGAAATTATCCAGGGGAAGTCAACTTCTCAGTCGCTTGGCTCTTCCGCTCCATTGAAGCCCTGTGAACAGTTAAAGCACAGATTCTCATATATGAATGCCCTAAATCACATTGAATTGGGTTATCATTATAGGGTTGATTCAGATGAAAAAGTCCTCGGCTAGATTTTCCCTAGTTAACAAATGGTATCTGACTTGTGAATTTCGTTGCTATGACCATCAACATTTCCCATTCGTCGCCTCTGTTCCTAATCTCGAATAGCTTTCAAAGCAAATAACTAGTAGGAAATTTTCCCCGACTTTTTTGTTCGAAAATCTCCAGTGGCAGTCCTCTTCTCATTGTTTTGCCTCTGCTGCTCCATTGAAAGTTTAAGCACATATTCGCGCATACAAATGCCCTAAATGGGTTTTGACTCAGATTAAAAAATCATCAGCTACATTTTCCCTAGTTAAGATCTGGTATCTGACATGGAAACTTAGTTGCTAACACAATCGACATTCCAGATTCTTCTTCTCTGTTTCTAGTCTCGAATAGCAATGCAGCCAAAGTGACCGAGAAGACCAGGTCCACCTAGAGGACTTCCCCAGAAGAAATTGGAACAAGTAATTCGGGGAAAATTCTTATTCGAGATTAAGAACATAGGCGAAGAATAGGGAATGTTGATTAGTTTCAGATTTGGTATCTGACTTGGGCTTCGTTGTTATGACAATCAATATTCCCTATTTGTCGCCTCTGTTCCTAATCAATGCAAAAAACTATGTACTCGGAAATATTCCCCGACTTTCTTGTTCAAAATTCTTCAGTGGAAGTCCTCTTCTCAGTCGCTTGGCTCTGCTGTTCCAGTTTAAGCCCAGACTAGCGTATATAAATCTTCGGTCTAAGATCTGGTGTCTGACTGGTAAACTTAGTTGCTCAGACAATATACATTTCAGATTCTTCATCTTGGTTCTGCGGCTCCATCGAATATAAAAATTTTGAGAATTTTTCAACTCTCAACGGCTCTTCTGAGTACCGAAAGGTTCACTAAATATATTTACTCTGTCGTTCTCCATTCCCCTTATTAAATATTGCTGGAATTGTATATCCCCTATTCCTCTGGAGATGTTTTGGACATTCAACCTGTGAACCTGGGAACGTCATCTACAATCACTGAAGTATTCTGGAAAAAATCCTTTAAATCTATGTCAATAGGTTTAGGTTTAGGTTAGGGTGGCAGCCGTATTTTTTTACAAGCTCACATAGACCAGTTTAGGTCCCTAGTGTTACCACGGGCTGAAATGCCCCTCATCGAAACCAACCTGTTTGATATATAAATTTATCGATAGTACGAATATCAGTACTGGAAAGATCTGTTAGGCTGCCTAAAAAGGCCGACCCCAGTATATCCAGTCGTCGTTTACTCAAAGCGGGACAGTCGCAAAGCAAGTCCTCAATGCTCTCCACTTCTTCCTCATCTCCACAGCTTCGGCAGAAGTCATTGGAGTCAATACCCAATCTTTTGGCGTGTTCGCCGATCAAGCAGTGTCCCGTCAGAACCTGTACTAACGTAGACAATCGTTTCCTCTCTAGTGCGAGGAGATATTTTGACCTTCTCAGGTCATACCTTGGCCAGATTTGTCTAGCTACCCTGCAGGTGCCGATTTCTGTCCATCTATCGTTGGACTGCCCGATTGCCTCTTGCCTAAGCCAAAGCTTGCACGTGGATAGTGGCGCACCAATATATGCAAATTCTTCGAGAATTTGTAATGTCGTCCCTTTCCTAGCAAGTTCATCGGCTTTGCAGTTCCCCGGGATATCCCTATGCCCAGGCACCCATATGAGGTGTATATTAAACTGCTCAGCCATCTCGTTAAGAGATCTGCGGCAGTCGAGGGCTGTTTGTGAATTTAGGGATGTTGCCTCCAGAGAATTGATGGCAGCCTGGCTGTCCGAGTAAATGACAACGCCATTGTTGGTTACTATGTTGCGACTCAGCCACTTGGCGACTTCCCATATTGCCATTATTTCGGCTTGATAGACACTGCAGGTATCTGGTAGTCTGTGAGCTATATCCAGACTAAGTTCTTCACAGTGTACTCCGAAGCCAACCTTTTCATCAAGCTTCGAACCATCCGTGTAAAAGTGGAGATGGTTTATATTACCTGGTATTCTGCCGACCCATTCATCTCTGGCGGGAATCATAGTGATGTAATTTCTCTCGAAGGTGTACACTGTTGGTATATAGTCCACTCGGTCGGTTACCATAGCACTACACTTTGATATCCTCATGTGACCATAGTTCTTGTACCTCCACATTGATAGGCAGTTTAATCTTATTGCCGCTTTGGTTGCAACTTCTCTCGCCACAATATTAATCGGCAGTATATGGAGTAGGGCTTGTAGAGACTCGGTCGCTGTAGTCCTTAAGGCTCCGCTTATGCTCAGGCAGGCAGTCCTCTGAACCTTTGTTAGTAGGTTGGTAATGGTTAGTTTGTCAGTTGCCGTCCACCATACCACAATACCGTATAACAGTATTGGACGAACTACTGCTATATATATCCAGTGGACGATTTTAGGAGAGTCCCCACCGCGACCCTACAGCCTTTTTGCAGGAATATAAGGCGACGTTGGCCTTCCTTACACGTTCCAATACGTTAAGTCTAAATAACATTTTCCTATCTAGAATTATTCCTAAAAATTTTGCACTTTCAGAAAAGACTAGATCTGTTCCATTTATCCGAGGTGGATAACTTTAAATGTCAATAACTTTAAATGCAAATAGGTCCACACATGAGAGTTCCACATTTCACTCTGCATTACTATAGTTGTTCAGTTCTCTGAACTGTCGTTTACAAAGTGTTTACTAAACATTTGCGGAATACGTCTTCTCCAAAACATCTGTAGAAGTTCTGAGCATTTATTAATCACTGAAGTACTCTGGAAAAGATCCTTTAAATATATGTCAATAACTTTAAATGCAAATAGGTCCACACATGAGAGTTCCACATTTCACTCTGTATTACTATAGTCGTTTACGAAACATTTCCGGAATATGTCTTCACTAAACATATGTACATATGTAGAAGTTCCGAGCTTTAATTACTCGGCACGAACTACGCTGATCGACTTCATGTCAAAACAAATCTGTATTCCAAACCTTATTGTTAGTAACAGAGGACTAGGTGCCATGAGCTTACAAAACCTTGATGTATTTTGGTAAACTAATAACGACGCAAAACAAACTTTGCTCAATATTTAATTCATTTTGAAGATCAATATCAATCTATAAATAGTCAATAGGTTACAAACCCATTCGGGAAAAACCCCTACCCAACTAAAATATTTAACCCACCTGAATGTTCAAATATGCAACGCACACAAATACAAAAATATGGAACAGCATCCGAACATCAACTTGTCAGGAATGATTGTCGCCTAAGGCATATAGTACAGAAAATATGACATTAAAATACAAAATATTAAGAATTCATATATGTCACAATATCTGGGAAGGAATACCTACCAGAAGTCAACACACACTTCAACATGCTGCTGAAGATGAGGAGGACGACGACGATGATGATGAAGACGAAGACATGGACCTTATTTTCGACCTACTACTAAATATATGTACCTATGAATGATATATGAATGTTCAAGTTATTCTGCCTGAGTTCGTACGTACGAGTATGTCGGTCTGTCCGACCGATGAAGTTCGAAAATAAAATAAATGCCCGGTGTTTAAGGCTTTTAAGGGCACCACTTAAGATAATGATTTACAGACTTAATTCACGCAAATTACAAAAAAGAAAAGAAATTGCATTCAAACTCACTTACAGTCGCACCAAAAGAAAAATGAGGAAAACAAAAAGCAACGGTCCAAGCCACAGCAGTAGTTCTGTCGGCCCTACAGTCACTCAGCCAAAAAGGCAAAATGTCACAAGGATGCCTCATAAACTACTTACACCATCGATATAATGTCTTTTTTACGCTCCATCTACCATACAAGGAGTAAGGCAAAATATAGGTATGTATGTAATAATGTATTCCTTTTGTATACGAGTACATATATATATGCACGAATAAATGTCTGTATATTCTTGCATACAACCAAGAAATATCACCTCCACACACAGATGTAATGAGGAATTTAATCACTTTTGATATTGTGATTTATGTCTGAGGCATTATGCAGGTAACAATGCGGTCAATATTTAAAATTGGTTTAATCTCCCCTTAAATAGCAATTCATTACAGCATTTTATTATGCTATGGTCATTTATTATCCCGGCATTGTTGTGGATGAATTCCTTTCACTAACAGTTTAGCCTTTAGCTAAGAATAACAGATTAAAGACATCGTACATGTAATATTACAGGAGATGTCATTCGGGAGTAGAGTCGAGCAAAGGATACATACTGTTCTCATTATTGATAAGCTACAAATAATCGATAAAAAAAAGATATATTTTCATCGATAGAATGTTGTAGAAACAATACATGTGTTAAAGAATAACTTTATTTGCAAATATATCCACAAATTCAGCATTTATAATCAAAATTTGAAAGGATCTCTCTTCAAATCTCGATTTTTCTTCCAGAATGTTTAATCGTGAATTGCGAGACTTTCGCTGTTCTTCCATGAGTTTCCGACTACTCATATAATACGGAAAATTTTAGGTTTAAGTTGAAGTGGTAGCCCAGGTTCCATTGAGATATCTCAGAGCCTGAAGTTAATGATGACATTTTTCCTTTAAACTCCGATTCCCTTTAAAAGCACTGGCTTTGACGGAAGCTAACATCAGCCAAGTTTGCTAGCATAGGTTGAAAGAGACCACGTCCCATGCTCATGGCCAGTGGATCGGCTTGTTGTGCGCTCCCTATTTATGATCTTTTTGATAATTGACGCTAATTTTCTCAATATCTTTAGGTGAAAGTGGTAGCCCAGGTTCACTTAAGCTATACTGTCCATTGAGGAACGGAAGTTAAATGAGATATTGATATATTCCGTCAATATCCTTCAGTCATACATACCACCTGAGATGATTCAGATCTGATAATCTGTCCAAAGCCAATGTATTGGGACCTTGAATGTGGAACAGCTGGGCATTGACAGAAAAACTTCCATTGTTTCGATGTCTTCCGTAAATACAGGGCATTTCATTGTCGGCTTCTCCAGTGCAGATGTGCTTGTAATCTAGAGTGGCCTCTTTTAAAACTCATTATTGTATAATAATCTCGGTCTTGCTTAGTTTCAGTTGAACAATCGTTTCCATGCTTTCCCTAAATGCCCTGCGTTTGTTGCTGTATACTTGTCCTATAAGAAGCAGATGTATGTCTAAGCTTAAGTGTCCTGTTAAAACATTCATCATCTTACTAATTTCCGTCTTGCTTTCTCCAGGGGAAGTTATCTTCTCAGTCGCTTGGCCCTGCTGCTTCTTTGAAGCTCTGCGAACAGTTTAAGCTCAGATTCGCGTATACAAATTCCCTAAATTGGTTTTGACACAGATGAAGTAATATTCGGGCTAGTTAACATCTGGTATCTGACTGGTATCTGAGAACTTAGTTGCTAAGGTAATCTACATTCAAAATGGTTCGTCTCTCTTCTTGGCCTCGAATGCCTGCCAATGCAAATAACTACTAAGAACTTTTTCCCGGATTTGCTTGTTCTAAAGCTTCACCTATTTCTCCTGGGGAAGTTCTCTGTGTGGACCAGGGCTTCACAGATAGTTTTGGGTCTGCAGCTCCATACAGAAAATTTCCCATCTGTTCGATGTCCTCCCTAAATATCCTGCATTCCTCGTTGTCTGCATCTCCCGTGCAGTGCAGATGTGCTTGTAGTCGTTTCCCTACATTCCCTGCATTCCTCATTGTCTGCTTCTTCCGTGCAGTGCAGATGTGAGCCATCTCTGTCCAATGCTTTAACTCATCCATCGTAGGATCGAAAGATTTCGAATTTTCCAACATTACTGGTTGAACTTCTCGGCGCGTCAATAACTGACTTGCTCGTTTATTTCCAATCAATCACATCAGACACTTCACATACTATAGATATTGCTCGAAGTTCTGCTTGAATGATCGTCTTATGGTCTTAATGGCGGAAGTAAAGTTCTGGCTCTTTAATAAAAAGTCCCGGTTCTGCTTTGCCCTAGTTTGGGGACATCCGTGTAACAAGGAGTTCCCACGGGTTTCCATTAGCGTTCCCAAGAGAGTCTGTCTAATACAAAAGTTTCACAGTCCTGCCGTACTTCAGGGTTACGATCAGAGATATATACACATATATACACCTCATATGGGTGCCTGGGCATAGGGATATCCCGGGGAACTGCAAAGCCGATGAACTTGCTAGGAAAGGGACGACATTACAAATTCTCGAAGAATTTGCATATATTGGTGCGCCACTATCCACCTGCAAGCTTTGGCTTAGGCAAGAGGCAATCAGGCAGTCCAACAAAAGATGGACAGCAATCGGCACCTGCAGCTAGACAAATCTGGCCAAGGTATGACCTGAGAAGGTCAAAATATCTTCTCGCACTAGAGAGGAAACGATTGTCTACGTTAGTACAGGTTCTGACGGGACACTGCTTGATCGGCGAACACGCCAAAAGATTGGGTATTGACTCCAATGACTTCTGCCGAAGCTGTGGAGATGAGGAAGAAGTGGAGAGCATTGAGCACTTGCTTTGCGACTGTCCCGCTTTGAGTAAACGACGACTGGACATACTGGGGTCGGCCTTTTTAGGCAGCCTAACAGATCTTTCTAGTACTGATATTCGTACTATCGATAAATTTATATATCAAACAGGTTGGTTTCGATGAGGGGCATTTCAGCCCGTGGTAACACTAGGGACCTAAACTGGTCTATGTGAGCTTGTAAAAAAAATACGGCTGCCACCCTAACCTAAACCTAAACCTACGATCAGAGATTTCCGACCAGTCATTGTAATATATTTTTATGATAAAAACACCAGCTGCCTTAATTTATCCAAAGACACATCATCTTTAGGGGTCTTGCTGCAAGGGCTGCCACATACTTGATTGTAATTGTCCCACATAGGCCTAGTCGGGATAGCTAGAACTTTTTAAAATATTTTTTCGTTCCACTTCATTGCTATTGATGTATGTCCATCACACTACTGAGCCCTAGGATATTATTTGTATAATTAAACTCGTTTAAAAACAGTGTCATAATTGCGTATTTTGAACCTCTAGCTATTCCACTCAACGACCAATATCTGCGATCCTTGGACAAGTTTCCTAACTCACCAAAGGGGTAGTTCAATCGTCACCTTCTCCTCTTCGTTACCGCAACTCCTGCAAAGTTAAGTTTTTAAGTAATTATATATCTGCTTGTCATCTAACAAGACAGTGACCAGTCATGACGGTCACGATAAGTGAAAGGAAAGAGATGTGATCCTAGGGATGTTATATCGATTCTTCCTCGTCTTCGTTACCGCAACTTCTGTAAAAGTTATTTCTCAAGCTTTTAATTATCTCAGCTTGACACGCCATGAGACACGATAACTGAAACGTCTTAGCTCCATAAGGCTGTTTGGTGTATTTCGAGTTTAGCCGGGACCACATGAGCTTGGAATATTCACAGTTCTCGACTACTGAACTCTCTTATCATAAGACGCTATCTTCCAACAAGAGCTAGCAGGTTGCTTGTTATTCCCAAATACTCCAGTTCTGCTAGAGCAAGTACGTTTAATCCTATCCTTGCATGTCCATCTACTCTACAGTACCAAGAACCTTATCAGGTCGGTAGCTCGTGTATTTTAAGGTAACTGCCAAGACAATACCATCTAGATGAATGACAAAAAGGTAATCCAGACAGGTAGTGTAATATATAACAAAAAAAGGGTTAGCACTTGCTTTGAGAATATGAAAGCTAACGAAATTAACCAGAACCTTAGTTCAGTCACAAAACTCTACGCGATTTTTCAAAAGCCGACCACTCAAATACCACCAAGAACATTATATGCATAAAGACTGTCCTGTCGTTTAAGGGCACTGAGAAGTTGATACCGACTTTTTGGCTTGAATTTTCTTCCAGAAAATTAGTAATTCTTAGGGTTGACGGACAAGTAGACTACTACAAGTACTTGCATGGTTAATGTGGAGGCTAAAAACCGTTATTTAGCCTCAATTAGCCCCATTTATGTTATTATGCCGTTTCTATGTATAACCTCACGTCAGCTGTAGTGTCTGTTATTCCTTTGTGTTTTTATATGCAGCCTGATAAATTGAGGTATTTTACAAGGTCTTGTTCAACCGCCTTCTCCTCCTCATTGTCGCAACTGCGACAAGTAGTAGTCATAAATATCTTACATACAACATTCATTTAAAAAATTGTTTAGAACCCTATCGATATTATTTATAAATGCAGAACATTAGTTCAGCGACAAAGCTCTAAACGAATAAGGATGATTTATGCACATGTGGTACGAAATGCAAAAATCGCAGCAACCAACTCACATGGTATGATGTCACTTACAGCTTTTGACAAAGCCCATTCCGGTCTCTCCGTTTCTTTCTCTATCATAATCCCATTTATATTTAAATATGCCATACGATTTGTCGCCTGTCTGGATAATCGTATTAACTCAAACTGTAACGAATGTCTAGTCGAATATAACAACATTGACATGGACATGACTTTCAATCAAATAATTCAATTACAATCAAATTAAAGCAGAGAAGCAACAGTTTAACGCCCTTTAGGCAAAATACATCTGACAACTGACTGGTAGGGTTCTTGCCGAACAAGACAGACTTGCGGCAAAATGACCGCTATCGCTGGAAGGATGAACGTATACTAGACATTGGGAGGAGTCCACGAGCGAATATTAAATATTTCCACTAATCCCTTTGTCCCCTGTCAAACTTAAAGTATCACGGCAATGTTTAGCGAGTATTAAAAACTGATGACCGTTTTTTATGACCAGCATAAAAATGCTCGATTTCTGCTAAACTCCCCTAACAGTGATACAGGATAATAAGCTGATTTAAAGAAAAAAAATCCACATTCGTTTCCTCTTAATAAAGCTTTATGCTCTGGTAGGTGGTGATGCTGCCACAGGTCCATGTATATTAAATGACCATTCATGTTATAAAACAGTTAATCACTTTAAAGATGACAGTTTAAAGTGTATTTCGAAGACAACACCAGCGACATGGCCAGAACAAAAACAAGTCCTAAGGATTTCAGGATTGGCGAGTAAATATTTCAAATAAATATCCCCCCTTTAATTAAGTGCGAAAAGGTATGTTTCTCAATAACAAAAAAAAAATCCAATATACCGCGTAAACAGCTTTATAAAATATGGTTTCACTTTCTCAAGAAATGCCGAGGGAAAAGAAAACGAAAAAATATACACCGTTTATACAAGGTATTTAAAATACACAGAGAGACATATGAATTCTTAAAAAATCTACTCTTTAGTTGACGACCTACTACTTGATAGATAACCAATTGAGTTATCTATTACTTGATAGATAACCAATTGAGTTATCTCTTACTTGATAGATAACCAATTGAGTTATCTATTACTTGGTTAGCGACCCTTTGGGTTTTGTACTCCTTTATAGAGAACCAATTGAGTTACTACTCCTTGGTTAACGACCCGTTGGGTTATGTTCTCCTTTATAGAGAACTAATTGAGCTATCTACTCCTTGGTTTACGACCAATTGCTTTATATGGTCTGTAGTAGAGTACCAGTTGGGTTATCTACTAATAAGTATTTGGGTTATCTGATCCTTAGTAGACAACCAATTGCGTTATCTACAACTTAGTAGACGACTAGATGGATTATATACTCCTTACCAGAGACCAGTTGGGTTATTTACAGACGACTAGTAAGACAACTCGTTGGGTTTTCTACGTCTTAGTTTACGACCAGTTGGGTTATCTATTCCTTAGTGAGGGCCAGGTGGGTTATCTACGTCTTATATGAAGACAAATTAGGTAATCTACTTCTTAGTAGGAGGCCAGTTGGGTTATCAACTCCTTAACAGACGATTAGTTAGAAAACTCGTTGGGTTATCAACTCTTTAACAGACGATTAGTTAGAAAACTCGTTGGGTTATCTAGTTCTTCAGTAAACGACGAATTTGGTCATCTACTCCTTCGCACTAGGGTTATCTACGCCTCCGTTGACGACGCCTTAGTAGAGGGCCAGTTAAATCATCTACTCTTAAGTTGCCGACAAATTGGATTATGTACTCCTTAGCAGAGGGCCAATTGTGTTATATAATCCTCAGTTGGCAGCCATTTGGTTTAGATGGTGGTCAGCTGAGTTATCTACTCCTTAGTAGACGACCAGTTGCGATATCTACTCCTGAATTGTTGACAAATTGGTTTATGAACTCCTTAGCAGAGGGCCACTTGTGTTATCTAATCCCCAGTTGGGACCAGTTGGCGTTTCAACACCTTAGTAGACGACTAAATGAGTTATCTATTCCTTACCAGAGAACAGTTGGGTTATCTACTCCTTAGCAGACGATTAGTTAGACAATTCGTTGAGTTATCTACTTCTTAGTTTACGACCAGTTGGGTTATCTACTCCTTAGTGAGGGCCAGGTGGGTTATCTATGCCTTAGTAGAGGGCCATTTGGGTTATCTACTTCTTATATGAAGACAAATTAGGTGATCTACTTCTCAGTAGGAGACCAGTTGGGTTAACTAGTAGACAACTACATGGGTTATCTCCACCTTCGTTGACGACAAATAAGGTTATTTACTCCTTACTAGAGGGTCAGTTCAGTTATATACTATTAAATTGACGACAAATTGACTTAAAAAGTGGTCAGATGGGTAATCTACTCTTTAGTAGATGAGCATTATGTTTAGTACAACCCTGTCTTTAATGTATTATTGTGAATATCAGGTGTTTAGATAACATCTAAACAAACATGTGATAAAACTGTAATTCGCTGCTGCAAAAGAGTGTCACAAACTCGCCTCTCAAATCACATTTCTCCTTAACCATTTCGATCAATTGATCATATCTATGTTAATCTTATGAAGAAAATCCTTTACAATCCTTCGTAAGCATTTAGATATGGAAAGGCAGACAATTTTGACGACATAACAAAGAAAACACAACAAATTTGTGGATGAATTGTCTATATTTCTCAACATAATCTCCTTCTAGCTGGAAACACGTTTCCCAGCGATATTCAATAGCTTCGTTAGCCTGTTTATAGGAATAAATGTCTCGCTCCTTAATCACCATCAGTTGCAGACTCCACCTCTTCATTGCAGGCAAATATTTTACCACATTGAATTGTTTTGGAATGTAACTTAGGCTGTGACTGACATTGATATCAGACAGGTAGTTGTATTGATTTTGTACAGTATTCCCCTAAGGAAACTACTGTTCGCAATATATGCCTATTTTTCAGTCATCGATCCTTACCCTCGGGAACATTTTAGGAAAATTTACATATTTACGTATATAACCAAACGGTTAGGTTGCACTAATGGAGCGATCGGCAGTACGTTCCTTATGTATGATATTTTGTTAACCCTCGAGAATTGTAGATAATCGGTAGTTTTCCTCAGTATCTTCCAGTCGGATTCGGTAATGTGTCGAACCCAATGTCTTGGGATTTTGCATGCGCGAAATCTGGGCATTGAAATAGAGAATAAAATATCTAGTTTCGATGTATTTCCCGCAGGTCCAGGATTGATCGTTATCTGATTGTCCTATACGGTGCACATGTGTTTGTAAGGTTGAGGTAAGGTTGACACTCCATGAATGCTCCAACATCTGCTTGAAAGACAGTTTTATGTTCTGGGAGTCGGAAGTACTCGTAGAGTTCAACGTCTGGTTCTTCAATAAAAAGTACCAGTTCTATTGTCTCCCTAGTTTGAAGCCATCCGTGTAGCAACTAGTTCCTATGGGTACATACGGTAGGGACCCCCCCCCCCCCGTGTCTGCCTGTCTGTTATAAATGATTCACTTTAAGCCGCAACCCTTTCTTCTGGAATATGGTCGGAAAATTCCGTTATTTTAATTCCGCCGTCAAGTGACTCTAATATCTTCTAATTACACTTCTTGTGGTCTCGATTTGTACCTTCCCCTTCACTTTTAGGCATCTTAATGTGAGAGCTGTCTCATACCTTATATGAATTTCTATTGGTTAAACGGAAAAAATAGTTTTTAACACCCTTGTTTGTAAGGGTGTTAAAAACTATATTTGCCACTAATATTCACCTCCCTACAAAGGAGTAGGTTATTATAGGTCTAACTTTAAATGCAAATGGTTCCACAATTAATCTTCCGATAATGGTCCACTGACAGATTGTTGGCAAATCCTGCTGGGGTTTCTTCGATGTCGGTTACCCTGAAGTAGATTCTTCTTCAGTTCTGTCTGTAATACTCCCCCAGACCTAAATAATTATTGGTCTAACTTTAAATGCAAATGGTTCCTTGTCATGACTGATTGTTGAGAAATCCTGCCTGGGTTTCTTCGATCTCCCCTGTGCTGAATAATATGGAGCAATCCCATAGGTACATTGTTTGTGCAGCATTGTAGAAAGAAACCACAGAAAATAAATAACTTTAAATGCAAATACACCCACAAGTAAACAGGCAATGATCCACGGTCTTCATTAACGGATCGTTGGCAAATCCTGCCGGGGTTTCTTCGATGTCGGTTACCCTGAAGTAGATTATATCTTGCAATGGCTGATTGTTCAGAAATCATGGCTGGGTTTTTCCGATATCGGTAGATTTTTCATCAGTTCAATCTTCCGTCCTGCCCTGAGCTGAATGATATGGAGCAATACCCATAGGTATATTAATTGTGCAGCTATATGGAAAGAAACCACATAAAATAAATAACTTTAAATGCAAATACATCCACAAGTGAACAGCCAATGATCGACGGTCGTCTTTTCGTTAGTGATTCCCTTAAAAAAGTCATCTGTATGGAAAAAATAAACCTTTTTAGTAGTTTCGCAAATATTTCAATCAAACAATATTCCTTCAAATATTTTTCTAATTGTATTATTCTCCAAATTCCATTAACCCTTTTTTTGCAGTTTTTTGCCAAAAAGAAACGACATCATTTGCTACGTTTGACTGAGTCCGACACGGTTCAGAGTATCCATTTCATCATCTCCTCCATTATGAGACATCGAAAACCACAACAACAACAACAAAAACCAACACCATAGCCAATCCTCCAAATGATATCGATATCCCAAACAATAAGTTGTTGTAGAGGAGTACGAGAAGAAGAAAAAAGTTAAAAAAAGAATGCATAGAAGATATATGGCAGCATCCTTGTTGTTAACGCCAATGATAACTTCATTTAAGTGAGAAACTTGAACATTTCATGCTCCAAAAAGCAGCAGGAGACAAATTCCACAGCAAAGAAGGTTTGTATACGCGGGGCCAAACACCAACAACAAATAGTTGCTGAAATCGCAGAAATTGATGCGGTGGCGGCACATTAATCCCGACAATGCGTCCGCCTTTGCCAGGTGGTTTTTGGCCTCCAACCAAAAACGGTGAACCTTGTGGACTGACTGACTGCCCAGATACCCAATGAATTTAATGGACTCCTCTGCAAGCTTCAGCACATTGGAAATGCTAGATTTCCAAAAGCTGCTGTTGTTGTCCGTCCTCATGCTCCATACTCCAGATTTTTTATGTTAATCCTGATTAACAATCCAACCAAACAACGACACCGCCGATTGCCCTAGTCTATTTGTTCATGGTTTGGAGATTGGGATTTGCAATATGAACAGCAGAAGCACCAGCACCAATACCAGCTTCTCAAGTATTTTGTTTTGGCTTGTGCTTGTGGCGCGACACAAATGAACTTCGAAGTTCCATCCATTCCATTACGAGTGGCGCATTGCCTGTCAATAAAAGGAGATCTGTGCGTTTTTTGGTCCATTGGTTCATTAAACAAAACATTGACGGTTTAATTTTTATTGCAGCAGTGCCCTTCGTGTTGTGTAATCTGTAAGAGATTTAGTCAACAGTTCGACTATGATCAGAGCATATGTATATTTATCTGAACATAGAGTTTTTTTTTAAAATATTATCAATAGCAGTTTATTGTATGGCTTTGCGGGAGAAGAACATCTATATAAACGAGGTTTGATCGGAAAGTTTAATAGACAAGTGAATTTGCCCCGAAGACCAAAATAGAAAATGTTTAGTTTTTGTTATACATAGATTCACCTTTTGCCGCTTTTATAGATTGTTTTTACATTATAAGTTCACATTAAAACCAAAAAAAGGTTTTAGTATTCAAATAAATTAGCCATTGTAATATTCAAATAATGCTGACCACGCGAAATGTCAAATATTTTATTTATTGTTTGCAATTAACAAATGTCACCACCAAAACAAAAGTTGTCATATTTACGAAAATTCCATTGTAACCTCGACATGTGCTCACTACTGCTGCCCGCCCACCGGCAATCTCATTTCCCACATTGAATGTGCGCATACAAATCGAAATATTTAACAAATTAAATCAATAAAAAATGTCAAAAATTTGTTTTGTTTTCTTTTTGTGATCTGGTATTTGGTTTTAATGGTCGTAGTGGATTTCAAACTTTAAAACCGGCAAAAAACAAATTAGTTTTCCCCCAAAATAACAATCGACCAAAAAAGGGAAAGACGCTCGGTCGTCAACAAACCAACCGGGCAGACACAAAAACTAAACTATCTCATAAAGTGCAACTCAATCATGTTCATATCAATAACAATAAATTACATTTATGGGCATTTCAAGTCAAGCCGAAATTTTCAAAACCGAACAAACCTTTTCATTAAGAAACACTTTGTATAAATTATAACAGAATAATCACCATTGACTCCATGATCATGATCAAGATCATGGCGATGACGATGATGACGACGACGACGAGTGGGGAAAAATACAACCGAAATGCCAACATAAATTAATGCGTTTGGCGTTATCATTGAATCGAAATGTGATCAATTACAGGCACTTTGTCAAAATCTAAGTCAATGCAGTCAAATTCAAACAAGTTTGAAGAAACGTCAGCCGGCCAGCAAACACCTCTTGAAATTTCGTTGCATTTGGGCCAAGAGCCAAGTGCATCGTCCGGAGTACTGGTGAGATTTTTTTTCTTCAATGCTTTTGTAAATATTCGATGCAAACTGGCTGCCCGAAAGAAATTGACAAAAAGTTTTCCAAGAAATTTTCTAAAAAAAAAATTGAAAATATTCTATATCGACAGTTTATATTCAATATCCTCTATCTTAAAAAACACAATTGTTCAGTAGAGCCAAAAAACCGTTTACATCCCTAATTTTAAAGAAAATTAAAATTGTTTGTTCTACAATGTTTATTACACCTAAGTACGTGAACTACTAAATAATATTTTTTTTTAATATTTGCGCCACGAGCCATTTTATGGAACATAGAGGGTATTGCTATTCAAAAATTCTTCATGTATAAAAAAAGATAGAGGGTTTTGCATAGTAAAAAAATATTTATTTATTAATTCCACAAATTTTTTTAATTTATGTTATACATATTATAATAAAAATAATAAATAATAATAACAATGAATTAATGATTAATTTTTTATTTAAGTATTATCTATTTCTTGGGGTTCATTTTTGAATCCATTTTCAAATTGTCATAGAAAATGGTATTCTTGTGGAATCACAGGTTAGATATAAAAATAGTCATAATTTGAAAACTAAAGCTTCGACTAAAAAAATTTAACCAAATTCGGGTTTAGCATACTCTTTTCATCAAAGAACCGTCTTTTAGAAGAAAAAAAAACAAAACAAAAAATGGTCCAAAATTATATGAAGAGATAGAGGGTATTGCATTCAGAAAAAATAGGTGTGTAAGATAGAGAAATTACAAAAATGACCATAAAATCTCAAGTTTTGTTTAGTAGATGCGCCTTATTTTACCGAATATTTTAACATAAAAATCTCATTTTTGCAAAAATTTAAGATAGAGGGTTTTGAATATAAGCTCTCGATATTTTCTTCTATGAGAAATGCAAAGAAGATTCCATAAATTAAACAAATTTAAGAGATCTACTTTCAATAAAAAATATTTAAGAAATGTTTTAAAATTAAGAAATTTTTTTTAAAGAAATAAATAAAAAATTCCAGGAATAAATCTGAGAGAGATAAAAATTAAAAAATCTATGAAATTTTCTAAAAAAAACGAAAAAATTTCTAGGATTTTTTACAAATAACTATGAATAATTACTATGAAGAAACTGTTCTATCGGGTTTTTCCAACATGGATGATATGATTTTGAAGTGACGTTTCGGCCATTTGTAATATGTCATGATCTGTCATTTGTTTTTCATTGTATTGAGTAGTGTTTACAATTTCATCATGCAATTGCAACTTTTCGTGCGCTTAGTAAATTTTTTTTTAAATCCAAAAAAAAACTTTCCAGTCGACCTACAACCTTGAAACACATGAGCAATATTTTAGCTCTCGTTAAGAGCTATATTTTTGCCATTGACCGATTCCCGATCCGACGTACCGTTAAGGAGCTAGAGCAAAAATAAACATTCCGTTCACATTTGAAAATGATGCTAAGTCCATTTTTTTTAAATCCAAAAAAGACACTTTCCAGTCGACTATACAACTTTGACACACATGAGCAATATTTTAGCTCTCGTTAAGAGATATCTTTTTGCCAGTGACCGATTACCGGAATCGTCTGTCCATATTTCTTCAAAAATGATGCCGGTGAGAACGTAACCGTCAATGGCGACCGTATCTTGCCATGATAACCGACTATTTGATGCCTGAAATTGAAGCTCGTGATCTCGGCGACATTTGGTTTGAACAAGACGGCGCCACTTCCCACGCATCGCATCAATCAATGGGTTTATTGAGAGAACACTTCGGTGAGAAGATAATTTCACGATTTGGGCCGGTCGATTGGCCACCAAGATCGTGTGATATCACATCATTAGACTTTTTTTGTGGGGATATGTAAAGTCTAAAGTTTATGCGGACAAACCCGCTTCGATTCAGGCCTTGGAGCAAAACATCACGCGTGTCATTCGCCAGTTACCAGTTGAAATGCTCGAACGAGTCATCGAAAATTGGACTCAACGGGTGGACCATCTGAGACGTAGCCGCGGCCAACATTTGATAGACATAATCTTCAAAAAATAAATGCCAAAGAATCTTCTTTCAAATGATAATAAACATTCCCCATTCAATTTGAATTTTCTGTGTTTTTTTTTTCTATAAAAAAGTAGAGAACCTCGAAATGGATCACTTTATGGGGTCGCAGATCAAGGTGTTGCAAACGGAATGAGAAAGTTAGTATACCCCCATCCTATGGTGAAGGGTATAAACATTTTAAGAAATTTTCTATAAATAAATTTTGAGATATTTTTTGATAAATAAAACATTTCTATAAATAAAACATTCCTATAAATAATACATTTTATAAAAAAATCCAACAAATTAACTAAAATCTTGTAAAAGATATTTTATAAATAAAAAAATTCTAAGAAATCTTTGAGATTCAATAAACATTTTTATACAAATTCAAAATGTGTAAAATATTTTCTAAAAATAAAAAAATACTTGTTCTTGGTTTTGTTTTATTCGATCTGCTTATAGGGACTTAGGCTCAAGATCGTTAAAAATTACTGTAAATAAAATATTTATATGAAATTGTTAAAAAACAAAATCTATAAATAATAAATTTTCTATCAATTTTTTTCAAACAATAGATCAAAACTGTCTTAAGAGACATTTTAATAAACAAAAAATTTAAGAAATACAACATCTGAGAGTTTGCGTATATAACCAAATGTTAAGCATTTTTTACAAATAAAATATGTTTAAGAATATTTCTAAAAGTAAAACAAATATTAAAAAAATGTTCTAAAAATAAAATATTTCTACAAAATTAGATAAAAAAAAAATTATTTAAAAAATATCAAAAACAAGTAAGAAAGTTCAGTCGGGTGAACCGACTTACGAATCCCCTCAACTTCAGTCCCAAAAAATATTCGTACATTTTTTGGTTTATTTAAATTATTATCAATTTAAATTGAATCTAATAACTTTAAATCATGTAGTGGTATTAAAGTTATAGTCTGTTAACTTGTGGTGAAAAATAGTCTATTTGTGAGGGAAGTGCCAAAACGGGCAAGCCAATGCCGCCCATTTTTCACTCGACCGTATGTCCTATGAAATCATTACACTGAACAAAATTTCAAGTATTTGTGTGAACTGGTATTAAAGTTATAAGCAGTTAACTTTTGGGGCGAAACGGCCCATTTGTGTGTGAGTTACAAAAAGGGGCGTACCAATAACGCCCACTTTTCACTCGACTTTAGGTAATCTAAAAGCATTACACTGTACAAAATTTCAACTATTGGTATGAACTGTTATTAAAGGTAAAAGCAGTTAACTTTTGGTGCAAAATGGTCAATTTGTGTGGGAGGTACCAAAAGGGGCGTGGCCACTTCTCCCATTTTTATTGAGGTGTTAGCGACTAATAAACTAATACTATGTGTGGAATCTGAAGATTCGAGTAAGTGGTATAGAAGTTATTAAAGAATCAATATTTTACTAAATGTTAACCCTTTGTGGGGGAGTACTAGAAGGAGTGGACCAATATGGCGCATCATTGAACTTAGCCGGAGATAGAAAAAAACATTACCGCATACCAAATTTGAGGTCAATCGGTTAATCCTTTCGAGAGTTATCGTGCGCACCAGCCAGCAGACAGACAGACGGACGGACATTGCTCATTCTACAGGGTTTTCCAACAAGAGGTGTTATTTTGAATCACCCGGTATTTCGGTAGCTGTCACTTTTGAAGCCTTTATTCTTTGACACTTGACAAGTAGAAACTACGCCATTACTAAAAATTGAACGATACACGATAATCGAACGATACAAAACGATCGAACAAAAAAACGATACGAGCCTATTTCCACCTCGGTGGCTACGTCAACAAGCAAAATTGTCGCATCTGGGGCTCGGAAAACCAAAGAGTTATTGTTGAGAAGCCTCTTCATCCTCAACGTGTGACTGTTTGGTGCGGTTTATGGTCGGACGGGGTCGAAAATGAGGTTGGATCAACAGTTACGGTGAATGGATTGCGCTATCGAGAGATGATTAATGATTTTTTATGGTCGGAGTTGGATGGTATTGATCTGGACAACGTTTACTTTCAACAAGACGGCGCTACGTGCCACACAAGCAACGAAACCATTGCTCTGTTACGGGCAAAGTTTCCGGACCGTGTCATCTCTCGAAGAGGTGATCACAAGTGGCCACCGAGATCTTGTGATTTATCTCCTTGCGACTACTTCCTTTGTGGCCACGTGAAAAATAAGGTCTACGCAAACAGCCCAGCGTCGATTCAATACCTCAAAGATAGAATTCGTGAGGCTATCGAGGACATAGGGCAGCCACTTTGCGATTTGGTTATGGAAAATTTCATGAAAAGGATATGGTCCTGTAAGCGTGGTCGTGGTGGCTATTTGGCTGATGTTGTTTTTCATTATTAACGGCATACCTTCCTCTTTATTATGAAATAAACATCCGATCATTTATCTCAAAAAATTGCATTTTTCTTTGAATACCAAAATAACACCTCTTGTTGGAAAACCCTTTACTTAAAATGACCCAAAACGGATATCCGCCGAACATACTTAGGGTCTTAGGTCACTCCATCGATGTGTTACACTTTTGGCTCGTAGCAAATGATATATACCCTCCTCTATAAGGTGAGGGGATAAACATCGAAAACATCTTTTATAATGAGTTTTGGGGTCGTGGGTTCGATTCCCAAGAGAGGATCTGGTCTGTCGCTACAAAAAAATATAACAAGCAACATGGTCTCTGACACAGCGGCTTCTACCTGGCCCGTAAAATTAGAATATAAATTTACTTTTTATTGCAATTCACAAAAATATACATAGAAATTTACCAATAATAAAAAATGTCTAAAAAATCCTAAATTTCATAACTAACATATTTCTAAGAAATTATATAAAAAAATCCTAAAAAAACAATTTTACATTAAAAAAAATAGATTAGCTTTTTAAGAAATCAAAATTTTTTACAACTTCTGTACTAATATATTTTTTTTTTCAAAAAACTTTTGTACAGTTTATATGCTAATTTTTAATAGATTTTTTTTGGGCATATCTATTTGTAGAGCAATTTATTATTTTCAGTAAAATAGTTTAACATGTATTTTTTAAAATTTCCTAATTAATTTTGTTTACAAAATGTACTTAAATTATTTTTCTTTGAAATTATTTAATTAAAAATAACTCATCAGAATTGTTTCATTTACAGAAAATTCTAAGAACTTTTTTATGTATTATTTATACATAGAAACAAAATTAGTATACAGGGTTTTCCAATAAGAGTGATATGATTTCTTTGAAAAAAAAACACACTTATTGTTTAGGAAATTCAAAAGTTTTTTTATTTAATGAGTACAATCGATACAATTAAGTTCTAAATAAAACGTCATTCAAATGGCATCCACGACTTCTTCTGCAGGAACGAATTCGATTAACCCAATTTTCGAGCATTTTTTCCACTAAATCGTATGTCATGAATGCCCCGTTCAATATTGACTTAAAAAGCTTGAAGAGAGTCTGGTTTATTTCGAAAGTCCAATGACTTCAAATAACCCCACAAGAAATAGTCTAATGGTGTTAAATCACAACTTCTTGGAGGCCATTCAATATCACAATTTCTTGAAATAATTGAATCTCCAAACTTTTCTTGCAACTATTCAATTGTTTCATTTGCTGTATGGCACGTAGCCACAATCGGTCAATGGCAGAAAGATAGCCCTTAACGAGGGCTAAAATATTGCTCATGGGTGTCAAGGTCGTAGGTCGACAGGAAATTGTTTTTTTTTTTTTTTTTGATTTAAAAAAAAATGGACAGCATAATTTTCAAATGTGAACGGAAATTTTATTTTTGCTCTAGCTCATTAACGGTACGTCGGATCGGGAATCGGTCAATGGCAAAAATATAGCTCTTAACGAGAGCTAAAATATTTCTCATGGGTGTCAAGGTCGTAGGCCGACTGGAAAGTGTTTTTTTTGGGTTTTAAAAAAATGCACTTAGCGCACGAAAAGTGCGTGACATGACATATTACAAATGGCGGAAACGTCACTTAAAAATCGTATATCCCTATTATATTTAGAAAATATAAATAAAACTTTCTGCGAATTTGATTTATCTACAATTCATTATTTTCCCCAAATAGAACCAAAATCCTAATAGCTTTTCTATAAATAAAAAATTCCGGGAACCTTCCCGGTAAAAATATACTCTGTTTCAAAAAACATTCGAGTAGTATCTCTATGTACGGTTATATGTATCTGCCTACTTGTGTGTGCCACCAGTATTGCACAATGATCAATTTACCGGACAAATACCTTTCAATGCCTAATAGCTGATAATTACTACCATATAAAATAAAATAATTTTGGCCCATAAACTGATTCACTTAATTGCAAAATGGAAATTTTTCGCCAGCCCCACATTACGGCAGGTATTTTGCGTCGCCCCCCAATGCAGCTACAGAAGAATTGTATTCTGATAAGAAATTGCGTGTTACTAAAAACCTTAAAACGAGCGCTACAAACTATAACTCGTGTGATATGCCCCCATTTCTTGAATTGCATTTTGGATGGTTGCCTTCATATGGTCTGGACTGACAGACTGACTATGGCTAACTAAAGCTGCCTGATGATGGAGAGGTCCGTCCGCCGACTACACCGCTCTTGTGGCAGTTGTGGGTGAATCCACGTTTTATCGATGATGAATGAATGAGTGCTGAGTGAGTGGTTGGGGGGTACAAAAGAATGCACGTTGTCGTGCGACAACGACCACGACGACGACAACTGTTATCAGTTGTAATTCCCGGAATCAGGTGTGCTCGACCATAAATAGTCGTGGCGGCAGTTATTTATGCATTGTTGGTCATATACTCACTCATTCACACTTACCTGTGCTGAAAAGTGAACAATTGTATAACCGAACTTGCACCTATGGCTTTTTGGGGGGTCAATTGCAATTCTTGCAGCAAAGTGGCGTTGTCGAATCTACGATTATGAATGATAGAGTAGTATGGCCGCCCAATCTGAAGATGCATTTATTTGCTGTTTCAATTGACACCTATTTGTGACCTGACTCAAAGAATTGATTAGAAAGCAATTATTACACTATTTGCATACATACATAAATGAACACTTTTTGAAAATACACGGACATGACAGTAGAGGTTCGTTTCTTCTACCAAAGGGTAGTAACGGGTGATCCAAGTAGAGATACTTTTTTCAATAGCCTTTTTTTGACAGACCACGTGTGAGTCGTGTCATGCTGTCATGTT
Source organism: Eudasyphora cyanicolor (assembly GCA_963930755.1). NCBI lineage: Eukaryota > Metazoa > Arthropoda > Insecta > Diptera > Muscidae > Eudasyphora > Eudasyphora cyanicolor. The sequence goes on along the minus strand of OZ005738.1, from coordinate 9,081,783 downwards.
ATTTTTCTTAAGTATTGTTTGGCATTTCATCATGGAAAGACTTACGGCTGAACAACGTTTACAAATCGTTCAACTTTATTGCGAAAATTCACGTTCTGTGAGGAATGTGTTTCGTGCACTTCGCTCAACTTATGGTCAACATAATCGGACTACTGAGCGTACCATTCGCAACACCATCACCCATCTTGAGACCCAGCATTCATTATTGGATAATATTCGACCGAATAGACCACGTCCAGCACGCAGTGAAGAAAATGTAGCAGCCGTAGCTGAGAGTGTACACGAAGACCGTGGAGAGTCTATTCGGCGCCGTTCGCGGCAACTCGGACTGACGTATGGGACGACTTGGCGCATTTTACGTCGAAATCTTAAATTGAAAGCATACAAAATACAGCTTGTGCAAGAACTGAAGCCGCCCGACCTTCCCAAGCGACATCGCTTCGCTCATGGGCTCTTGAAAAGTTCCAAGAAGATCTGACGTTTTTGAGCCAAATTTTGTTCAGCGATGAGGACCATTTCTGGCTCAATGGGTATGTAAACAAGCAAAATTGCCGCATTTGGGACGACGAGCAACCTGAAGAGATTCAAGAGCTGCCACTTCATCCTGAAAAACAACGTTTTGGTGTGGTTTGTGGGCCGGTGGAATCATCGGTCCATATTTCTTCAAAAATGATGCCGTTGAGAACGTAACCGTCAATGGCGACCGTGCCATGATGACCGACTATTTGATGCCTGAAATTGAAGCTCGTGATCTCGGCGACATTTGGTTTAAACAAGACGGCGCCACTCGCACATCGCATCAATCGATTGGCCACCAAGATCGTGTGATATCTCACCGTTAGACTTTTTCCTGTGGGAATATGTAAAGTCTAAAGATTATGCGGACAAACCCGCTTCGATTCAGGCCTTGGAGCAAAACATCACGCGTGTCATTCGCCAGTTACCAGTCGAAATGCTCGAACGAGTCATAGAAAAAAATTGGACTCAACAGATGGACCATCTGAGACGTAGCCGCGGCCAACATTTGATAGACATAATCTTCAAAAAATAAATGCCAAAGAATGTTCTTTCAAATGATAATAAACATTCCCCATTCAATTCAGTTTTAGTCTTCATGGTTCCAATTTAGATACTGTTGAATCCTTTGTGGATCTTGGTATATTGATGGATCCTAAACTCAATTTCAATAATCACATAATTACAATGGTGAATAAAGCTTATGGCGTGCTTGGTTTCATAAAGCGATGGGCGAAAGAATTCGTAGATCCATATGTAACTAGGCAGTTATATACGTCACTAGTTAGACCTATTCTATAATATGGGTCCGTAGTGTGGGACCCCCAGTACGGGACTTACGTTGATAAGATTGAATCGGTTCAAAAACAATTTTTATTATTCGCTTTAGGACATCTTCATTGGAATAGTGATTTTAGTCTTCCACCCTATACTAGTAGGTTGAGTTTGATAAGACTGCCTACTCTCAAGAGTAGACGTATTATGCTGAACACAACCATGGTGCTGAAAGTTATAAATGGTGATGTGCCTTCTAATTTTATTTTGTCTAGGATTGGATTCAATGTACCTTGTAGACCTTCCAGATATTACCAATTATTACATATTGATTTTCAACGCACAAATTATGTTTCGGCAGAGCCCATTCGTAGAATGTGCATGGATTTTAACACTTTATATGAAGTTATTGACATTGATGTAGAAATTGATGTAGTTAGATCTAGAATAATATCTTTTTTAAATGTGTAAGTAGACTAATTTTATTGTTTGCATGTGCCGGCTGATGAAATTTTTCTGTAGCTGGTATTTCCACCCTCTACTATTAACCCGCCATGGTCCGGATCATGGTGTGTACGCAATCCCTACGTCATGGGGATGTGGCCCCCTCGGCCGGAAGGGGCGGGTAAGAGTGGTTGCGTTGGGAACGTTCGTGAAAAAAAAAATTGAATTGTCTGTGCACGCTATATAACCCTATACCTGGTTTGGCGAAATTGGTGACCAATTTTTTTTTATGGGCCTAAAATGTTTCTATAATCAGTAGGCCCTCGAAAAAGGTGTCATCAGCTTTTGTTGAATAACTAATTCAGCCTTCGTTATATCGCTTAACTATATTTGGCAATAATAGGCATGTTTTCGTTACAAGCTAGCACTTTTAGTTTAGCACTTTGCAACGAAAACAACTGACTTCCACTAACTGGCACATAAGCAATAAGTGGTGGATTTTCACTATCTGGTAGCAATGGTGTCATGAGTTGCGAAGAAAGAACAGTGCGAAACAGACAAAAAATTCGTGAAAAGTATTTATAAAACATATATTTACTATTTTATGTTCAATTGTTTACACTCTTTTGCAAATATTAAAATAATTTCCCATTTTTGTTCTTCTTCACAATAATTGATAAAATCTCTCCAAAAATGGGATGCCATATTGCTAAATATAGGGTGCCCAATCTGGCAACATCATACTCGATTAAGACATGAACACAAGCACCAAACTTCATCGGGAACTAATAGTGCTTAAAAGTGCTTAGCTCCCCATACAAATTAAGCACTTATGGTGTAACGAAAACACGCCTAATGTAGCTAAGAATATGCTGAACAAAGTTTATGAACATTTTATGGGAAAAACAATTTTGCGGTACTTTTTTTTTGAAAAAGTGAAGGAAAAAATTATTTTTTCAGTATAACTTTCATGGACTCGTAATTTTTCACTAACAATGGGAAGGACGAACAGCGTGCCGGACGCCCGGTTTTTCACAGTTTTCTTTGATTGCAGGGTGGTGCATTATTAGTTCTTGCCACAGGGTGGTACGGTCAATAAAGAATATTACCTGCAAGTTATGCGCAAATTGCGCGAAGCAATCCGCCAAAAACGCCCGGATTTGTGGAAAAACAAAAACTGGCTTTTGCACCACGACAACGCCCCTGCACACACAGCCAAAAAAAAATTTTGCGGTACTTTTTTTTGAAAAAGAGAAGGAAAAAATTATTTTTTTTCGGTATAACATTCAGGGACTCGTAATTTTTCACTGACAATGTTTGACGAAATTGTAGTCAACGTAAATCTGAACAACTTTTGTGAACATAGTAATACAATCTGAACGTGTCTAGGCACCTTAAATAGCTCAAAAACCACATTGTACCCCAAAAATTTTAGTATTTCACTATTATGTAAGAAAAATATTTTTTTTGGCATAAGGTATGTTCTGCAACTTCATAGAAAACTAGCTGACCCCAGCAGACGTTGTCCTGCCCGTCCTGTTTGGAATGTATTGTTATGTTATTCATTGATATTTCATTCAAAAATGCATACATTCAGAGTTTCAGGAAAAAATCTTCAAAAAAATTATATTGACCATATGTCCACTACAGAGCCATCAAGACAAACCACACATACATTATAAATTTCAGTAAAATCGCCCTGGAAATTCGAATTTTACAAATAACTTGACCACTCCGCAATTTACCGTGGTAACAATAATTCTAAAACACAAATGACCCCAAACTGAAGATTTTGTTCAATTTTCAGTCAATTCGCTTTTATGGTTTCTGAGATCACGCGTTACTAACAAACGTACAAACGATTTTTTATATGAAGAAGATATTAAGGCCAATTTTTTTGTGGAACATATTAACACTCTAGCTCCCCTACATAACTGTAATTTTTGGCCCAATTTTAACCAATCGTAAAAAACAACCCTTAAAATGGGGAGGGCGGGGATGAAATGTTCTACAAAAACGTTGGCCATAAAATTTTACTACTCGTATATGTTTTACTTTACACCACAGCCCAAAAGGGTTATACTACCGTGTATGTCCATGTATTTTTTCACTGTTCCACAGTGTTATCAGACAATAGCAAAGATTAGGTAGAATGGGAATTTTCTATAGCCATTTTGTAACTATATGTAGACAATTTTTTAAATCCATGAATTTATAGAAATTTGGTATCTATAAAAATTTCAAAAAAATTATCGAGATTTAAACTGTATTCTCTAAAATCTACTTGTTTGACAATTGCACATGTTTCTAATGATTGTTCCTATATTTATTAATAGTTGAAAATACCAACCTATGTTAATTCTATACGAGCTCATTTCATATCATCAAAACACACGTTACCATTAATTATCTGTAAATTATGCCCATAAATGGATAGTACACTAATATACAGGGATTTCCAATAAGAGTGATATGATTTATTTGAAAACAAAAAACACACTTATTGTTAAGGAAATTCAAAAGTTTTTGATTTAATGTGAAGTACAATCGATACAATTAAGTTCTAAATAAAACTTCATTCAAATGGCCTCCACGATTTCTTCTGCAGGTACGAATTCGATGAACTCAATTTTCGAGCACTTTTTCCACTAAATCAAGTCGTATGACATTGACTTGTAAAGCATGAAGAGAGTCTGGTTTATTTTGAGAGACCAATGACTTCAAATAACCCACAAGAAATAGTCTAATGGTGTTAAATCACAACTTCTTGGAGGCCATTCAATATCACAATTTTTTGAAATAATCGAATATCCAAACTTTTCTCGCAACAATTCAATTGTTTCATTTGCTGTGTGGCACGTAGCCACAATCGGTCAATGGCAAAAAGATAGCTCCTAACGAGAGCTAAAATATTGCTCATGGGTGTCAAGATCGTAAGCCGACTGGAAAGTGTTTTTTTGGATTAAATACAAGTAAGAAAGTTTCAGTCGGGTAAACCGACTTTGTGAGTAATGTTATATTGAATATTACACGAATTATTCTATCAATTTGTGTGGGAGCTACCAGAAGGGGTTTAACAAATACATCTATTTTTCGCTGAACAGTAGATACTTTAAAATCATTGCACTGCGCCGAATTATAAGCGTTTATGTGCACTGGTATAAACGTTATGAGATATTAAATTGTGGTATGATTTGGCCATTTTGTGTGGGAGGTACCAGAAGGGGCGTGGCGATAACGCCCATTTTTCACAGGGTTATAAGCACTATAAAAACATTACACTGTACAAAATTTCAAGTATTATTATACACGTGTATTAATGTTATAAGCTGTTAACTTTTGGTGCAAAATGGTACCGTTGTGTGGGAGGTACCAAAAGGGGCGTGGCAACAACGCCCATTTTTCTCTGGACTGTAGGCAATATAAAAGCATAACACTGTGCAAAATTTCAAGTATTTTTATACACTGTTATTAATGTTATAAGCTGTTAATTTTTGGTGCAAAACGGTGCATTTGTGTGGGAGGTACCTAAAGGGACTTGGCAAATTCGCCCATTTTTCTCGAGTTGATAGCGACTAATAAACTAATACTATGTGTGGAATTTCAGAAGATTCGAATAAGTACTATAGTAGTTATTAAAGAATCAATATTTCACAACATTTTAACCCTTTGTGGGGGAGGTACTAGAAGGAGTGGACCAATATGGCGCATCTTCGAACTTAGCCGGAGATAGAAAAAAATATTACCACATACCAAATTTGAAGTCAATCGGTTACTCCTTTCGAGAGTTATCGTGCGCACCAGCCAGCAGACACACAGACAGACAGACAGACGGACGGACATTGCTCATTCGACTTAAAATGACCCAAAACGGATTTCCTCCGAACATACTTAGGGTCTTAGATCACTCCTTCGATGTGTTACACTTTTTTCCGTAGCAAATGATATATACCCTCGTCACACTAAAGTGAGGGTATAAAAATGGGCATAGCATCATTTTCAAAGGTGAACGGAAATTTTATTTTTGTTATAGCTCCTTAACGGTACGTCGCATCGGGAATCGGCCAATGGCAATTGCACGAAAAGTTGCAATTGGAGAACGATTATGTTGATAATAAAACGGAATAATTTGTAGACGTTGTTTTTGCTTATATCTCTCCATGATGAAATTGTAAACACTACTGAATGCAATGAAAAACAAATGACATGTCATGACATATTACAAAAGGCCGAAACGTCACTTCAAAATCATATCATCCCTATTCGAAAAGCCGTTATAAGCTAAGTCTTGTACTATCATTAAACAATAAAGCAATAATAATAATAATTCTTAAAACCCTGCATTTATAGAATTTTTTTATAAAACTTGTATTTAAAAAAAAATATTTTTCGACAATTTTTTAGTTTTAATTTATACATTTTTATTTACATATAAGAATTGTATACAAAATGTTTTTTGTATTATTTTTAAAAAATTTCTTTGAGTTATTGATAGAATATCTCTATTAAGAAAGGTCTTTTTTTTGAAAATTCCTCAATATATTCATTTTATTTACATTTTTCTATTTTCAAAATGTCCTTAAATATTTTTTCGTACAAAGAAAGTTCTTAGATATTTTTTTTAGAAAATTTCTAGAAAATATAGGATTTCTTATAGAAAATTTAAACGAATTTCTTTATAGAAATTTGTAAGGAATTTTTGTATTTATAGAAAATTTCTTAGAAAAATTTCATTTGTAGACATTTTCTTAGAAAGATTTCATTTATAGAAAATTTCTACGAATTTCTTATACAGGGTTGCGCAGAATGAATTCTTTATAACTTTTTTAATTATTATTCCTTCTTTGTTTTTTCTGCATTTTGTGAAGCCGAACAATATCAAAAAAACATAAAATCTCAAGAGGTAAACTATAACCAACAAAAATGAAAAAAATAAATATAGCGTGATCCATTTCGAGGTTCCCTACTTTTTAAAGAAAAAACACATTATCATTTGAAAGAACATTTTTTGGATGGACCATCTGAGACGTAGCCGCGTCTCCATCCGTTGAGTCCAATTATCGATGACTCGTTCGAACATTTCGACTTGTAACTGGCGAATGACACGCGTAAACGTTGTTCAGGCGTAAGTCTTTCCATGATGAAATGCCAATCAATACTTAACCAAAATAACATGACAGCATGACACGACTCACACGTGATCTGTCAGAAAAGGCTATTAAAAATAGTAGTAGGGTTTGTAATACATATCTCTAACTTACTTCAAGACTGTCCTAACTCAAAATTGAAAATTGTCGAGATGTGTAACTTTAAGTCCGTACAAAAAGATAAATATGATGAAATAGGAAGTTTAAAAAAGATGGAATAATCCGAAATATGATTGTTTACTTATTAACTAAATTTTGTTGAGATTTATTTATGGATAATTACAAAATTCGTATTTCTGTAAGACAAGCACAAAAATTTTGAGTTAAGACACTCTTGAGCGATATATCCAAAATAATATTATAAAAACATTTATATTATAGAATACTACTAATTAAAAAGCCTCCATAAGAAGTTTTCCAAAAAATCTATTATTGTGTTCAATAAACATACTTAATGGGTTTGTATCGGATGTTTATACTTAATTTAATTGTCAATTCGCACACAAAGAAAAGCTAAAGTGTACAAGAACAATATATATAACCGTGTTTAGTACTTGGTAGAAATCACAGTCGTAATTATTTCCGTCACACAATTAAAAACGTATGAATATTAAAATATGCTTTTGTATAACTCACCTTCTTTAAATGGGTTCACTTATTGTGCTACATTCTCCAGCCATTAGTTTTTGATTATTCTCTTTAGTTTATTTTATCTGGTTCTCTGTACCCAAAAATATATCACTGTCTAAAGTACAATATTATTTCTTTGGCACTACCCAACTATTGTACTCTTCTTCTAATTTACTTCCCCACACCAATTCCCTTTGGTTCACAATTCAACACTGTCTAACTAATATAACACATTTATTTGTTTACATTTGCAATTTCACCATGATCGACCGATGATACCAATATAACAATACCGCCAAGCTAGCGACAATATGTTCAACTTCCAAGTCTTTTTTCATTAAAGTTATTACACTTTCGGGAGGAACTTTGATAACAACGGGTACTACATATAAACGATGAACTATAATTTTGTACACAATTTGTAAAAATCAGTTGCCTTTTTTGTATATAATTTAGGTAAAAAAATCTATTACTTCTGCTAGCGGCCGAATTTTACTCGCGAACTAAAGAAATGACAGAAATGTATTAGGGTTGCCATGTTGTTTATATAGTTTGTTTATAATAGTTTTATAATTGGGGTTCATATTTAACGGAATAACATTGCAAAGAGAAAAGAAAAGGAGTAAACGAATGGATATGTGTTTAACTTGAGGATAAGTGTTAAACATGAGGGTTTGTATTAATTATTTTTTAGATACTCTTTATTTCTGACCTTTGTTAATCTTATTTTTTTCCATGATTCGTGACTGATTTTTTGCAGTGCACCCCTTAGGTCTTAAATGCAATAAAATGTAGAAAAATATATCTCAATCGAAATCTCGTTTTCCGAAGATTGGCATAATAATGTTTACAATTTACATTAGTTATGTCTAAATATTTATAAAGCGTGATCCATTTCGAGGTTCCCTACTTGTTTAAAGAAAAAACACAGAAAATTCAAATTGAATGGGGAATGTTTATTATCATTTGAAAGAACATTCTTTGGCATTTATTTTTTGAAGATTATGTCTATCGAATGTTGGCCGCGGCTACGTCTCAGATGGTCCTTCCGTTAAGTCCAATTTTCTATGACTCGTTCGAGCATTTCGACTGGTAACTGGCGAATGACACGCTTGATGTTTTGCTCCAAGGCCAGAATAGAAGCGGGTTTATCCGCATAATCTTTAGACTTTACATATCACACGATCTTGGTGGCCAATCGATTGATGCGATGTGCGAGTGGCGCCGTCTTGTTGAAACCAAATGTCGCCGAGATCACGAGCTTCAATTTCAGGCATCAAATAGTCGGTCATCATGGCACGATAACGGTCGCCATTGACGGTTACGTACTCAACGGCATCATTTTTGAAGAAATATGGACCGATGATTCCACCGGCCCACAAACCACACCAAAACGTTGTTTTTCAGGATGAAGTGGCAGCTCTTGAATCTCTTCAGGTTGCTCGTCGTCCCAAATGCGGCAATTTTGCTTGTTTACATACCCATTGAGCCAGAAATGGGCCTCATCGCTGAACAAAATTTGGCTCAAAAACGTCAGATCTTCTTGGAACTTTTAAAGAGCCCATAGAGCGATGTCGCTTGGGAAGGTCGGGCGGCTTCAGTTCTTGCACAAGCTGTATTTTGTATGCTTTCAATTTAAGATTTCGACGTAAAATGCGCCAAGTCGTCCCATACGTCAGTCCGAGTTGCCGCGAACGGCGCCGAATAGACTCTCCACGGTCTTCGTGTACACTCTCAGCTACGGCTGCTACATTTGCTTCACTGCGTGCTGGACGTGGTCTATTCGGTCGAATATTATCCAATAATGAATGCTGGGTCTCAAGATGGGTGATGGTGTTGCGAATAGTACGCTCAGTAGGCCGATTATGTTGACCATAAGTTGAGCGAAGTGCACGAAACACATTCCTCACAGATCGTGAATTTTCGTAATAAAGTTGAACGATTTGTAAACGTTGTTCAGGCGTAAGTCTTTCCATGATGAAATGCCAAAAAATACTTAACAAAAATAACATGACAGCATGACACGACTCACACGTGATCTGTCAAAAAAGGCTATTGAAAAAAGTATCCCTACTTGGATCACCCGTTATTTACTTTTTTTATTGATATCATGTAAGCTGGAAGACATACACAGTACAACACATAACTTTGGGACTCAGTTCTGAGAATTGGACGTGAAAGTAGCCGCAAAAAAAGAACTTCTGCTTGATTCGTTTAGTCAAGTTGTTCGTTCGTTTAGCCATACACATTTTTTTGCTCAAGGTGGATTTTAGCACTTTTTCTATATTTTAACACGGTTATATCTCATTTCTTATCTCCTATTCAATATCTATAAATTTGCTTCAGCCACAAAAGAGATATTCCGTACGATATACCAAGATATAACCATGTTAAAATATAAAAAACCAGTAAGGAAAGGCTAAAGTCGGGCGGTGCCGACTATATAATACCCTACACCACTCTCGTAATATTGAATAACTCTGATATATAAATAACATAAATTTACTTTTGGGACATTTTATACTTAAATAATACCCTGTACCACAGTGTGGTGTAGGGTATAAAAACGATTGGATCTAAAGAGCCAAATCGGATGAAACATATATATGGGAACTATAGCTAAATCTTTACCGATTTTCTTCAAATTCGGCAATGTTCGTTCATGAATCAAGAAACTCTACCATTCTAAATTTCAAAATGATTGGATGAAACATGTATATGGGAGCTATGGCTAAATCTTAACCGATTTTCTTCAAATTCGGCAGTGTTGGTTCATGGATCAAGAAACTCTACCATTCTAAATTTCAAAACGATTGGATGTAAAATACAGCTTCTACAGGACTAAAGAGCAAAATCGGACGAAACATATATATGGGAGCTATAGCTAAATCTTTACCGATTTTCTTCAAATTCGGCAATGTTCGTTCATGAATCAAGAAACTCTACCATTCTAAATTTCAAAACGATCGGATGTAAAATACAGCTTCTATAGGACTAAAGGGCCAAATCGGACGAAACATATATATGAGAGCTATATCTAAATCTGAACCGATTTCAACCAAATTCAATAGCGATCTTAACAGCTGCGAAATACTCTATACTGCAAAATTTCAGAACGATCGGAGTGAAATTGCGACCTGTAGTCGACGAACAACTTTACATGGATAGACGGACGGACGGACGGCCATACATCGTTAAATCGACTCAGCTAGTGATTCTGAGTCGATCGGTATACTTTAAGGTGGGTCTAGCTGTGTTATTTTCAGGTGTTACAAACATCTGCCGTGAAACAAACTTATAATACCCTGTACCACAGTGTGGTGTAGGGTATAAAAAGTGTTAAAATTCCACCTTGAGCATAAAAATGCGTATGGCCATTAAATTATTAATTGAGCCAACATGAAAAAACGAATCATGCCGAACATCTTATTTTTGGGGCTACTTTCACGTCCAATTCCCAGAATTGAGTCCCAAAACAATGAGCTGAAAATGCTGTACTGTGACATTATCAACAATACATGATATGCCCTGCGGCGGCTAGTGCTTTCTCTTTAACATAATTTTCTTCAATTCCTTAAATATCCCCGAACAAATGTAGCCAACAAATGTATAATCAAATGCTAATTTTATTTAAAACGGTTTCATTTTCTATATAGACAATTTATAATTTTTGCAATAAATGTTTTAGTTCGGCATTTTGTTTTTGCAAAAATACACATTCACTGTCAAGTTGAGAACGTTTCTTGAGCACCTCCAGATAATGATTAAGACCATGTTCTACAGTTTTCCACAACTTTTGCTTATCGTCGGACATGAATGAGGCAAATTGTTGCCAATATTTGCGTATATGATCCTCATCGAAAGCCAGAAGATCAATTTCGTTTTCGGTGGAGAAGTTTCTGAAATAATTTTTTTTAGAGAATTAATACAATTGAAATAGATCACATTCAATGTTTCGGTTAAGAAGGCAGAGAGCTCTTTCCGGCCGGCTCTCTCTCCCACAAACTTGGAAAAAATTGCCTCGTGTGTATCAAGACATAGATGCGTTTAGTGTTCAAACCTAACCTTTTGGCTTCTTCTGCATTTCCTGATTTTTTGTGAATTTGTTGACGCGTAAACTCATTGAGGGCGGTTAAAACTAAAGCCGGTTCCATGACCAACATGTGATTGGAGCAAGGTGTAGCAAGAGATGTCTGGAAATAGAGGATAATTTGGAGTGCTAAGCTATATTTAAGCATAGTTACCTCTGAAGATTCTTTAGACGAATGATAATCTTTAGTTCCTTCATATTTGTTGTTGAAAGAATACAAAGATTTCAAAGATTTGTTGACCACCTGACCCTGAGAACAATTAGGACACCAGGAATATGGTTCAAAATAGGTCACCAAGCTGGCAACCACTTCTATATCTGTTATGTGCAGAGCCTAGAATGTCATTACCTCATTATAAATCTGTCTTTAATGGAGCTTTTTATTCTTTCTTGGGCTTACCGAAAATATATTTTCTATTCTCACCAAACATTTCTCTTCATCCGTATAGGGTTTTAATATCTGTAAAAGTCTTTCCTCTACCAAAAATCCTGCCCGATCCGAAATTTTCTTTAGTATATCATTTAATTGTCGTTGATTGACTCTTTTGGTAAAGTCGGGATTATTAGGAGACAAACGTTGTCGACTGCGTCCATAAGAGGAAGATGGTTTTGTTTTGGCAGCTCCTTTAGTTTTCGCATAGTCCAATTTATCCAAATCTACATCGGGTTTCTCCCATCTTCGAGCCAATTGTTGTTCGTAGAGAATACGATCGATATCCCAGACACGAGTGAGGAAATCTTTGACTTCCTTGAAATGTATACTCCAAACTTTGGTGAACTATGAAATTAATAACTAATTAAAATATTGGGGGTTACAATACCGAAGCCCTCTCAACTGGGGTGGGAGGATCTATAGCGGATATTTGACCTTTCGGGTTACACTCTCACCTTATTCCTGTTGATTTTGCGAAAATGTTCAGATTTCAGCTGGAGTTCATTTATACTGCCATGCAGTTTCTGTATGTCTTGCGTCAACCGTTCCATTACTTGTCGATTATTCTGTTTTAAAGAGTCCAATTTTCTTCTCAACAGAACAATGGACTCATTGAATTTTGCCACTCTTCGCTTCTGCTGATTGTTAATGATGATATTCTCCTCATTACGTTTTTGCAGAACTTGATAGTTATAGTCAATTTTCTCCGAATTCATCAGTATATTGGCCCGGGTCTTGCGTATTTCCAACTCCAACATTTCAGCATCTTTTTCCAGACGTATACGAGTGGCCCGTGTTATCTCCTCTTGTTTGGTGCGTATTTTCTCTAGCTCCTCGGCATAAAGCTCCTGTTTCTCTTTAACTAAGACCATTTTTTGCTCTTCCTTTACACTCAAATGTTCGTAGACCGTATTCCATTTGTCCTGGGAAATTTGCTGTAATTTTTTCTTTTCACTATCTATGGTTTCTTGGAGTTCATAGAGATTTTCTTTGTATGATGTTTTCAAGAGCTCAATTTGATCATCGATTCTTTCGACAAGAAAGCAAACGTCTTGTGACTGTTTCTGTTGATCGGCAGAATACTTTTCATTGACGCGTTTCAGCTCCTGCTGGCATTTTTCAATGAGCTCATCCTTGCTTTCTATCATTTGGGCAATACTATCGCGTTGTTTTTGCATTTCTTCAAATATGGCCATAGGCTCACGCATTTCATTCATTTCAACCCATTTGGCATTGATTTCATCGAAGAGTTTTAGGGTGTCAGCAGCTTCATTGTGCAAATCCGTTTGGAGCTCTGGAAGACACATTCATTCATTCACTCACATATAGCTGAAGAAAATAAGAGAAATTACCTTCTCCCCTTGTCCTTTTACTTTGACACTGCAGTAGCTCCTGCTGCTCATTGGCTGCCTTGATATTGTTAACCAATTCATTGCCAAAATTCAACAAATCTTCCAAACATTGATCACTTTTCTCCAATTGTAGTTCAATGGCACTCTTGTCTTTTCCCTGGCGTCTGTAAAATTGCAATGTGTTATATTTAAATTTGAATTTAAAGCCGAATCTTCTCCTCCTCCTCCATACTTCACTTACATGTCTTGTAATTTTCCCTGCAGTTTCTCCGCTACTTTTTTACTTCTTCGATCAAAAATATGTGGTAATTTGTCCACGATACTCGTTTTATTTCCCACATAAGGAATGAATCCCGTTTTGAGACTATCTTCTGAGGCTTCCACAGTTGCCAAAGGCTTGTCTGTATCATTAAAATCAATACATTTCTCCATATTTATGTTTTTATAATGACGACAAAAAACTATGCTTCAAGAAATAGACAAAAAATATTTTCACAGCAATTTTTTTTAGAACAATGTTGTTTAATCTTATACCCATAGTAACCTTTGTTTATTTATATTTTAAATATAAATGATGGCAACTCCCCGAAACGGATGTCATATATTGCCACTTTGGTATATTAAAGGGTGACTCGGTTAATAATAGGAAAATATATTTCAATGATGGCGCCCTCTTGCGTCATTCAAAGGGCAGCTGCATCTTGCATTTCTCCAATACGCCATACTACCATAGACACAAACCATACTACACAAAATGTGGATTATCAATGCCGTTTAAATGTTACGTATATTTGTTATGCCAAAAGATGACACTTTAGTCGCTGCTAACCAATGTTGTCGCAAACCAATTTTCGATAAGGAAATATCATCGATGAGGAATTTTCGTTGGGACAAGATAATCTATAATGATTATCCTATAGAAAAACGATAGATCATCGATGATCGATCTTTTCGTATAGAAAAGTCATCATCGATGATCTTTTCGTACAGGAAAGTCATCATCGATGATCTTTTCGTATAGAAAAGTCATCATCGATGATCTTTTCGTATAGAAAAGTCATCATCGATGATCTTTTCGTATAGAAAAGTCATCATCGATGATCTTTTCGTATAGAAAAGTCATCATCGATGATCTTTTCGTATAGAAAAGTCATCATCGATGATCTTTTCGTATAGAAAAGTCATCATCGATGATCTTTTCGTATAGAAAAGTCATCATCGATGATCTTTTCGTAAAGATGATGACTATTCTATACGATAAGATCATCGATGATGACTATTCTATACGAAAAGATCATCGATGATGACTATTCTATACGAAAAGATCATCGATGATGACATTTCTATACGAAAAGATCATAGATGATGACTTTCTATACGAAAAGATCATCGATGATGACTTTTCTATACGAAAAGATCATCGATGATGACTTTTCTATACGAAAAGATCATCGATGATGACTTTTCTATACGAAAAGATCATCGATGATGACTTTTCTATACGAAAAGATCATCGATGATGACTTTTCTATACGAAAAGATCATCGATGATGACTTTTCTATACGAAAAGATCATCGATGATGACTTTTCTATACGAAAAGATCATCGATGATGACTTTTCTATACGAAAAGATCATCGATGATGACTTTTCTATACGAAAAGATCATCGATGATGACTTTTCTATACGAAAAATCTTCGATGATGACTTTTCTATACGAAAAGATCATCGATGATGACTTTTCTGTACGAAAAGATCATCGATGATGACTTTTCTATACGAAAAGATCATCGATGATGACTGTTCTATACGAAAAGATCATCGATGATGACTGTTCTATACGAAAAGATCATCGATGATGACTTTTCTATACGAAAAGATCATCGATGATGACTTTTCTATACGAAAAGATCATCGATGATGACTTTTCTATACGAAAAGATCATCGATGATGACTTTTCTATACGAAAAGATCATCGATGATGACTTTTCTATACGAAAAATCTTCGATGATGACTTTTCTATACGAAAAGATCATCGATGATGACTTTTCTGTACGAAAAGATCATCGATGATGACTTTTCTATACGAAAAGATCATCGATGATGACTGTTCTATACGAAAAGATCATCGATGATGACTTTTATATACGAAAAGATCATCGATGATGACTATTCTATACGAAAAGATCATCGATGATGACATTTCTATACGAAAAGATCATAGATGATGACTTTCTATACGAAAAGATCATCGATGATGACTTTTCTATACGAAAAGATCATCGATGATGACTGTTCTATACGAAAAGATCATCGATGATGACTTTTCTATACGAAAAGATCATCGATGATGACTTTTCTATACGAAAAGATCATCGATGATGACTTTTCTATACGAAAAGATCATCGATGATGACTTTTCTATACGAAAAGATCATCGATGATGACTTTTCTATACGAAAATCATCGATGATGACTTTTTCTGTAGGAAAAGATCATTGATGATGACTTTTCTACACAAAATGTTCACAAGTCATCATGACTCTTTTTTGTACTATACAAGATAATTGATAACGACTGAATTGAATTTCTATTTAAAAATATCATAAATTATCACTTTTCTATTAAGAAATACCATGGACAGTGACTTTTCCACAAAAAAAGCTTCATCGATGATGACTTTGTTATAGAAAAAGCTTATTGTCCTGATTCACACTCGGCAATATTGACACTTGCTTGGTCAAAGTTTGTTGGAGAAAGAGTCACATAGCTCTTTCCGCCTGCCTCTCTCTCCAACAAACTTTGACACTTGCTTGGAAACAATTTCCGACTGTGAATCTGGACATTGGGAATGATTGTGCAGTAAACCCTCCACAAATTATTAGCAATTGGGCCAATAAAATCCCAATCGATTTTTTCGGTTAAATCTGTATAAGTTGAACGATATATCTTTCAATGCGAACACCTGCACTTTTCCTTATGGCAATAAATAACGGCCGACAATCGATATTTTAGTATTAAAATCTTTATCGATCTACAGCTGTGACATCGACCTCAAAATATAGATGTTTTAAAACAAAAAATATATATAGAAAAGTCATCATCGTTGATCTTTTCGAATAGAAAAGTCATCATCGATGATCTTTTCGTATAGAAAAGTGGTCATCGATGATCTTTTCGAATAGTAAACTAATCATCAGTGATCTTTTCGTATAGAAAAGTCATCATCGATTATCTTTTCGTATAGAAAAGTCATCATCGATGATCTTTTCGTATAGAAAAGTCATCATCGATGACCTTTTCGTATAGAAAAGTCATCATTGATGATCTTTTCGTACAGAAAAGTCATCATTGATGATCTTTTCGTACAGAAAAGTCATCATTGATGATCTTTTCGTACAGAAAAGTCGTCATTGATGATCTTTTCGTATAGAAAAGTCGTCATTGATGATCTTTTCGTATAGAAACTTTGATCAAGCAAGTGTCAATATTGCCGAGTGTGAATCCTGAATCCTGCAATATTGGCACTTGCTTGTTCAAAGTGTTTTGGAGAAAGAGGCAGAGAGCTCTTTCGCCTGCCTTTTTCTCCAACAAACTTTGACACTTGCTTGGAAACAATGGCCGAGTGTGAATCTGGACATTGGGAATGATTGTGCAGTAAACCCTCCACTAATTATTAGCAATTAGACCCATAAAATCCCAATAGATTTTTTCGGTTAAATGTGTATAAGTTGAACGACATATCTTTCAATGCGAACACCAGCAATTTTTCTTATGGCAATAAATAATGGCCGACAATCGATATTTTAGTATTAAAATCTTTATCGATCTACAGCTGTGACATCAACCTCAAAATATCGAAGTTTTATAACAAACAATACATATTTTAACGCGAACTAATTAAAAATCTATTAATAATATTAATATATTAATCATTTCACCTGTCCTTAGTTTAACAAAATAAACAATTCTACAGCAATTGAGTTTTGTCATACAGATGAAAATTTCGATAAAAAACATCGAAATAAAATATCGATATCAGTATTAATCGATATCAGTGCTACCGATGTATTACTGTCACTTAAGTGAGTTTTAGTAACATTTGTGTAGGCCAGCAGTGATTTCACAACAAGTCGGCATTCGATTCGAAACAAAGAACCCGTACATACATTTTTGTGGGAGAATTCCCAACGTGTTGCAAAAAAAAACCCTAAGTAAAGAAATAAAAACTATTCAAAGTGAAAAAGAGTATAAGCAAGGTGTATAAATTTAATTGTTTTCATCGCAGTATCCAAAGTACATAAAAATACATAAAATTGTACAAAAAGGTGTAGAATAGAATGTTACTGACAAAAACGAAAATGCAGCCGTCGTATTACATATTTTTATTTTCTTTGGTAATTTTACTAAAAGGTGAGTTTTAAATATATAGGCCCTTAATGTACTGATTTTAAACGTTAAAGTGTATTTTAAACCTTCCGTAACTTTTTATGAATAAGGCCCATATAGTACAAAAAAAAAAATTAAAATCAAACTATGTCCGTATTTAGACTGCCAATTTTTTCAGCAGATAATCGGCTAATTCTCTTGAAAAGAGAGTTCTAGACCAGCGATGGGCAAAAGCACTACCCGGGGTTTTTCCACTCACGTCGATTAGACATTCGATCGACATTATGTGCACGCGTGCACATAGAGAAAAAATGGATGATACAACTATTACAATACATACTTCAAGTATAGGAATAAAGTTTAGTATGTACTGTATTCTTACCGAAGAATTTGTAAAGATTTCTAAATACAAGTTTAAATTATTTATTATGTTACTGCAGAAATGTAAATATATATTATTTTTTTTTTTGTAAAAATTAAATAAAGTGACGAATTTTTTAAAATAATTTTAAATATATATATTATTATCTTTTAACGATTTTTTAATAAAATTTGTATTAACTCCTAAATTTACTAATAAAAAAAAAAGTTGGACACGAAAACGGTTAATAGAAAAAATTAAGAATTAAATAAAGAATATGGCATAATCAATACGAGTATGCAGTACTTTTATTGGACAATTTGGATTTACATACACTCAAAGAATTTTGTGAGTATCATTAACAAATATTTTTGTTGTTTCAACAGCCTGTGTCTGCTGAAAGAGGGAAAGCAGACGTCGTATGTTATTTTAGCAAACCTATGGTTGTTATTCTAGCACACAAATTTGCCTGCTACTATAGCAAACTAAAACAGTCGTTTTAACAAACAATTTTGCTATTAGGCATGTTTTCGTTACAAGCTAGCACTTTTAGTTTAGCACTTTGCAACGAAAACAACTGACTTCCACTAACTGGCACATAAGCAATAAGTGGCGTATTTTCACTATCTGGTAGCAATGGTGTATGAGTTGCGAAGAAAGAACAGTGCGAAACAGACAAAAAATTCGTGAAAAGTATTTATAAAACATATATTTACTATTCTATGTTCAATTGTTTACACTCTTTTGCAAATATTAAAATAATTTCCCATTTTTGTTCTTCTTCTTCCCGTTAATTCACAATAATTGATAAAATCTCTCCAAAAATGGGATGCCATATTGCTAAATATAGGGTGCCCAATCTGGCAACATCATACTCGATTAAGACATGAACACAAGCACCAAACTTCATCGGGAACTAATAGTGCTTAAAAGTGCTTAGCTTCCCATACAAATTAAGCACTTATGGTGTAACGAAAACACGCCTATTATTTAACAGAAAAAAGCGGCTGGAAGAACAAACTATTTTTGTTATTCTAGCATACGTCTTTTTCTTTTTTATTTTAATAAAAGAAATACAAATTTTATATTTTCTTGATATTTGAGAAGAGTATATCAATCAGGATTCCAACCTGAAGGTATTCAGCCCATGTATTGATAAGCGTTTCGAACTGTGAAATCTGTATGTACGCTTGATCTAAAAATATAATTAAAAAATAAATCATTTAGTAAAATTGAATAGCAATAGGAGTATCTACAAACAATACTTACCGGTCACTGGCATTAACAATTATCTTCTTTTTGTCCGAAGGATAAATATAAAGAACATAAATCGTACGACATCGACGCAAACCCTGTCAATGTTGGCCAATGTGTCGGGTTCAACCTATAGACACGGTAATTGTACATGTCCAGAGCCAACTCATTGGGCAAAATTATCTTATCCATGGATTACATCCAAATTATACTACATTATTCCGAGTTTTTTTGCAGCCAAAAGGTTGCTTCGTGATTCGGATATTAGCGACCATCGTTGGAGCATATGGAGTAAAAAATCAATGTTGCCATTTCGTTAAACGAATCACAAAAAGGGAAAAAATTGCTTACCAGTTGTTGCAGGTATTTTCATTAGGGCCACACTTCCAAGAGGTGTATGCGATTTGGAAAAGTGGTCAAGGAAACAAAATTGCTAGTCCATCGCTTTCACAAGTTCTCTGTATGGACAGCATATATTTGCTATGAAATTTAAGTTCATCTTTTTTTAGCCGTATTTAAGTAGAGGGTTTTAATAGGACACTGCTTGCTGAGAATCGTGAAAACAACCAGAAATAAGCCTTTCACAATCATATTGAATTTAATTTGCAATTTGTGTACGCTTACCTGTTGCGACTTGATAAATTGATAACGTGGTTCTTTATGTTCCACATCCGTTATGAATTTCATTAAGAAATCGTAATCACCCACCCACCGTTCAATATTTTCAGTGTGCCTTCTATCCTCCAAGGCATAAACAATTTCGCCTTTTCGGGAAATATTAAACCGATTTCTTTCTTTAGCCATTTGAACGCAAGGTCCCCCGGAATAGTTTTACAGATTAAAACCATTTATATTATCTTCTTGATGGATGTGATTTCTTTGCCAAAAATATTTCTTTATTCCGTCAGCGGGATGCCTTTGTAATGCAAATTAACAAACAGAACGAAAATTTCAATTTTATTTGGCGTCACTTCAAAGGGTGCTACTTAAATAGCGGCGCTGAATGTTAGTGAAAGCATATTACGTCTGTCAATATTTTTTGATATGCGAAATAAACATTTAATAAGAGATTTTGTCATCTGCACAAATATGAATATATGTATAACTTAACACAAGCACATTTTAATTTAATAAAATTGGTTCCAATGGCAAGGAATATAAATTAAACGCCGCTTCTTTTTTTAATTTTCTTTTTTCCGTAAGTCCAGATTCACACCAGACAATTTTTTCCAAGCAAGTGTCAACATTTGTAGGAGAGAGAGGCAGGCGGAAAAAATCTCTGTCTCTCTCTCTCTTGCAAACTATGACACTTGCTTGGAAAAAATTGTCTAATGTGAATCAGGACTAATGAAGCATGTCTATGTCCCTATTCACGCGAGGCAATTCGGTGTTTGTAGAAGATAAAGACAGCAAAGTGCGAATAAAACACACAAAACGGTTTGCCAGTACAAGAATCTACTTTCCATATTATCTTCCGCATGCCTTTCTCCTACAAACACCGAATTGCCTAGGAAAATTGCCACGTGTGATGATGGGGTCTATGTTATTCCCGCTTTACACCAGGCAATTTGATCAGCGGCTTAAGGGTGTTTGTAGGGGTGGCAGTTGGAAAGGGAGGGGAAAAACCTCCTTGGAATCAATCGGACGTTTGGTTTTTCATTCGCACTGTGAAACAACAACAATACAATCAGAAATAGCCGTGGGAACGCAAAGGCAGGTTCAAAAGAGAATTAGGAATTAAAAATCGGCCGGCGTAAATCGGGACTTTCCATTTCGAACCGACAATTTCACAAGTATTTGCCGTCCTGTGCATAAGTACATAAAAATACATAAAATTGTACAAAAAGGTGTAGAATAGAATGTTACTGACAAAAACGAAAATGCAGCCGTCGTATTACATATTTTTATTTTCTTTGGTAATTTTACTTAAAGGTGAGTTTTAAATATATAGGCCCTTAATGAACTGATTTTCAACGTTAAAGTGTATTTTAAACCTTCCGTAACTTTTTATGAATAAGGCCCATATAGTATAAAGCGTACAAAAAAAAAATAAATTAAAATCAAACTATGTCCGTATTTAGACTGCCAATTTTTTCAGCAGATAATCGGCTAATTCTCTTGAAAAGAGAGTTCTAGACCAGCGATGGGCAAAAGCACTACCCGGGGTTTTTCCACTCACGTCGATTAGACATTCGATCGACACGTGCACATAGAGAAAAAATGGATGATACAACTATTACAATACATACTTCAAGTATAGGAATAAAGTTTAGTATGTACTGTATTCCTGTGGTCTTTCGTTTTTGCATACACAAGACCTAGTCCTAGATCCCACGAGGCAATTTTTTCCAAGCAAGTGACCAAATTTGTAAGAGAGGCTGGAGGAAAGAGCTCTCTGCCACTCTCTCCTACAAACTTTGACACTTGCTTGAAAAAAATTGCCTTGTGTGAATCAGAACTTTATAAACATTTTTACAAATCGCACTGAAAATAATAATGTTTAGCTTTGGGTTCATTAAAACATTAGAAAGTAAAATCTAAACGCAATAGATTAATTTTAATCGTATGTCCGGTACTTAGATTTTGAAATCGCTCTCGGAAAATAGATATCGAAGACAAATTATTTAATTTTTTTCAAAATATGCTTTTCTCAGCGCACGACTGACTTTAACCTTTTTGATTTTTAATGGAAGTTGAATTTTATCATGCAAATTATTGCATTATTTTCACATATTTTGATTAACAGCAAACATTTTCAGCAAACTGCAACTTTTTCAGCAGTGCGATTGCTAATGCAAAACTGCAAACTTTTTGCTATTATAGCAGAAAATTTGCTGTATTAGCGAAAAAATGTTTGCTGAAAATTAGCAGACGTTGTTAGTTATTAACAGCAAACTTTTTTTTTGGGTGTAGCATAATAAATATGTATGTGGCTAATCATAACATATTTAAAGTTCGATTTCTTTATGTACCCGTATAATAAGCCCAAATCTACTTAATGATGTTCGTTGTCCACTTTATTTATTATCTTACCCAACAAATATGTTAGGAAAATGCAAATACCATTTCTCGCAGTGCATAAAGAGAGTGTTAACGCTTCAACACAAGAATACACACTTTAATACACAAGAATAGCAAGTAAATCAAAACTTAACTTGGTTGTCATTGTAAAGTGAAAAAGAAACCATACCTTATTTTTGTTTCGTTTTTATAAATGTCATTATGCCCTTTCGTAAAAATTCGCGTATATTGTTACTAATTTTAATGTTTATTTGTTTAGTGTAACCCCCGAAGTCGTTCGAAATATCGGGAATGAAAATTTGTAATGAAACAATAATATTAAAAATAGCATTGTTTTATTTATGGCCTCAAGCTGAACGAATAACTAAAACAAAAAAAAAACGATTAGGATAATTGCTATAACTTATAAAATATTTCAAAATTTTAATAAGTTATGTGCGTCTGAGCTACCGTGACGCCATCTCATCATCTTACTTATTTTCTTTTATTATGTTTATTTTCCCAACAATCGAATTTTTCGACCTATTTCTTTCATTTGACTTGTCGAAATCAAAAAGGTTGTAGAACAAAAAGGTTGTAGAACAAAAATTATCTGTAGTTATCTTTTAAACTTGTCTTTGCGTTTACACGACGAGGTAATATTGTTTCGGCTATTCATCTGTGAATCGTTGTTTCAAAGTACGGGAGGGTCCCCACCCCTCCCCACCCCTTTCCTACAAAACGGCGCTAATATTCAATTTATACGAGTAGTTAGTGCTCTTTATAAACTTTATAAAATCACAACAAGGTCATTGTCCGCCATTCTACGTAATATTCTGGCGATTTTTGCATTACTTAATATTGCAATCTGTATCAGAGTGACTCAACATAAAAAAAAATAATAATCTTGGCATACGCTGCTTAGGATCTGCGGCCCCCTCGCACAAAATCATTATCAATATAAAACATAACCTATTACACTATGCATACATTTTTATTTCGAAATATAATTACATAGAACAAAATTTCACAAATAAGAATCATCATTTTTTAAATATTTTTGAAAAAATAAATAAACTCTTTCACCATTTTCTCATAACACTTAAAATTTTAATTTAATTTTACTAAATGGTCCTAAAAACAAGTAAGAAAATTTCAGTCAAGTATACCGACTGTGGTATAACCTCACTTTGTAAGTAATGTATGTATAGGATGTTTTTTATACCCTACACCACACTGTGTTTCATGGCGGATATTTGTAATATCTACAGCGAGACACACGTTAAAGTACAGGGTGGCTGATATGTATTGCAACCAACTTCAGGTTGCTATCATTTCTAACCCGCTAGTCTGATAGATGGTAGAAAATTGCTCGTGAGCTGAACATATCGCTAGAACGGATATAACACATACGAGGGCGGTTCGGAAACTTCTTAGCCTAGCACAAAAAGCGCGGTATAAACAGAAAAAAGTTAAGTGTTTTGGAAACTTCCATCTCTGCTATGAACACATGTTAAATTTAGTTTCGATCTGGCAACTCCTTCATATAGAAACAGGTGTTCACAAAAGACGCATCCGCGATTTTTTTTACAATGGAAAAATTAGAAATGCGTGGTGTGATTAAATGTTTACATAAAAAAGGTTTATCGGGACAAGAAATTCATAAAGATATGGTGAATGTGTTAGGTGAAAGTGATCCTTCATATGCAACAGTAAAAAATTGGGTTGCTGAATTTAAACGTGGTCGTACAAGCATTGATGATGAACCACGTAGTGGAGTCAAAAAACAGCAACAACAACAGAAATTGTAGCCAAAGTGTATGATATGGTATTAAATGATCGAGGAATAAAAGTGCGTGAAATAGCTAATATCATGGGCATCTCAAATGAATCGAGTCCATTTAATTTTGCATGAAGAACTACAGATGAAAAAGGTATTTTATTGATTGACTATCTGCAAAAGGGTAAAACAATAAATTCAGAGTACTATTGTAACCTTTTGGATAAATTAAATGTACAAAGTTGGCAACACTATGTTGTGGTAGGCGCATTAAAAAAGCCCTCTTGTTTGAAAATTAAAAAAGTTAACTTCGCGGTGTTCTAGAAAACTCGTTCAGTGCTTAACGTATAAAGGACAAAATTGTCATCATCGGATACATGAAGTTTTATTGAATACACTCGTTTAAGAGTCTTGAATTATTGGTTTACAACGTGTGCATTTGTGTGCTCTTTGTTGTTGTCAAATTATTCTCATCATCATAAACTACGAAGCCGAGAATTATACCAATTCATATCCATTCTTTAAAGCCGCCGCTGCTCATGTCGAAATTTATTACTAAATGTTATAGTACTGAACTGTAACGCCGACGTTTTTCTTATTTGTTTTTGATAAACCACTACCGCCGCCATCATTTTATTATTTACCGCCGTCGCAAACTACATTGTACTTGGCTTGGTATCATGATACAATAATTGTAAAGGTAGTCTCAAGCTAACAGCTGATTACAATTTTTTTATTTTGGCGTGTTTGACAGCATTTTGCTTGTCAATCTCATTGTTTACATTCCAAATGTTTTTTACATTTTTTGACAGCAGTGGAGAGCGAAAAAAGGAAACGTATGAGTTTAAATTGAAATTGGAAAAAAGTAATAGGAAGTGAAAAAAATAAGACTGAGTGAAAAAATATAATATAAAGTGGAGAAAACAATAAAAAATTATTGTTGTTTTAAAATTATATTGTGTGTTTGTTTTTATTTAAAAAAATATATACTTTTCTAATAAGAAAAAAGTGTCGCATTTGTGACAAACGTGATGACCATGGAAATGGATCGTTTTTCAAAATACCAAAATATGGAGAGCTCCGATGGAAGTGGTGTCAGGGTAGTGGTATTGCATTAGAAAGCGGTCAGTTCATCTGCGACGATCATTTTTTTGCCCTCTGATGTCGTCTTTGTTTTCTTTATCCATATTGACTTCCAAATTCTTCGTTTCGGCCTATCTTCTGCCGCTGTTTTTCTTTTTAGTTGAAGGTTGTTCCATTTGTTTTTCAGTTTCCGGGGGGTTTTTCACTTTTTTCATTGTTACATATGAAGACGTTCAAAAGCCACCATTGACATACGTGGCGTTCGATTGTTGCATTCCAGGAATGTTTGTGCCGTTTATCCTTATTGCGGTACACGGTCACGTTGCTTAGGCTGTTGAATGGTTTGCATGGTTTCTCCTGTGGCCGTCGTTTCTCTATTTACACTCGATAAGGGGGAGGAGAACCGTTGTCTTTAGTACTCGTTGTTTTCTTGAAAAAAAACCTTTTCGTTGCCTTTGTGGTTTTTGCATTGCTGTAGCCCAAGATTCCAAATTCTTGGCGAAGAATTTAGCTGCTACTGCAACTGCCACATCACATCTCAAACTACTGCACTTTTTACGTCTTCTCTTGGATGAGGTACCCTGGCCAGTACCACCGGAGGGTGTCACATTAAGATAACAAAAATCAAAATCGAGATTTTATGACATTTTTATTTTTCTTCACTAACTTTTGTTATTTAACAAACAAAATTCCGAGTTTGTTGTTGAATTGTTGTTGTTGTGCTCACTGTGTCACTGACGTCCATCTGTCAGTTCAATTTGACAACCAAAATGGCAAAAATTCGCAGGGTTGTACCGGACTTTTTGTTGTTGGGCTTATGAGACTACCTTTACAATTATTGTATCATGGCTTGGTATTATTCATTCCTATCAGCTGTTTATTAAAGGCCACCAAACAATAACAAAGTAAACATCTCCAATTTTGTTGACCGCCAATTTTATGTTGTCATAAATTTGCTGCGAAATTATGCCTTTTCTTTGCGGAATTTGCCACCTCGAGACTACCGGAACTAAATGTGTGTTATGTAGAACTTGCAATACCTGTAATTATGTAGAACTTGCATATACTTGTACGAGATGCGTAGAAAACCCACCGGATAACTCTGACCTCGCTTTTAAGACTGAGATGCGTAAGGAATTCGCCAACCTAAGGGAAAGTCTCCGAGCCCATGCCGACAATATGAACAAAGAGAATATGGAAATGAAAGCTAAATTTGAGTCCTTTGTCTGTGAGATGCGAGCCGAACTATCAAAATGTATGGAAGAGATGAAGAATGATGTATCCAACTGCAGAAACCTTGTAGTCTCTCACGATATGGAAAATAAAGCAAAATTCATGGAACTCGAAATGTTTAATCACTCATTACAACACCGGCAAAATCGATCTGACATTGTTATTACAGGGCTTTCTGACAAGTTGGGTAGCCTTAATGAGATGGTTGTGTTTTTGTGTGCGCACTTGAAAGTGGATATTACCCCTGCTGAGATACGTAAAGTGATGTACATTAAAAATCGTCATGCAATTCTTGTGAATTTTAGTGACGTTTGCAAGCGTGATAAATTGATGTCTGCCTACTTTAAGCACAAATCCCTTAAAGTTTCGGATGTTCTGGGTGGTGATGATGGGAGTCGAGTTTACTTAAATGATAACTATTCTACACTTGCTAATAAGATGCTGAGATTATGCTGGAAATTCAAGAAAGACGACAAAATAAAAGGATACAGTATCATAAATCGGGAAAATCTGAAAGTCAAGATAATAATGACTAACAATGAAACTAAAATCCTCAATTATCAAGATTTTATAAACCTATTTAAAGCCAACTCATAACATACATAGCAACTATAGATTTTCTGATATTTACCACATATCTCCAAATTGTCATGATCTCATTTACACATATTTTTATCTTTTAATTATCATTCAAGTGGGAACCACGATTAATGAATTTAATTTTTATATAAAAATGTTAAAATTGAATTATTTTATAGATTATATTATTACAATTAAAATTTGGCTCCCCCTTAAATATGAATATTGCTTAAAATATCGTGACCCATAATTACAACCTTGGTCCCGTAGCTAGCAATAACAGTTTACTGAAGCGCAATCTATCATCCTTTTCTGACAATTTAAATATTGGACACATTAATGCCCAAAGTTTAAGTCCATCAAATTCCAGTGCAAAACTTGAGGAATTCAAAAATATTTTCTCTGATTCAGGCCTTGACATAATTGGAGTGTCTGAAACATGGTTCAAACCAGACATTTATTCTAGTTCTTTGAATCTACCCAATTATAATTTGATTAGGAATGATCGTCCTAATAACCTAAATCGTCACGGAAATGTTCATCCTAGAAGAGCTGGTGGTGTCTGCTTATATATATCTAACACATTACGATACAGAGTACTATACAGAGGAGTGCAGTATGGAGTTTGCGAATCATTATTTGTTGAGATTTTTGGCAGTTGTTCTTCAGTGATTGTTGGTGTGGTCTACCTACCTACAGGTTGTATTGATGCTTTTGAGGATCTTCATAATGATCTATTTGACCGTTATGCTAATATAGTTGTTATGGGAGACTTTAATTATAATCTTTTTGATCCTATCAAATCATCAATTTTCCGATCTGTTGCTTCCAGGTGTGGCCTTGAATGCGTTCACAACTGTCTGCCGACACATCTGCATTTGCCCAACAACAGTACTTCTTTATTGGATTATTTCTTATTGAGTCAATCGTCTCATCTTGCTCATAAAGGTCAATTACAATTCCCTCTTTTCTCCTCTCACCATAGTTTTATCTTTATTTCATTTACTTTTGCCTCTCAACAACATGAACATTGGACAGAGTACAAAAATTACGATAGTTTACGGGTTGATGATCTAATGGAAAATTTTAATCAAATTGATGTATCGCCTTTGTTTTATACTAATAATGTTGACCTTCAGTTATCAACAATTAATAATGTCGTTGGTACACTGCATTCGCTTGTACCAATCTGTAGAACAAGGTCTAATTTTGAAAATAATAAATGGATGAACTCGAGGCAGATTGTTATGGCCAGAAGAGACAGAGACATTGCTTATGGGGCATTCCTTAGGAGTCGTACTGGGGAATCGTGGAGGGAATACTGTCGCTTGAGGAACAAAGCTAAATCAATTATTAGAAAAGCTCGTTTGAAATACGGAACTAACTTGTTTGCACATGCCAATAATTCACAGATGTGGAAGAAAATTCGCAGATTAGGGTGTATTGGTAGTGAAAACCGTGATTTTGATGGAGTCGACGTTGAGTCTATTGCAACCACTTTTCTGGAAAATCTTAATTCAGCTGATAACCAATCTTTTAATTTTAATGATGTTTTTGATAATCCAGATTCCTTCTCTTTTCATTCTATTACTGAGAATGATCTAATTCTAGCAGTTAGCTCCATAAAAACAAATGCTACAGGTCACGACAACGTACCGGTAAAGTTTTTAAAAATAATTTATCCTCTTATTTCGCCATTGCTCCTTCATCTAATTAATACAGTTTTTACTGTTTCTAATTTTCCAAATGATTGGAAATTAGGAAGGGTTATACCTATCCCAAAAAATGGTAACTATGGAAATGATAATTTAAGACCTATCACTATACTTCCGGTTATGTCTAAAATTATGGAACATTTAATGAAGATTCAGATATTGGAGCACTGTGAACGTTTCTCTCCTTTTCACCCAAATCAATTCGCTTTTCGTAGGAACCATAATACTACATCAGCCTTGCTTTCTCTTATTGATAGCATAAGAAAACAATTAGATACAAATGAAAACTGTACTTTAGTTTCGTTGGACCTTTCAAAGGCTTTTGACCGTATAAATCACATTGTTCTTATAGAAAAGCTACATGATAATTTTAATTTCTCTAAATCGGCTTGCAGATTAGTATACTCATATCTAAATGATCGATCACAATACGTTTCTCTAAATGGGATTAGCTCTAGAGTTGGTACTGTCACTTCAGGGGTGCCCCAGGGGTCTGTATTGGGCCCTATACTTTTTTTGTTTTATCTTAATGATATTATATCTCGAATGCAAAATAGTTTTTGTGAACCCTACGTCTTTGCAGACGATATTTTACTTTTATTTAGATCTAATACTGAAGAGAATATTATTAATATTCATCTTGGTTTCATAACAAACTTGATGTTTGCAAACAGTCTATCGATTAACCCAAACAAGACAAAAGCAATTAATTTCCATTTGCGAAATCGCTACATGTCATACCCGAGAATTTTTATAAATGATCAGCCAATTGAATACGTAGATTGTCTGAAATGCCTTGGTGTGACTATAGATTCTAATCTTAATTTTGGCAGTCACATAAACATTCTTACAAACAGGGTCTGTCTTATTTTAAGAAGATTATACTCTTTGAAAGCGTATACTCCACGACAAGTAAGATATCGCTTGGGCCATTCTTTGTTGATGTCTTTGTTGAACTATGGCATTGAAGTTTACTCTGGGACTTGGTCCTATAATTGTGATAAAATTGAGAGGATATTTAGGAAGATTGTACGTTATGTCTACGATTTGAAAATAAATGACCATTACCGTGTACCGGAATTAGCTCAATCATTTCTTGGATGTTCTTTTCGTGATTATCTCAATCTACGTATAGTACTTATTTTTATAAAATTATGAAATCGTCACAGCCACAAATTTTAGTGAATCAGTTTTCTTTTATTAATTCTACGCGGAATGTACAAATTGATATTCCTCTGGTGCACTCATCGATTTATGAGCAATCATTTATGGTAAGGGTGTATCGATTTTGGAACGTTTTACCTAATTTGCTTAAACTATTCTCTTACAATTATTCTTCTTACAAGAAAAAGTTAATGAACTACCTAAATGGTATTTTACCTTAACTATCTTAATGCTCATAACTTTCTATTATTATAGTCTGATTGCTATGGGACCCAAATTCTTAATATATACCTTTTTGCAATGTTCATATGGCTGGGGAGCCATCTAAATTGTATTATTATTTAGTATTTGTTAAAATATTTTTAATTTTGTTATTTTATACATAGTTTTTTTTTTTCTTACAATACATGTATAATTGGCCAATTGGCTTACTTTGTATTGATGTTAATAAATAAAATGAAAATGAAAATGAAATGAAATGAAAACGGTTAATAGAAAAAATTAAAAATTAAATAAAGAATATGGCATAATCAATACGAGTATGCAGTACTTTTATTGGACAATTTGGATTTACATAGCATAATAAATATGTATATGGCTAATCATAACATATTTAAAGTTCGATTTCTTTATGTACCCGTATAATAACCCCAAATCTACTTAATGATGTTCGTTGTCCACTTTATTTATTATCTTACCCAACAAATATGTTAGGAAAATGCAAATACCATTTCTCGCAGTGCATAAAGAGAGTGTTAACGCTTCAACACAAGAATACACACTTTAATACACAAGAATAGCAAGTAAATCAAAACTTAACTTGGTTGTCATTGTAAAGTGAAAAAGAAACGATACCTTATTTTTGTTTCGTTTTTATAAATGTCATTATGCCCTTTCGTAAAAATTCGCGTATATTGTTACTAATTTTAATGTTTATTTGTTTAGTGTAACCCCCGAAGTCATTCGAAATATCGGGAATGAAAATTTGTAATGAAACAATAATATTAAAAATAACATTGTTTTATTTATGGCCTCAAGCTGAACGAATAACTAAAACAAAAAAAAAACGATTAGGATAATTGCTATAACTTATAAAATATTTCAAAATTTTAATAAGTTATGTGCGTCTGAGCTACCGTGACGCCATCTCATCATCTTCCCAACAATCGAATTTTTCGACCTATTTCTTTCATTTGACTTGTCGAATTCGAATCAAAAAGGTTGTAGAACAAAAATTATCTGTAGTTATCTTTTAAACTGCGGTACTTTGAAACGTTGTTTCAAAGTACGGGAGGGTCCCCACCCCTTTCCTACAAAACGGCGCTAATATTCAATTTATACGAGTAGTTAGTGCTCTTTATAAACCACAACAAGGTCATTGTCCGCCATTCTACGTAATATTCTGGCGATTTTTGCATTACTTAATATTGCAATCTGTATCAGAATGACTCAACATAAAAAAAAATAATAATCTTGGCATACGCTGCTTAGGATCTGCGGCCCCCTCTCACAAAATCATTATCAATATAAAACATAACCTATTACACTATGCATACATTTCTATTTCGAAATATAATTATGTAGAACAAAATTTCACAAATAAGAATCATTTTGTTTTAAATATTTTTGAAAAAATAAATAAACTCTTTCACCATTTTCTCACAACACTTAAAATTTTAATTTAATTTTATGAAAATTTCAGTCAAGTATACCGACTGTGGTATAACCTCACTTTGTAAGTAATGTATGTATGGGATGTTTTTTTATACCCTACACCACATTGTGGTACAGGATTGTTTCATGGCGGATATTTGTAATATCTATAGCGAGACACACGTTAATGTACAGGGTGGCTGATATGTATTGCAACCAACTTCAGGTTGCTATCATTTCTAAACCGCTAGTCTGATAGATGGTAGAAAAATTGCTCTTGAGCTGAACATATCGCGAGAACGGATATAACACATATTAAAAAATGAGCTTGGACTAAAGCCATTGAAGTTCCAAAAATTGCAAGAGCTCATCGATGCACAAAAAAAATTTAGACAGGAAAGAGCCAAGGAGTTGCTTCGCTTGCACGAAAGTGGCCAGTTACCGAATTTGGTTTTCTCCGATGAGAAGCCATTCCAATTTGAGCAGTTTGTGGACAAACAAAATGATCGGGTTTACTTGCCAAAGAGGTCAGCTGAAAATTTACACCTTCGATTGGCCACCAGAACTCAAGCGCCGCCGATGGTAATGGTGTGGGCCGTCGTAACGGCCGATGGTCGCTCCCCGCTCGTATTCATCGACCATGGGGTCAAAATAAATGCCGAATATTATCGGGAAAATGTCCTAAAGACAGTATTGAAGCCCTGGGCAGACAAACATTTCGGCCGCAGACCATGGACATTCCAACAGGACTCAGCACCATCGCACTCAGCACGCGTCAACCTTAAAAATGAGGTTCCTCGTTTCATTTCTACCGCACAAGGGCCATCAAG
Source organism: Eudasyphora cyanicolor (assembly GCA_963930755.1). NCBI lineage: Eukaryota > Metazoa > Arthropoda > Insecta > Diptera > Muscidae > Eudasyphora > Eudasyphora cyanicolor. Next base: position 9,049,353 of record OZ005738.1, on the reverse strand, counting down.
ATCTCCGGATCTCAATCCGTTGGACTTTTGCGCCTGGGGCATTTTAGAGAGTAAGGTTCGCACTAAAAAATGCCAAAGTATTGATCATCTTAAGACGGCGCTTCGCCAGGAATGGGCAATTTCACTCCGATCGTGCTGAATTTTCGCACCTGTAAAGAATCCTATTGAACTGGTTGAAGATTTAGATATAGCTCCCATATATATGTATGTTGCGTACGATTTGTCCCTTTAGCCTTATAGAAGTTGTAGTTTACATCCAATCGTTTTGAAATTTAGCATGGTCGAGTTTATTAATCCATGGACCAACATTGCCATAGCATGGTAAAGTTTATTGATCTATGAAAATATGGACAGATTTTATCCAAGATTGCTCATCGCCGAGAATGGAACAAATATAACATAAGACCACAATAAATACATATATGGAATTGGCCTAACCTGGTTGCTGAAACTAAAAACTTATTGTCTAAACGAGTATGAGTTTGCGAAGGGACTCCAAAAGAGAATTCAAAAAAGTCGCAATTGACACATTGTAAATTGGATCAATATTCCAATTTGATTTGATGTTGCTGTTGCCATAAATTTGATAGTCGAAAATGTAAATCTATTACGACGGCGAAAGGCAGCGTTTTAGAAAGATGAATTAAAAGCAAATTTCCGCTATTTAATAGTTGTTTTAGTATATATGTTATTCTCTTAAATTATATATTTGATTATAAGCTATATATTTTATAAATTTTTCTAAAATAGCAGACTGTATTTAACATCTACTTGTGTAAATTTGGTTATCCAACTCTCTGTAATAGTAAATTTTTGAATTTTTTATAGGTATTACACCCTTCGTTATAGGAACCATCTCAAATGATGTATTCTTGGATAGTGATGGCTTGGATATTAACGTAGCAGTTATTGGCGGTAAGTGTGTAAATCCTTAATATCTCACAATAAGAGTTAGATAATACTGCAGTTCTGATCTGCACTTTCTTTCTAGGCAATGAGACGCAAAATAATAATGACATTGTCTACAATGATTTACTTGCAAACAACGAAACGAATTTTCAAGGTAAGTGGTTTGTATTAAATGGAAAAAACATTTTCGAAGAACTTCCAAACTTTACATGTCATTTTAACAATATCTCATAGACTTATCACTTTTCATAACATTTATTAAATGTTCAATGTCGAAAAGCTATCCTTTACCAAAAAACTAGTAAAAATAGTAGGCAAACTTAAGAGAGAACTTTCAAAATGCCTTTCTAATTCAAAGAGTAAGTCAGAAAAAAAAAACAATTAAATTTTAAATAACATTAATATAAATTCAAGAAGGTCAACTGAAATACAAAAATATCCATTTGAAATATGCTCTATTTTTCCGCTCAACCAGAAATGTGTTTCTGGTACAAATAATTTACACCTAGCAGCGTACTTCAGCAAAGCGATTGAAGAGTTTTAATCTGGCCGGCCACATTGATGCTAATATCTTCTAATGTTACGATTTGTGGTCTCGATTGGCCTGCCTCTTACTTTATAAGGATTTGTATTTGTTGGACATTCAGCAAAAACTTTTTGCTGTTTTTCCCTTGCACTTCTTTGACATTGGTCTAATCACTCACGTTATTATTGGTCTAACTTTAAATTCAAAATTAAACTCGCTGTGAGGACTGCCTATACTTTCCATTGGTTGAATCTGCAATTTAGTCTCCAACGTTCTCGTTGGGGCGGGCTCGTACACGGACAGCATATATGTATGGTATACATATTTCAAAATTTATACAATCTACTATATCATTAAGGTATAAAATGAAAAGTAGAGGCCCCAAAACAGACTCCTGGGGAACTCCGCTGCTAACATTACGCATATCTGAAATTATGTCATTGAAATACACATATTGAGAACGACCACAGATATAGGAATGCATTAATCTACATGCAGTTGTACTAAATCGGAAATTATTTTTCAATTTATCAATTAGTGTCACGTAATCTACTCTATCAAAGGCTTTGGACAAATCCAAAGCCACAAGGGCACCATCATCAACTGCATCCCTTATAGTATCAGTCATATCAAGCAAGAGTGATGTAGTACTGAGACCTTGTCTAAATCCGTACTGAGAAGTATTAAACATTTTGCAATCATCAATGAAATATAGAACCTGCTCTTTAATGAGATGCTCAGCAACCTTAGAAAGACAAGGCAAAATACTAATTGGTCTCATGCCATCAATAGTGTATGAACCCTTGACCTTTGGAATCGGCACAACACGTGCAGTTTTCCAAGCAAATGGAAAAACGGAAGTAGTAAAAATTGTATTGAAAAAGTGAAGCAAATAGCGTGATATATATGGGAAAATCAATTTCAAAAACTTGATGGGTATGCCATCAACCCCAACCGCCTCGGACTTCACATGGCTCAATGCCTTTAAAACATCATCTTCAAAAATACAATCGAAGGAGAAATGGCGTTGCTGATCAGAGTCACCAGTAAGATCAATACCATTGGCATTATGGTTGGAATAGGATTGAACAAAATAATTGTTCAGATCATTGGCATCAAAGTCTATACCCGAGAGGTCCACATCTTCACCTACGGAACCACTTACACGCAAATATTTCCAAATCTGAGAAGAATTCATACCATTAAATATTGCAGTAAAATATTTTTTCCGTTCACTCCTAAGTATAGATTTCGACCTGTTCCTGTACGAACAAAAAATACGCCAGTTATCATCAGTAGGTCGTCGTAAATATTCCCTATATGCAAGGTCTCTGAGAGATCTAGACACTACAACAGATTCGGACATTAACCAGGACTCCACTCTAGACGAAACTCTCCGTCTAACAATAGGAACAAATGAGAACAGGTTGCCAACAAGGCCAACAAGAAAAGATAACTGAATATTAACATCAGAAGTATTATAAATCGGATCAAAATCAACCGTGGACAAAAAATTAATAAAACTCTCCCAATCAATGTCATTGTAATTGCGATACTCAATAAATTGCTCCTGAGGTGACAAATCAATTTTCAATGAACCAAATATCAATACATGGTGCGAGATAGCTGGACATTGAACCTGACTGGTCAAATTTAAAAGTGAAGCATTACTTAATAAAGCAAAATCTAGCAAAGATGTAGATGCATGCACAACATCATGGTGAGTAGGCAATGAATTGTGAGCAATATAAAGTCCCAGGCGCAAACAAACGGTTCTCATTGAAATCGATCTCGACATATCAAATAAATTACAATTGTAATCACCGACAACAATTATATTATTATATCTGACAAACAAATGGTAATGCAACTCTTCAAAAGACGAGATATCACCATGCGGCAGATAAACTACACCGAAGAGAATTTTATTAGAACCTGAGCCGGCTTCAATAAATAAGGACTCACACACTCTATAATCCGAAGCACGAAAAACAACACTAAACTTGATTTTATTCGAAACGTATATACCTACTCCGCAGATGACGTTTGTTAGATGACGTAAAATAAGCGTAGTGCAAATTCAATACGCAACCATATTTCAATTAAATTATGATTTATTTGAAAATTGTATTTTAAATTTAAACACTTCATATTTTTACGAGTATTTGTAATAGGTAATTGTTTCGATTTCATTTATGATATAATATTATAATATCTGCGATATTTATAATATTTATGTTCAATTTTTAAAAAGATTTCTTTACAAAAAAATTTATTATGATTTTTATAAAACTTATAGTGAAGATCGGCAAAATCTTAGGTTTTAGCATCATATAAGGCGTTCACACCAACCCGTTTTGGCTCATTTGTTTTGGGAAAACATCTCACCGTTCACACATATTGCCTGCTTAATTTATTATGTTTTCAAATGGCATATGTCATCTTATTGTGTACAAACAACTTTTACTGAAAATATAAAAAAGAAACATGGAAAGTACCAAAAAAGCATTGTTAAATTATTTGGTGCTCACAAATAAATGCACAACGAGAATTCAACTATTCGATGCCGCACAAAGTAAATTCATAAATGCAAAATTTGAAATGTATATGTTCAGTGTGCGACAGATTGACAACTTAAGGGAGTTCACATACATCAACATGTAGTTTTGGGACGTGTTATTGAGAAAAACATGCCGATTGAGACGGTTTCAATTGACATTTATATAAGGGGAAAGCAACTCGCTTTGGCTCGAAAACATCTCAATGAGCCAAAACGGGTTGGTGTGAACGCCTTAATATGAATGGCTCAAATGGCAAACCGATTATATACATATATTATCACTAGTAGCGGATTCTGACTTGAGCATACTATAGAGATGAAAACTTGTCGAAATGTGAAACTGGACAAATGTATTTTTATTTATACCCACATTTCAATTAGAAAGGATTGTTAATTAATTTCTATACCACAATAATCACATAGATCCTCGATAAAATATGCAGTATAAATACATATAGAACTGCATTTTGAAATCGATGGATATGCACAAATGAAGTCAGCGGTTTTTATACTGATGTTTTCAAAATTTTAGGTAGGTTCCTATATCAAAAATAATATATTCTTTATCATTTTATAATGGTTTCAAAAAACCGAAAAGTCGAATAAACCGAGTTGAAAAAACCGACGGTTCGAGTTATTTGAAAATGCAGAAAAACCGAAAACTGATAGGCGGTTTTTAAAGAGAAACGGATTAACCGGTGCGGTTTTTGATTTCCCTATGCTGATTGATGTCCACCCATTTACAAAGGCATAGGTTAGTATTGTTAAAATCACGCTCATGTAAATGCCACTGTAAAGATTGGCAGTTACCAACTTATTGGTCTAACTTTAAATGCAAATAGATCCGCAATAAAACTTGCTGCCGGACTGCCTTATACTTTCTATTGGTTGAATGTGCATTATAGTCTCCAACGTCGTCTGTTGCACTTTGAATAGACTCGGGTAGAGGGGGAATATTCCTGCTGTGAGTGGCGGATCAAATCAGCTGGCGTGGCGATCTGCTGGTACTGAGAGGTGGGCATATTCTTAGGACAGTGAACTGTAAATACGAGATGTTGTAGGTGAAATTATTCCTCGAGTCCAGAGGAATAATTTCACACAAAGCGAAAGTGAAGAGAAGTAGGAAAAAAACACAAGTATTAAAATTTTGTTTCCATTTTATTGGAGACGAGTTAAGATGCTCACCCTTTTTACGATATCAGCCAAGTGAACGAGAAACATATTTTTGCTCACCAAGTTAGTTTGACATTTCATTTATAACAGTAATTTCGGCCTTTTAATTCACAATAGTCTTAATCTTAATCTACTACAATTCATTTTCTTATACCTAGAGTTGCTTATACTAATAACATAATTGTACGTCAAATGAAATTTGTCCACACTTATTTGCCATTGGTGGCCACAACTTTACAGAGGCATAGGTTAATATTGTTTTGTAATCACGCTTAAATAAGGCCAATATGTAATACTTGAACTGAGCACAACATGTCGTTTTTTCTTCAATGTGACCTTACAATGATTTTTCGATTCAAGACTACTCCTAAGCATTTTGCTTTTGTAGGTACTATAATTGTCCTATTCTGGAAAATAGGCTCATCGAATCAAGCGATCTTCGTTTTCCCCGGAAATATACATAGCTCCATTTTGCCTGGAATTACATATAATCCCCTTTACATTACATCCTCAGTTCTTCTACATAGTTGTTTTGGATTATTACCCCAGCATCATATGCATAAGTCCTCATTCAAACGATGCAATTTTTTTCCAAGCAAGGCAGAGAGCTCTTTCAACCTGCCTCTCTCCTAAAAACTTTAAAATTTGCTGGGAAAAAATTGTCACGTGCGAATCAGGACTAACAGACTGGTTCATTGACGAGTGTTTGTTTTAAATGTCATTAGATCTACATTCTTTACATTTCAATAGATTTATTCGAATTTCAAATGGAAGTTTTAATTTCAATTGATGTATTTTGAATTTTAAATGGAAATTTTAAATTTCAATTAATTTTTTTTCGAATTTCAAATGGTATCTTTGAGTTTCAATTCATTTTTGTCGATTTACAGTCGAAAATGGTGTAGGTTTCCGTATTTTTAAAAAACTTGTTGGCTCAGAGAGTACTCTTGGATTGGTTTTCGTTTGCTAGATTTGCTATTACAACAGTAAAGGGGAAAAACATAAATGTTAAGAGTAATAGCTTAAGTTAACTAACAATTTTATGTCACTAACCTTTATGTTCACAATACTCCTGTACATAAATATATGTGTAAAAATCATATTTGTTTTGTGTAATGTTTAAAATGCTGTCAACATTTACTGTGTCTTTTTAACTGCAATCGTTTATCCTGTCTTTCTTCTTACTTGCCTTAATTCTTATAAACCAATTTCGTTCTTTTCTTTCTTCTTTTTCTTTTGTTATACAAAATTCTTATAAACCAATTTCGTTCTTTTCTTTTTCTTTTTTTATACAAAATTTCTTGACAATTTGCAAAAAAAAAACATAGTACTTAATGCTCTACAATACATTTGGTATACACTAAACGTTTATTATTTCAGACACACCAAAGGTTGACAAGAGAGAAATTGGAACCCGACGAAATTGCGTATATTATACGCGAAATAAAACATGTTTCAATCCACCAAAAGAGGATGAGGTAAATATTGTTAATCACTTTTGTGTGCTAAACTAAGAACTTTAAAAAATAATTTAGAAAAGGCTTAGGGTGTCCTCTTTCGGTGTGTCCTCAATTGGGAACAGTAAGAAAAGAAAAAGTGAGATAAATACTCAAATATACTTCCCAAATTGAGAAAAAGGTAAGATAGGTCTGGAATTTTGGATCTGAAATTTTCCGTAGTAACTACAGTCCAATAAAGAATTATCGAAATTGCCACTTCTCTTTTGGTACATCCCACACAAAAGGGGCAAATCGCAAGAAAATCGAAAATCTCTCATAACTTTAATACCCTTAACAATACTTTGAGGTGCAATGTCCTTGAAGTATTTACAATTCAGTACAACCCGAAGGTATTTGTCAAGCCCCTTCTGGTACCCAACACATAAATTGACAGATTTATTCCAAAATTATTTCATAGCCATAACTTCTGTAGCAATCATCGACATGTTTTCATATTCTGTATTTTAGACATCTCTTCCCATGACTCTAGACTGACAGAATGAGCAATATTATTGTACAGTTCGGGTATCTTTCACATAAGGTACCATTTTACATTATGTACTCACTTAGCTGCAAAAATGTGCTTATATCCGATACACTTATCTGTTTTATGTGCGTTTAAGTGAAATATTGATGCTGATTCTGCATTAAATTTTATCAAAATCACAGAAACACTAAAACAAACATCCTCATAACACTTTCTGTTGTAGTATGGAGTCCTAAACACGAAAAAAATATTAATTTTTTTTTTAGTTTTTCTTTAAAATTCTAATTTTCTTGGAAGGTGCCTTTAATATTTGGGCCATATGTTTTAAAGTATATGCATGATAATGCCGGGATACACTTTGAATTCAAGCAACTTATGAGGACAACTATTATTATGGTGTTTTCTTCTCCAAAAAAAGATGTTGCCCTGTCAGAGAGCAGCATAGTAATAATGTCGCCTACGCCCACCTGTACTGCTGCATTTTTTATAGTCAGAATCGATAACAAAAATGCGAAAAACCAGCCTTCTAACTCACTAAAAGTAAACTAAAAACAAAGAATACTCCACGGCGCCGCCTAAATAAAGCATCTGACCAAACTTCATTATAAAAAAGCACGCACGGACACACGCGGGTATTTAGGCTATTCACTCGACGCCGAAAAAACATCTGTTTTGTAGGGCAGCGTCCAACCCTTCGATTAAATACAGGGCTGAAATGTTGCATTTTTGCCCCGTGCAAGTGCGACATTTTTCACAAAAGAAAACGAAACCCTTTCACAGTGCAGCATTTATAATTGGCATCTCGGCTTTATGGAGCTTATACTTAAAAATATGGTCCAAATACTAAGGGGTTTTTGTGCCAGCAAAAAATGTTTTATTAATCAATTTTTTTCTTATTGTTTTAACGACAGTTACTAAACTTCCGTTTCTACGTGAAAGTGTTGTTTTCATCATTTTTAGACCTAATAATTTATTTTATTTTAAATGGCATCTCAACTTTATGGAGCTTATACTTAAAAATATGGTCCAAATACATACTACAGGTTACTTCCATGAAAATTTGAATTTTAGAAAAATATTATTTAAAAAAAAAAAATTTTTTTGGTTTATAAAATAGTGTACCTTAATCTATATAAAAAAAGTTTTTAGGTCTCGGAAACAAAAAAAGGTTTTTTTGTTACATAGTATTACCTATTGTATCTAGGAAATTTTGCCCAAGGTGTTTTCGATAGCCTCTTCTTCAATCTTTTTAAGAAAATAAAAAAAATCGAAAAAAAAATTCTTGTGAATTTTGCGTTCAATAATCTTAAATTATGTACCTAGAATTCATCTTCTTTTAATATAATATATTTATCCCATTGGCGGTTTCAAAGATATCTTACAAGATATTTCGAAAAAATCGTATTTTTGAGAATAAAAATAAATCACAAAGCTCTTAAAGAAAATGACCTAATCTCAAAAATAATAATATAAGATTTTACAAAAATGTCAAAACAAGTTTTAATTTCGTTAAAAAAAATTCACAAAAAGACTATACGATTAAGTTTTTTGTTATTGTTCGGCTTGAGGTCATTTTTATAATTAAACAACGATTAAATTGATTTGTAATTATTTATTTTTATTTTTCTCCAATATTTCGACTCACTTTGTTAGTCATCATCAGGGAATCTAATACAAAAAGCAATTTAAAACACGCAATTATTTAACATTTATATTTTACAAGCAATTTACAATTGAAGTTTGACTTTCTGCGGTGAAGTTTATCTGTCAACTAACATTTGTTACGTCCATGTTTGTTAATAATGTTTCCATACATTTGAGATCATTTGTCCGTCTTTTAGTTAAGTCTCTTATCTGTTGGTATATTTGTTGTAAATAACATCTCCTGTTTGTATTGTCTATATGGGTTTTTCTCTTCTACTAATACATCTACTTCATCGAAGTTTGGTTTATGTCCAGTGAGTAGTGTGCAATGTGCTGTCAAAGCCGTCTTCTGTTCTAAGAGTTTTTACATAGCCTTTTGGTCCAATTTATGTGATGATAGTCTGTTTTTTCAATTTTGTCTTCGTCGTCCCCACATATACCTTTTGGCAGGTGTCGGACTCGTCACCAATGCACTTTATTCGATATACCAAATTTGATTTCACCCCTTTCTTTAATATTGATTTCGTCCTGCTAAATATAAATAATTGGTTCGTAGTTTTTTGTATCCTAAATGCGAGTTCAATTTTATTTTTGTCATATATGTTTGAATTTTTAAATCTTTCGGACAATCCTGGAATATAAGTTACCGCCTTATAAAGGGTTTTTTCGAACAAGATGTGTTATTTTGGTATTCAAAGAAAAATGCCATTTTTTGAGATAAATGATCGGATGTTTATTTCATAATAAAGAGGAAAGTATGCCGTTAATAATAAAAAAACAACATCAGCCAAATGGACACCACGACCACGCTTACAGGACCATATCCTTTTCATGAAATTTTCCATAACCTAATCGCAAAGTGGCTGCCCTATGTGCTCGATAGCCTCACGAATTCTATCTTTGAGATCTTGAATCGACGCTGGGCTGTTGGCGTAGACCTTACTTTTCACGTGGCCTCTAAGGAAGAAGTCGCAAGGTGTTAAATCACAAGATCTCGGTGGCCAATTGTGATCACCTCTTCGAGAGATAACACGGTGCGGAAACTTTTCCCGTAACAGAGCAATGGTTTCGTTGCTTGTGTGGCACGTAGCGCCGTCTTGTTGAAAGTAAACGTTGTCCAGATCAATACCATCCAACACCAACTCCGACCATAAAAAATCATTAATCATCTCTCGATAGCGCCATCCATTCACCGAAACTGTTAACCCAACCTCATTTTCGAAAAAGTAAGGTCAAATGACCCTGCCGGACCATAAACCGCACCAAACAGTCACACGTTGAGGATGGAGAGGCTTCTCAGCAATAACTCTTGGGTTTTCCGAGCCGCAGATGCGACAATTTTGCTTGTTGACGTAGCCACCGAGGTGGAAATGGGCCTCATCAGTCAATATGATTTTTCGAATTTTAATAATTTCAATGGGTTGTTGAATCGTGTATCGTTCCATTTTTATACCCTCCACCATAGGATGGGCGGTATATTCATTTTGTCACTCCGTTTGTAACACCTTTAAATATTGATCTGAGACCCCATAAAGTACATATATTCTTAATCGTCGTAAAATTTCAAGACGATTTAGCTATGTCCGTCTGTCTATCCGTCCGTCCGTCTGTGGTAATCACGCTACTGTCCGCAATATTAAAGCTACGTTGATCAAATTTGGTACAAATACTTCTTATAGTTGCAGGTTGTTTGGGATTGCAAATGGGCCATGTCGGTCCATATTTAGATATAGTTCCCATATATAGCATCTATCTTGCTGTTCTCATCTACTATATTTTTTTGTGTTTATCGGTGTTATTTTCTTTAGGTTTGAGTTATTTTGTGAGGTCACATGCTATCCATGGTGGAGGGTATATAAGATTCGGCATGTCCGATGTTAACGCTTTTACTTGTTAGTAATGGCGTAGTTTCTACTTGTCAAATGTCAAAGAATAAAAGCTACAAAAGTGACAGCTACCGAAATACCTGGTGATTCAAAATAACACCTCTTGTTGGAAAACCTGTTACATTTTTGGTTCTGTGATATCATCCTTATCCTTTTTCCTAATTGTTCGTCTTAATAGTTCGTTGGCCGTTCTTCTTGGAAATGCATTCTTTGTAAATAAATATTTTATTCTCTTTTTATTAACTACGTGATATTCTTCGTCACTAATGGTCACTAATTGATCGATCTTCTTGGAAATGCATTCTTTGTCAATATATCTCTTATTCTCTTTTTATTGGCTACGTGAAGTTCTTCGTCACTAATGGTCAGTACCCTGGCCGTGTTTATTATCGTTCTTCTAGGGTGCTTTGAGTATAAGTTTATGAGTCCTCCAGAGGCTGTCGTCTTTTGATACCAATCCACGAATAAGTCGTCCACATATTTTGTCAATAATTTGGGTTTATATTTCAAATTCTTTATCGTGGCGTCTAATAAATCTCCCATGACAATATCTGCTATCACTGGGGAGGCAGGTGAGTCCATTGGTAAGCCTTTTAGTGGTCCATATAATTTATCTTTATATTAAAAGTATCAGGTATCCTTAATTTTTTGTTTTCCTAAAAAGATTGAAGAAAAACCTAGCTAGCAATAGGTAAAACTTCAACGCTCAACACCCCCCAACTCGGACAATCTATAACCGATCTCGTTGAAATTTTGTGTCATAGCTACTATAAAATAGGACTTAACATGGAGCATTGATCCAGATCAGAAGGTACCGCTTTTAAAAATTGATTCACTTGACATGAAATCCCCAATATATCATATATTAATTCTACTACGTTTAGATTTCTTTCTTTAGGGTTAAATGCAAAAACAATATAATTTAAGAAGACATTCCTTCCCGTAGTGAGTATGTGTCAGTTACGAACGAATAGGAATTTGATTCCAACGAGTGAGGTTTTTCGCGGATTTTCAGACCGCTTTCCCAATTAAAAAATTATTATTAATCGATAAGTGCAAAAAAAGAGTTCATGCTATGTACGTGGAAAACTGTTTTTCACGCGTGACAACTGATTCCTATTCGTTGGTAACTGAGGGATTTTGACATTTCGGCCTGAATGAATATGTGTGTATCTTATCACTTTCGAAATTTTTTGCGTTTCCCACTTTTTTCTTTGCTCACTGTATGTAACTAAATATAAATATATATGTATATGTATATACAGGGTCTCCCATATTCGACGGGCCCATCTGGCAACGCCATAACTTTTGACAGAGATGTCAGATCGCTTAATGACATACCGCGTTTGAAGCGTCAGTCCAAGCAGATTTTTACCATGGAACAATACACGCCACGCGAAATAGTTGAAATTTACATTCAACAGAAGAAGTCAATTGTGAAAACTCAACGTGCTTTTAAAATATTAAAAAATGTGAGAAGTGCGCCTTCTAAGAACACCATTAAGCGTTTATACGAAAAATTTTCGACTGGTGAGGCTCTTTCTAATCCGAAGAGGCCAAATAAAAGTCGACCAAGGCGATCGGCCGAGAATATCGCTGCCGTACGAGCCAGTGTTGAGAGGTCCCCAAGAACATCCCAAAAACGCCGCTCTCAGCAGTTGGGCATGGCTCGGTTCACTTTACAACGGATTATTCGCGTTGCTTTGCATTTGTTCCCGTACAAAATTCAATTGACGCAAAGATTGTTGCCTGCGGACAAGCCTCGTCGATTGGAATGGGCCCAAAAAAAACATGGGTCCGTCGAATATGGGCAACCCTGTATGTAAATGAATTATAATTTATATGTAAATATATTATAAAATCAATCACATAAATTTATATATAGGCTTACAAATATCAACGTTATAAGATATACCCCTGTACTGCTGTAAACTGTAAATTTCAGATAAAACCCACGAAACGACCAGGTGACAGTTCGGTAGGAACTTTTGCAAAATCTTCTCCAGAAGACGACAAAAACAAAAGCTCTAATAATGCTGAAAATAGGACTCAAATGGTAAATAATAGTAAAGAAACTACCGAGCATGAAGGTATTGTTACAATTATCGATCAGGAGGCCATTTACCCACCCACTCCAGACGGCGACAATGTGCTTGACGAAAATGATAAAGCTACACCAAATTGGCCTGAAATTGAGGATAAAATGGGTTCTAAAAACGTGACTTCAACCGATGGGGCGATGATAGAAAAAGCAGACAATTCTACAACACCACAACGAGTCCATTTCCCAAGTACTCCAGACGGCGACAATGTGCTTGACGAAAATGATAAATCTAAACCAAATTGGCCTGAAATTGAGGAGAAAAAAGGTTCTAAAAACTTGACTTCACCCGATGAGGTAATGATAGAAAAAGCAGACAATTCTACAACACCACTAAAGATAAGTTTATATTTTCTTACAATCATTTCTGTTGTCGGTGTTTTTTTTTGCCTAATATATTTTTACGTACGCCATTATTACGTACTAAGCAATGAAAGTTTAAGTTTAGTATGATATATCGAAACAGCAATTCTAAAATCAGCATAGCTTGGAAGTATGCTTTTTAAAATTCGAAATATTCCTATTTAAATTCCGACAACATGTGTTTGGTGTTAATCGGCCAACTTAATTAAAGTTTAGGCACAAAACAGTAGACTCTATAAAGCTAAAGGAGTGCCAAACAAATTAAAAAAAAAAAGTAAAAGATTAAAAAAAGGAGGAGGGTGTAAAATCTTGACATTTTATGTAAAATCGAACGGCGAATGAAATCTTACAGCCTGTTTCTCTATTTCGCACGAAAGCGATGAGAACGAAGAACAGCTGATTTTAGACCTACTAAAAGGTATCAGAACGACAAAGTGACTGCAAACATAATGGCTGATGCCAGTTAGTAGCAAAGAAAATAAATTTATAAAGAAGTTCCGTCAAGTAGCGAGTAGTCCATCAGTCACGAACGAATAGAAATTTGATTTCAGCGAGTGATTTTTTTGCGTATTTCAAGACCGATTTCCGCGATTTTTTGTTATTATCACATTTAGAAAATTAATATCGATCGTTATGTACCAAAAAAGTTCAAAAAAATACTCTACAAAACTATATTTTTCGCGTTTGAAAATCATTTCTATTCGTTCGTAACTCACGCAAATGTAAACAATGTCACGACAGAACATCTGTGTAATAGAGATTCTGTGGTTAGTAGGTCTAAAATCAGCTGTTTTTCGTTCGCATCGCTTTCGTGCGAAATAGAAAAACAGGCTGTAAACATATAACGGTTATTTTTTTCAGTTAAAGGCGCAGAATTATATTGAAATCAATCAAAATATTCGAATGTTACTTGAATTGTATTAATCCACGGTTTTGATACCAAATAGAAAATTGTTTTGACCGGATGCACTACTGCAAAGGCAGCCGAGGTCGCCTCATGAGTGAAAACGTGTTTCATAAATAATGGGAATGTTGGCTCCTTCGAATAAAATATGCCGGAAAAAATTGATTTTGATTAATATTACATAAAGGGTTTTCCAACAAGAGGTGTTATTTTGGTATTCAAAGAAAAATTAAATTTTTTGAGATAAATGATCGGAAGTTTATTTCATAATAAAGAGAAAGGTATGCCTCACGAATTCTATCTTTGAGATCTTGAATCGACGCTGGGCTGTTGGCGTAGACCTTATCTTTCACGTGGCCCCTAAGGAAGAAGTCGCAAGGTGTTAAATCACAAGATCTCGGTGGCCAATTGTGATCACCTCTTCGAGAGATAACACGGTCCGCAAACTTTTCCCGTAACAGAGCAATGTTTTCGTTGCTTGCGTGGCTTGGTGCGGAACATAAACCGCACCAAACAGTGACACGTTGAGGATGGAGAGGCTTCTCAACAATAACTCTAGGGTTTTCCGAGCCCCAGATGCACATTTTTGCTTGTTGACGTAGCCACCTAGGTGGAAATGGGCCAAGATGAGTTCAGATGATTTTCGAATTTTAATAATTTCAGTGCGTTGTTGAATCGTGTATCATTCCATTTTTAGTAATGGCGTAGTTTCTAATTGTCAAATGTCAATGAATAAAAGCTTCGAAAGTGACAGCTGCCGAAATACCGGGTGATTCAAAATAACACCTCTTGTTGGAAAACCCAAAATTTTGTTTTTGCACTTAGGCAATAAGCAACTTTTGTTTGGACCACCCTTTTATATGGTAATATGTATGTAGTTGTGCCAATATAAGTTCATTAACTACATAATTAATAGTTAAGTTTATTTAGTAACTCGAATCGTCATTTATATAATGTGATATTTTATTATTCTGTGATTTTTAATTATATTATTTTTTCGTACTCCTTGCGGGAGATGTCCGTCTAGTTAAGAGAGTTTTATTTCATAAAAACCTAAGTGTACCTTCTTTTTAAAAAATTAACATTAAATATCGTCCCCGCAATAAAAGAATAGTGTATAATTTTTTTGTAGTTTCGAGAAAATCTCATTTGAAGTTTTTGTGAAATTAGACATCTTGGAAAATAAATATGTATAGTTTAGAAGAGAATCGATGTTTGGAATTTCTTGTCATTTTAATATGTGGTGAAATAATCAGGCTGATGTTCTATTAGTCTAAAGGTGCGTTAATTATATATAAATGGGATCGAAGTACCATGCCACATATATACACTATTTTTTCGATTTAACTTTTGACCCACTTTGTGGAAGTAGAATTCCACCAAATTTTTACCAGATATAGAATCGATTACGTAGATTCCAATAATGCAATAACAATATAAGAAAATAATGGTGTATATGCGTATACGCTATTGTTTTATTGAGGGGACGATATTATATAGATTGTAGTGTCTAATTTTGTATATTCGACCTGTGTTTTTAATTGATCCAAAAAGAGGATGAGAAAATATAACTACGACAATTTTTAAAATTGTCCGTAGAAAATGAGTATGTACTCCCTTCGTCGTTGTCTGTTGTCATACATATGACTGTCAAAAATTGTAGGATAAACATTTAAGAAATTTTGTGTTTCAATTTGTTTGACATACACTGTAATTCAAAAAAAAAAATAAGTTGTTAATCATGTTGTAATTAATGTTCAAAGAATAAAATTCTATTATACCTATAACAATTTTGTTAAATTTTATAAAATAAATTTATCTACATAAATATATAGAAAAAATATTGTTAAACATATCACAAATATAAAACACGGAATAATAAAATTTAAAAACCGGAAAATTGTCTACTATTGCGACCATTTTTGAAAGGAAATTCGCCTTCTTGACCGGGGAAAAATTATAAGAATGGCAAGTAAGGTAAGGCTGAGATCAGGACTTCTTGACTGGCAAAAATGGTAAGAATACGATACGTTGATGAAGGGCCTTCTTGTCTGGGCAAAAATCATAAGAATGACATGTAACGAATGCCATGGTGTTAAGTAAGGCCACAAAGAGTTTCTCTAAATCTCCATTATTTTTATACCACACTGTGGTACAGAGTGACTTTGTGCATTTGTAACACCTAAAAAACATAGAGATATAAATACCCATTGCTTATTATACCGATCGGCATAGAATCACTTTTTGAGCCGGTTTAGCCATGTCCGTCCGTTTGACTGTCAGTCTGTCCACGTTATTTTGTGATCAAAGTGTAAGTCGCAAATATGAAGCAATCTTGGTGCAGTCTAGAGACGCAAGAGGGGGGGAAAACTATCCACGAACGCTTTGAGTTCTTCGTGCATGTTCAAAAGAGAATTTGATAAGCTGCTGGAAAAACTTGCCTAGTGTACATCTGGAAGTTAATGCCAGGAATAGTACTAGAAATTCAATTATTTGCAACTTTTATATGTTTTTCTAAGGTGATAACCATATATTTGTCATGAATAGTTTCAAATAACACCGTCCATATTCACTTGAACATTAGTATAGAGGAAGACACACCCCCACGGACCACGATGGTCACTTTATCTTATGGAAGGCACGGCAACCCAAATATTTATGCGTGTACGCTAGAAGGAATCCAAGGATTCTACGAACACTTACTTTGGAGAAGGCGACTGCGCAGTCCTGGTCTTTGAAGAAACTATTTTTTATATTTCACTATTTTTCGGCTTGCTAACAAATTGTTCAAAAATATTACTAGGCTAAGCCGACTAATTATGGCGGCAAAACTGTCAAAATATCACCAGTTACGGTGGGATTAGTGGTGACCAATACGTATCGTAACGTGATATGAAATATGTATGTATGTGTTCGACGAATAAAAAGAGAGGGCTTATTTACACGATGAGATTTCGTCGCGCGAGCTGTCAAAAATATTACATCCCTGGGCGACTAGTCTATTAGGTGTAAGGGTGTCTCTTAAATACCAGTGAAATGCGTCCGACGTCTGTCAAAGTGTTGTTGCGTGGACAGAAAACAGTAGGATGAAATTTGAGTTTGACAGACGCCGGACGCATTCACCGGTATTTAAGATATGCACTAAACGAGGATCGCTCGTTTTTGAGAATTGCAAGCAGGGATTGGAAATCAATTCTTTGGAAAGTACTAAACTAATACTTTTTAATCTCTAGTGGTACTAATTGAATTAATTTACCACTAAGGTCAGTATTTAGTTCTTACGCATGATGATTCCATTATAACGCAGAAATTTCACAAGAATTTGTCGTCCTGTGATTTTTTTAAATATATAATTTAACGGCTTATTCGCGCAAAGTCCGTGCCAACCTTTATTCCCCCTTTATTTTTATAAAAAAATCTCTTTTTGTCTTATTTTTCAACTTAAAAATGGCATAAAAACAGTTTTTAAAAGAAAAAAGTACAATATTGTGCGAATTATTAACTATTTCCGAAATAAACTTCTATTGTTTGGGTTTCAGTAGACTTAAAATGTCGATATAACATTTAGTGCAGATTTACACGAGACAACTTTTTTCAAGCAAGTGTCAAAGTTTATAGGAGAGATAGGCAGGCGGAAAGAGCTCTCTGCCTCTCTCTCCAACAACTTTGACACTTGCTTGGAAAAATTGTCTGGTGTGAATCTGAACTTACTTTGGCCGTATAGCAAACGTTGCGGTAACGTACTGCGACTAATCACGCCCCTAATAATCAAATACGTACGATAAGTTTTCCACTAACGCCAAATGATCGCTCACACTACCCGCTCATGGAGGAGATCATTCTTTCTCCAAAATTTTGGAAGGTGGTTGTTTTTACGTAAGTTATAATAATATAATATATATGAGTTATTATTAACCATTAAATTAAGCTTGATTTATTGTATTTATTGATTTGGTGTAAGTGGTGTAAGTATGGCTGTTTTTGTGGAAAGTTGACATTAAAAAATTTAATTGATATTTCTTGCACGTTCCAGAGCTCAGTGGAAAAAATGGCTCAAATCGCTAAAATCTTCGCCGGCCGTGCCCAGCAAATGCTCCAAGTTGCAGCCAAACAACCTCAGTTGGCTCCTCGATTCTATAGTGCTGCCGGTAAGTTTGTGCACTAAATTACTGTCCCACCCCTCTCACCTGTGGCATCAATGCATTTCATTGTTTGACCTTGTATGAATAATTAATTAGGTAGATGCAGTGTTTTTTTTATTTTAATGAAATTCGATTGTTGAGTCGGCCGAAAAGCCGGTTTACACTGCAATTTCAGTGTGGGTATAGTATTATTATTCCTCTGGCGGCGAGATTAGAACAATCATTTGTGTTTGTTCTTACGTAACTTTTTTTTGCTTCTAGTAGTAAAGAAACTTGGTAGTTGTTTCTTTCTGTCTGGTTTTCTTCCAAAGACTTTGTACTGTACATATAATATGTAGGTGGGGATGTTTGTGGTCCGTGAAATATGTGGTTCGGTTTATCTGGTTTATCTGTAGTTTTTTTCTACTTGTGAAATGGTAAAACATAATTTTGCATGACACTATTTATGCAAATTATTGATTAACCCAGAGACGTCAACTGCAACTATTACTTCTTTCATATATGTAATAGTATTTTTGGAAGTGACAACCTTTGCATTATGAGAACATAGAAATGCTGCCAACTTTGCGTTTTTTTTTTTACAAAGCTTTTCTTACGGAATGTTTAGTATTTTTTGTAGCACAACAGATTTATTGCTTAACTGGGAAAGAACTAGGAATTTTGCAATTTTTTGAAAATATTTCGAGGTATATAATACCCCACTAATAAAAAGGAATCTATCTCACCCCCACCCATTCCGTCTGTCACATCATGAACCGATCAGTTGACCATTGGAATGGACTCAACATTAACGCTCAATTACTCTACACATAAGCGAGATATGGATAACATGCCCCTTAATTCGTCTTCTTATTTTGAGGTGTATGGTTTATGTGTATCAGTTCCTTGTCGGATAACTCGAAAGTTATTGAACAAATTTTCCGATTTTTTTTAGCTGTTTCTCTTGCAAAAGAGCTCAAAGTAATAAAAAAACAATTCTTACAATTTCCATAACTAATGGCTATTTCGTTTGAGGAAATTTTACCCCGTTGTCTTGAAATACCAAAAGTATTTGTCATTTAAGTCCAAATGATGTAGCCCACGAATTTAACTTAATTCCATTCCAAAGTACACTTTTCGAAACGAAATAACAATAATGTAGTTATCATTTTTTTTTTGTTTTTCCGTTTTTTCATATTGAATTTATGAAAAAACTGCAATATTTTTTCGATTGGTTCAAACATCCGATAACAAAGCGAAATATCGATAACATGACCCTTAATTTGTCTTCTTATTTTGACGCGCTGAGGTACTGGAATCCCCTTCATGTACATATAGTTTTTTAAAGATGTTTCTATAATGGAAAGATCCGCAAAACATCTGAGCTTCCTAGAAAAATCATAATTATATTTATTATAAATTGTTGCCATTGTATCGCTCATTTTGCAGTCAACAATTTCGAATTCATCAAAACCGAATTGGCCGGTGAAAAGAAAAATGTTGCCGTCATTACTTTGAATCGCCCCAAGGCCTTGAATGCTTTGTGCAACGGTTTGATGAAGGAATTGAGTACCACCTTGGATCAATATGAACAGGACAACAGCATTGCCGCCATTATCATCACCGGCAGCGAGAAGGCTTTCGCCGCTGGTGCCGACATCAAAGAAATGCAACCCAACACTTACTCCAAGTGCATTATGGGTAATTTCTTGAATGATTGGACCCGTGTGGCCAAATGCCAAAAGCCCATCATTGCTGCCGTCAACGGTTATGCTTTGGGTGGTGGTTGCGAATTGGCCATGATGTGTGATATCATCTATGCCGGCGATAAGGCCAAGTTCGGTCAACCCGAAATTGCCTTGGGCACTATTCCTGGTGCTGGTGGCACTCAACGCTTGACCCGTGTCGTCGGCAAGTCAAAGGCCATGGAGATGTGCTTGACTGGCAACATGATCAGTGCCGCTGAAGCTGAGAAGACCGGTTTGGTCAGCAAAGTGGTGCCTGCCGATCAATTGGTTGCTGAAGCCGTGAAACTGGGTGAAAAAATCGGAACACACTCTCAATTGATTGTGCAATTGTGCAAGGAGTCCGTGAACACAGCCTATGAGACCACATTGCAAGAAGGTTTGAAATACGAAAGAAGAACTTTCCATGCTACCTTCTCCACGGTGAGTAAAGAATTTTCGCATTTTCCTTTACTCCGTACTAAATTTATTATTTCATTATTTTTTTTAGGAGGATCGCAAGGAAGGCATGACCGCTTTCGTTGAAAAACGCCCAGCTAATTTCAACAATAACTAAATATTGATGTCTAATGTGGAGCAGCAGCATTTAATGTTGGAGAGAATGAAATTAGAAAGAAAGAGTTTAACATTTTACCAGTTTTGCATTTATATTATTGTTGAAAACCAAGTTTTCTTCTGTTTTTGAAACTGTAACTTTAGAAAAAAATATATACATACATCTACAAAAATCATGTAACCCGCAAAAAAACTAAAAGTTTTTTATATTTAGCTGACCATAGCTATTAAATGAAGGTTTTGGGTGATTTATCCAAATAGATAATTGTGGATTTGTAGTGCCATATATCTAGGATTTTCTTCAACTATTCTATGTATTCTATATTAGTATATCCTCATCAGAAACGAGAAATGGCCTATCATCATATTTGAAAATTATACAGGAGAAGCAAAAAACTAAATAAAATGAAAAATGTTGTCGTTAGAAAATTGGGGTTTTCAGGATAATACCTAAATATAATGATGCATATATAAATTCACACAAAAATTATATGCAACATTTTTCTTAAAATAGCGTGAAATATGAATTTTTAACTATGAAAAGAGAAATAATTTGTTATTAGGCCCTTTTGAATTTCGTTTATAATTTCGCCATTTTTGATAGTAGGTCGCTAAAAATTTGTTAGGATGTGTATTTTGTGATGCAGTGTACTGATTATAATAGAACTGAGTTTCAATACAGCAATCCTATAAATTATAGTCTATGTATACTATAAAGATATAGACTACATAGACTAAAGGCTTCAGAATGTTCATTAAATATTTTTTATTGGAAATTAGTTCAATAATTTCTTTTTGTATTATGATTGAAGAAAATAAATAATTATCTAATCCAAGTTTGAATTAGGTCTCTAAAAACAATACAAGACAAGACAAGATTTTTATAGTATGCAGATTAACGAAAAGTTATTGAAAGTTTGTTCTAGATCAGCTTCATAAAACTTCAATAACCTATTATGAATATGAACTTTATTATAGTTTTTGAAAAGTTAACTATTTTTCCTTAAAAAACCTAGTTCTCCCTATACAAGGTGGCGCAAAAATAATCCTCATATCAGAAAATGCTATAAATTTTGCGATTGGCCCCTAATGTCAGTTCTGTTTTGACATTTGTGTAGTAAACACATGCGAAATACACGTTAATAAACAATGTTACGATACACTGCTCCAGAACGCGGAATATTGCTGACTTTATTTGACCAATAATCGGTCGGTGACTTTGGCACAGATTTCCTGGCCGTCCAACGCCTACTGGTGAAACACTGCGACGTGCCACGCAAATGGGTATCAGTCGACGGTCTCTACAGCGAATTTTGGTGCAATATTTGAAGATGTTTCCGTACAAAGTCCAGACGGTGCATCAGCTGTTAGCTGCTGACCGCCAATCGCGTCTAACATAACATCGAAAGGTTACTTTTGCGCCACCTGTTATGTAAATTTAACTATGCGGGCTACCAATTATCTGAACATAAAGCATATCGTGATTTATGTACATACCTCTATATTTGGCGAGCCCGTCAGCTTTGTTTAGATTAGATAAGATTAGATTTGCTAAAAATGTATCCATATATTTTCTTCGGTATGGCTCATTGTACTCATAACATAAATAGATAATTTTTGTCAAAGACAGCAACTAGAAATGTCAGATTTATTGCTTAACTGGGAAAGAACTAGGAATTTTGCAATTTTTAAAAATATTTCGAGGTATATAATACCCCCCTAATAAAAAGGAATCTATCTCACCCCCACCCATTCCGTCTGTCACATTATGAACCGACAATTGGAATGGACTCAACATTAACGCTCAATTATTCTACACATAAGCGAAATATGGATAACATGCCCCTTAATTCGCCTTCTTATTTTGAGGTGTATGGTTTATGTGTATCACTTTCTTGTCGGATAAATCGAAAGTTATTGAACAAATTTTCCGATTTTTTTAGCTGTTTCTCTTGCAAATGAGCTCAAAGTAATAAAAAAGCAATTCTTACAATTTCGATAACTAATGGCTATTTCGTAAGATTAGATTTGCTCCAAATGTATCCATATATTTTCTTAGGTATGGCTCATTGTACTCAAACATAAATGGCCTTATGAGAAATGCGTATAAATTAATGCGTATCAATGCAACCTTTCGAATTGTAATTTAAAAGTTTCCCATTGTAATTGAGAACATTTCGTTTCAAAATTGGATTTTACACTTTAAGTAGGAAACATCACAGACCTTAAATTATACAGATGTGCCGTCTGCCAGAAACGTCAAAATCTATCAGTTACGAACGAATAGGAATGAAGTGTCACACGCGAAAAAACAGGATTCCGCGAACATAGTTTGAACTTTTTTGCACTAATCGATTGACATTAATTTTTTAATTGTGACAATTACAAAAAATTCGGGAAAATCGGTCCGAAATCCGCGGAAAAACTCACTCTTTGAACACCTACTCGTTGAAATTTCTATTCGTTCGTAACTGACAACTTACTCGCTCCGGGATGACATATCTTATTATTCATTATTTTTGGGAAACATTTCATTAGAAATTCAACATTTGAAATTTACAGAATTGCAATTGAAATTTAGGGTTTCAATATAAAATTGGCAATATTTCATTCGAAATTGACATAATTTCAATTTAAATTTAGGGTTTCAATATAAAATTGGCAATATTTCTTTTGAAATTTACATTTTACATTTAAAATTGGCAATATTTCATTTGAAATTGACATTTTACATTTGAAATTGACTAAATTACGCTTGAAATTGGCAACATTTTCTTTCTCCAATGGAGAAAATTCGCAAAGATAATTTTTGTCAAAGACAGCGACTAGAAATGTCTACGATTTATGAATATGGCCGTTTCCTGCGTTGCGGACGGCAGGAATTTCATTAGTTTTTCCCCCATAACTTCCTTGATATTGATCTTAGGAATATTATTGTTATTAGCTAATTTGTAGTCTATCGAGTTTAAAAATAAAATTGGCAAATGGACGGCGTGAGAGACGAAAATCACGATTCTTGAGGTATATTGAGTTATTTAAAAATTTCAACGAAACATCTTATATAAATAATACCTAACTTTGTGCTAACATATACTAGAGGCAACGCTTCCTAAGTATGCACTTACCATTTAGTTTAAAAATGAAAAATTTTTGAGATATTTAGATTTTTGTTGAATTCCGGACGGCATGTTCCGGACAGCACGAAATTCATATAGAAAAGGGGTTATTAAAATATGTCTTTTAATGTCAATATTATGCAATATTTATCGAATTTTTTTCGTAGACCTTGTCGAAAACAATAATTGTTTAGACCTTGTCGAAAACAATAATTTCATGCCAAGATTGTTAATTTTTTTTATTTACATAATGCGTAAATGTGGCGCCGAAACTTTGAGTACATTGCTAAAAAAAAAATACTCAAAGAGTTGGAAAATTATAAGGCATTTTTTGAGTAGCCCAGGGAAATATATATATACCGATATATAAATATATATACCGATATAACAGGTGATTTTTTTGGCAACTTTCTTTTTGGCAGCTCAGCTGTTTTCGTTGTTCTTGTTGTAGCAGTATATGTGTTTGTTATCCATTAGTTGTTCTCATTCACCTTGTATAGTGGTTTCTGCTGTATTGGTTTCCAGGCCGAGGAAGATGGCTGCTTCCACTGGTTGGGTCCAAAGAGTCCTGGGAACAAGTTGAGTTCTATGAGCCGTTTTCGTGTAACATGTTACTGTCAAACATGTTCAGTTTGGTCTATAATTTAAGCATGATCGACTTATAAACGAACTACGCTTGCAGATTATTGAATTTTGTTTATTTTTATTGAATTTTGAGTTCGTTGAATAGTTTACTTCACGTTTGGGGCCGTGAAATAAAGTGCTCAACTATGCGATTTATCGTCTTTACATTATTTTTTGTGGGGCTATGTTAAGGCTCATGTCTATAGGGACAAGCCCGCAACGGTTGACGCACTGGAAGCCAATATTGAAGAATTTATTCGTGAGATAACGGCAGATATTTCGGAGAGAACGTTCCAAAATATGGACCCAGCGTATTAATCATTTGAGGCACAACCTCAAATAGACCGTTCTATCGACACAAATAAAGATTTCATACATTTCTCTAAATTGTATGAACATTTTTTAAATCAAATCCGAAAGCTCTTAAAAAATCACTCGTTATGTACATATAAGGGGTGATTTATTTCGAGGTTCCCTACTTTTTTAAAGAAAAAAACACGGAAAATTCAAATTGAATGGGGAATGTTTATTATCATTTGAAAGAACATTCTTTCGCTTTTAATTCTTGAAGATTATGTCTATCAAATGTTGGCCGCGGCTACGTCTCTGATGGTCCATACGTTGAGTCCAATTTTCGATGACTCGTTCGAGCATTTCGACTGGTAACTGGCGAATGACACGCGTAATGTTTTGCTCCAAGGCCTGAATCGTAGTAGGTTTGTCCGCATAAACTTTAGACTTTACATATCCCCACAGGAAAAAGTCTAACGGTGTGATATCACACGATCTTGGTGGCCAATCGACCGGCCCTAAACGTGAAATTATCTGCTCACCGAAGTGTTCTCTCAATAAATCCATTGATTGATGCGATGTGTGGGAAGGGGCGCCGTCTTGTTGAAAACAAATGTCGCCGAGATCACGAGCTTCAATTTCAGGCATCAAATAGTCGGTTATCATGGCACGATAACGGTCGCCATTGACGGTTACGTTCTCACCGGCATCATTTTTGAAGAAAAATGGACCAATGATTCCGGTACGTCGGATCGGGAATCGGTCAATGGCAAAAAGATAGCTCTTGACAAGAGCTAAAATATTGCTCATGGGTGTCAAGGTCGTGGGTCGACTGGAAAGTGTTTTTTGGATTAAAAAAATGGACTTATTCGCAATTGGCGAACGATTATTTTGATAAAAAAATGAATAATTTGTAAACGTTGTTCAGGCGAAAGTCTTTCCATGATGAAATGCCAAATAATACTTAACAAAAATAACATGACAGCATGACACGACTCACACGTGATCTGTCAAAAAAAGGCTTTTGAAAAAAGTATCTCTACTTAGATCACCTTATATATACCGATAAATATACATATATATATACCGATATATATATAACAACAAGAAAGTTTAGTCGGGTAAGCCGACTTACGAAACCCCTCACCTTCAGTCAAAATATATCCCAAAAATATTCGTAAATTTATTTAATTTGGTTTGTTTTAATTAAATTGTTATCAATTTAAATTGTATTTAATAACTTTTAAAGTATGCACTGGTTCTATAATAACAGCTGTTAACTTTTGGTGCAAAAAAGTTCATTTGTGTGAAAGGTATCAAAAGGGGCGTGCCAATGACGCCCATTTCCACTGGACTGTAGGTACTATAAAAGCATTACACTGTACAGAATTTTGAAGTATTTGTATGCACTGGTATTCAGGATATAAGCTGTTAACTTTTGGCGCAAAATGGCCCTTTTTGCGTGCAGGGTTACCAAAAACTTTTTTCTGACAAGAGGACTTTTGTGTCTGAAAAGGAGGACAATTGTAACATTTACAAAGAGGGTTTGGAACTTTCGGAGGATATTTACTATACTATATCTAAATCTGAACAAATTTTCTTAAAATTTTGCGAGGTTTGTACTTGGGTACTACTTTTAAATCTGAACCGATTAACACCAAATTCGACAATGTCGGTCCTTAGATCAAGAAACTCCATCCTGCTTAATTTCAAAGTGATTGGATATAAAAAAGCTTCTGTAGCGTCAACTCGGAAATTTGTATAGGGCCTCTGGCTAAATCTGGATCGATTTTAATTCATGTGGAGGTTTACTGTTTGTGAAAAAGTGGATTTTGTAACAAAAGGAGAACAAATTCATCAATTTTGGAAAAGGAGGGAGAACGGGAGGATACTGGTGAAAAAGGAGGACGTATGGTAGCCCTGTTTGTGTAGGAGGTACCAAAAAAGGGGCGTGGCAACCTCGCCCATTTTTCTTGAGATGATTGCGACTAATAAACTAACACTGTGTGTGGAATATGAATAAAGCGCTATAGAATCCTCATTTGTTAACACATTTTTATCAAATACTGCAGATTTTAGTTGTCTGAACCAGAAATATACTCCAAATCGGTTCAAACCCTTAAATAGTACCCATCTACACCTGCATCCCTACATTTTGCCACTAAGTGCTATACAATCCTTATTTCTCAACAGATGTTTATAAAATTTGCAGATACATATATAGTTTTTAATTTTTTTTTAATTTTCTTTTTATTCCTTTCTTAATATATTTTTCCGAGATGTTGTTTCTAATGAGTTTCCAAAATTGTATTTCCTCATTTCTATTTCCCTTACCCGAGGTTTACACGAGACAGTTTTGCGAAGACAATAGCAACACATTTACTCTTTTTTACTAATACACTTGCACATATCTCATTGTCTTCGTACTGTCTTTGATTTTTGATCACCATAAATTCGGCAATTGTCTTGACGGAAGCAGTCATTTTGATGTAAGGAGCCAATCGGAGCGCGAAACGACCCTAACCAGGGTTGCTTCAAATGTATTTTCTTCATCATTGTCTGGACGCCTACGTCACATGAACAATTTTCCCTTTTTTGACAACCAATACATATTCTCAGTTGTCTTCTGCCAATTGTCTTGTGTTAACGCAGGGTTAATGTCAAATTGTCTGTTTTAATTGCAAAACTCTTATTTTTGCGGGGAAATCTGACATCTGATGTTGCAAGGGTAGTTTTTCTTTGCAAAAGCTTTGTCTTGTCACAAAATATGACTGGAAAGCTTTATTTGTCCAGTGCTTTCAGATACAAAACAAAACATCTGTTGTATTACGACTAAAACTCAGTTCGTCTTGGGTTTCGTTACGAAAACACGCGCGCTTTGCACAAAATTTAGAGAGATTACATACATACATACATAGTATATGTGTAAAAAGAAATCTGAAGAAAACTAAGAGCTAATACAAAAAATAGTTAGAAAATTAAAAAACAGCTAAATATATGTGAAGAGAAAAAGCAATCGTGTGATTTTGCCAAAGCAATTCCCATTTCACATACGAAAACCACAACTCATAACGTATACGCCACAGTGGTATAGCAAGAGAGATTTAAGATTTACCACCCCACCACCAGCACCACATTGTAGTATATACACACACACGCACTCACGTACTCACAGAACGCCACACATCACTCCAGCTCTCTCACACGGGCTCCCATCTTTTTACTATACTACACATAGAAAAAACCCATTAGCCCGCAGGAGGTGAAACGAAACGAACACAAAAAGAAAAATCCCCCAAAGAAAAGGCCAGTTTTTCGGTTTATACATACATACCTACACATACACATACATACTCGTTTGTACGTATAAAAGAGGAAAGCAGACAAAGCACTATACAACGACGGGGGGATTCGAAGCAGAAGAAGAAGCGAAACAGGACATTTTGTGTGTTTTGTCATTTGGAGAAATTAAAGTGAAGTGAATTGTCAGGATTTCTAGACAATTATTTACACACACAAACCAAAATTACATAAACATAAAGTGAACATTTCTAACGAAGAACAAAGAAATCAGTGCAGAAAAACACGTTAAAATCGACGAGAAAAACGCAAGGCAAAACGTTTGAATCCGTTGTCATCGCTGTCGTCGTCGCCGTCATCTCTCATCGCAAAACCCTGGCAGCCGCCCACGGACATATAAAATCGATATACGTTTAAATTTATATATAGAGAACAAAAAAAAAAAAACAAAAAATAAAATAAAAAATAAAAAAAAACAAATAAATAAAATAGAAAACCCTCTTACTATCTTAAAAAACAAACAAAAAGTTTTGCAGCTGTAAAATGGATATGTTAAATCAAATATTAAATATGAATGCTGGTGGTGCCTATGGCGGGGGCAAGGCGGGCGGAGCCTTCGACCCTCTCACATTTGCCATGAAACCTCAAGTTGTGATACGAGCCTTGTGTTGGGTAAGCAATTCTCATTTTTTTTCTTTATCAAAACTCTTTATGAAAAGCTGAAGAACAAAAAAAAGACAAAATGTCCTTTTAATTAATAAAATATGTATAAATAGTTGTTGAGTTAAGCATTATTTCATATATCGATACCTTGATTCCCAAGTATGCTAATTCGACATAGAATGTTTTAAGGGAAATTGCCTTTTTTAAATTTTAAATATTCCAAATTATATTCAGTCAAAACTTCGTGTTTATCCCTCAACCCAATGAAAAGTTATGCAGACAACAGTAGAGGTCATTCGATTTGCATTATAAAGGATCTCCATAGTATTTTAATTGTCTCTTCTGAAAAACTACTTATTTTGACTTAGCATTCTTTGGATTGGAGGCATCAATCGATATATATATAAACATAACAAATGTAGGGTTTGAGGATTAGAAAAAATTATTCCCCCAAAAAGTTTATAAAACTCCAAAATGTCACAGAAAAATATACATTATTTAAATTGTTTAACAAATAAAAGACAAAAGGAAACCTAAGCATAGTTTTACATTCATATAGAAAATGTTCGGTTAAGAATTTTTACACCAAAAATGATCGAATACGAAGATATTCCTTCAGGCCGAAATGTCAAAATCCGTCAGTTACCAACGAATATGAATGAATTGTCACAGGCGAAAAAAGTTTTCCGCGAACATAGCTTAAACTTTTTTTGCACTTATCGATTAATATTAATTTTTTAATTGTGACAATTACAAATAAATCGGGAAAAACGGTCTGAAAATCCGCGAAAAACCTCACTCGTTGGAATCAAATTCCTATTCGTTCGTAACTGACACATACTCGCTACGGGAAGGAAAGTCTTTTTAAATTACATATATTGTTTTTGTTTTACACAAGGTTTAGAAAAAATGTTTTCCCCAAAAAGTTTATAAAATATCCAGAATTGGAGATTTTTGGGTAGATTATGTCCCAGAATTATTCTACACTGGCTTTTTTCAAGTAATCCTGGTTTGGAGAGATTGTGCTTCATTTAAAATATTTAAGCTTTTTCTTTTTTCGAAGATAAGTTTGTTTTGGGCCACATGTTTATAATACCTAAAATAACGGAGCTAATACCAGATTGAAGTCTGCATAGGAACGAGCTTATTGGTGGAAATCGTTTCACATTTGGATTTTTCCCTTTTATGAAATTTTGGCAAACATGAAACGTTGCAGTATTCGAAGGAAATCTTTATGAAATTTTAAGCAGACATGAACGTTGCGAATGAACGTTGAAGAAAATAGGTTCAGATTTATATATATATATAGCGCTCCCTATACGTGGCGGTCCTAAAATTAGCCGATCTAACGAAGAAAACACAACAAGTTTGAAAACATTTTTCTTTATTTCTCAACGGAATCTCCTTTTAGCCAAAGCGATGTTCAATAGCTTCGATACCCTGTTTATAAGAACTGTCTAACTCCTGAAAATATCCATCAACCATAACCTCCACTTTTCATTGCTGGCAAATCTTTTCCGCCGAGCCATTTTTCAAGTTTGGAAACAAAAAATAATCCGAGGAAGCTAAATCTGTCGTTCTGAAGCAATTCTCACTTTAATTCATTGATGTTGGCCATCGCAATAGTAAATGTGTGAACTGGTGCATTGTCTTGATTGTGAGCAAACGCGGCACTGTAAAAATACTTTAAAAAGTGGTAAGATAAGGCAATAATTACATTAGCGATGGTGTCAAAGAAAGGTCAGCGAGATCCAGATTTGAGCAAATCTCGTGAAAGTTTAATTAACTCCTTAAGTCGAAGTAAGTCTTATGTCTTTAAAAATTGTGCTTCCATGACGATAGCAGAGCTAGAGGCGCGGTTGAGTCTAATTGAATCGCTATTTTCCCAACTTTGCAATATTCAGATTTCACTTGAGCAGGAATCGGTTGAAGAAGATAATGACAAACGTCAAAGATTTGAGGAGGTATATTGCGAAGTGAAGGCCAAAATATTGGGTGCAATTTCTCAGAACAGAAGAAGGTCAGAAGAAGGTCTGTTAAATCAAACGGCGAATTCTTCAGGGGTTTTCTGCAATCGGTCTGCTAATTTACCTAAACTAAAATTGCCAATATTTTCAGGAAAATATACCGAATGGACGAATTGGATCAATACATTTAGATCCATGGTGGATACTGACAATGACTTGGATGATTTGTCAAAGTTCGTACATCTGCGGTCGTGTTTAGGTACAGTACCCTTAGGGACTATTGAATATTTAGAGCTAACTGGTGACAACTATCCTAAGGCTATCGAATTATTGAAGAAGCGCTTTGAGAATAAGTCTGTTATTTTCCAGTCACATGTTAAGGAATTATTTGATCTAGAACGAATTTCACAACCTTGTTCCACTTCTTTACGCCGTTTAATAGATGTCGTTAATGCCCATTTACATTCGCTTGAGGGCCTAGGTTCAGTGGATGATTTGAAAGATGTCTTACTGTTTCACTTAGTTCGACTGAAGTTAGATGAAGACACCTTGTCAAAATGGCATGAGGATTCACCGGTAAAGGAATTGCCTTCCTGGAAAAATTTAGAGGTTTTTCTTTCTAATAGATGTTTGTCCTTAGAGAACAGTGAATGTAATATGAACAGGGTAGACAACCGTTTTAGTAGGAATAATTTGAATAGGACTTCAAAACGGAGTTCTCAAGGCAAAGTATTGGCCGTCACAGCTTCTTCCTCTAAACTTGTTTGTCCTACTTGCTCTGAAGGACATCAACTAATTCGGTGTCAAAAGTTCCTCAACCTCTCACCGAAACAGCGATACTTCGAAGCCAAAAAGAATTCCATTTGTATTTTGTGTTTAGATAAGAAACATCTGGTGAGGGACTGCAAAGCAGTAAATTGTGAACAATGCAATAAACCCCATCACGAGTTGTTGGATAGAGACAATGTGAAACCAGAAAAATCTCCTACAGTAATTGGTGAATCAGAGAGAGATAAAGGTATGGATACTTCTGTTCTCTACAGCTCCATGTTATCAGTCTCCACAATGAATTTCTTGGCTACCGCAATAGTGTTAGTTAGGGATCGTAGAGGCCAGTTTCATCAAATTCGTTGTGTTCTTGATTCAGGTAGCCAACTAAATATCATTACGGAAAATTTTGCGACAATGTTGCAACTACCAGTTATTCAGACATCGATGGTTATAACTGGGATAGGACAAGCAAAGACAAACGTTTTGAAAAAGATAACAACAGTCATGAAGTCGAGGGTTACAAACTTTAGTTGCAATGTAGAGCTGCATGTTATGCCTGAAATTACAGCATACTCTCCGAACTGCGCTGTAGAAATAGACAAGTGGAATATACCAAAGAACATTAAGTTGGCCGACCCAATGTTTTACAGCACAGATAGAATTGACTTGTTACTAGGTGTGACTTTATTCTTTAAACTAATGGCCGTAGGTCAAATAAAATTGGCCGAGAATATTCCACTTTTGCAAAAGTCCATGTTAGGATGGTTGGTAGTTGGTGAGTGCAACAGTTCATCGGTCAATTCATTAAATGTGGCGGTTGATAATGCTAGTGAAGAAGGAGGGGATGGTCTCCGGGATTTGGTGGAACAATTTTGGAAATGTGAGAATTTACCATCGGACAGTTATACATCCTTGTCGGCAGAGGAAAAGGAATGTGAAGATGTGTTTATATCTACCTTGAAACGGGCATTAGATGGTCGTTTTATTGTCCGGCTGCCATTTCGTAAGAGATGCTGTTCATTGGGAAACTCGTATGATATTGCTCTTAGACGCTTTATTAATTTAGAGAAGAGATTAGATGTAAATCCCGAACTGAAACTTCAATATTCGAAGTTCATAGAGGAGTACAATTCATTAGGTCATTTAGAGACTGTAACTGAGGGTTCACTGTTAGGTTCGGCCAAATATTTTATGCCTCACCATTCCGTTGTACGTCTTGAAAGCTCGACAACAAAATTACGTGTGGTCTTTGATGCCTCCTGCAAATCTAGTAACGGGTTGTCTTTGAATGACAATCTCTTGGTCGGGCCTCGTTTACAACCTGACCTTTTTGATATTTTGATACGTTTTCGTTTCTACCGATATGTCATTACTGCGGACATTTGTAAAATGTATAGGCAAGTGCTTCTACACGAAGATGATACCGCATATCAGTGCATATTGTGGAGGGCTAATAAGAAAGAACCTATCAGAGTTCTTCGGCTTAGGACGGTAACATATGGAACAAGTTCTGCGCCTTTTTTGGCAGTTCGTTGCTTGAATTATTTAGCTGATGAAAACAAGGAGGCTAATCCCCTGGGAAGTCGTGCTCTTTTAGAAAACTTTTATATGGATGATATGCTGGCAGGGGCAAACTCCATGGACGAATTGTTAAGGCTAAAAGTCGAAACCACAAGTATACTAAATAGTGGAAAATTTGGATGGAGGTCTAACTGTATTGAGCTAGACGACACTAATGGTTCTTTAGCTATTAAAAATGAGGATTGCGCTAAGACGTTAGGTATTCGTTGGGACTCGAAGAGGGATGTATTCTGTTTTTCATTTGCTGGGGTTTTCAATGATAAGGTGACAAAACGGGCCGTTTTACCCGATTTGGCGAAGTTGTTCGATCCGTTGGGCCTTATAAATCCAATAGTGGTATTAGGGAAAATCTTTCTACAGCAGCTTTGGTTGCTTAAACTGAGCTGGGATGAGTCCCTTCCTCAGTTATTATCGACTCAGTGGAAGAAGTTCCAAGGAGAGTGGTGTTTGCTGGATGGATTCGAATTCCCCAGAACCTTTTGGAAAAGTGACAGCGTGATATCAGTAGAATTGCACGGATTCTCCGATGCATCAAACAGGGCATATGGTGCTGCAGTTTATGCTCGTATACTGGATACACGGAAGAATATTAACGTTGAGTTAATTGCCGCCAAGTCTCGAGTAGCCCCGTTAAAGTCACTATCGATCCCCCGCTTAGAATTGTTGGGTACTTGGTTGCTGGTCGAATTAATGGAACGGGTGAAAAAATGTAGCTCACTAAGAATTAACGGTATTTTCTATTGGACTGATTCGTCAATCGTTCTTCACTGGTTAATGTCTCACCCCGGCCGTTGGTCTACATTTATTGCCAACCGGGTAGCCAAAATACAAAATATGTCCTCGGTGAAAGATTGGCACAAAATTGATGGCAGGGAAAACCCTGCGGACATTGTTTCCCGTGGAATGTATCCATCAGAATTAGGAAAATCCACTCTATGGTTTAAGGGCCCATCTTTTTTGCTTAAATCAGCGAATGAATGGCCTAGGAATGAAGGAAAAGTATTGGCAGTGACAGAAGAAATGGAAGAGCGACTGACCGCGTTTAGTTTAGCAGCCGTTGATAGTCATTCTAATTTCGTTGATTTGGTATCCACCTGTAAATTCGTTAATACATTTTTAAAGTTGCAGAGAGTATTCGCATATGCATTTCGATGGCGAATGTTTCTTAAAGCGAAGACCAGATGTAGGAATCCACCGTACTTAACAGTTCCTGAACTTAATGGCGGATTACGGTACATAGTTTTTAACATACAAAATGTGTATTTTTTTAAAGAGATTCAAAACATAAGAGCTGACCAGAATATTAGGCTGGTGTCAGTGCAGAAATTAAACCCTTTTATACACACTTCCGATATACCTCTAGTAAGAGTAGGTGGCCGTCTTAAAAACGCTAATCTACACTTCGTTGTTAAGCATCCAATTCTTTTACCGAGTAACCATGTTGCGGTTACATCATTGGTTACATATATACATATAATTAATTATCATGCCGGTGCACAAGCGCTGGCAGCGTTTGTGCGCCAACGTTTCTGGGTAGTTGCTCTCAGGAAAGTTGCACGCAAAGTAGTAAGGAAATGTGTGATTTGTTTTAGACATAAACCGAAACTTCTAGTTCAAATGATGGGTAATTTAATTCGTACAGGGTTAATGAGAGTTCCCGAGTCTTTCGATGCACTGGAATGGATTTCGCTGGACCGATATCTGTTCACTTTAAAATCAGAGGCAAGCGTCCCCACAAAGCCTATCTTGCCATTTTTGTTTGTTTCGCCACAAAGGCTTGTCATATTGAAGTAGTATCCGATCTTAGCACTTCATCATTCATCGCATCGCTTAAGCGCTTTTTTGCTCGCAGAGGTCTAAGCTCAGACTTATTCTGCGATAATGCAACAAATTTTGTTGGTGCATCGAGAGAAATGAAGGACGTTATGAGTCATGTGTTTTCTGAGAAATGCAAGACAGCGTTAGGCAATGAATTTGCAAGCCAAGGTGTCAAATTCCATTTCATCCCACCTCGTTCACCCCACTTCGGTGGATTGTGGGAGAGCGCAGTAAAAGTTGCAAAGCACATGTTGGTACACCACATAAATTCGACATCATTGACCTTTGAAGAGTTAACTACAATAGTGGCGCAAATTGAGGCCATCATGAATTCGAGACCTATATGTCCATTATCCAGCGATGCGAATGATCTTGAAGCCCTCACACCTGGACATTTTTTAATTGGCCGTCCACTAAATTCAGTTCCAGATGCCTTCTTTGAAAACGACATAAATATTTCGCATGTTAATAGATGGAAGCGAATACAAGCCATACAAATTATGTTTTGGAAGAGATGGTCAAAAGAATATCTTACACTAATGCAAGAGAGATTAAGTGGAACAAAAAAGCAGAAAATATAAAAATTGGAACGCTGGTGCTCATTGCAGAGGATAATACGCCGCCAGCATGCTGGTTACTAGGAAGAGTTACCGAGCTACATGGGGGCGATGATAGACTTGTACGAGTGGTTACACTTCGAACCAAATCGGGAGTTCTGAAAAGAAACATCCATCGACTTTGCCCATTACCTCTTGAGTAGTATGCAGTTGGTTGGAAGGAGCTTCCAAGGCGGGGAATATGTTGCAGCCAATATATTATATAGTTAAATTAATATAATTATTCAATTATCATAAAAAATACTACCTCATGAATTATACCTAGTTGAAGTAATATCTTTGAAAGTATTTTGTATCCATTCCCTACTGGGTCTATCACAAATGAATACTGGTTTTTCGAATTTGTCTATTGATTTTTATGACCCTACGCGCAGAGCACATCTGGTGTTTTATGACCCTACGGGCAGAACACAAGTGCCGTTTTTGCCTATGTAATGAAATAAATTGTACTTAGCTGTAAGAGATTGAAATGAAATAAATTTAGTTGTTCATCGATAAGCATACCTGTCAGCACTTGTACTTTCATTCACAAGTTCTTTTTCTTGCTTTAAATAATTTCGGTGTAAGAGCTCCGCTTGGAAAAAAGCTTCCTTGCGTTAACACATCTTAATAAATTTGTAGAAAATCTGATCCCATTTAGATAAAACTCACATATGTACTCATTTCCCAATTTTAAATTTTAGTGCTACAGAATCCTCATGTCTTTATAGATCTTTACAAGATTTGGCAGATACAACTTTTGATTGATATTGCAAAATTAGAAGCAAATCAATTCAGATTCAGATATATCCCCCATCTACATCTAACGGGTTTTCCAATAGGGATGATATGATTTTGAAGTGACGTTTCGGCCATTTGTAATATGTCATGATCTGTCATTTGTTTTTCATTGTATTCAGTAGTGTTTACAATTTCATCATGGAGAGGTATACGCAAGAACAACGTTTACAAATAAAATCGTTTTCAAATCAAAATAATCGTTCTCCAATTGCAACTTTTCGTGCGCTAAGTCCATTTTTTTTAAATCCAAAAAAAAAACTTTCCAGTCGACCTACAACCTTGACACCAATGAACAATATTTTAGCTCTCGTTAAGAGCTATATTTTTGCCATTGACCGATTCCCGATCCAACGTACCGTTAAGGAGCTAGAGCAAAAATAAACTTTTCGTTCACATTTGAAAATGATGCTAAGTCCATTTTTTTAAATCCAAAAAACACTTTCCAGTCGACCAACGACCTTGACACCCATGAACAATATTTTAGCTCTCGTTAAGAGCTATATTTTTGCCATTGACCGGTTTTGGCTACGTGGCACACAGCAAATGAAACAATTGAAATGTTGCAAGAAAAGTTTGGAGACTCGATTATTTCAAGAAATTGTTATATTGAATGGCCTCCAAGAAGTTGTGATTTAACACCATTAGACTATTTCTTGTGGGGTTATTTGAAGTCATTGGTCTTTCGAAATAAACCAGACTCTCTTCAAGCTTTACAAGTTAACATTGAACGTGCCATTCATGACATACGACTTGATTTAGTGGAAAAAGTGCTCGAAAATTGGGTTCATCGAATTCGTTCCTGCAGAAGAAGTCGTGGAGGCCATTTGAATGGCGTTTTATTTAGAACCTAATTGTATCGATTGTACTTTACATTAAATAAAAAACTTTTGAATTTCCTTAACAATAAGTGTGTTTTTTTTTTCAAAGAAATCATATCACTCTTATTTGGAAAACCCTGTACATCCCTACATTTTGCATCTAAACGCTATATAATCCTCATTTATCTACAGATCTTTATAAAATGTTGCAAATATGTATCAGTTTTCGGTTCCATGAAATAGCAATATTAAATTTGGAGAAAATCGGTTTATATTCAGATATAGCTCCCATATATTCTTACATGCCGATTGGCATCTAGACCCTTATTCCTAAATAGATTTTCATAAAATGTTGAGGATTTTAGTTTTCTGAACAAAATTTTTGGAAAATTGAAAAGATTTGAAACAAAAAACGGTTCACAATTAGCTATAGCCCCCAAATATATCTATACCTAGGTTAGGGTGGCATAGCTTTTTTTTAATAGCTCACAGTTTAGGTCCCTAGTGTTACCACGGGCTAAAGTGTCCTCATCGAAACCAACCGTATTGATGTACAAATTTATCAATGTACCGAAAATATCTGTTAAACTACATAGAAAGGCCAACCACAGTATGTCCAGACGTCGTTTACTCAAAGCGGGACAGTAGAAAGGGATCAATGTTCTCCACTTCTTCCTCATCTCCATAGCTTATGCAGAACTCATTGGAGTCAATACCCAACCTGCTGTCGTGTTTGCCGACCAGGCAGTTTGCCGTCTGAACTGACACTTACGTATACAGTATTTTCCTCTCTAGTAGTGCGAGGAGATATTTTGACCTATCTATACCTAATTTTGCACCCAATCGCTAAAGACTCCTCATTTGTCAACAGATCTTCATTAAATTTGTCAGATTAAAATTTTAGAAATAATGCTGTTAAATTTGGAGAAAATCTGTACAGATTTAGATATAGGCCCACCTACACCTACATATATCCCAACTTGGCATCTAGATTTAAGCGCTATACTTAAAACCCTCAATTATTATTAATAGACCTTTATACAAATTTGCAGACTTAATCTTTCTGACCCAGGAATATATTTTCCAAATTTGAAGGAAATCGTTTTATAGAGCTCGATTTGGCTACAGCTCCCATATACCTATGCATATCCTGATTTTACATCTAAGGCCTATATAATCCGCATTTATCAGGTCTTTATATGAAATACTTTCTATCTGTCATAGTTTTGATACAGCCTCGAAAAGAAAGATCCATCCCGATTTGATTTATAATACTTGTGAACAATTCGATGAAGTCCTTCTGTGGAGTGGACTGTATACATATATGATTATTACTTTCAGGATAAACTCCAAAAAATTGTAAGGGCGAATGAAACAAAAGGAATACTACGAGACTATTTACGGAATAATAGAAGAGTTTATGTATAGTTGATGGGTTTATTGAAGAATAAAACAAGATGTAGTCCTAAGTCCCGGATTAAATCAACACTATTAACACTTATCCCGATGATGTGTTCTTCAACCCGTTTCGTATTAGGCGAAATATTTACATGCTTGCATTTTCCCTTCCCCATAAACATTTTTTTTTATTTCTCCCGGACACAAATTCCTCCACCTCAACCATTCCATCGTGTTCTCACCAAAAGTTTTAGAAATTTGGCATCTGCCAGTTCTCTAAAGCAAATAAAGTAAAAAATTAATAAAATAAAAAAAAAATAAAAGAAATATTACAAAAACAACCAACAACTAAAATTGGACTTAATGATTCTGTGCATCAGACATTTTTATGATGCAAATTTGCAGAAAGTTTTTCGCATCATATGATGCACTGTTGCATTTACGAACACTGACGCCTGCAATGTTGCCAGACTTTGCGTTTACAAAAGTGAGGTGCGTCATATGCAGAACAGTGATACATTTATGATCTGCTGGTTTTATATAGTCCCCATATAATTGTACCAACCGATTTGGCTACTTAACGTTCTAGAAGGCACAAATTACAAATGATCTAGCTGAAAATAGGCTATTTATTTTACGGTACGTTTAACCATCCCTGAAAATAATGGCCAATGTTTTCGTATAGACACTATGTAATGGTTTATTTCGAAGAAGAATGTAACTTCACCTTCTAGTGGCCATATTTTTTAACAGATCCTGCTTCAATTTAGGAATTTGTAATATTTTTTTTGGAAAATTTAGGTCCCATCCGTCCAAGTTCTGTAACACCAACATGAAATAATCACGATTATCTTATTTGCCCTTATTCCAGTTGGCGTCGTCGACGTCGATTCTTAGTCGACACTGTTTAGATTGACGACTTCATAAATTTTGAAATTTTGTTTAAATATTTGTATGTTATAAAAAGGGTTTTTGTTAGTTCATGGATACCAAAAACATTCGTTTTGGCGTAAAGATGACAAAGCTAGAACTTCATAGATACGACGAAAATGATGTGACGACGTCGACGACGCCAACTGGACTAAGGGCGTTTGTTTTTGGCTCGCAATCAATGTTATTGTCTTTTTATAGTAGGGCACTTTTCTTTCAGTGTCTGAATATAGATACTTATTAAACATTATGCAAATTTATTTTATTGATTTTCAATACTTTTTTTCATTTTTCCTTCCTTAAAAAGCCCAGATTCAAATTTATTGCTTTTTTTCTTGTTCCTGTTATCCTTCTTTCCTTTGAAGTGTTTATGGATTATGAAGGACTTCACTATCTAACCCCTACATAAATTAAATGTTGTTTTCTTTTTTCCTAGACCCGCACGCACTCAGCTCATGCAAGTTGTCATTCGCCTCCTTTGCCCTAGTCCCATTATATGGTTTAAGTGGAAAAACGAAAAACCCTCTACATGCACGCATATCCTTTGAATACCCTTTCCCTCCCCTCTCTCCCACAAATACTCCTCGAAAACACTCACACACATCCTTCAAGTACTTGAGTACTCTGAAGTGAAAAGTTGAGTGGTTCAAAGTGGAATTTAGAGGATTCCATTATTCTTTAGAACATTTCTCTCCCTCCTCCTGGTCGCCTCGTGTTCCTTCATCACTCCACCCCCTATACAAAAATAAAAGTAGCATTGAAGAATAAATTTCTTGCTGCAAATGTCACATTAAGTTGTAGTAATTGAAGTCGTGCCCTATTTATTTAATTTTTGTTTTTTCTCTGGTATTAGTTGGTCCCTAGGGATATGGCGACAAATCAAATAATTTGCTTTGTTTGGAGAATCACATCACGATGAGCTTTTTCACTTAAGTGGCATGCCTCTGGGGGCTAAATAGGAAATCCCAAAAGTTCTGAAAATAAAAAAACAAATATTTTGCATTAACTTTACCATTTCCCCATAAACATTGAGATTTTTCTATTCCAATAGTAAACCCTCTAATTATGCATTGAGAAAAATAAAATGGTCTGACACAGACTTTTCTCATATAAAAGTTTGTCTCAGTGGCCTGAGACAGAATTTTCTCATAGAAAAGTTTGTCTCAGTGGCCTGAGACAGAATTTTCTCATAGAAAAGTTTGTCTCAGTGGCCTGAGACAGAATTTTCTCATAGAAAAGTTTGTCTCAGTGGCCTGAGACAGAATTTTCTCATAGAAAAGTTTGTCTCAGTGGCCTGAGACAGAATTTTCTAATAGAAAAGTTCATATTAGTGGAAAAATGGGCCAAATAGGCCATTGTTTTGATATACATCTCCTATAACTTTACACATTGCAAAATGGGCTCTGCCCTATTTATAACATTCCTTACAGCTTCTTCTTTGAAATTGTCTATTATAAAAAATTGATATAAACGTGTCTGCAGCATTAGAACAATGCGCAATCGGAATTATTCTCAATTCTTCCTAACCCTAAACTGTCAACTGTTAATTGTCTGCTTTGTTCTGGTTGGCAACACTTCACCGCTGCACAAATGACAGCAAATTCATATTTTGCGAACTTTGAGACTTTCTTTATTACAAAAGTTTTCTTCATTTAATTTATTTAGCGAATATGATTCGTTTTAATTAATCACAGCAGTTTTAGCTAAATAAATAAATAAATCAAATTAAGTATCTTCCGAACTAAAGCAACTAAATAATCGTGTAAAATAATGACAAAGGCCATACTTTGCTCCTCCAACTATTCCCATACGCCAACACAACAAACGCCTTCTTCATGGTCACTAGGAGGGGGGCTGATTTGTTCTGTTTTAAAGCAGAAGGACGTGTGCGCTAGGCATGCAATGCCATTGTTCCCAACATTGTTGTCTTCTGAGTATGTGTGAGAGTGTATTTTTCTGATGACGTACTACACTTATTTTCCATTTTAGTTATGTACTTCCTTGTGTTCTTGCCCAAGATTTGTTTGTTAAAAACGTTTTTATTATTGACGGATTATAATACATTCCACACACACCCAAAACCAGCAGAAATCCAAGGAAAATAAGCCTACCAACAAAAACAACACCATTGACCATGGCCGACCATAACGGCGGTGGACATGGACATCTAGTAGGAAATCATGATTAGGAACAAATCTATGTTAAACAGAAACTGTTGTCATTGAGAAAAGTATAAAACAAAAGATTTCGTCCGTCGGCCTCAATTTTAAATAAATGGAATGGCACAGTGTTTGGAAATAGGTTTCATGGTGCAAGCAGCATTTATTAGAAAGCTCAAAGCATTCACGCTAACCCGACTGAATAAGGGCAGAATTTTTAGGGGAATCCAGGGGTATACTAGGGATGTATATCCTTGAAAAATCCCGGGATCATATTGTTCTAAATCCTAAATAAAACAGAATTCTAAATAAAACAGAACAGAAAATGTTTCCCATTTTTAAGGCAATGGATGCAATTCCTTCGGGTAGGTTTGTTCCGCATTTTTTCTCCTATTCAATATCTACAACTTTGCTTCAGGCACAAAAGAGATATTCCGTACGGTATACCGGGGGAAAAAAATATAGAAAAAAGTTAAAAAATCCACCTTGAGCAAAAAAATTCGGATGGCCATTAAATTATTAATTGAGCCAACTTGACGAATGATGCAGAAGTTCTTTTTTGGAGCTACTTTCACGTCAAATTTTCAGAATTCAGTCCCAAATCAATCAGCTGAGAAATGCTGTACTGTGTTATTGTCTATGCAATTCTGCATAAACTTTGCAGTTGCTATAATATTCTGATAATAATTCATCAGAATAAAAATTATCCAAATCAGTTCAGATTTTGTTGTAGTGCCCATATAGAAGTCGCTTTGGAATATTCTTATTTAAGCCATAAATATCACATTTTCCAGACGATTAGGCTGAAATGTTGCTGTTTTTTATATCTACTTAAATTCTGCCCAACGTAGGTTGACATATCGGTAGATGATATACGTACCTGCCCTACGGAGGTTGCTCTTAAATATGCACTACAGTCCGTAATAATAGAGCTATGTTGATCCAATGTGGCAGACATATTTCCTACTGTTGCAGGTAGTTTGGGATTGAAAATGAGCTGTATCGCTTAATGTTTTAATATAGCTCCCCTATAGAGGTCGCTTTCAAAAGTTGTTAAGCCGTAAAAACCACATTTTCTAAAGCTATGTATAGAAGATTGCCAGATTGGAGAGCATTGTCAGAAAAATGGCGGAAAATTGCAACCCTGTGTACGTACAACCGTGTGAATATACAATTTTTGTCATGCAACGTTGGCAGAAAAGTCATTCTGAGGTATTTCGCAGATAGCTAGATGTGCGATGTTTATGCATGTGACAATTGCACCATTGTCAGAGAAACATTTTATTGGCAACACTGTTTATAAAATATTTTTATTGGCAATCCTGCATATAAATATTTACAAAATATATTGCAAATATATGAAATTGTAATGTTTTCTGTCAATCGTCTGAACTGTCAATTCACCTTTGCCTAACAATCTGGAATTGTCCGTACATTTGCAGCCCTTTAACAGGGCTGATAACGTTGTCCGATCTGACAATCGTCTGTACATAGCTTTATAATCGGTTCATATTTTGTT
The DNA here is from genome assembly GCA_963930755.1 of Eudasyphora cyanicolor. Classification (NCBI taxonomy): domain Eukaryota; kingdom Metazoa; phylum Arthropoda; class Insecta; order Diptera; family Muscidae; genus Eudasyphora; species Eudasyphora cyanicolor. Next base: position 9,006,528 of record OZ005738.1, on the reverse strand, counting down.
TGTTTAATATGTTTATCTTAGCTGTATACGCCACATTTATCAAAGCATATGTCTGAAGCTACGCATTTTGAAAAATTGTTACCGTAATTATTCACTACAAAAACTAATTTTGCGCTCTAGGCCATAAAGACCACATTTTCCTGTCGATTTGTCATGAATTTTGCAGTTGTATTTTATTTGTATATACTAAAATTCGACACAACGAAAATCAACAATATCGGTTTGCTATAGTGCCCATATGGAGGAATTTCATTCGTTTTTTCCCCATAACTTTCTTGATACTCGTATTGGTCTTAAGACGGACAGCACGGCGTGACGGACACAACGTCAAAAAAACACGATTCTTGAGGTATACTGAGTGGTTTAAAAATGTAAACGAAACTTCTTATATAAATAATACCTAACTTTGAGGCAATGCTTCTTCAAATGCAAAATTTTTGAGATATTTAGATTTTTGTTGAATACCGGACGGCATGTTCCGGACAGCACGAATGTCAGTATTATACAATATTTATGAAATTTTTTACGTAGAAAGATCGACAAGGTCTAAAGCAATAATTTCATGCCAAGATTGTTAAATTTTTTTATTTACTTAAATCTTAAATCTGGTGCAGAAACTTTGAGTACATTGCTAAAAAGAAAATACTCAAGAAAGAGTTGCAAAATTGTAATGCATTTTTTGAGTAAACCAGGGAAATGCCCATATGTATTTATATTATTAATCGTCGTAAAATTCTAAGGAGATTCAGCCATGCCCGTCCGTCCGTCTTCTGTAATCAGGCTACAATTCACAATAAAGCTAGATGGTTGAAATTTGGTGCTGATATGTCGTACAGCTGCAGGTAATTTGGGACTGCAAATGGGAAATATCGGTCCGTTTTTTGATGTGGACCACGATGTTAATTGTGAGTCACACGTGCACCCAGCGAAAAACAAAGCACATACGTGCTTAATCTTTGCAAATACGTTTATGATAATGAACCAACCCCGTATGTTACGAATTCAAGCAAGGCGGTGCATGAATAAAGCATCAAAAATCAACAACGCTTCGTTGCAAAATGAATACCAACTGGGGATAATTTAAATCAAGTGTTGGGGACAACTATAGAACGTGCGGGGGACGACTAAAGCACTTGCTGAGGACGAATAAAGCACGCGCTGGCATAACTTTCCATTATAAATCCCCCCTCCCCATTTATAAATATTTAAACAGCATTAGCGTTTCAATATATTTATTAATGTTATAAGTAAATAAAACGTGAACACAACAAACATATAATTGCAAATTTGCATATTTATCACTAAGCAAATCACGTCTAAACAAAACACATTCGAATGTGCAGCAACACAGTATTACCTCTGTTTTTTCTCGGAATTCAGCTCGTAACTCTAATGGTGGCAGTCTACTTCGTATCATTCGCCTTTATGTACTGCAATATTTAATACCTGTGCTCTATAAAAAACATACACACTCATTATTAACTTTTAAAATTGAAATTTTTATAAGCCTAGGTTGTTAAATATTCGTAGGCCGACACCATTTCTATTGATTCTTGAAATTTCTGCAATAGAAAGATGTCACTGGATTTTGCAATCACCTTATCCTTCTCATTCCATAGCCCAGAGAATCATCCACAATATCAAACAGGTCATTAAATTCTATTTCTTCGTCATTAATTTTCATTTTCACGTCTTTATAAATCCTCGTGGTTTCTTCTTCTAAGAACAGACAATAACAAATCCAATGAACAACACAAAGCCGAACAAATAATCATCAACCTTACGGCGACAATACATAACGCAACGCCGGTCAAAAAATCACCCCCGTCTCGTTGATAATTAATGAACGACTCGGTGGCGATTTTTCATGCACATTACGTTTATAAATTGGTACCAAACGGTGTTTATTTTGCAACGTCTTTTTTCCCTCAGTGTGGCAGGCCGTGCCGAGCATATAACCGATATATTGTTTCACACATAATTGCCATAGATCCTTCTATCATAATAAATTAGGACGATTCTATGAACACTTTTTGTTTTATTTACAATTAACATCGTGCGTTTTATATGGATACCAATTTATAACATCTTCCCGCGTTGACTCTGGGTCAAATAGACTTCAAATTTCAACAGATAGCGTCGGAAAATTTCAAAAAGGGGAACAAAAAGGCGATTTTTTCGAAAAAAGGGGCAACTGATCATTAAAAAAGGGGGATCAATTTTAAGGTTTTTATTTAATGAAAACAACAATAAAAAATAAAGCTTAACATAAAAAATAAGTAGGTAACATTAAAAAATGCATTCATTTACACGAAAACTAAACAAAAAATACAATGTTATAGAAAACTTCTTATGATGTATACTAAATATATTTTATCACATACATTTCTTTATTTATAGTTACTTTTTTGTAACTTCTTTTTTATACTTTCAATATTTAAAAAAATAATTTTTTCTTTCAAGGCGTTTTTTTCAAGAAGCTACAATCATAAATGTTCTTAACAACTAGTGTTTGAAATGCGACTATGTGGGTACCCTTTAATTAATTTGTTCTCGCTTTGAAATCAAGTATTGCCGAAATGACTTTTTCCAGTACCTTTCGTTCATCTATTTAGAGGTGGCCAAAATAGTTTTGTGCGGATTTTTTTAGCATCATTTTATACTTTTATGAATATGCAAAGTGGACGTTTTGCAGTTCCTAAGCAGGATTACTAATGTTTAATTACTTTATAGTCACTTTTTCTAATTTCCATGGTTGTATAAAGCAAATCTTCTTGACTCACTAAATTAACTTCGGCGGCTGAGCTTCAGCCGATGTGAGCCGCTAGAATCGGCGGCGACGCCAGCTCGGAAAAAATGGAAGGCGGCGGCGCGCTGCCGATTTGCGCCGCGTCGGCTTCGTAGCCCGCTATCGATATAGTTCCGAGTTTCGATGTAGCCCCCGTACAAAGATCCCAACCGATTTGTCTTCTTAAAGCAATAAAAATCAAAAATTTCAAGAGTTCGGGCATACATTTTGTAATTTTGGTTTATTTATACCCGGAACCCTTCACACGAACAACGGTCGTTGTAGGTCCATGTTTTAATATAGCTCCCATAAAAAGGTCCCTCCTGATTTAACTTCTTAATTAATTAAAAACCAACATTTTGAAGTGTTCCGGCTGAAATTTGGTAATATGGGTTTATTTGTACTCGAAACCATTCACACGAACAACGATCGTCATTGGTCCATGTTTTGATATAACCACATACAAAGGTCCCGCTTAATTTTTGTTTATTATACTGTGGAATAAGATCCATGTTGGATGGTATATAAGTTTCGGTCCGGCCGACTATACTACCACTCATACATGTTTATCTTCATTAAGGTGTTGAAATTTATCTTCTTTGGGCATTATTACTCCACACACATATGTTTTTAACGAAGAGAGAGAGAGAGGGAGATAGACAGAGACACCCGTCGAGTAGTCACGCCGATTTTCGGCTCTAAATTAGTTTTTTTTCTCTGGCCTAGTCTATTGAATCTAATTGAAAGAGTGTTTTATTAGTGCTGATTTCAATTTGCTGAAATTCAAAAATAAGTTTCTATCCACTGTGAAACAATCCACCCTATTTATGACAAATCCAATCCTCTAACCATTTATTTGCCTGTCTGCCGCACACAAACGGGGCCATTGCATTATCCACACCACCCCATCCATATACGTATGAGTAACATGAATAATATGAAGAAAATAAGGCTTATACGCAGTGGTGACCTTTAACAAAAAATAAAATACACTTGTAAATGTTTAACACTACATCACACACGTAAGCGAGTAATCGTCAATGCATTTTACATGAGTTTGTCTGCATGGTTGCATTTATAACGGTATGTACATTAAATCTAAGGCCATGTGCCAGAGTGTTGTTTGTTGGTGTATGTGTGACAGATGGGCGGAAGAAAATCAACCTTGAGTTTGTTCTCTTCGATGGCCCATATTTGCGCGACATATTTATTTGTTTGCCTACATACATAGTGCATATGTCTTTATGTATGTATGTACGCTATGTTATATACTACTTGACTCAATGCCATGTAACGAAACAGCAAAATGGGTCAAATCATAAATTTTTCATTAGCAACCGAGGCCATTGATGACCTTCAAGCTGTTCACACCTGTTTGCATTGTTGTTGTTGTCATTGTCGTTGTTGCTGCCTCCGTTTCGGCTGTAATGTTGCCAGTGTTTGTTGACTTTTTTTTGTTAGCTTGTTTGTTGTTGGTAGGTAGTTGTTGAGGCACACAATAGCACAAACACAATTACAAAAAACAAACAATGTGTACAACGTGTTTGTTTGTGTTCACCGCCTGTGAGTGCATGCGAAGTAACGGCAGCAGAAAACTTTTCACTTAGTTGAAACCCTCTCTTTGGCTGAGTGTGCAAACATGATATACTCAGTTTTAAAGGCCTTCTGAGAGAATCGATAACTAAGCTAGAGCTCAAGAAGACTTCATGGCAATATCAAAAATTCTAAGGCTGGGTTAGGCAAACGTAACCATAACGTATCGCTGTAGCGTTACGAATCAACTCTAATTCAATATGTCATACGGGCAGAAGATCAGGAAATGCCAATAAAATCAGGAAAACAATAAAAAGAACAAAAAAATTTGTGTGTGAAACTTTTCTAATGCAATACAACATAAGAAATAAAATATAATAAAATTATATTAATACAAAATAAATTGTAAATTTATTTTTTTTTTCGTTGTGCAAAATTTTAATATTTGGGGGATTTCATGTAAAGTGAAGCTAATTTTGCAATGTCTTCTTGTGCAAATATCATCCCGATCAGAAGACATCGCTTTTAAAAAATGGCCCACTTGACATGAAATCCACCATAAATGAAAGACAAACTCCAAACTGTCAGCCTATTAGTCTGGAAATGTGGTATTTATGTCTTAAATAAGAATATTTAAGGACGAGCTCTGTATGGGGACTATATCAAAATGTGAACTTATTTCGCTAATTTTTCTTATGACGAATTCTTGTCAAAATTGCATCATCTAAAATGAGGTTATTATGGCTTAAAGAAACATTTTTGGAAGAGATCTCTATATCAAAACGTTAACCGATATGCTCATTGTCAATACCAAACGACCTGTAACCATAAGCTTAATTTCTGCCAAATTTGACGAACATAGCTCTATTTTTACGGACTGAAGAGTGATTCAAACAGACAGGCGGACATTACTAAAACGTGGATAAACGTCGATCAGGAATATACATATGTCCTTCAATTTAACCTTACCTTAACTCCTTCAATTTAACCCACATTACATAGTTACTGCTACTTACAAATGCAACAGTGCGAGTTTTACAAGGCAACTGTATTTACATGTGTGTTTGTGTACATTCGCCTTATATATTATATCATCTGCCAGTATTCATTACTTATTTGTATATCCCCTTCCGTTGTTTAATTATGTAAAGTAAATCTTTCGTGCATCCTCGGTAGTTTTTTCAAGCTGAGTTTTCTCCCACCCCAACCTTTCTTACCTCTTTGCCAATTACCAAGCCTCTTCCATCACCCACCGCATGGTTCTTGTGCATTTGCTTAATGAAATAGAAAGCTTTTTCTTATTCGTTCTCTAGTTGCCAGTGCTGCTTGATGCAACTCAGTCAGCCAGCCAGCATGCATTGCTCATTCTACGCTTTGTTGTTGTTTTGTACTCTCAATAGTTTTCGAGAACTTACACACACACCCATAAGCAAACATCACAGAACATCAAGAGCAGCCACAATATTGCTTCTAGTCACAGTGACATATTCCAACGGAAGAAACTGAAAATACGAGGCTAGGAGTATTGTAAAAAGTTTTGTCCTAGTTTTTGGATTTATTTTTGACATTTGCATTAATAACACTTACATAAAGAGCTTTTTCTTCCTTAAAGTTTTTCTGTATGTTTAAAAGAATATTGTTTATGAGGGGAGGAGATGGTAGACAAGAGTAAGTGAATGATTTAGAACAATATTTGATATGGGTTAGTGTAAAGTGCTTTTTTATACGTGATGACTTAAATAAGTTGTTAAAGTATTCATTGCAAGACATACAAACATACATACATAAATATTATTTTGACAATTGAGAGAGGACTCTTCTGTACAGGGTTGCCAACTTGGAAAATGTAAAACGCGTTATACTACGACTACGTCCCCACTAATACCAAAGAACCAATGTACGAGTAAATAAATATAAATAAAAAGTATGTATGTATGTATGTGGTAGATTAAAAAAAGCTCAACAAAAATTTACGAAATATTGAGAATAATTGCATGTGGCAATTTCAAATCAAAGTTAAACAAATTTAAACGTTTTCAAGCGTTGGCGTCTCATTACAGCTGATTTTATTTTGCATTTGTTAGGTTAGGTTGAGAAACGCAGCCTCTAAAATAGACCCACATAGACTATACAGTCCATTGTGTTACCACAGCGACATAAGGGAGACATAATTCATCCCTAGCCCCTCCCGTTAAAGCAATTTGATGGCTTTAAAAAGCTCAAAAGTTGGCGGATTCCAACGTCAGCCTGGAATGCATGTAGTTCCTGACTAGTGACCTACTGCAATTTGTTGCCTTATAGGCACTATCTATCAAGAAGAACTTTCAGGTCGCTAGAGCCATGCCTACCTATTCCATTCCAGTTTCCTGGTATATACCTGGGGCCCGGCACCCATATCAGGTGAATATTGAACTGTTCAGGGACCTGCAACAGTCGAGGGCAGTTTTAGAATTCAAGAATACTCGTATAGTCAGTCATTACGCTACCTCTTTAATAGCTAAGATGTCTGCCTGGTAAACACTACAGTGATTAGGCAGCCTTTTTGCAATGAATATCTTATGTTACCCATAAAGACACGAAAGCCCACTTGCTTGTTGAGTTTGGAACCGTCTGTATAGAAGTTAACAAATCTCCTATGTCCTGGGATATGACTATTCCATTCTGATCTATCAGGTATTATAGTGAGATACTTCTTGTCAAAAAGTGGTCCAGTCATAGTGTAATCAGAAATGCCGGAAAATCAGGCATTGTGTCTAGAATGACACATTGCCCGTAGCTATTTCCTGACCATAACGAGTTCCCTAAGTCTAATAGCAGTATATGCGACATATTACATTGCTATATCCTTATTTTTTCGCCTGGTGAAAAGGACTAGATCCATTTTGGACGAGTTAACATCAAGACCATTATCGGAAGTCCCTGTTGCGGTTGTAGAAATAGCCTGCTATAGGATGTCTCTAAGAGTACCCTCGAAACATCCCCCTAACAGCTATTGCCACGTCATCATCTCCAAAGAAACCAGAATATTGTTCATGGAAAGATTACATAGCAGACAAGACAGAACATTCCCTTAGGGCGTTCCCCTGTTGACAAATCTGTGGAGGTCAGTTGACCCTAATCTATCAGAAATGCGTCTCTTAGTCAGAAGGTAATGAATGCAACTACGTAGACTGCTATCAACCACCAGGGTTGCTAGAGCCGTAATTATAGCGGCTAGATTTATGCTATTGGAGGCCCTCTCTATATTTAACAAAACTACCATAGTATATACCTTCAATAAAGCTGAATTGGTCATACAGGGCAGTTTCGGTGGTCTTGTCCTTGCTGTAGTCATGTTTTTGATTGGACAGTAGACTGTGATCAATTGTAGTCCTAAGTAAATATATATAGATTAAGAAGAAATGACTAATTCACCTGAAATCCTTAGCTCCTGTATGGGACGGTTCGCCTGCTTTTGGGTTGAAAACAACCGTGGTTTAAATTAAAATAATGTTGTTTTCGAAGAATATAAAATAAATTATTTTTCTTAATTAAAATAAAATTGTTTTAGAATATAAAAATAAATAAAAATTTTACTTTTTTTCTTTTCAGCTCTTTTCCATTGTGGTTTTTGGCTGTATATCTTCAGAGGGTTACCGCGAAGAGGATGGCAAAGAAATATGTCTGTTCAACAATGATAACATGGCCTGTAAATATGGCAACACAGTGGGCGTTTTCGGTTTTCTGGCATCGATTGCCTTCATTGTGGGAGAATATCTCTTCGAAAGAATGTCCTCGGTGAAAAGTCGGAAACGTTTTGTATTGGCCGATATGGGATTCTCAGGTGAATAGAAAGTAAAGGCTGGTAAAATGTTGCCATTTCAACGTGAACATTTCTCATCGATAACGAAAGAATTTGCTCAGCTTAAGTCTGTACCCAAAACGTGCTTCAATGCATGAAGTATTGTAAAATTTGAATTAGGAATATGTTTACATTTCAATATTCTTGAGAAAATTTCCCATTGAAATGGAAACCTAATTTCGGCCTTTTTTCATAATTTATTAAAAATAAAATATTTAAATGGTTTTTATGTTTACGATTATTTTGCAGCATTTTGGGCATTTATGTATTTTGTTGCCTTCATTTACTTGTGGTCACAATGGAGTTCTGCCGAGATGCCACCTGGCGGCATTGGAGCGGGAAATATGCAAGCTGCCATTGTGTTTTCATTGTTCTCAATATTAACATGGGTAAGTAATAGGTGACATTAAATTGTATATTGATCCACTTCCATAATTTATAGGGTGTTCCAAAGTTTACGCAAATTTTTAATAGAAGAGAAAATATTTTTTTTGCCGATGTCTTTCTGCTATGAACTAATCTACTACGAAAACTAGTCGATTATGTTCATCAGTTGGCAATAACAAACTTGTTCGGTATTTCATCGTTGCCAATTGAAGAAAATAGATTACTCGTAGATATATCATAGTGGAAACGTAGTGTAACACTACGTTTCTTCAAAGAGATAATCCTTTTACCCATTGCAATAAAATGTCAAACTAGTCTGTCGTTGCCAACTGATAAAAATAGTCGTCTAGATTACGTAGTAGACACAAATTTCCCGGGAAACTCCCTGACAGATCTCGAGGAACCGCAGTACCAACAACGAAACGAGTGGGCTACAAACGTCGTTAAATTGTTGACCTATAAATCTAGACTAATCTGGGCGATTAACTGCTTTGAGCCGTTTAAATCACTTGGTCCAGATGGCATTTCTCCGATAGGAATGCAGAAAATGATGAAGTATGTCATGTCCTGCTTGGAGGGCCCATTAAGCTCATGTACTCGTATATCCCCAATCGATGACGAGATACCAAAGTGGTAGTCATACAAGGCGGGAAAGATGTCTCATACTAGGACAAAGGATTACAGACTAATTAGTCCCACCTCGTTCCTATTGAAAGGTCTAGAAAGGCTCTTAGATTCTATCATGAGAGAAAACCTGGATATACGTATAACTCTTGTTAGGAAACCAACATATTTACAACAAGGCCAAGTCTACATTATCGATCTTGCATGAACTATCGAATCATCCCTACATTTCAAGAAATTCACTGTGGTGGCCTTTCTTGCCATAGAAGGGGCTTTTAACAACATTCACTCAGATGCGGTAATTGCGGCGCTGTTGCATCTAAGAGTGAACTATTTCTTGATTTGACTTAATCAGCGTTTGCTCACCAGAATCTCTAACGAGATTTGTAAACAAAGGCACCCTACAAGGAGAAGTACCACTAATTTGGAACCTAGCGGTGAATAGAATCCTGTTAAATCAAGAACGTGGTGACTGCAAAGTTGTCGCATATCCAGATGACGTGGCAGTCGCCGTAACAGGCAAATTCCTCAGCGTCTTTAGAGATATTATACTGTTGGCTCTGAATAAATTGATCATATGGGCCAAAAGCAGTGGTTTGATATTAACCCAAACAAGACAGAGTTGGTTCTCTTTAGTAGGAAGTATAAGGTTCCACATGTGGACCCTCCTAGGCTAAATGGAACTGAACTAGTCTTCTCTGAAAGTACAAAATTAGGTACAATCCTAGGCAGAAAATTGTCCCTCAGACCTAATGTAGGGGAGCCTCTGTCCTTAAATAGGATACACATAGCAGTAGTTCGCTCAATACTACTGTACGGTATTGTGGTGTGGTGGACGGCAACTGATAAGCGATATATATTGCATATATTGGTGCGTCACTGCTCATATGCAAACTTTGGCTTGTGGTGAAGGGCCAATGTACGCGTCAATCGCCGCTATTCATTTTTTTGCATTGCCCGTACAAAAACATGTGGTTGTTTTCAATAAAAGTTCAACAAGAAGTTGTGTCCGATTGAGAATTATTTAATGTAGCAATGCCAAATGAAGCGGTGGGGCGCAAAATTTGAACAAATTTTCACTTTTCTGACAAGCCACGCCACGCACTCCGCGTACATTGGCCCTTCACCATTAGGCAAGAGGCAGTCCAATAAGATATGTACAGAAATCGTCAGATAGTTAGACAAATCTGGCTAAAATTACGACCTAAAGTCAAAATATCTCCTCGCACTATAGAGAAAAATACTGTCTACTTTAGTTTCTGATCTGCGGGGACAGTGCCTGATCGACGAACATCTCAAGAGTTTGGGAATTGACTCCAATGACTTCTGTACAAGCTGTGGAGATGAGGAAGAAGTGTAAAAGCATTGAGCACCTGCATTGTTACTGTCCCGCATTGAGTAAACAGCTTCTGGATATACAGGGGTCGGCCTTTCTAGGAAGCCTGACCGATATTTGCCGGTACCGATATTTGTATTTTTGATAACTTAGTGTATCAAGCAGGATGGTTCCGATGAGGGGCAACCGGGCCCGTGGTAGAACTGGGGACCTCAATGGGTCTATGCGAGCTGGTAACACCGGCTGACGTCCTAACCTAACCGACAGATTATTTTCTACTTGTGGCAACGACGGAATCATTCAAATTGGAAGACAGATTCTGTATAGTTTATTAATAAAATCTCAATTTTTTTAAACGCATTGTTTGTCATACGAGTATATCAGTAAATATATTTCTATTGTCTGCAATTTAGATTTTATGTTTTTTTCTACTTTAATTCTTAGGTATTTAAGAAATGAAATTCGAATTCTATTATTTACAACGTATGAACCTTACCTTTGAGAATAATAACATATTTGATATTTTGTTATCCTTTTCATTATTTTTTTTTTCTTTTTAGGCTCTAAGTGCTTTCTTAGCCTATAAAAGATTCCTGATTGGTGCGGGCGATGAATTCACTTCGGCCTTTGAGAATGATCCCGCCAATGTGGTGCATCAGCAGGCCTACACAAGCTATTCCATGGACAATGATAATGACCAATACAGCGCTTCACCATTTTCGGGCCAACAAACAGGTAAATTTTGTCTACAATACTACGTTTCCATAATGAGAGAATATACGTCGAAATATGGTTGATTATTTTCCTTAGTTAGCACCATAACACTACGTATCCACTAGAGATAATCTACTATGAAATCTAATTGTCTTTTTTCCACAGTGGCATCGACTGACTTGGTTCATATTCACACTTGCAATTTTCCCCGGCAGAATTGCAAGTGTAAATATGGACTTGTTTTAGTTATCAAGCTATCACCTAAATACGAGTGAAAGCGTACGACGTCTGGTCCAACTCGAGTTCAAATATATGAAACTGTACCCATGTTCTGTAACTCTCGGTGAGAAAAAATTCTCACATGGAACGTGTAAGGGTATCCCTTAAATACCAGCGTGAAAGCGTATGGCATCTGTCAAACTCTACTTTGAAAGACGCCGGTCGCTTTCACTGGTGTTTAAGGGTTTCTCTTGCACGTTCCATGTGCGAAATTGTTCTCACTGAGAGTTACAGAACAGGGGTACTGTTCTGGTGCTACACAAACTATGCTTTCGAATATGCCGGATAATTTCGAAAAATTCAAAGTTGACAGAACGCATTGGCGAGAGAAAGAGAAAGATAATACTTGCTCCCTTTCCAAACAAAGACAAAAACAGTAAAAACGAAACAAAATTGGAAATTTTCTGAATTATAAATATTAAATTATAAATATACATTTTAATAAAATTATACAAGTATGTTGTGTAAAATTACGTATTTGTTCCAGAAGTTTGCCAAAGCGTATTGTGACAGTACGCGCGTATTGGAGCGTACTTTCGGTATACGCTCGAAGTTCTCACTCGCAGCAGTCACAATGAATGAGAGGTGGATTATCGTTGCCAACTGATAAAAATTATTGACTAGATTTCGAAGTAGATTATCTCTAGTGAAAACATAGTGTTACGTTGCCAACTAATAACAATAATCGATCAGATTTCGATATAAATCTTGTTCTGTAAAAAAAATCAAATGTATTTAAGTATAATATTTTTGTCTTCTAATTTCTAGGCATGGAACAACAAAATATGGAATACCAACAACCCACCTATTAGATATCATTTTAGAAACCGAAAAAATTAACTTAAATACTATATTGTAATTCTCGTTTTGTAGTCGAAAAAAATAACAAGAAAACCCCCTGGAAATTAATTCACAAAATACACTGAGATAAAAACGGAATTTAAATATCAAAACACAAAAAGAAAACATTGGCGCTCAAATCAATAAAATGAAAGTTATACTGAAAGGAAATCCTCCAAAAACCAATGGAACAACAAACCAACTAAACTTTGTAAACTTGAACAATACAAAAATACACCGAAATGATACATATTAACTGGAGAAGAATTAAATTATAAATGACGAAGAACAAAACAGAAACACAATAAAACTGTAATAAACAATACATATTATATATAAATATTAATATTATCTATATATACACTTGCATATATACACTGAAAAGAAAACAGAAACCGAAAAAAAAACGAAACAAAACTAAAACTATGGTATAAGTTTAAAAACACGCCCAGAAGACAACAAGACAAATGAATAAAAAACGTTTTCTTTTTTCATTGGATTCTCTTCGAAAAACGCTTCAGCTTTAGATGAAAAAAGTAAAAAAATAAAAAACATCAACAACAAACAAACAATAATATTAATATTAAAAATATTTTGTATTTTAATAATGATCATAATAATATTATGAACAACAACAACAAAGATCACAGACACTTACATACTCTCTTAGATGTATTTGTAATATTAATGTTAGAACCAATGCCGACAGATATGTAGATCGCCTGACCCACGATGTCGAACGATAATGACTTCTATGCGAAAAACAGCTGATTTGTGACCTACATCAGAACGAGAGAGCGAATGCCTGATGCCAGTTAGTTGGTCGCAAATAGAAGTCATGCGAAGAACGATACCGTTCGACATCGTGGGTCAGGCGTGTATTTTTTGTGGAAATTATCTGTTGCAGTGCGGCGAGACATTATTTAAGTTTTCAGTTTTGGAAAACATTTAAGCTAATACATATTTTGAGGTTTTTATAAAACTTTCAAAAACAAACATGAAAGAAATGGATATTGAAAATGTATTGTGAATGTGTCTGAATGGAATAGTTTTATTGTTTATATTACTATTATATTATTGAATAATGTATATTGTATACTGTAAGCTACAACAAGAACAAAAGGACCCCCAATACCCAAACACACAAAATGCAAGGTACACATGTTTTAAAATAGCAAACCAACAACAACAAAACATAATTATAAATATTTAATAACTCAGGTTATATCAATAATGAAAGATTATAGTTTTTATTTACAAAAGAAAAATTGTTAGGCCTAGTTTTAAGACTAAGGGCCATTTTTGTTATTATCGACGTGTTTTCTTTACTCTATGTTTCCACCATGAGATAATCGATTTCAGATTACAGATGATTTTCATTAGTTGGCAACGACAACTTGTTTATCCTTTGATGTGTGGTACGGAATTAGTCGGCTAGACTAGATTTCGTAGTAGATTATTATACTATCAGAGAAAAAACGCCATATTCTAAAACTGTTTATCTCTACGTTTTCGCTATGAGATTATCTACTTCTAAATTTAGTCGATTTTTTTGTGAGTTGGCAACGATAATCGTTTTGCTCATTGGAATGAGATAACACATAATAAATGATAAAAAAAACTACTATATTACGTAGTAGATTATCTCATAGTGGGAACATAAATTTCCTTACAAAGAACGTCATAGACAATTGGAGCTATAGACTATCTTTTCCACTCTTTTAGTGAGATGACAGAAAACATGTGTAAGCTATTTGGAATGTTCTACTGAGAGCTATATTATTATTTTGACCGTCAACTCTGATAAATTGCGTATACCTTCAATTATCTTTGGTAAGTATCACTGCACTTCAAGATCTTTGCTATTATTTTTATAAGCAACGAATAGCATTACAATGGGTAATTAATAGAATTGCCATTACCAACAGATGAAAATAATCGTTTATATTTGGAAGTAGATTATCCTGTATCCATTCAATCCATTTCAATGGATACAATAGTTGTCGTCGCCCACCAATGATAGCCCACTTCAAGATCTTTGCTATTATTTCTATAAGTTGGCAACGACATTTCATTAATCGTTTATATTTGGAAGTAGATTATCCTGTAGTGGGTACGTGGTGTTATTCTTCATTTCATTTCAATGGATATAAAAGTTGGCATTGCCAAACGATGAAAATAAACGACTAGATTTCGTTGTAGAAGATTTTCATTAATTGATCTAAGATAAATGAATAAATCATAAGATGATTGTGGAACTATAGTATAATACTACGAACAAGCCTGTCATTGCCAACTGAAGATAATCTCATAATGGAAACGTAGTATAAGCCCAAACGATGTAATGAAAACACGTCTGAGGTTATACACTTCAAATTGTTCGCAATTTAAAAGCGATTTGTGGAAAAATTAAAAAGCGATTTGAGAAAAAGTTCGGTTGTGTTTTCCCTTCAAACGGATGTCCAGAGAAAAAATTATTAAAAATTTAAGGCTGGAACAGAAAGCATCTTATTTTTGAGACGCTGTGTTTTTTATTTTGGAGTTTGTTAAAATGTCCCGAAAAAAATCATGGTTCTATTTAACAAACTTCAGAAGAAAAAACGCTGCGTAATAAAAAAAAGTGGCGGTGTGTGTAATACTTAATCGATCAGCTAATTTTTTAATTAATTTCTCAATTGACATATTTTTTTTCAATTTCGATTTTTTAATGCAATCAAAACAAATATTAATTGATTCAGTTATGTTTTAATTGATTCAATTAATATTTTAATCTATTCAATTAATTTTTTAATTGATTCAATTAATGTTTTAATTGATTAATGCTTTTAAAAACATTTTCAAAGCTCAACAGTTGGAATTTAATTTTGAATTTGTCGAAACTAAAAAGATGTTGAACACTACATTAATTTATATTACCAGCATTTGATCAAGGCTTTATGAACACATATAGGAATTTAATACAAAAAAATATTTATAAAAATAAACAAGTAGTATTATTCAACGATTTTATAAACAAACAAAAAAGAAAACATAAACACTCATTAAAAGTACACATACCCCCAATCCATCCAGCGGTAAAGGTCGATATTATGTTCCCAGTTCACCGTGAACATTTCCCAAGCATTTTCACCATGAAAATTTCAAGAGCATTTTTTAGAAACCAGTGGCAACATAATACCTACAATTAACTATTCTCTTGTCGCTCACTTTTTACAATAATTAAAAAATATAATAATAATAAATGAAATAGCTACAAACTTAAAAACTAATTGTAAAACACTCTCACTTCCTCCCCACCCCTCGAGCTACCATGCCAAATGCCAAAAAATCGATCAGAATTCATTTATGCCAATTTTTCTTTCTCAAAAAAGGAAAACAGGAAAATTAAAACAAAAAGCTAACATAAAAAAATGTTGTTGCTAACATCACTGTTACATACATTCAATTCAAAAATGTATTTCACCAAATAACGTAATAATACTACATGTAATAGATACATTTTACAAAATATTTATACAACATACACACACACACACACCAAAACACATACATTTACATACATACATATATTTATATAATTGTCTATTTAAGTAGTAAATGTGCGCGTTTTTTTAGAAAAAATTAAAATTTAAATAAATAAATGAAATACACAACAATAATATGATGATGAAGAAAGGAAAAGTAAACCAAAAAATAAATACAATAACTAAATATGTAATGTTATTCATAAATATTTAACAAAAAAAAAAACAAAGAACGAAAAAAGCAAGCAAAAGAACAAGTATAACTTTAAATTTAATATGCAAAATAGTAAAAATAAAGAACTAATATGTTTGGTTGATTGATTATTTGAAAATAAATAAAAAAACACATTTAAAAACCATTAAATCAAAAACAATCTTCTTTTCTTGCATTGTATTTATATGTGGAATGAGGAACATACAAGAGGGTCAGGACTGAGAAAACACAGTCCTTATTTCAAACATATGAGCCTGAGACATCCCTATCACTATAATAACTAAATTTCATTTTTTAAATAAAGACAATTTACTGAATATTAAGAACGTACCTTTTTAGTAGTAAGAAAATTGTCTTGATTTTTCAAATAAAATGTTTTTATTTAAAGATTAGGCTCAAATCTTTAAATTGAAGACAGTTTATTCTCTTTGTGTGCAATTAAATTATAATACTGACCTACAAAACTATATGCATGTCAGTACTTATTTCCAAACTGAGGGGCTTCCACGGATGTTTTAATTCTCAAAATGTGATAAATGAATAAAAATGTTTTATAAACAAATATTATTATTCTTTTATAGAGTTTAGAAGATCAATGAAAAAAATGGCCGATGGCCACGACTCGTAACAAACATTAAAATAACTGCTGAGAACACCAAAACAAAAAAATAAAATATGGACCTTTGAAAAATCCTTGGCCCATCATATACAAGAAAAACCCCAAAATGGCAACATTGTTCATACGTCATCGCTGCGTTTATCATCCTAGCCATGCATACGTCATGACTAATTTGTTCTTCGCACATGTTATTAGTTTTTCGAACTATGCATGGCGATCGGTCTCAAAGTGAGAGTTAATATAAAAACTTCGGTATTATGTGAAATAAATGTTATTAAAAAAAGTAATAATTGATGTGTTATATATTTGTGAAAAGTGTAAAATTACACTATGCAGTTAAAATAGAATCCATTGCATTGGAAAGTCCATAAGAGGAGAGTGTCAAGGGGTAATATAGATGATAAAGCAGACATTTAAATGTGAGAGTTGACAAAAGTGAGTCTTAATAGAAAAAACTTGAGTATTATCTGAAATAACGTATGCATTTCAGTGTATTTCATTTTTGTGAAAAGTGTAAGGCCCTTATTCATAAAAATTTAATGAAGGTTTGAAGAACGCTTTAACACTGCTAAAGCGTTCCTCAAACCTTCTTTAACTTTTTATGAATAAGGCCCTAAAACTCCATTCTGTAGTTGAATTTGTGACAATTGAATCCATTGCATTGTGAAACCACGTAAGAGAGGAGAATGTTAATGGGAAGACAGAGCATAAACATAATGGCGCGCTCATAGATTTCTCACGTGTTTGCCATGTTTGTGTTTGGTTGTAGTTGGGTGTGTCCGGCTTGAGGACTTCAGAGGAAAAGTAAAAAAAACAATATATATAAACAATAAACATAGACTGCCTACAACTGACGTATAAATTCGGACGAAGAGCCTGGAAATATTTAACAATTATTTTGGTCAATGCGATTAATAAAATTGCTGTGCCTCATTATCATCGAATATAAGGTAAGTTGCTGTATCATTATAGTAAAAAAATAATTTCCATAAGAAAATTTTGAAAACTAACTTGTACTACTGCCAACTGAAATTTCTTTCGAGCGGGACCGACTATATAATACCCTACACCTCCCTAACAATGCGATAAGGGTCATTGCAATAATAATTTGTAATAATTGGTAAATGGGTAAGAACATACATATGTGGATATATCTAATTCTGAGCCGATAATCGCTAACTTAAGCAATATTCGTTCCTAAATTGAGAAACATCTTTTTGGAGAATTTTGTAATGATCGGAACTAAAGAACAACTTCTATAGTGCTTTGTAACCAAATCAGGAAGAACATATATATGGAGGTTTTATATAAATCTGAATCGATTTTCCCTGAATTCATGTAAAAAAATTTCGTACTGATCGGATATAAAATACAGTCTCTACAGCGCTTAGATGTCAAATCGGGGCTAACGTATATATGGGGGCTATATCTAAATCTGAATCTATTTTCTCCGAATTTGGCAGTATTCCTTCATGTAATAAGAAACCTCTTTCTGCCGAATTTCGCTGTGATCGGATATAAAATACAGTTTCCACAGCGCTTACATGTCAAATCGGGGGTAACATATATATGGGGGCTATATCTAAATCTGAACCGATTTCCCACAAATCTTGTATTGTCTCTAAGTGTATCACGAGACTACTCTCTCAACCGATTTTAACCAATAGGGATCGTCCTTGGGCCAAAAGAAAGATATGTGCAAAGTTTCGTTGAAAGCCCACTATAATTACGACCTGTACTTTGATCACAAGAATACATGGACGGACAGACGGACAGACACACGGCTAAATCGGCTCAAAAAGTGATTCTATGCCGATCGGTATAATAAACTATGGGCCAATCTTTTGACTTTTTGAGTGTTACAAACAAATGCACAAAGTCATAATACCCTGTACCACAGTGTGTTGTAGGGTATAGTAAATATAATAAGATAAGACATTTTCAACAGATTTTAAAGTAAAGCCAGTACCGGGCTTTACCGAAAAATGTTGATGCCTATACGGCGTTTAACGATTTTCTTGAAACTTGGTAGACAGATAAGCCAATATGTGGAAAATATAATAGGCTACCTTGATTTTAAATTTTCCGCCACGTGATTCTCAACCAATTGACCACAGAAGCTCCTTCAAGAGATGGAAAACTGAAATTGTGTCCGATTGTAGTTGGGTCGTTGTATGACTATCGGATAGTTCAGACCAAAAGGAAAAAATCTTTAAAATAAAGTAATTTGTGAACGATAATGACATTCTTTCTAAGACAATATAGTTTTAAATTCAATGATTTGAAAATATCGTACGGAAAATTAAAGGCATTTGAACATTAAATTTATAACATGAAAATGTATATAATTCCAAGCAAAATGTTGTTAAAATAATTGAAAATTAAAAACATTTGTCCTTAGATCAATGTTATTTTCAATATCTCTAAGAAATTTAATTATTTCTTTTTAAACTGAGATACTCTCTCGGCTCAAGACCAACCTGCCTGATACAGTGATAGAAAGCAAGTATTTTATATGGCAAAATATATTGCAAATATTTATTTGCGTGCCCACAGATTATGATTTATGGGGCGTGACCCCCTTCATCAGTAATCTACATGGCCGGCTTTTCAAAAAAGCCTTTGATTGATGATTCGATAACCAAACTCTCAATACCTATCACGGGGCGACTCACACGAGCAAATGAGAATTGCACCCAAAGACTCACTTTTCGCCTATCGATAATTAGTTTGCTGAAAATTGTATTTGAAGTAAAGACAAAAAATTGTATTGACTTAGAAATGCTGTTGTCTTTAGTTTTACGTCATTATTTTACAGTAGTAAGTAGTGCAAGTGAATTTACTGGACATTCATGAAAAATATCTTGAATTTAAAAAAATTCCTGAACAAATAAAAAATGTAATTTAAGTGTAATATTGGAATTATTTTAAAGAGTTACATTCTATTCTTGTAGGCTTTCGTGAATGTATCTAGGAACTCCACTATGTCAAATTTAATAATGATCAGATGTAAAATAAGACTTCTACAGCGCTTATATGTCAAATCGGGAAAAATAATACACTCGTATGTCAGACCAAAAAGTGTAACACATCGTAGGATAGACCTAATCGTTTGTGTTATATGTCGAACTTCTTTTGTTGCGCTATTAAATTCAACAAAATTCCAAATTGTTTTCTTCTAAAATTGGTAAAGTTAACAACGCCAACGAACAATTTTTAATTTCAATAGTCGGTTTATTCGTCTGAAAACTACTTGCTTTTTATATTCAAAGAATGTCTGTAAAAAAACATTTCTACTTACCTGGTCATTCGGATATCCATATTTTTTTATTTTTTTCAAAGAGACAGTTAAGTCTTACATTTATTTCATAACGACTATTTTTACATTGATATGTATACACTATCTATAATATTAAAAAATCTTAAATAACTAACTCTACTAACGTGATCAAGTATTCCCTTACAATATAGGGAAACTGCACTCACTGGCTATGCCACAAAAACTATTTTGATTGCGGGGCAATTTTATGAAACCATTTTCTCCCCAATTAGCAGAATAGGAATTCTTAACAATCCAATAGTCACGACCATTTTCCGTGCCATAGCCCACCACAACCACGGAATGATTGACTTCATCCTGATTACAGGTATCGTCATCATAAATACCGCCACTATATTGTTCAAACGAAACCACATCGGCATTCATAGAACAAGCCAATGGTCCCAAGGTGGCTATGACTTCTTTCATTTTATCCTCATCACCGGGTTTGATGCGAGCATAATCACGTATGAAGATACCTTTATCGGTTGTCTCATTACGTCCACACTCGGCATTTTCCATTTGGGTGTAAGGATATTTGCTGGCAACGGACACGCCATGATCACGAATATATTCAAAAGCATATTCCTGGAAACCACCATCACAGCCCATAGAGCCATAGTCTTCGGCACAGTCCACTAGATTCTGAGCCGATAAAGGTACCAATACACCTGTGCGACGGAACAGATGACCCTCCAAAGCTCCAATGGTGGCAAAGGACCAACAGGAACCACAGTCTAGACCTTGAAAGTCGGGTGGGGTTACACCACCTAATTCACGCCAATCGAAATGATCGGGCAGGCCATCGCTCTTGGTTTTGGCAGTTACAAAATTGACATGTTTTGAGGTTATATTTCTAAAATGAAAGAAAGTTTTAAAATTAATAAATACAAATACAAGTTTCAGCCGTTTTCAGGACCTACATCTCTGGATCTTACAGTTGAGAGTCAGAGCTAAAGCTGTTAAATTGTATGTAATTTAAGGGTTTAGGACCATAAAAAGTTATAAAGGGTGTCCCAAGAAGAGCGCAATTTTTAAATCTCGCAACATTCGAAGTGTCATTGTTTGACATTTGAATAATTGTTATTGTTTGTTAGTAGAAGGTACGAGGTTAGTAAAAATGGAGCGCTACACGAATGAACAACGCATTCTCATTGTGAAATTGTTTTACCAAAATGGTGAAAGTTTTGCGGCTACAGTTCGCAAATTGCGATCAATTTGGGGTCACAATAATGCTCCAAAAGAGTCAACTGTAAAGAGATTAATGGATAAATTTGCCGAAACTGGGTCTGTTAGTGATATAAAGACAACAACGCGCCATCGACCAGGTCGATCGACCGGTTTTTGGGTGATTTTTGGGCTGGAGGAATCATTGGACCTTTTTTTTTATGAAAATGAGGCAGGTCAAGCGCAAACAGTCAATGGTGCTCGGTATCGTGAAATGATAACCAGTTTTTTCTTGCCTAGAATTGAAGAAATGAATGTGGAGGGCATGTGGTTCCAACAAGACGGCGCCACATGTCATACAGCCAGAGAAACAATTCAATTGCTGCATCAGTCATTTCCCGGTCGTGTTATTTCGCGTTTTGGAGATCAGAATTGGCCGCCTAGATCGTGCGATTTAACACCATTAGATTTTTTTCTTTGGGGTTTTTTGAAGTCGATGGTTTACGCGAATAAGCCGACGACGACTCAAGCCTTAAAAGACGAAATTGGACGCTGCATTAATGAAATACCGCAGCATTCATGCAAAACGGTCATTGAAAATTTCATTAAAAGATCGCGTGCATGCCAGCAAAGCCGCGGCGGCAATCTGCACGATATATTGTTCCATACATAACCTCATTCTGTCTACTTTACGATATAATAAAGTTTCACGATTTTTTCTTAAATATCTGTGTTTTTAAGTTGTTTTCAATTAATAAACAAGCTCGAGGTCAAGTTTTGATGCTTTTTATTTATTCGATATTTCGTTCCTCTTTGAGGAACATCTTCAGGAATATGAGTATGTAAACAAAACTAACACAAAACATAAAAAGACATACGTCCTGCCTTGTTGTCGTCTGTTTTCTGTGTGTTTTATTTAAAATTAAAAAATAGCGCTCTTCTTGGGACACCCTTTAGAAGGTTTGAAATACATTTGATGAAAATCAATTCACCTTCCATAACTTTTTAAGAATAAGGCCTTTATTCTTTAAAAATGGAATGTTTAATTACATTTACCCCAATTTCAGCAGCACTGGAGCTAACCCACAGTTAACATTTTCAAATTCCATACGACTTGACAGCTATAACTGTAGGTTAACTCTAACTGTAGAATAACCGGAGACGGTGAAAGAGACCGCTAAAGATTGAAAATCAGCTCAATAAACCTTCTATAATATTTTATAAATAAGACCTTCAATTTTTTATAATTCGATTATTTCTAACCAGACATGCTGAAAATGGGATCAATGAAATCGCATACTTACTCTCCAGTATAGGTGATTTTGGAACCATACAAATGCGAAACTTCTTCGTGGGTCAAATCGGCCAATGTGTTGATTGCCATATTAAAAGAAGACACTCCCAAGGCAGCGAATTTATTGCCCATATCTACCACTCCTTTTTTGGCTAAAAATATCGATTCACGAAACTGACGCTCCTTGGGATCATTATAGACTTTGCCAGTTTGCCGTAGAAAATCATTAAAATCTTGGACATCACAGAGTTTTTGGAATGTTTGCAGTGATTCGGTTAGCGCCAAAATACCGCTTAGCAGCACAGTTAGTACCAAAAACGTGTTCATATTAAGAGAGAGCGATGAGCTGAAATCAAAAAAAGCGTATGAGGTGTGAATTCCCGTGTAAATTCATAAGAAATACCCATAAAACGATAAAATTGAACGGTGACTAATCATTATGTCTATTCAAATGATTATCGTCAGATAGAAAACATCATTTAGATCGTCATCATTTTCTATACATATATCCGGTTTTGTAGCCTCGAGCATAGCGACTTAAATGTTTTTGTAATAAATCGTTCTGATTTATTTTTATTGTAAATTTAACTTCAAAACCTACCTCTACATACATATACATATAATTTTGAATAGTTTATGTTTACTTTTGTTTTCAGTTTATTTTAGTAATTAGCATTATGTTAATTCCGCTTAGGGCATTTTGTGCCGCTACATACATAATTTAAAAGTAATATACGCAGTTCACTGCTGAAATTTAAGAAATACCACTTTGAGATGTGCTTGAAATAATCTCAAGTTAATGTTCGCACTGTAAAATCTCACTTTATTATTTGTAATTTTTTCCAAGTTTTTATATTTTTAAAAAAAATTTAATACCTGTAGAAAATTCAGATCGCCTACTAGGAGAAAATGTGTTAAATCGCTGGTGGCGAGCAAACAATTTTTTTTGCTGAAACATCTGAAGTTTTAATTTCGAAAGAAATGTATTTGAAAAAAATGAAACATAAAATTTAATCATAGCAATTTTGGCACATACATTTAATAATACGTGGAATAATAAGGCATTTATTGGGCAGATAGAAACATCAGCTGAAGATTCTCGAAAATTTTGACTGGTCAATACTAATGAAATTTAAAAAAAAAGTTGCAACATCGGATGCTATATACTTATACAGGGTGTTTTTTTACAGTATCACAACTTTGAGTTGGTAACACTGCTTTATTTGACAACCGATTTAAGAGCTGATAGTTGATTTTTGTTTAGTTTGGTTTGCCATTTCATGGTGGATATACTTACAGGAGAGCAACGCTTGAAAATTGTTGAAATTTCGAATAATGCTAGTGTTCATCCCATAAGACGCAAAACATTTCGCATCTAACAAGCTATAGCCGCTGTACAGCAAAACATTGAAGAATATCCACATTAATCAATTCTGTGCCGTTGTCGGCAAATGGGGACTTGTCCATTCACTTTATGGAAGATTTTGCGAAAGAATATTGGAATACATATTTTGCTGGGCGATTAACAGCTTCTAGCCCTTTAAATGGCCTGGACCAGATGACATTGCCCCAGCAGAAATGCAGAAAATGCTTGATCAGACTCTCATATATCTCCAATAGATGGAGGGATATCAAAGTGGTATTAATACCCAAAGCGGGAATGATATCGCACACTAGGCCTAAAGACATCATACCAATTAGCCTATCCTCCTTTCTATTGAAAAGTCTGGAAAGACTCTTAGCTTCTTTCATAAGATAAAAACTGAATACAAAACTCCTGTCGGGGAACCAACATGCCTACAACAAGGGAAAGTCTACAGAAGCTACCCAACTTCTGGACATTATCGAATCGTCCCTACATTATGTTCTCTATGATGGCTTTTCTTGACATAGAAGGGTCTTTTAACAACATTCATGCAGATGCGTTAATTGCGGCACTGTCACATCCACAGGTGAACTCTTGATCGATTAGACTTATTCAAAACCAGCTCCACAGAAGACGCATAACAGCAAGTCTTGGTTCCACAACTCTTACAAGGTTTGTAAACAGAAGGACCCCGCAAGGAGTAGTACTGTCTCCACTAGTTTGGAACCTAGCAATGATGTAGAATTGTGAGGCTGCAAAGTCGTGGTTTATGCGGACTGGAAAATTCCCTAGCGTCCTTAGGACATTCTGCAGGTGGCTCTGAACAAATTGGCTAGATGGGACAGAAGCAGAGTTTTGGGCATTAACACAAACTTGACAGAATTGGTAGAATCGGGAGGAACTTCACCTGTCAGAGTGGAATGGGTTGGCAGAGCAGAAGGAAATAAAAAACATATCATTACTACACGGATGATAAAGTTGGCTCCGCAGAGCACAGTAAAGAACTCAGTCTTGGTATAGCTCATAGACTACCAGATACCTGTAGTGTCTACCAAACGGAAATAATTACAATAAAAGAAGTCGCCAAGTGGCTGAGCCGCAACATAGTCACCAACGTTGTCATTTACTCGCCCACATCCCCAAATTCTCAAACTGCCCTCAACTGCAGCAGATCTCTTAACGAGATGGTTGTGCAGTTTAATATACACCTCATATGGGTGCCTGGGCATAGGGATATTGCGGGGAACTGCAAAGCCGATGAACTTGCTAGGAAAGGGATGACATTACAAATTCTCGACGAATATTTTATACATACATATAGGTGCGCTACTGTCCACATGCAAGCTTTGGCTTAGTCTAGAGGCAGTCCAATGAAGGATGGACTTCTGTACATCAGCACCTGTAGAGTAGCTAGACAAATCTGCCCAAAATACGAACTGAGAAGGTCAAAATGTCTCCTCGCACTAGAGAGAAAAAGACTGTCTATGTTAGTGTCAGTTCTGACGGGACACTGCCTGATCGGCAAACACGCCAGAAGATTGGGTATTGACTCCAATGACTTCTGCTGAAGCTGTGGAGATGAGAAAGAAGTGGAGAACAGTGAGCACCTGCTTTGCTACTGTCGGCCTTTCTAGGGGTCGGCCTTTCAAGGCAGTTTAACAGATGTTTCCGGTACCGATATTCGTACTATCGATAAATTTGTATATCAAACAGGTTGGTTTCGATGAGGGGCATTTCAGCCCGTGGTAACACTAGGGACCTAAACTGGTCTATGTGAGCTGACAAAAAACGGCTGCTATCCTAACCTAAACCTAGTGTCCGTTTTGACGGGACACTGCCCGATCAGCGAACTCGCCAGAAGATTATTTATTGAGTCCAAGTCGAGAGCATTGAGCATCTGCTTTGCTACTGTCTCTCATTAAGTAAACGACGTCCGGATATACTGGGGGTCGGCCTTTCTTGGAACTGACAGATCTTTCCGGTACCGATATTCGTACTAATGATTATTTTATTTATCAAACAGGTTGGTTTTGATGAGGGGTATCTGCGTCCGTGGTATCACTAGGGACTCACATTGGTCTATGTGAGACGGCAAAGCTGGCTGCCACCCTAACCTAATCATGATATTTTACCGTTAACGGTGAACGGTATAGAGAAATAATTACTATTTTTTCCTACCTCGATTAGCTGGAATTAATCTTGCTGACAGGTTGGGGCCGCACAGCACACGCTACAATTAATTAACTCAAATAAACTTTTGATTAACTAATAGTTTCATGCAATGTTCCTGTTAATTGGCCACCAAGATCGTGTGATTGAACCCCATTGGATTATTTACTTTGGGCTTATGTGAAGTCAATCGTCTATGCCGATAAACCAGAGACAATTGAACATCTGGAAATTAACATTCGACTAGCTATTGGCGCAATACGTTCGCAAATGCTGTGAAATGTGTGCGAAAAATGTAGTTCCAGATTGCGGACTACCAGATACATATTATTATAGTTCAATAAATTTAAAAATATTTTAATTGTTTAATATCAATTATTATTTTTCTTTGTTTTATTTTAATTTAAAGTTCTGTAACTCAAATAAAGCACTTGTTTCGTCATCGAAAATTTAATCATAACAATTTTGGCACAGATATTTATTCATACATGGAGCAATACGGCATACAATGGGCAGATAAAAACTTCTGCGAAATCTTTTTGGGTAATACTTATAAAATGGAAAAAAAAATCATTACACTTCGAAACAATATATTCAAGAGCCATTATTCTTCAAGAGCTATTTTGTATCATCGAAAATTTAATCATAACAATTTTGGCATATATAATTTTTCATAAATGGAATAATACAGCATTTAATGAGCAGCTAAAAATTTCGGCGATAGTTTCGCGAAAACTTTTAATAATAATAAAATCTTAAGAATTGTTGCAACATTTCCGCTGCACCGTGAAGCAATATATACTGGTCCATAATTCACAATACCTTTTTTGCATTATCAAAAATTTGATCATAATAATTTTGGCTCAGATATAAATTAACAGATAAAAAATAAACTCTGTTTAATTAATAACAATAACAAAATTGTTACAATATTTTCATTACACTGCGAAGCAGTATACTAGTCCATTGATCTGACGTGTTGATAAGACAGAAATAATACATTTTTCTGGTAGCTTAATAGATTCATTTTCAGTTGCATTTTTTTCTGTGACCCTTATTCGAGTTTTATTTTTTGCACAAACTTTCATATAAATCAATTTAAGAAAATTTTTAACATTGCCACACATCATCATATCATAACTGGTTTGTTACAAAATCTCTTTATACAAATCATTAAGTTTTGTTAGAGCCATCTTTTTAAGTTATTTTCATTTGAATAAACCATTTCCGAACAGATGTTTACATTAGCAAAATCTTCAACGAACGACATTCACTTTTATAGTTTTGCATAAACACAAAATGATTATATCTGATTTATGTATGAAATATTTATACGATATAACACTTTCAAATTAGTTGCCTAGGTTTCCAAATAACGCACGTTTTCACAATTGACCCTTTTCCATTTGTTTGACCTCTTGTTGTCATTATTACAAATGATTATTGCACTCTTAATTACAACACAATTTCTTTTTAATATGTTATTAATATGGCATAATATTTAATAAGTTAAATCCACTCGCACACACACACACCTTCTCTTCGTTTTCAAATTAAAATTCGAAAATAGTTACGATATTATCCACAATATCCGTTTGACACTAATGAGCGTATAGAAATCCAAATTTACTCCACGGTGTGTACTCCACTGCGAACGTCTTTAGCGCGACTGAAACTTGTTGATTATTTTTGTGGAGATTTTTATAGAAAATCTACTAAAATTGTTGGTCAATGAAACAAAACATAGCGAAACATTTAACTTGATCTCTTATGTTGGGATATTGTACAATGTAAAATTCCCCTCCGCTTTGGAGTCAATCTCTTTTGTTTATAATTAATGTAAATTATTTTATTTCATGTCTCATCCGCTCAATTTGTCATAGACATGTCTCAGGTTTTTGTTTGCACCTTATTAACATCTGTGATGTTACGTCTCTAGGCGAAACATGGTCGCGGTTATGTTGCATTTTTGGTTCAGTTTTTGTTCAGACAGCGGAGAGACGATTGAATTTGAAACCTTCACTTAATATATGTATATATATGCACGTAATTATGTTAATTACATTATAATAGTTTGGCATATTGTTTGTTTTGGAGAAAAGAAAACGGTTCCAATTTAATTGAACATAGCTAATATTAATGGTATATTAAATCATTCGTTTGCGAAAACAAAGTTTGGAGTTCAAATTTTTATCGCCACTTCATTGATACATTTGTCATTAATGACGTTTAACGAAAAGTATTCCATATATTTTATTAACATAATATCAATGACAACATGTAATTAATATGTTAATAACATATTTATAACCGTATCGCACATTAATCTCATTTTAAATAGCTATTCAAAATATTGACCAAGTCGATAGGCATTTTTTTTTAGAGATTTTCCGGTTTTTTACAGTTGGAAATGTTGCAAATGTCATCCGCAGTGCAGAGTCTTCCAATGCGCTTGGCCCCGAAGGAATATCTATGTTGATTATGATGTGGATGATGGAGTCGAGCACCTGACTAATGTCTTCAACCTGTCCCTCACCACTCTAATAGTCTAATAGTACCCGAAGCCTTGGAAAGTGGACACAGCGGTCCCGCCACTGAAACGGGGCAAAGATGAGAGTAGGGTAGAATCATACAGGCCTATTTCTCTTCTCACGCCAGTAGCAAAGACATGTGAGGCTTTAATCCTCCTGAGCCTGATTGGACATTTTCCAATTGCTGATCATCAGCATGGATTTTGAAAGCAGCACGCCATAAATAACAGGACATTCCTTTTGGCACCTGGCCTATCAAAGACCTTCGATACTGTCAACCACTCCACGCTTTAAGAGGACATCGCCAACACGTCCCTCCCGAACAGTTTGAAACGTTGGATCGTTAATTACATGTATGGACGCCAGTAGTATGTGGAATTCAGAAACAAGATGTCAAAACTCCGGCCTGTTTAACCTCTACCTTTTTACAATTCAATACCACCTGACGTCTTTGAAATCGTATCATGATGACTGTACGATTCTGTCGTCGGGCGCCTTAATCGATGAAATATGTGGAAGGCTTAAATGTCTTCCTGGCTTAGATTGCGAATTTCTTCGCTGCGAGGAACCTGAAGACTGCATGGACAGCGCAAGTGAAGGAGCATCTCAATGTGATATTACATGGCACAAGAATTCCGACCACCAATTACCTAAGGTTCTTTGTGTCACATTTGTAGGATCAAGGTCAAAGACTTTTGAAGACCAAGACGAGAAAGTTATCTTTTCTGCCGTTATGAAGGGTGTCTAACGGTGGGTATAACATAAAGCTTTGTTCAACACATTAAAATTAAGTGACAAAAAAGGCAATTAAATGCATAAATAAAAGAAAATCATTTATAGAAGAAGCGCTTACTACAATGTTATGCTATTTAACATTTTCTTTTAATTATTTATGCATTTAGTTGCCTTTTTTGTCATTAATCTTCCTCTGTTAAAGGAAGCTTAATGTTATCGCCACTGTTAGACACTTCATAACAGCAGAAGATTGACCTTTCAAAGTCTTTGAACAAGGTCCTCTAGCCGACAGCACTTGGGGAACAGACAAAGAAACCTTGTTGACCTCTTACAAAGCGATAGGTCGGTCTGTGGCTAACTATGCAGCACCAGTGTGGTCACCGAATGTGACCACACAGCTGCGACGACACATTTTTTGCTGTCAAAGCAGTATCCGTTTGGTTGCTACCGTCCCAGCCATCCCAACCACCACCTTGTGAATAGGCTTCCACCTACCAGACAGTTCAGAAATGACCTTCATAATTTGGAGCGCGAGATACAACGATACGATCAAAGAGCGTACCAGGCAGGCCTTCTGATATAGACTCTGACGCAGTCGCTGAAGCCGTAAATAATTACAGAGTGAATGTCGTGCTAGGAGGTAACCTTCCGTCAGTGGCTTCGAAGCAAGCCAAATTACCACGACAGACAAGAGTAGTTATGGCCCAATTTTGATCAGGCTGATGTAGCAGCCTCAATTCGTATGGCGCGTCGAACCGCTGTCCCGTGTGCAACCCAGGACCACACAACACAGTCAACTTATTCCCAGGTCTCTTTGGACCCATGCAGTGGAAGCAGCCACCTTCCTTGGTCTGGAAACAAATAAAGCAGAACCCACAACACAAGGCGAATTAAACAAACCCCTAATTGACAACAAAACTCCGATACTGCTACTAAAACAAACGCTCACTTACGCCAATTGAGGTCCCCAGTGCTACCATGCTCATATCTGTAAAATTTCCTATAAAGTCCGTCCCCAGTATATTCATATGCCGTTTACTCAATGCAGAACTGTAACAAAGCAGGTTTTCAATGCTCTCCGCAGTTTCTGCAGAAGTCATTGGACTAAATTCCCAACTGACACTAACGTGGACAGTTTTTTCCTCTTTAGTGCTAGAAGATATTTTGAACTTATCAGGTCGTATCTTGACCAGATTTGTGTAGGTATCTTACAGGTGTACATTTTTATTTATTGGACAGTCTGACTGCCTAAGCCATAGTTTGCAGTTTAACAGGATGAGTTATATGTTAAACTGCTGAGCCATCTCGTTAAGACATCTGCTGCAATACAGGGCTGTTTATGAATTTAGAGATTTTATTGCAAGCTGCATAATGAGCAAAACTAATGTCGATTTCCTTTCTGCAAAAAAGTGCAACATTTTCGTTGCCCTTATCCCGAAATCTGGACTTTTATACCACTTTTTTGTAATTTTGAAATGGGAGTCATGTTTATTTCAAGTATTCAGAATTCAGCGTCGACCGGGCAACATTTTTTCTGAATCGTAAGTTCTTTACAGTGTAATCCAAAGCCAGCTTTTCCTTTAAGCTTTTAACCATGCGTATAGAAGGGGAGCTATTTTATAATTTCCTGTTATTCCGCCAACCCATTGTTTTCAAATCGTATGGAATTTAGAATTGTTACCTGTTAGTAAGATCACAGCAGTTATGGTGAAATTGTGGGTTAAATAAGCAGTGAAGTAGAACATTTCCTGATAATTTTCAATAGTTTCATTTTAAACTGATATTCAGTTGAAATTCCTATAAAAATTCAGTTTCGTGAAAACAATTTTTCTCATTATGTCTTAAAATAAATAATACTTTATTTATTCGTCAAGGTTTTACCATGTTCGGTTAAAACACCTATAAGACTTCAGTTTCATAAAAACAAATTCAATTAAAACAAATCTTTCTGAGTATCTCAAAGCAAACAATATTTTATTTATTTTCGTCAACGTTTTCATTCTCTATTGGCAATGGTTTATTCAATAGCTGAATATCATTTCGTAGATCCTTTAATTCGGCCATTATACTCTTCACCAACTGACCTTCGGGAGTGTCTGTTGGTTCATAGATCAGCAGTCGTATTGCCTCTTTGTACATATCCTCACATTGTTTCAGATAGTCCTGCAACTCCGAATCGCTGATCTCTTCTTCGCCAAACCGCAAACGATAAAGTTCCGCCGAAGCTGTAGCCATTTCATACAAAGCTATACCTTTCAGACGCGATATACCCGGCTGTATAATATGTAAGAGCATTACCAATTCCTGGCATAAGTGTATTTTTCTCTCGTACAGTCCACGTCCAGGTCTCTGTAAACTGCTTCTTATTATAGATCTCAAGATATTTGCTATATTTTGCTTAAGATCTACTAAAATATAATGATTTTTATGCATAAGCATGCTCAGTTTGGCCAGTAAATATTCCAAACGTCTTAAATCGTCTTGTGAATGGAAAATTTCTTCTCTGGCTTTTTCCAAAATATCTACTACATCTTCGTTTCGCAGAGATTGATTGCAATTTAAACACTTATTTGTTTCGTGATGTTTAACAATAAATCCTTCCTGATGATTGGCAGCACAAAGAGTACAGATAAAACTACTCATGTGGGAGCCCAACTCTGTGGGATCTTCACAACGTTCACAGGTGCATTGGAAATATTTACCTTCACGAAGAATGTGACTACGTTCTTCAGTGCCCTGGGGAAGAGAAAACAAGGAAAAATGTTATATTATTTAAATACTAGAAAAATTTTCCGCGAAATTAAAATTTAATGCAAAAAAAAATTGAAAGCAGAACCTATAGTGAAAGCAACTACATTAAATACCGAATTCGCTCCTATTTTTCAGCAAAAAAAATGTTATAACTATTTTGGCAGATGCAGTTCATCCAACATAAGAATGCTATAAGACTTCAAAAACAAATAACCTCCAATTTCACAACCTCCCGTTAGAGCTAACTCACAGTTAAAAAATAAAAATTTCATACAATTTGACAGCTATAACTGTAGGTTAGCTCTAACTGTTGGATATCCGCAGATTGTGGAAATGGCCATAATAAGGATAAATAAAAAATATAAAAATTTAAAAATGATCGTCGTTTCCTATGAGGGTTTGATCATATTCATTTATTTTATGGTTTTCAGGCTGCGGAGTTCAGCTGCAAAGAAAAAAAATCTGCAGAAAATAAATATATTAAACAATTGAATAATATCAGGAAATAATAAAATTTGTATTTGTAACTAGGATATTCTCCCGACTCAAGATCCTTTTACTTCTATAACGCTACAGATTTTTTTTCAAAATGATGACTGATATTTTTCACGTTTTGGTGTATTGAAACAGGAATTCAGAAATATTCAAAAGTGGAAACCTAAATTTAATCACATAAATTAAGGAGATATACGTATTAATATTAAAATGGGTAAGTGCTTGGTGCCAGAAATTTACAGTCTTATTATAATAAAAAATACAGGAATTATGGAATATTCAAAACTGGAAACCTAAATTTAATCATAGCAATTTTGGCAAAAATTTAAGTCGCAAATATCCAAATCATTAAAGGAAAAGAAATAATTATTTAATCCACAGAAAATAACGAGGTGCACTTACTCATAATACATTATTGGTAAGTGCATGTTGCTAGAAATTTACGAAGTCTTAATACATAAAAAAAATCACATAAATAAGGGAATATTCAAAATTGGAAACCTAAACTTAATCATAGCAATTTTGGCAATATTTTAAGTCGCAAATATCTAAATCATTCAAAGCAAAGAAAGTAATTATTAAATCCACAGAAAATAAGGAGATGTACTTACTAATAATACATTATTGGTAAGTGATTGGTGCATGAAATTTAGAAAGTTTTGGTGTATTCAAAAAAATCAGAAATTAAGGAATATTCAAGGCTGAAACCCCAAATTTAATCATAGCAATTTTGGCAAGAGATAACACAACTTTTATCTGTAACTAGGATAATGCTACAGAATCCAAAGTTTTTTTTTTTCAAAATGGAGCCAGAAATTTGTGGAAGTTTTGGTATATTATAAAATACAGGATTTATGGAATATTCAAAATTTTAAACCTAAATTTAATCATAGCAATTTTGGCAAAATTCTAAATCGCAAATATCCAAATCATTTAAAGCGAAGAAAATATCTATTTAATTTACAGAAAATAGTGCGATGGACCTACTAATAATACATAATAAGTGCTTGGGGCTAGACATTTAGGAAGTCTTAATGTATTAAAAATTACAGGAATTAAGAAATATTCAAACCTGGAAGCTTAAATTTAACCATAGCAATTTTGGCAAAATTTTAAGCTTTAGTATCAACATAATTAACAAGAAAAAATAATTATTCAATCTACAATGAAAATGAAGGGCTATACTTACCAACAACACATTGGTATAGGATATTGTCACCACTTCCTCTTTGTTAATATCACGATTGGCATACATTTTCATACGATACTGACCATCAATGGCCTGATTTGCATTGGGACTACAATGATGGACCATCATAGAACCATTCAAATATAAGCCACGCATGGCCGCAGAATCTGGAGCCCTTATCTCATATGAATTAACATCCCAAATACTACAGATATTTTGTAGAAAATCCTCATTGATGCGATCCTGCACTTTAAGTCTTTTCACAATATTTGAGAAGAGTAGCGGCTGGATAATTTCCTTATTATCTTCCTGCCATTTGGCAGTGTTGCGTCGTTTCTCCAGATGAGATTCCAATTTTAACATATCCTCAAAAAACTCCCGAGTTTCCAGGTTTTCATATAAAAGTAAGCACTTTAAGAGGCCATAAGTAGAGGGATGCTTTTTCAAAATGTCCAAATGCACATCGTCCATGGATGTTAGGGCACTTAGAGTGGTGCAATCAAAATCACTATGTTCTCGACAATCGAAGCACAGAGGGGATATAGAACATTTGCTAAGCAAGACCACGAAGGTTTGAGTGAATTTCTTTATAGATTTGTGTCCATTCGTCTGTCTTAGGAGCTTACCTACAATATTGTTGGGCGAAACGAAAACAATTGGTGCATCTTTTATCACCACTAGAAGCTGTTATTAGTAAAGGTTCCTCCAGCAACAAAGTTTCACCGGCCCTGATAAAATCCGTGGCCCTAACATATCTGAAATTGAACACTTTCACTTTTATATTTTGCTTAATTTCTTTCCCCTCAGAGTATTAAATACCTTCCAAGGGTTTCACTTGCATCAATTTTACACTTGTTAAAAATGTTATCGGTCATTCCTAGTAGTGCGTAACACGGCGTCCGTTCGCGGTGAGCAATCGAATACTATGAAACACCTTTTCACCATTCGTAGGTTCTTCCGATTTATGCGACAATTGGCGTCACTTGCTAAAAACATCGTTATTAGAGTCGTGTAATTAATTTGGCTACTGCAGCAATAAATTGAAATGCTTTCATGGTGCCACGATCTTCCCTATGTACTCGTGTATCCATCACCAAA
This sequence comes from Eudasyphora cyanicolor, assembly GCA_963930755.1. Classification (NCBI taxonomy): domain Eukaryota; kingdom Metazoa; phylum Arthropoda; class Insecta; order Diptera; family Muscidae; genus Eudasyphora; species Eudasyphora cyanicolor. Next base: position 8,971,715 of record OZ005738.1, on the reverse strand, counting down.
TGGTGGTTTGTGAATGAATATTCATTTGATTCGAATCGTACACCACTTGCAAGAGGTGATATTCAATCAAGCGTTTTGTCATTTCGCCAGCAAGTTTTATTTTTGGGACAAATAATCTGCTGCTTTTTTATGTTGTACTTAGTTTTTTTTTATTTTTTAGTCTGTTCAGATAGAATAATTTTTTAACATTTACTTCTTCCTAGATGTGTGTAATAAATACATAGGAAAAAAACATTTAGCAACATCAGTGATACCCAAATCTTTTGGGGATTTTTATTAACTTGTTAGGATTTGGATTCTGGACTAAGGTCACGATCACAGATTAGCTCACATTTATGACTTTGAATTTTCTTTCTTTTATTAGCAGATTTCAAGTTTATTTATTTTATAATGATTCTATTTAATTTCAACAATTTAGTCGCATATTTTCCTAGAATTAGGCACTCATTTGCTTGCGGTTTAGCAAACTTTTTATGATTCTGTTTTTATGACTCACTGACTAGTTGGATATTTTTGGTGAAATTTCGGGAACTCTAAATCAAAGGCATGGGTATATGATAACGCAGTACTACGTATGTTATCTGTACTAACAGCCACTGTCAAGGTTGATCTTTATTCCACGACAATAACTACAAACAAAATAGACCAAATGCAAGTTTTTTAAAATATAAATATATATATAAATATATACGAGGGTTGCTATATAAATTTCTGGTCTAGGCAACACTAAGTGTTTGACGTACGTCAAATTTCAATCGTGGCCGACGCTCGCTCAAGGACGAAGGTCGTCCAAAAACGGCGGTTGTGCAAGAGAACATTGAACTGATAATGCAAGATCGTCATGTGACATACCATGAGATAGAGGCAGCCTTGGGCATTTCTTCCACCAGCATACATTCAATATTACATGAACACCTGGCCGTAAAAAAGGTTTGTTCTCGTTGGATCCCGCACAATTTGACAATCGCTCAAAAAAAGGCTCGTGCAAAGAAATTTTGAAAAATACGATCGCGGTGCTTCAAAAGGCGTTTATAAGATCGTCATAGGCGACGAATCTTGGATCTATGCGTGTGAGTCCGAAACAAAACAGCAATCGACCGTGTGGGTCTTCGAAGACGAGCCAAATCCAACGAAAGTTGTTCGTGGAAGAAGCACTTCGAAGCAAATGATCGCCTGTTTCTTCGGCAAAACTGGTCATGTGGCGACTGTTCCGCTTGAGCAACGTAGGACGGTCAATTCTGAGTGGTACACCACAATTTGTTTGCCTGAAGTCTTCGGAGAAATTCGAAAAACGAACAAGAGAAGACGAATCATTGCCCACCATGACAATGCGAGCTCTCACACGTCGACTCAAACCAGCGCCTTTTTGACTGGTCAAAACGTCGAATTGATGGTTCATCCGCCGTACAGCCCTGATTTGACACCCAATGACTTCTTCTTATTCACTCACATCAAAAAGCGAACTTTTTTAGGATTTGTAGTGATTGTGTAAAGCAATACTTTGAATTGAAAAACTATTTCAAACAGATAATCGATGAGGAAAGAAACAATGCCGAACAGTTAGATCTTTACTGTAACAGAAAATTTAATCATAACAATTTTTTAATATTATTAAATTATTTACCTCCGGATGGAATAATACGATATTTAAGGAACAGATAAAACTGGAAATATACAGGGTGGATGATATGTATTGCAACCAACTTCAGGTTGCTATCATTTCTAAACCGCTAGTCTGATAGCTGACAGATTTATTTCAGTGACAGTTCATTTTATTGTTTACATGCTTACAAAAGCATTTTGATCTATTGCATTCAGAAAAAAAGTTATTCGTGATTGAATTCAAGCGTGATAGTGTGATTGCTTTATATTTGGGTGGAAAAACACAAGTGGCTATCGTTAGAGCCCTCCAGCATTTAAATGTGAATAAATCTTTTGTTTCTGGCAGTGTTGCATCGCGTCCAAAAAGTGTACGAAAAAAACGGTAACAACACCAGAAATGATCCGAAAAGTGAAGGCCAAATTTGATCGAAATCCACGCCGCAGTGGTAGAAAAATTGCTCGTGAGCTGAACGTATTGCGAGAACGGATACAACACATATTAAAAAATGAGCTTGGACTAAAGCCATTGAAGTTCCAAAAAGTGCAAGAGCTCACCGATGCACAAAAAAAGTTAGACTGGAAAGAGCCAAGGAGTTGCTTCGCTTGCACGAAAGTGGCCAGTTACCGAATTTGGTTTTCTCCGATGAGAAGCCATTCCAAATTGAGCAGTTTGTGAACAAACAAAATGATCGGGTTTACTTGTCAAAGAGGTCAGCTGAAAATTTACACCTTCGATTGGCCACCAGAAGTCAAGCGCCGCCGTAACGGCCGATGGTCGCTCCCCGCTCGTATTCATCGACCATGGGGTCAAAATAAATGCCGAATATTATCGGGAAAATGTCCTAAAGACAGTATTGAAGCCCTGGGCAGACAAACATTTCGGCCGCAGACCATGGACATTTAAACAGGACTCAGCACCATCGCACTCAGCACGCGTCAACCAAGAATGGCTGAAAAAGGAGGTTCCTCGCTTCATTTCTAACGCACAATGGCCACCAAGATCTGCGGATCTCAATCCGTTGGACTTTTGCGCCTGGGGCATTTTAGAGAGTAAGGTTCGCACTAAAAAATACCAAAGTATCGATCATCTCAAGACGTCGCTTCGCCGGGAATGGGCCAAAATACCGCAGAGCCACTTTCGTGCAGCGTGTGATGGCTTTGTCGGCCGTTTGAAGGCCATAATTCGTGCCAAAGGTGGCCGATTCGAACAAATCTAAACTGTTTCTAAAATTTTATGTTATTTCCGACATTTTTTGCTTTTGAACAATAAAATTTAAAAAATATAGCGCTTTACTTTGTTGCATTACATATCAGCCACCCTGTAGATTTATTAATACGAGTATACCTTAATAAGGGAATCGATGTAAAGGGTATTTAATTCATGCGGGAAGAACCATACCCGAACATTGGGACCTTTATTGTAACAGAAAATTTAATCATAGCAATTTTGGCACACTTCTATTATTTTAGTATTTACCTCTAAATGAACTAATACGATATCTAAGAACAGATAAAACTGGAAATAAAGATTTATTAATATACATACATACATTTATAGGGGAATCGAAAAGGGTCTTCCGTTAAGCGATTCCTGTCTTTAAATTTAAATAAAACAAAGTGTGTGTGAGGTATCATCGATGTTTATTCGTTTAGTTTGAAATGCCTATCGATGCCATTAAGTATGGAATATAACATAGTGCTAATTGTACTATTTGCCATGAATCCGGCGCATAAATCAGGCTGAATTCCACCGATGGCATGTGTTATGTTGGCTTTGAGGGCCGCTGTTGTCTGTGGATTTTCCGAATAGACGTGAGACTGAAGAAAATGTCACAAGACAAATTCTAACGGTTTCAAATCGTAATGTAACCCCATATTGGAGCCAGACCAGTGTTGCCAGACGAATTTGACCGAAAATCGTCAAAATGGCCATACAAAAATCTTCAAATTGTCAAAATAAATTTTCGAAATCGCCAAAAAATCGTCAACGCAAAAATCTACCAATTACGTACAGCTTTTGAGTTTTTTTTATGGATGAAGCACATGTTTCGGAGTTAGATATGTTTTAATTGGCACTCAAATGATTTTTTGGATTCCTCAAAGTGAACATAAAATGAATTTAGTTGGCGGATCTCACATTCTTCACATTCTTGAACGAAATTAATAATTAAATTTGGCGGAAACATATCTCATACATATTTATTTCTTACGTTTGAAAATAGTCTTGCTCATATATTATTTATTTCTTTACGTCATGAAAGCCACTAGCTTCAACTTATTGGGACGAAGTTTGACAAAATGCCTATAACCATTCACGTCAACAGGGTCCAGTGTAGATCCATTGTTTTACACAGCCCCCATAACCATTTTAAGGAGCAAGTGACCCCATTGGACCTTATTTTGGCATAGTCCCATACAACTGTCAAAACCGATTTGACTTCATAGCCCCAAAGAAAAAATTCCTTCCAATTTGGCTTAAAAATTATATATGTGATTTTAAAGCCAAACGTTTTGACGAAGCCCTTACTTTACCCAAAAAATTTCACTGTCATTTCCTCTGCCAATTTTACAACTTAACAAAACTTTTGAGGTTTTTTTGTTGTGTTATTGAGTGTGTTCCATAATATTTTAAGACACTTTCTAACATTTCTGATTTTTATTTTAAAAAGATAAATGGGAGAGTAAATATATCCCGAAGGAATCATAAAAAATTGTTAATATAAGAACAATTTGTAAAGTTTTCCTTACTTTTTTCATATCATAAAAAGTCGTCATTTCGGTACAAAAATCGTCAAATCGTCATGTTCTATTTTCTGGCTCTGAAAATCGTAAAAATGACGATAAATCGTCATTTCTGGCAACACTGAGCCAGACCCACCATAAAGTATAACGATCGACTCAGAGTCACTAGCAGAATCGATATAAACATGTCTGTCCGTCCGTCCATCTTAAACTTGTGCGCAAAGTGCAGGTTGCAATTTAACTCTGATCTTGCACGGGGCAAAAACGCCTTTTTTGATATGTTTGAATCGAAAGAAAATATATTTGGAACACAAATTTTTAAATATTATATATTTCTTAGCAAATAAATTTAATTTGAAAATCAATAAAATATATTTGGAACGCATATATTAATATATTACAACAAATTATATTTGCAAACTAAACTTCTCAAATAAAATATGTGTTTAAATACAAATAAAATTATTATTTAGGAATTTTTCCAAATATATTTTATTTAAAAAATATTTCCAAAACTTTTGCTGAGTTTTTCATATTTAAGTTTCAATTTTTCTTGGGTTTCGACTTGTACCTCCCAGTTATGATACCATATGCAGCATTACCTTCTGTTTTATATCAATCATTTCAAATTTCTGAGTATTCCAAGCCATCACTAGTTGTCAATCCTCTAAGTACTTTATATTGATCCAAGATTATATGATTTCAATTATTATTTTTTACGAACATTAAAAATTTCTAAAAATTTAACTTTGAATTACTGAAAAATTTAACACAATTTATGTATTTTATGAATACTTAAATGCAAATAAATACAAGGTGGCGCAAAAGTAATCCTCCTATCAGAAAATGCTATAAATTTTGCGATTGGCCCCTAATGTCAGTTCTGTTTTGACATTTGTGTAGTAAACACATGCGAAATACACGTTAATAAACAATGTTACGCTACACTGCTCCAGAACGCGGAATATTGCCGACTATTTATTTGACCAATAATCGGTCGGTGACTTTGGCACAAAGTGAATTTCGTCACAGATTTCCTCGCCGTCCAACGCCTACTGGTGAAATACTGCGACGTTTAGCCGCTCGCCTCGAAGAGACTGGCACAACACGAGATGCTGCCAGGCGTGGCAGACCCCGGAGTAGCCGTTCTGCGGAGAATATTGCTGCTGTAGCCGAGGATGTCATGGAAGCGCCGTCGACGTCGACCAGACGACGTGCCACGCAAATGGGTATCAGTCGACGGTCTCTACAGCGAATTTTGGTACAAGATTTGAAGATGTTTCCTCTACAAAGTCCAGACGGTGCATCAGCTGTTAGCTGCTGACCGCCAATCGCGTCTAACATGCGCTCAAGCCATCCTTAATCACCACCAAGAGGAAGATGATTTTTCATCAAAAATAATCATGAGGGATGAGGCCCATTTTCATCTTAGCGGGTACGTAAATAAGCAAAATTTACGCTTCTGGGGCACTGAAAATCCGCGTGTAACCCACGAAGAGCCATTACACCCGCTCAAAGTCACTGTATGGTGTGCTGTTTTCGCTGGAGGAGTCATCGGACGTTTTTTCTTCGAAGACGTCGCGGGCCAAACGGTTACTGTGAATGGTGAGCGCTACAGAGCAATGATCAACGAGTTCGTTTTGCCGCAACTTGATGAATTGGGATTGAAAAACATGTGGTTCCAACACGACGGTGCAACGGCACACACTGCACGTGCCACAATCGATATGCTGAAGGATGCATTTCCCGGGCGCCTAATCTCCCGTTTTGGCGATTTGCACTGGCCAGCAAGATCGCCTGATTTGACCGCTCCAGACTTCTTTTTGTGGGGCTTTTTGAAGTCGCGGGTTTATGTCAACAAGCCTCAGACTCTTGCAGCTCTTAAAGACAATATCCGTCAAGAATGTGAGGACCTATCGCCGGAAGTTTTGGCCAAAGTGATGGAAAATGCCATAAAAAGGGCTCAAATGACAATCAACTGTGGCGGCGGCCATTTACATGACATCATATTCTCGACTTGATGTAAAAAAAATTAAAAGACCAATTAAAAATAATCCACAAGAAGAATCAAAGTTTTTCATGTTTTTTTTTTTAAATTAGAGCCAAAAAACATCGAAAGGTTACTTTTGCGCCACCTTGTATTTGTTTCGGAAATAATGGTCCCAAATAAAAACATATTGGAATGTAAACAAATATTTGTTTAGAACAACATCTTCCCAAATACACAATTTTTGTGTGTACCAAATATTACATGCTTAGAGTCTACCCCAAACATATATATGTTTCAAGCCGAATATGTTTGCGACAATATACTACAGAAGCTATTTTTTTTCAGCGTGTGATGATGAATAATTTCTTGCACCAAGTTCAAAGCCTATTGTTCAAATTTAGATATACTCTCATATACATATATGTACCTACCGATTTGCATTTAAGCTTTATATAAGCTTTATTTTTATTTTTATTTTCCAGCACACGGGGCAAAATCGCCTTTTTTGATATGTTTGAATTGAAAGAAAATATATTTGGAACACAAATTTTGAAATATTATATATTTCTGAGCAAATAAATTTTATTTGAAAATCAATAAAATATATTTGGAACGCATATATTAATATATTACAACAAAATTTATTTGCAAACTAAATTTCTCAAATAAAATATGTGTTTAAATACCAATAAAATTATTGTTTAGGAATTTCTCCAAATATATTTTATTTAAAAAAAGTTTCAAAACATTTACTGACTTTTTCGAATTTCAGTTTTAATTTTTCCTTGTTTTCGAATTGTACCTCCAGTTATGATACCATATTAACTTCCGTTTTAAATTAATCATTTAAATTTTCTGAGTATTCCAAGCCATCATTAGTTGTCAATCCTTCAGTAATTTATTTTGATCCAAGACTATACGATTTCAATTATTATTATTTTACAAACATTTAACATTTCTAAAAAATTAACTTTGAATTACTGAAAAATTGAATACAATTTATGTATTTTTCAAATGCTTAAATGCAAATAAATATTTGTTTCGGAAATAATAGTCCAAAATAATAACCTATTGGGATGCAAACAAATATTTGTTTAGAAGGACATCTTCCCAAATATATAATTTTTGTATGTACCAAATACTATATGTTTAGAGTGTACCCTAAACATATATATGTTTCAAGCCGAATATGTTTGGGACAATATACTACAGAAGCCATTTTTTTCAGCGTGCAGATATTTATGAAATTCAGCACAGAAAAGTTCTATAAGGCATTAATTACATCTGACAAATTTCATTAAAATTGATTCAGATTTAGTTATAACTTCCATACACATGTGCGTAGCGATTTGGCATTTAAGCGGTATAAAAGCTTTATTTTCCGGCAGATCTTTATGAAATTTAGCTCAAGAAAGTTCTATAAGGCAATTATTTCCTATGCCTAATTTCATTAAAATCGGTTCAGATTTAGATATATGTCCCACATACAGGGTTGCCCATATTCGACGGACCCATGTTTTTTTAAAAAAAAAATCAAAGAAAAAAATAAAAATTTGGCGGTTGGCAATCTTAATCATTTAATTTGTTCCAAGTAGATTTGTTTACATCAATTTTTGAATATGATATCTCTCAAATGGCCGCCTCTGGCGTTGATGGCGTATTGTGCCCTTTTTGCAGCATTTTCCATCGTTTTCGCCAACATTTCGGCCGGAATAGCGGCTATTTCTTCACGAATGTTGTCCTTGAGCTCTTCTACGGTCCTTGGCTTGTTAACGTAAACCTTTGACTTCAAATATCCCCACAAGAAGAAGTCAGGCGGCGTCAAATCGGGCGAACGCGGTGGCCAGTCCAAATCACCACTTTTCGACATCAAACGGCCCGGAAACAAATTCTTCAGAAAATCGATTGTTATGCGACTTGTGTGCGGTGGAGCGCCGTCTTGTTGAAACCAGAACTGCCTCATACGCTTTCGACGAATAATTGGCATCACAAAATTGGTCATCATGTCGCGATAACGCTCCTGGTTGATGGTAACAGCATGGCCATTTTCGTTTTGGAAGAAAAACGGCCCAATGACCGTTTTCGCACTAACGCCGCACCAAACTGTGACTTTTTCGTCATGAAGAGGCAATTCTTGAATCTCCTGAGGATTTTCAGTGGCGTAAATACGGCAATTTTGCTTATTTACGGTCCCATTCAATGTGAAATGGGCTTCATCGGACATGATAATTTTGTTTTTTGAGTTTTCACAATTGACTTCTTCTGTTGAATGTAAATTTCAACTATTTCAGAGCGCTCGCGTGGCGTGTATTGTTCCATGGTAAAAATCTGCTTGGACTGACGCTTCAAACGCGGTATGTCATTAAGCGATCTGACATCTCTGTCAAAAGTTATGGCGTTGCCAGATGGGTCCGTCGAATATGGGCAACCCTGTACACTATGTGCATCCCAATTTGCAATTTACGCGATGTATAATCCATATAAGGTGTATAGACTCCGCATTTCTTAAGAGAACTAAGAACGATGCTTGATAAATTTTAAGAATATCAGTTCAGATTTAGGTATGTAGCCCCTATAACATACGAGGACGATCCCAAAATAGCCGACCTGACATATAGATGGCGGTAGTAGTTTGAAAAAAAAGTCCTTACACGAAAAGTGGCAACCTTATAAAACATGTTTTAAGTCTCAAGGCGCACTCAAAAAAAACAAACGATCTCAGTGAATTTTTAAACATTGATAAAATTGGTCACCGATATGTAATAAAAATGCTTTCATTTGAAAGATCTAAGTTCAACCAATATTTAAACCGAGCTAGCTTCTACTTTCGTCAGTTGTCAGCTCCATCGTTTACAACTATAAAATATTGGGTGGCAAAGTTTAAACGGGACCATAAGACCTGCCAAGACGAACACCGTAGTGGTCGACTAATAGAGGTCTCGCCAGATGTGAAATCGATTGAAAATCGCTGGAAAATGTGTATCGAGCTAAAAGGCGATTATATTGAGAAATAGAGAAATTTTTTTCCAAATTTTGATAAAACAATTTTATCATTTGCACGTGTTATTGAACACTTTATCTGTCCATGGTGATTTGGCGAAACATACTGACCAAAACAAAACAAAACAAACTCAACGATATGGCCGCTATCAACTGTCAAAGTTCGGAAGACGTTTTTGAAATGATTATTAATGGTAGAAACTTAATCAGATTGAAATGATTATTAATGGTAGAAACTTAATCGGATCGGTAAAATAAGTCAAATTTAGCATTCTACACGGGGCAAAATCGCCTTTTTTGATATGTTTGAATCGAAAGAAAATATATTTGGAACACAAATTTTTAAATATTAAATATTTCTTAGCAAATAAATTTTATTTGAAAATCAATAAAATATATTTGGAACGCATATATTAATATATTACAACAAATTATATTTGCAAACTAAATTTCTCAAATAAAATATGTGTTTAAATACAAATAAAATTAATATTTAGGAATTTTTCCAAATATATTTTATTTAAAAAATATTTCCAAAACTTTTGCTGAGTTTTTCATATTTCAGTTTAAATTTTTCTTGGGTTTCGAATTGTACCTCCCAGTTATGATACCATATGCAGCATTACCTTCTGTTTTAAATCAATCATTTCAAATTTCTGAGTATTCCAAGCCATCATTAGTCGTCAATCCTCTAAGTACTTTATACTGATCCAAGATTATATGATTTCAATTATTATTTTTTACGAACATTAAAAATTTCTAAAAATTTAACTTTGAATTACTGAAAAATTTGAGACAATTTATGTATTTTATGAATACTTAAATGCAAATAAATATTTGTTTCGGAAATAATGGTCCCAAATAAAAACATATTGGAATGTAAACAAATATTTGTTTAGAACAACATCTTCCCAAATACACAATTTTTGTGTGTACCAAATATTACATGCTTAGAGTCTACCCCAAACATATATATTTTTCAAGCCGAATATGTTTGGGACAATATACTACAGAAGCCATTTTTTTTTAGCGTGTAAGAAATTGATGCAGGACTTCGATCGCAAAGTAAAAATTATAAAAAGAGGATACCGCAGTAATCTGGCCACTATATGCTTGTTACCGCCGCCACTGTCTTATTTATTACTTTCAATTATTTTCTAATACTACATTCAAATTTCTTATGTCCTCAATCTTCATGCTTTGTTTATGTAGTCATTACTCTCATTTTACAAATCTATTTATTTTCTATTCCTTCGTTGCCCTCTTGTTTGTTTACCAATTCGATCATATGTACGTACATACATGTGTGTATGTATGTGCGTAGCCCTTTGATATACATTGTATGCAGTTTAATAACGGCAGTGTCTTCTTTTGGAAAAGAAGTTGTAAAGGGCAACGAAGGCAAAAGCTGAGTTCAGTTCGAATGTTAATACGGAGTGAACAAATTGTTTTTAAGCGAAACGCCATCGGATTAACGAAATATTAATAAATACTTAACTAAATGAAAATTAATTCAAAGTGTTTTTTAATATAAAGGCAGCTAATAAAAGTTGTTTGTTTCGGTTCGAACTCAACATTCTTAAAAACAATTTAGAAAAAAGTGAACATTAATCGCGGTTTTAGTAAAGTCTTTTAACTTTGTGCTACAAAAGAAACTAACAGAAGAATTGTTATTGTTTGTTTCGATTAAAAGTTGTTCAGAATTAAAACTATACGGTGATATAAATAAACCAAGAGTGCGCGATTAAATAAGCAAAACAATAAAAAAATAGAAATAAATCGTGTTTCATAAATAGACAAAATAATGTCAGAAACCGATTTTAATTGCAACAAGTGCGATTTAAAAGACACCGAACGTATGGTGCAATGTGATTCTTGTGACAAGTGGTTCCACTTCGAGTGTGTTAAGGTGGACAGTAACGTAGCCGACGTTAGCTGGAGTTGCTCGTGCTGTGGTGAACAACCCGTGGTCCAAAGTGACGAGTTTAATGCAGCACAGCAGATGCCCCCCGTTGACAACACCGCTGATTTCTCCGCCGGTAGGCAGGCTTCCTCATCACCAGCAAACATAGTTCCAGCAGGAGGTGTGATGGGAATGCCCGGTCCGTCGTTTTCGGGAAATTTACCAGCACGAAGACAAATGGATGCTGGACATGAAAATGGTGCATACAAAAAAGCACACAAACCGATGTTAAACAATCATGGCTCCAGCACCATTTCTTCGATTACAAAAACAATGTCTCAAACCACCGTAATTCCGCCAACAAGAACAACGATGACGCTCCCAACCGACGCGCATAAAAATCAGTATGATACTCGCCATTTTGTGAACCCCAACGGATCGAACGTGGCCCAATCCATGTTGTCTCAGACCCAGTTGCAGCTACAAATGTTGGAAGAAGAAAAAGAACTTCAACGGCAGTATTTAGAGAAGAAATACAAAATTCTTTCGCAAGGCAACGTAAGTCAGCCATCTTGTTCTTTTTCGAACAGCTTCTCGTCGTTCCAACCAACAGCGTCGCAGATTGCAGCCAGGCAAGTAATTCCAAAGGATTTGCCTAATTTCGACGGAAATCCAGAGGATTGGCCACTGTTCATCAGCAACTATAGGAATAGTACTGAGATTGCTGGTTACACTGATGGTGAAAATTTAATGCGTTTGCAGTCGTGTCTCCGTGGTCGTGCAAAAGAGTTAGTAAAAAGTAAACTCTTAATTCCTTCAATGGTGGGTGAAATTATCCAGACTCTGGAAATGTGTTTCGGTCGTCCAGAGCATATTCTGGACAGCATGATTGAGAAGGCCACCCGTATTCCTCCATTGAAGGACAGACTGGACAGTATAATTGAATACGCGCTAACTATAAGAAATATTTGTTCAACAATGGAGGCCTGTAATATGTTGGCTCATTTAAATAATCCGATGCTTGTGAAGACTTTGGTCGATAAATTGCCAAATAATCATAAGCTAAACTGGGCCATGCATGTTAAAAATGATAAGGTTCCCATTGTGAAAGTGTTCAGTGATTGGATATATGCTATTGCAGCTGCTGCCAGCCAAGTCGTGTCCCCTGTAATCAGTAAAAAAGGAGCATCAGTGAACACACATCAAGAAAGCAGCCCAAGCAGACCAATATGTTTTTCGTGCAAGAGTGAGGCTCATAAAATCCAGAACTGTGGTGAGTTTCAATCCATGAATTTGGACGCCAAGTGGAATGTGGTAAAGGAAAACAAATTGTGTCGCCAGTGCTTGAATTTACATCGTCGAAAGTGTTTCTCGAATAAACAGTGTGGAGTTAGTGGATGTGCAGCAAAACATCACCCGTTATTACATAAATATGCCACAACAGCCAGCCCTAGTACGAGTAATGTATCAACGCAAGATCACCGTGGAAGTGTAAATGCGCATAGTGACGGTGACAAAGAAAGACCGTGTTTCAGGATTTTACCAATTCGTGTTTTCTTCAATGGTGGTTCAATGGAAACGTTTGCCTTTTTGGATGAAGGATCCTCAGTGACCCTAATGGAGCAAGAGTTTTTCAATAAGCTTGGCCTAAAAGGTAAAAAGGAGCCCCTTGAGTTACGCTGGACCGGTAATACGACAAGATGTGAAGACGAATCGGTAAAAATTAATTTGGAAGTTTCCGGTACACAAAGTGAATCGCGTTTTACACTCCACGATGTGCATACGGTGAATAATCTTGGTCTGCCCAGACAGTCTCTAAACTTCGAGGATATCGTCAAGGACAATTCACATTTAAGAGGGTTGCCCATTGAATCTTACGACAATGCCAAACCGATGATTTTAATTGGTGTCAACAACTGGAGGATGGCCGTCCCTATGAAAATTCGAGAAGGTGGACGCAATCAACTGATTGCAACAAAAACTCGTCTGGGGTGGACCCTTCAAGGTAGTGGCTCTGACTCTAGAAGAAGTGCTTCGTTAAATATTCACACGTGTGATTGTGAAGACGGATATAAAAGTTTACATAACGAAGTAAAGGAGTATTTCGCCCTGGAAGTGGCCCAAGAGAAGAATATTTTGTCATCGGAAAATGAAAAGGCCATAGAAATTCTTCAGAATAATTGTGTAAGGAAAAAACAACAATTTGAAGTAAGTTTGCTGTGGAAAAACGACACGCAAGAGTTGCCTGGAAGTTATGATGTCGCGTGTCATAGATTGAAGTGTCTCCAAAGGAAGTTCAAAAAGGACCCTGAATTAAAGCAGACTATGCAAAAGGAGATCGACAAACTTCTCATGAAAGGATATGCTAGAAAGGTTTTGGACACAGAATTGAATTCATATCTCAGTCGTACGTGGTATCTTCCTATTTTTGTGGCCCTTAACCCAAACAAACCTGGTAAAATTCGTCTGGTGTGGGATGCAGCAGCCAAATCCAACGATAAGTCGCTCAATGATTTTTTAATGAGTGGCCCTGACTTGCTTACATCACTAGTGGATATTTTAATCGAATTTCGAGTTGGCCAAATTGCAGTATGTGGTGACATCGCTGAAATGTTTCACCGCATAAACGTCAGAGACGAAGATATGCATGCTCAACGATTTTTGTGGCTCGAAAATGATGAGGTAACCAAGCCGAGTGTATTTGTGATGAAGGCCCTAACATTTGGTATAAGCTGCGCCCCCTGTATCGCTCATTTTGTTCGTAATAAAAATGCGGACGAATTTCGAAATATATATCCTCGAGCGGTCAAAGCGGTAGAGACTTACCACTATATGGACGATTTTATCGACAGTGTGCAGACTGAAGAAGAAGCAGTGGAGTTAGCTTCCCATGTTAAAAGGATCCATGCTGCGGGCGGTTTCCATATGAGGAACTGGGCCTCAAATTCGAAAATAGTACGACAACAATTGGGTGAAGGCGGTGTAACGGAAAACAGTTTTGGAGCTATTGAAAAAATTCTCGGTATGTATTGGGAGTCCAATAATGACGTGTTTCAGTATAATTCTAGATTCTCGAGGCTCAGAAGAAATGTGTTCCAAGACGACGTGGTCCCCACTAAGAGGGAAGTCCTCCAAGTCCTGATGTCCATCTTCGATCCACTCGGGTTCGTCTCCCACTACACAATTGGCCTGAAAATTCTACTTCAAGACATATGGCGTTCCGCCATAAAGTGGGACGACGAACTAAATGAAGAACTGAATCTGAAGTGGTCCTCCTGGCTGTCAAATCTGGAAAAAATATCCTCCATCAAGATCCCAAGGTGTTACTCTTCCTTACTGAAATTTACATTTGATGTGCAGCTGCATACGTTCGTCGACGCTGGTGAAAATGGATACGCTGCTGTATGCTATTTCCGCATTCAACACAAGGATGAGGTCGACGTCAGTATCGTAGCAGCCAAGTCCAAGGTCACCCCACTGAAACCTGTATCAATACCTAGATTGGAACTCCAAGCAGCTTTAATTGGAACGCGCCTCGCCACGAAAATCAAAAATACGACACGTCTACACTGCTCAGAAAGTTTTTACTGGTCCGACTCTAAAACGGTTTTGAAATGGTTGTCCATGGATCCGAAAAACTTTAAGGCGTTTGTGATGTACAGAGTTGGCGAGATTTTAGAATCGACTAATGTGACTCAATGGAATTGGGTCCCATCGAAATCCAACCCAGCAGATTTCTCTACGAAGGTCTGTACGCCCAACGACGACATGTGGTTCAGAGGTCCAGAGTTTCTCAAATTCAACAAAAGTGATTGGCCGAAATGTCCAGATTTAGGAGGCACCAATAAAGAAGAGGTACGTCATCATCTTTTACATATTACAAAATCATGTAACTTCACTCTGAATATTGAGTATTTTTCATGCTGGAGACGACTTTATAGAGCGCTGTCGCTGTTTCTGTTTTACATAGAAAAACTAAAGTCCGTGGTCCGTAGCAATAAAGTACCATCCGAAGCACAATATAAATGTATCCAGAAAGCAAAAAACATTTTGTTTAAAAATGCGCAATTAAGCGAATTTTCTGAAGAAATTTGGTGCCTCAAGAATAATAAGTCTATTGAAAAGGCCAGCAAGCTAAGACAGCTAAATATTTATCTGGACGAGCATGGTGTAATTCGTGCCTCAGGCAGAGCCGACACATTAAGCTGCAATAATGCAATCATTTTACCGCACAGTCACTACATTACTTTCCTTGTGGTCCGATATTATCATGAAAATTTCCATCATTGTCTACACGAAGCAACAGTATCCAGAATAAAGTCCATATTTTATATCCCCAAATTGAGAGTCCTCTACAAAAATGTACGAAGCAAATGTCAACGATGTAAGAATGCAGCAGCCGTACCCAGACCACCACAAATGGCAACTCTACCCTTGGCGAGACTTTCCAGTTTTGAACGTCCATTTACCTACGTCGGTATCGACTTTTTTGGACCCTTATACGTTACCGTAGGAAGACATAAGGAAAAACGGTGGGGTGTTCTGTTTACGTGCCTGACAGTACGCGCAATTCACATCGAAGTAGCTCATAGTCTTGACACCAGTTCTTGTATAATGTGTATACAAAATTTCATCAGTCGTCGTGGCTCTCCGAAAGAGGTATACACTGATAACGGGACTAATTTTAAATCAGTGGAGAAAATTCTTCGTGAAGAGAAACAAAATATCGACTTTAAAAAAGCTCTCTCCAATTACGATGAAATCAAGTGGCGATTCAACCCTCCGGCAGCCCCGCATATGGGCGGTGCATGGGAGCGTTTAATCCGGTCAGTAAAGTCTATCCTCTACTCAATGTGTCCAGCTTTCAATTTTAACGACGAGACCCTAAGATGTGCCCTGTACGAAATTGAATTTATGATCAACTCTCGTCCATTGACATTTGTGGCCCTAGACTCAGGTGACGACGATGCCCTAACACCAAACCATTTATTACTTGGTTCAGCAGCCGGGCAAAAACCTCTAGTTGAGTTCGACTACGATTTGCGACAACGGTGGCACCAAACGCAGAAATTTGCAAATCATTTCTGGCGAAGATGGGTGCGTGAGTATGGTCCAACTTTGGTTCGGCGAAGTAAGTGGTTCGAGAAAGTACAACCACCATCAGTTGGCGATATAGTCGTCATAGTTGACGACACACTTCCTCGCAATAGTTGGCCCAAAGGTGTTGTCACCAACGTGTTCCCCGCTAAAGATGGTCAAGTCCGCAGTGTCAAAATCAGAACGAGTTCCAATACGTACGAGAGGCCCGTAGCTAAAGTTGCAGTGTTAGACGTCGGTATAAAGAAGGATGACAGCAAGCTCATGAAGACCTAATTCGCTTACGAGGGGGGGAATGTTACCGCCGCCACTGTCTTATTTATTACTTTCAATTATTTTCTAATACTACATTCAAATTTCTTATGTCCTCAATCTTCATGCTTTGTTTATGTAGTCATTACTCTCATTTTACAAATCTATTTATTTTCTATTCCTTCGTTGCCCTCTTGTTTGTTTACCAATTCGATCATATGTACGTACATACATGTGTGTATGTATGTGCGTAGCCCTTTGATATACATTGTATGCAGTTTAATAACGGCAGTGTCTTCTTTTGGAAAAGAAGTTGTAAAGGGCAACGAAGGCAAAAGCTGAGTTCAGTTCGAATGTTAATACGGAGTGAACAAATTGTTTTTAAGCGAAACGCCATCGGATTAACGAAATATTAATAAATACTTAACTAAATGAAAATTAATTCAAAGTGTTTTTTAATATAAAGGCAGCTAATAAATACTACATTCAAATTTCTTATGTCCTCAATCTTCATGCTTTGTTTATGTAGTCATTACTCTCATTTTACAAATCTATTTATTTTCTATTCCTTCGTTGCCCTCTTGTTTGTTTACCAATTCGATCATATGTACGTACATACATGTGTGTATGTATGTGCGTAGCCCTTTGATATACATTGTATGCAGTTTAATAACGGCAGTGTCTTCTTTTGGAAAAGAAGTTGTAAAGGGCAACGAAGGCAAAAGCTGAGTTCAGTTCGAATGTTAATACGGAGTGAACAAATTGTTTTTAAGCGAAACGCCATCGGATTAACGAAATATTAATAAATACTTAACTAAATGAAAATTAATTCAAAGTGTTTTTTAATATAAAGGCAGCTAATAAAAGTTGTTTGTTTCGGTTCGAACTCAACATTCTTAAAAACAATTTAGAAAAAAGTGAACATTAATCGCGGTTTTAGTAAAGTCTTTTAACTTTGTGCTACAAAAGAAACTAACAGAAGAATTGTTATTGTTTGTTTCGATTAAAAGTTGTTCAGAGTTAAAACTATACGGTGATATAAATAAACCAAGAGTGCGCGATTAAATAAGCAAAACAATAAAAAAATAGAAATAAATCGTGTTTCATAAATAGACAAAATAATGTCAGAAACCGATTTTAATTGCAACAAGTGCGATTTAAAAGACACCGAACGTATGGTGCAATGTGATTCTTGTGACAAGTGGTTCCACTTCGAGTGTGTTAAGGTGGACAGTAACGTAGCCGACGTTAGCTGGAGTTGCTCGTGCTGTGGTGAACAACCCGTGGTCCAAAGTGACGAGTTTAATGCAGCACAGCAGATGCCCCCCGTTGACAACACCGCTGATTTCTCCGCCGGTAGGCAGGCTTCCTCATCACCAGCAAACATAGTTCCAGCAGGAGGTGTGATGGGAATGCCCGGTCCGTCGTTTTCGGGAAATTTACCAGCACGAAGACAAATGGATGCTGGACATGAAAATGGTGCATACAAAAAAGCACACAAACCGATGTTAAACAATCATGGCTCCAGCACCATTTCTTCGATTACAAAAACAATGTCTCAAACCACCGTAATTCCGCCAACAAGAACAACGATGACGCTCCCAACCGACGCGCATAAAAATCAGTATGATACTCGCCATTTTGTGAACCCCAACGGATCGAACGTGGCCCAATCCATGTTGTCTCAGACCCAGTTGCAGCTACAAATGTTGGAAGAAGAAAAAGAACTTCAACGGCAGTATTTAGAGAAGAAATACAAAATTCTTTCGCAAGGCAACGTAAGTCAGCCATCTTGTTCTTTTTCGAACAGCTTCTCGTCGTTCCAACCAACAGCGTCGCAGATTGCAGCCAGGCAAGTAATTCCAAAGGATTTGCCTAATTTCGACGGAAATCCAGAGGATTGGCCACTGTTCATCAGCAACTATAGGAATAGTACTGAGATTGCTGGTTACACTGATGGTGAAAATTTAATGCGTTTGCAGTCGTGTCTCCGTGGTCGTGCAAAAGAGTTAGTAAAAAGTAAACTCTTAATTCCTTCAATGGTGGGTGAAATTATCCAGACTCTGGAAATGTGTTTCGGTCGTCCAGAGCATATTCTGGACAGCATGATTGAGAAGGCCACCCGTATTCCTCCATTGAAGGACAGACTGGACAGTATAATTGAATACGCGCTAACTATAAGAAATATTTGTTCAACAATGGAGGCCTGTAATATGTTGGCTCATTTAAATAATCCGATGCTTGTGAAGACTTTGGTCGATAAATTGCCAAATAATCATAAGCTAAACTGGGCCATGCATGTTAAAAATGATAAGGTTCCCATTGTGAAAGTGTTCAGTGATTGGATATATGCTATTGCAGCTGCTGCCAGCCAAGTCGTGTCCCCTGTAATCAGTAAAAAAGGAGCATCAGTGAACACACATCAAGAAAGCAGCCCAAGCAGACCAATATGTTTTTCGTGCAAGAGTGAGGCTCATAAAATCCAGAACTGTGGTGAGTTTCAATCCATGAATTTGGACGCCAAGTGGAATGTGGTAAAGGAAAACAAATTGTGTCGCCAGTGCTTGAATTTACATCGTCGAAAGTGTTTCTCGAATAAACAGTGTGGAGTTAGTGGATGTGCAGCAAAACATCACCCGTTATTACATAAATATGCCACAACAGCCAGCCCTAGTACGAGTAATGTATCAACGCAAGATCACCGTGGAAGTGTAAATGCGCATAGTGACGGTGACAAAGAAAGACCGTGTTTCAGGATTTTACCAATTCGTGTTTTCTTCAATGGTGGTTCAATGGAAACGTTTGCCTTTTTGGATGAAGGATCCTCAGTGACCCTAATGGAGCAAGAGTTTTTCAATAAGCTTGGCCTAAAAGGTAAAAAGGAGCCCCTTGAGTTACGCTGGACCGGTAATACGACAAGATGTGAAGACGAATCGGTAAAAATTAATTTGGAAGTTTCCGGTACACAAAGTGAATCGCGTTTTACACTCCACGATGTGCATACGGTGAATAATCTTGGTCTGCCCAGACAGTCTCTAAACTTCGAGGATATCGTCAAGGACAATTCACATTTAAGAGGGTTGCCCATTGAATCTTACGACAATGCCAAACCGATGATTTTAATTGGTGTCAACAACTGGAGGATGGCCGTCCCTATGAAAATTCGAGAAGGTGGACGCAATCAACTGATTGCAACAAAAACTCGTCTGGGGTGGACCCTTCAAGGTAGTGGCTCTGACTCTAGAAGAAGTGCTTCGTTAAATATTCACACGTGTGATTGTGAAGACGGATATAAAAGTTTACATAACGAAGTAAAGGAGTATTTCGCCCTGGAAGTGGCCCAAGAGAAGAATATTTTGTCATCGGAAAATGAAAAGGCCATAGAAATTCTTCAGAATAATTGTGTAAGGAAAAAACAACAATTTGAAGTAAGTTTGCTGTGGAAAAACGACACGCAAGAGTTGCCTGGAAGTTATGATGTCGCGTGTCATAGATTGAAGTGTCTCCAAAGGAAGTTCAAAAAGGACCCTGAATTAAAGCAGACTATGCAAAAGGAGATCGACAAACTTCTCATGAAAGGATATGCTAGAAAGGTTTTGGACACAGAATTGAATTCATATCTCAGTCGTACGTGGTATCTTCCTATTTTTGTGGCCCTTAACCCAAACAAACCTGGTAAAATTCGTCTGGTGTGGGATGCAGCAGCCAAATCCAACGATAAGTCGCTCAATGATTTTTTAATGAGTGGCCCTGACTTGCTTACATCACTAGTGGATATTTTAATCGAATTTCGAGTTGGCCAAATTGCAGTATGTGGTGACATCGCTGAAATGTTTCACCGCATAAACGTCAGAGACGAAGATATGCATGCTCAACGATTTTTGTGGCTCGAAAATGATGAGGTAACCAAGCCGAGTGTATTTGTGATGAAGGCCCTAACATTTGGTATAAGCTGCGCCCCCTGTATCGCTCATTTTGTTCGTAATAAAAATGCGGACGAATTTCGAAATATATATCCTCGAGCGGTCAAAGCGGTAGAGACTTACCACTATATGGACGATTTTATCGACAGTGTGCAGACTGAAGAAGAAGCAGTGGAGTTAGCTTCCCATGTTAAAAGGATCCATGCTGCGGGCGGTTTCCATATGAGGAACTGGGCCTCAAATTCGAAAATAGTACGACAACAATTGGGTGAAGGCGGTGTAACGGAAAACAGTTTTGGAGCTATTGAAAAAATTCTCGGTATGTATTGGGAGTCCAATAATGACGTGTTTCAGTATAATTCTAGATTCTCGAGGCTCAGAAGAAATGTGTTCCAAGACGACGTGGTCCCCACTAAGAGGGAAGTCCTCCAAGTCCTGATGTCCATCTTCGATCCACTCGGGTTCGTCTCCCACTACACAATTGGCCTGAAAATTCTACTTCAAGACATATGGCGTTCCGCCATAAAGTGGGACGACGAACTAAATGAAGAACTGAATCTGAAGTGGTCCTCCTGGCTGTCAAATCTGGAAAAAATATCCTCCATCAAGATCCCAAGGTGTTACTCTTCCTTACTGAAATTTACATTTGATGTGCAGCTGCATACGTTCGTCGACGCTGGTGAAAATGGATACGCTGCTGTATGCTATTTCCGCATTCAACACAAGGATGAGGTCGACGTCAGTATCGTAGCAGCCAAGTCCAAGGTCACCCCACTGAAACCTGTATCAATACCTAGATTGGAACTCCAAGCAGCTTTAATTGGAACGCGCCTCGCCACGAAAATCAAAAATACGACACGTCTACACTGCTCAGAAAGTTTTTACTGGTCCGACTCTAAAACGGTTTTGAAATGGTTGTCCATGGATCCGAAAAACTTTAAGGCGTTTGTGATGTACAGAGTTGGCGAGATTTTAGAATCGACTAATGTGACTCAATGGAATTGGGTCCCATCGAAATCCAACCCAGCAGATTTCTCTACGAAGGTCTGTACGCCCAACGACGACATGTGGTTCAGAGGTCCAGAGTTTCTCAAATTCAACAAAAGTGATTGGCCGAAATGTCCAGATTTAGGAGGCACCAATAAAGAAGAGGTACGTCATCATCTTTTACATATTACAAAATCATGTAACTTCACTCTGAATATTGAGTATTTTTCATGCTGGAGACGACTTTATAGAGCGCTGTCGCTGTTTCTGTTTTACATAGAAAAACTAAAGTCCGTGGTCCGTAGCAATAAAGTACCATCCGAAGCACAATATAAATGTATCCAGAAAGCAAAAAACATTTTGTTTAAAAATGCGCAATTAAGCGAATTTTCTGAAGAAATTTGGTGCCTCAAGAATAATAAGTCTATTGAAAAGGCCAGCAAGCTAAGACAGCTAAATATTTATCTGGACGAGCATGGTGTAATTCGTGCCTCAGGCAGAGCCGACACATTAAGCTGCAATAATGCAATCATTTTACCGCACAGTCACTACATTACTTTCCTTGTGGTCCGATATTATCATGAAAATTTCCATCATTGTCTACACGAAGCAACAGTATCCAGAATAAAGTCCATATTTTATATCCCCAAATTGAGAGTCCTCTACAAAAATGTACGAAGCAAATGTCAACGATGTAAGAATGCAGCAGCCGTACCCAGACCACCACAAATGGCAACTCTACCCTTGGCGAGACTTTCCAGTTTTGAACGTCCATTTACCTACGTCGGTATCGACTTTTTTGGACCCTTATACGTTACCGTAGGAAGACATAAGGAAAAACGGTGGGGTGTTCTGTTTACGTGCCTGACAGTACGCGCAATTCACATCGAAGTAGCTCATAGTCTTGACACCAGTTCTTGTATAATGTGTATACAAAATTTCATCAGTCGTCGTGGCTCTCCGAAAGAGGTATACACTGATAACGGGACTAATTTTAAATCAGTGGAGAAAATTCTTCGTGAAGAGAAACAAAATATCGACTTTAAAAAAGCTCTCTCCAATTACGATGAAATCAAGTGGCGATTCAACCCTCCGGCAGCCCCGCATATGGGCGGTGCATGGGAGCGTTTAATCCGGTCAGTAAAGTCTATCCTCTACTCAATGTGTCCAGCTTTCAATTTTAACGACGAGACCCTAAGATGTGCCCTGTACGAAATTGAATTTATGATCAACTCTCGTCCATTGACATTTGTGGCCCTAGACTCAGGTGACGACGATGCCCTAACACCAAACCATTTATTACTTGGTTCAGCAGCCGGGCAAAAACCTCTAGTTGAGTTCGACTACGATTTGCGACAACGGTGGCACCAAACGCAGAAATTTGCAAATCATTTCTGGCGAAGATGGGTGCGTGAGTATGGTCCAACTTTGGTTCGGCGAAGTAAGTGGTTCGAGAAAGTACAACCACCATCAGTTGGCGATATAGTCGTCATAGTTGACGACACACTTCCTCGCAATAGTTGGCCCAAAGGTGTTGTCACCAACGTGTTCCCCGCTAAAGATGGTCAAGTCCGCAGTGTCAAAATCAGAACGAGTTCCAATACGTACGAGAGGCCCGTAGCTAAAGTTGCAGTGTTAGACGTCGGTATAAAGAAGGATGACAGCAAGCTCATGAAGACCTAATTCGCTTACGAGGGGGGGAATGTTACCGCCGCCACTGTCTTATTTATTACTTTCAATTATTTTCTAATACTACATTCAAATTTCTTATGTCCTCAATCTTCATGCTTTGTTTATGTAGTCATTACTCTCATTTTACAAATCTATTTATTTTCTATTCCTTCGTTGCCCTCTTGTTTGTTTACCAATTCGATCATATGTACGTACATACATGTGTGTATGTATGTGCGTAGCCCTTTGATATACATTGTATGCAGTTTAATAACGGCAGTGTCTTCTTTTGGAAAAGAAGTTGTAAAGGGCAACGAAGGCAAAAGCTGAGTTCAGTTCGAATGTTAATACGGAGTGAACAAATTGTTTTTAAGCGAAACGCCATCGGATTAACGAAATATTAATAAATACTTAACTAAATGAAAATTAATTCAAAGTGTTTTTTAATATAAAGGCAGCTAATAAAAGTTGTTTGTTTCGGTTCGAACTCAACATGCTTATTAGGTTTATGTTTGCTTTAACGAAAAAGTATCGCTTTGAGGGTCGGATATTGTGCAGACCCCCAAAATAAAGCAATGGTCTGCAAATGAAACGTTTAAAGTAAATTTTAACCTGCCCAGATGATGTGACGAGAATCTTCAGTACCCTTTGGAAGAGGAATCAAATAACTTCGTTTAATAGTTTTGGAACTATAAAACAATGCTTTGAATTGAAAATATAATTCAGTAGCCTTTGGAAGAAGAATAAAAGAACTACGAACTACCAACTCTTTGAATTATTAAATTCATTTTAACCCAGAATTTATATGGAAAAAGTTATGCATATTAAGAATTCTAGCAGAAAATTTAATCATAACAATTTTGGCAAACTTCTAGTTTTTCAGTATTCACCTCCATAGGGACTAATACCAGAATTAAAGAACAGATAAAATGGTTTATATTTGGATCAAGGAAATCGATAGACATTAATAACAGATACTCGTAGTTGATCAGATCTGGAAAATAAGTTTGAAATCTGGAAAATAAGTAAGAAATAAGGTAATCGATGGGCATTATTGACAGATAGTTGATGTGATCTGCAAAATCAGTTTAGAATCACATTCAGCATCCTATGAAATTAATGCAAGCTTACAAAGAAAGAATATTTTTTTTTATAGTCTTAGCGTGAGAAAATTCAGGGATATTATTCGTTATTCTATTAAAAAGAGAATAACGAAGTGATCTGCCAACTCTAGCCAAGTTACAGACGCATATCTCTGAAAATGTTTTGAAATGAAGTTACCCCTATTAAACATTAAACGCTTATCACATATCTTTGTTAGCCACAGTCTCGAGAGGGCATAAAAATATATGATCGTTGAGAGAAAAAAAAATAGAATTCTGGCTAAATTACTGTTGAGCAAACATAAATGAAATTGTATATCTTAAAATGCATATCGCATTTTCTGCAGATAAATTCGCAGTTGATAAGTATATAAGTTCTTTACGCTGCGGAAAACAATTTTAGTTTGAATTTGACAGCTCCACTGCACACGAGAATAATGACATCTAGAGTAGCTTATTGGATTCTACTGCTCACCGCTTTAGCAGCCATTCATAAAGGCTGCGCGGTAAGTGTAACCGATCAGGAATGGAATGAGTATAAAGTGAGTAGAACAGATGTTACAAACATATGTCTTAATTTTTTTTTTTGGCTATTAAAAAAAATATTTTAATTTTCTTATAGAATATGCACAATAAAGTTTATTCGGATTCCACATCTGAGAGTAATGCTCGGTTTTATTACGCCTACAATGTAAATATGATTAACAGCCATAATGATCTATACGAAAGGGGCCAGAAAACTTTTACATTAGCCCCAAATCAATTCACCGATATGCGTTTGATACATTTTAATGCTTTGTTCCCGGTAGCCTCCCCTCTTGCAAACTCATATGCTTCACCTGCTCCGGTCACAGCCGCAGCTCCTCCCTCCTATGATCCTGCGGCTCACTTTGGTTTCACCTTCAATGTTGAAGATCAAGGCAGCAAATGTAACAGCGGTTGGTCTTATGCCGCCGTCAAGGCTATTGAAATTTTGGAAGCCCTACAAATGGGCAACATGGCTCCCGCTTCCCTGTCAGCCCAAAATATAATTGACTGTGCTGGACGCTCGACCGCTTGTACAACTCAAGTACCTCAGACCACTTACGACTATTTGACACTTTATGACATGCCATTGCATGCTGAAAGTGAATATAAAAATAATAATAGTCTAACAGAACCGGGCATGTGTATAGCACGAGGAACTTCAATCACGAAATTAAGCCAATATTCGGTTTTGGCCAATAACGATGATGAATCAATGATGCGTTGCGTGGGCGCGGGATTGCCTGTGGTTGTCGAAGTTAATCCCACATCACTTGAATTCATGCACTATGCTCGGGGTATTTATCAAGCGCCAACGAGCTCATCGGCAGGATCACACTTCATGACAGTCATAGGTTATGGAACAGATGCGGTAACAGGTTTGGATTATTGGATTTTGCTGAATTCTTTTGCTACCACTTGGGGTGAAAGCGGTTTGATGCGAATGTTGAGGACATCTTCGATAAAATTAACAAAAAATGCTATTTACCCTACAGTATTAGGTTAAGGTTGGTTGAATTTGTTAATAAACTAAAAAAAAATTAAAAACATTTATGTGTAAATAAAAACATTTCTTCTAAAGGGTGGTTAAACTTTAGGGGCCTATGTTGATTTTGAATAAAACACAAATTATTTAGGAAATTATTGTCATTTCTTTTTATTACGATAATATTGGTATGGTTCAATAATGTATGGAACAAAATATCGGCCAAAAGCCCGCCGCGTCCACGGCGGCACACCTCCATCCGATGGTCCAAATTTTCGATAATGCTGAGGCATAATTGAGGTTCTATGCCGTTAATATGCCGAATTATCTCATCCTTTAGCTCTTGAATTGTTGCTGGCTTATCGACGTACACCTTTTCTTTCAAATAACCCCAAAGAAAGAAGTCCAACGGTGTCAAATCAAATGATCTTGGCGGCCAATTGACAACGCCACGACGTGAGATAACACATCCATTGAATTTGTTGCGCTAAAGAGCCATTGTTTCGTTAGCTGTCATAAAAAGTTCGTTATCATCTCACGATAGCGAACACCATTCACAGTAACTGCCTGACCGGCCTCATTTCGAAGAAGTATGGCCCGATGACGTCGCCAGCCCATAAGCCGCACCAAACGAACTGGGCGAGCATGCACAGGTGTTTTCACATCTCCTACAGACCCGGTTTGCTGAAATTTGCGCACAATTCTCCCGATTGTGGATACATTTGGTCGATTATGCTGATCAAAAAAACATCACGAAGTGCACGAAATGCATTTTGATTTGAACGCCCATTTTCGTAAAAGGCTTAAAACCTTTTTCTTCTAGAAAAAGTTTCATTGGGATAATGACCTTTTTTCTTCTAGAAAAAGTTTCATTGGGACAATGACCTTTTTTCTTCTAGAAAAAGTGTCATTGGGACAATGACATTTTTTCTTCTAGAAAAAGTGTCATTGGGACAATGATCTTTTTCTTCTAGAAAAGGTGTCATTGGGACAATGATCTTTTTCTTCTAGAAAAGGTGTCATTGGGACAATGATCTTTTTCTTCTAGAAAAGGTGTCATTGGGACAATGATCTTTTTCTTCTAGAAAAGGTGTCATTGGGACAATGACCTTTTTTTCATTGGGACAATAACTTTTTTTCTTCTAGAAAAAGTGTCTTTGGGACAATGACCTTTTTTCTTCTAGAAAAAGTGTCATTGGGACAATGATATTTTTTCTTCTAGAAAAACTGTCATTGGGACAATGATATTTTTTTCCTAGAAAAAGTGTCATTGGGACAATGACCTTTTTTCTTGTAGAAAAAGTGTCATTGGAACAATGACCTTTTTTCTTCTAGAAAAAGTGTCTTTGGGACAATGTATTGGACCAATGAAGTATTGGACCAATGATGATTTTTCGTCGTAGAGAAAAAGTTTCATCATATTTTAATGCTATTTTTACATACATAGCTGCCTACATAACATCTTGAAGTGTATTTTGCATCCACGCTGAAGTTTGCACTGATCTTAAGAGCCCGCAGAGTCCCCCAACCCCCACCACAAGTACCAATAGAACAGCAAAGTGTATACTCTTCTTGAAAATCACACCTTTCCTTTCTATGACTTCGTCGGGTTAACAAGATAAGTTTCCATTTCTTTCTTGCGATAAACGAAATAGAAAAAAAGAAACTGTTATACAAATATTTGTGAACGCGCCACGACATGATGTTAACAACTTTGCAAACATAGCACATGCAGGAACTGTGAGTATGGCTTGGCAGATTAGACACTAATGGGAATGCAGTGGCAGCGTGGTACCCTATTCCAATGGAATTAATGCGGCGAAGGGCCAGTGTACGCGTCAGCCAATGACATGAAACATAAAACATGACATAAAACTTGTGGTTGTTTTCAAAAAACTGAACGAAAAATTTGACAGGTTGAAAAAAATTGCACGTGGCAATGCCAAATTAAGCGGCGGGGAGGTCACAGATACATTTTTGACCGCCTAGCCGGCTTTAGCCATTTCGATAACAAGAAATTTATCGAAAAAATTTTCCGATTTTTTAAAGTATACAAATTAAAAAAAAAAATAGTTTCGATTACTAAGGTAGTAATCAATTTTTTCAATATTTCGAAAGTTATCGAAAAATCTTAATAATTGTTTTCTTTTTCCTCATATCGAACTCATTTTACAAAAAATATATTTTTTTTCGATTTTTTAAACTTCAAAGTCCGATAACTAAATAACTAAGCAAGATATCGATAACATGCACATAATTTTTTTCTTCTTATTTTGAGTTTCTCTTTCGAAATAAGTGGTCAGATTGAGCAGCCTCGGATATCATACTCTTGCCACTTAAGTGCAGGTTCTGATTCTTTGGAGGAAAACATGAAGTCACCTTCAATGTTACATATCCACGGAATGCAGAATCTATAGCATCTGTAGGGTGCTTAATGTAATGTAAATTGTTAAGCCATGAAAATTGACTAGACGATGCACAAACGTGTTTATGAACCCACCCAAACCATAATCTCTTTTTTTATATAGTCACTAAACAATCAAAAATAGGTTAGGAATAATTTCTTTTCAACAAATACCAATCGATAGATAATTGCGAACAAATAGAAATTGAATATTGGATGATTGGTATAAAAGTTCTTGCTGCGAAGATGAGTTACGTTAGTTCGACATAATATTCGTTAGTATAATGAACTGCATCTATAGCTTGTCATTAACTGTGCTGCTGGCATTGGCTCTCATTCACAGCAGTGGAGCTATAAACCATGTCTCAGCTGAGGACTGGAGTCAGTACAAAGTAAGAACAACTGTGATAAATAACTGTGAATCAAATTTCCTGATTTCTTTGCTTTCGCATTTTTAAGGCTCTTTACAATAAAGAATATCCCACAAGTGGTGCTGCCGAGGCCTTGGCTCAGTATTACTATGCCTACAATAAGCGTATGATTGACAATCACAATAATCTGTATACACGTGGTCAAAAGACTTTCAAATTGAAGGAAAATCAATTTACTGACATGCGTTTGATACAATTCAATGCCTTGTTTCCAGTCACAACTCCTTTGACCAGCTCATTCGACTCTGAGGGTCCCGATACCATAGAGGCGCCCGTTTCCTACAATCCAGCGAAAAATTTTGGTTTCATGTTCAGCGTTGAAGATCAGGGCACCAAGTGTAATAGTGGTTGGGCTTATGCCGCTGCCAAGGCTTTGGAAATCCTGCAGGCTCAACAGACGGGCGATGTAAATCCTCAACCCTTATCGGCCCAAAATATTATCGATTGTGCCGGTGGTGCTAAGGCCTGCAAGAATCAAGTTCCCCAAGTCGCTTTTGATTATTTGACTCAATACGGCATGGATCTGCTGTTGGAGGGCGAATATGCCAATAATAACACCCAATCCGAGCCAGGAATGTGTGTACCTCGCGGCACTATGGTTACAAATCTAGCCAAGTACACAAAAATTCCAGATGGTGATGATGAAGCCCTAAAACGTTATGTAGCTGCTGGTTTTCCTATCATTGTAGAATTCAATCCCACTTCCTTTGAGTTTATGCATTATTCTGAGGGTATATATCAACCACCAAATACCCGTAATAGGGGTTCACATTTTGTGGTCGTCATTGGTTATGACACGGACGAGACGACTGGCATGGATTATTGGATTTTGCAAAATTCCTTTGACACCACCTGGGGTGAAATGGGTTTGTTGCGCTTGCAAAGATCGCCAACGATTAAATTGGCCAAGAATGCTATATTTCCCTCTGAACTAGGAGGAATGGGGGTTTACTAAGGGA
Source organism: Eudasyphora cyanicolor (assembly GCA_963930755.1). NCBI lineage: Eukaryota > Metazoa > Arthropoda > Insecta > Diptera > Muscidae > Eudasyphora > Eudasyphora cyanicolor. The sequence continues at coordinate 8,942,141 of OZ005738.1, read as the reverse complement.
GCACTAACTTAAGACAGACTTTACATACATTAGTTTAGATTTATTATTTATTATTTATTATTTTTAATATATTATATTTATTGAAATAAAATAAAATGACAAAAGCTAGAAAGCGCACAAAATGAACTGATATGCATGTTTCACATGATTAAACAACTCGTTGGATTAAACCATGGTGTGCTATCCTACGATCCTATTTATTTATTCTGTCCCCTTATAATTACCTTATTACCAGAGCTCAGATTTACTCGATTTTACTCGCGAGTGAAAAGTACTCGCGAAGAAGAGTACTCGAAGATTACGAGTTTTAAAAAGAGTTTACTCTCCGCTCGTTTATACTAGGCGCGAGCGCTCGCGAGTACTCCTTCTTAAAAATTAAGAGTGGGAGCAAAAATCTTCGAAATAGAGCGAGAGTTTACTCTAAGAGTGAAATCGAGTGGCAAAATAGAAATTGCTGTAATAAAAAAGTAAAGAGTAATAAAAGAGTTATGTATGTAGTCAATGAACATTTTACAGTTTCAAGCATTTTATTTTTTGCATTTGGTTTGGTTTTTTGCAGATTTGGGTGTGCTTGTGTGTGTAGTAGCAAGAATACCCTGTAGAGAAATTGGAAACAGTCTGTGAAAAGGACCGGATCTGAGCTGGTCCAAAATGAACTAGATCCAGACTAGAGAAAAAATAATGCAGCCGGAAACAGTTGAGCGCAAAAAAACAAGAGAATTCAAAGAAATCCGCCTAGGCAGCGCTGCTTTTGTTTGATTTTGTACAGCGTGAATATTTGTTTGTGTTTTTTCGTCTGCATTGAAATAATTCTAAGTGTTTACCGTTAGGAATTTATGGTGGTGCTTGTCATTTCTGTCTTGTGTTCATTGTTAAGTGGAAATTTGAACAAGTAAGACGTTATAATGATAATAATAATTATAACTATTTCAAGTTTCCCTTTTCTAGGAATTAAAATAATTTATTTCCATTTCTCAAATAATAAATATATTTAAATTTAGTTTTTATAAATATTATAAAAATAAAAACCAATCAATAAATATTTTCTTTTTAATTCTTAAATTTTATAATAAAGGCAAGCTGAGAAGTGGTTCTAGACTGGTCCATAACCAAGAGAGCATGAACTAATTCTACATAATATATTTTTTCCAGCAAGCAACTGTTTCTTTTTACATGGGCTTGTCCTAGGAAAAATCAATTTTTCTCTTTCGTTTGGAACAGTTCTGGAGTAGTTTAGATATATTCCTGAAGAACTATATCAGAGCTAGTTCCCTAGAATTAATTCTAAACTATTCTATTCTGAACTATATCAGAACTGTTCCAAACGAATGCAGCTGGAGACAATTGATTCTTCCTAGGACAAGCCCATGTAAAAAGAAACAGTTGCTTGCTGGGCAAAGGGTATTATGTAGAACTAGTTCATACATTCTCATGGACCAGTGTAGGACTATTTATGAACTGGTCCGCTTCGCTGCAGGGAACTTAAACGGTTTTTGGTGTTGCTTTGTTTGAGGAGGGGAGATCGTGTGCAAGAGCCAAGAGCCAGGGGACGGTGGTTTTTGTGTACAAAAATACTCACGAAGAAGATTTTTTTATTATTTATTATTGTTTATTAAATTTATTTATTACACGAGTAATAATAAGGATGGAAATAAAAATAGTATATGTGTAAAATGCTGTGATTTTTTAATATTTTAAATTTTTAATTAGTTTATTATTTAATTTTAGTATCAAAATATTGTCGAGTAAACTTTTAAAAATAAAATGAACCCAACTTATTGCTCCGCACACGCGTTCTGTATGAGAAAAACTGAAAGAGTACTCGGCAAGAGTGTAATCTGCTCGATTTCGAGGGCATTTTACTCGCACTCGAAAACGAGCGAAGCATATGCGCTCTTATTCGAGTGGCAAAGAAAAAAGAGTATACTCGATTTTTTTTGTTCACTCGCAGGAGTACTCGCGCTCGAATTCGAGCGAGTTTCACTCTTTACTCGAATTCGAGCGAAGATTTCGGAGCTCTGCTTATTACACAAAATCCGAGGTCTATTCCGTATGTCCAATTCGAAGCTTAGCTGTATGGGAATACACTTCAGTTATTGGTATCAGGTCGAGGACTTCTTACAACTTCTGCAATTCTAAGAGTTTTACATGAGTACACAACTCGTTGCCTTAAACCATGGTGCGCCATCGCAAAGTGGGACCCCCAGCGCCCTCTTGGTAGCTTCCCAAAGGGAATCCAAAGTCTATGCCGCAGCTCCCTGCATGCGGTCGAGGACTACCTACAGCTTCTGCTATTCTATGGGTCATAGTAAGGCAACTCCACCTGGAGCTAGCGCTCTACTTTGCTATCACTATTTGCCGTTCCCTTTCACTTGTCCGCGATGCTGACTTATTTCTTAATTTTGGGGGCTTAAGCAATTGTTGTTTATTAACATGGTTTCCTCTTAGGTTTGAGTAACAGATTTGGACTTTTAGATAGTTTCTCCTGTTCATAGTGTCGGGTTCAGAAGTCTTCACCCTTTTTAGCTGTTAGGTCTTCGCCTATGGACCATCTTCGAATTATGCTCTGCTTTTTCATATTCTTGAGAACTTTGTGGGGATCTCAGTGAGCTATCATGCCCACCTCGATATAGGTAACTCCTAAAGTGTCCTCAGTGCCCTAACAGAAATATTGTTAGTTCGTAATTGACCGCAACATGCTTTCGGTTCATGAGAAAAAGAATATCAACCTTTACCCGTGGATACCCAGGGAGTCTAAGGTGTCTTTGATACCTACAAATTAAGGTACCCAGTACCTGCTATTGCTGCAGAAACCAGTAACAAATTTTATAATGCTGGTCCGATATTCAGCTTCAGAGTGGTTCACTATCTCGTCCTACCTTTATGAATGATTTCACAATCTTAATAGAGAACATTTTTGTATGTGATATGCCATAATTGTATCACCTTTCAGGTTTACTGGAGCTAATGACCGACTTACCAGTTAAAATTCTTCGGATTATATGCATTTCTCCCCATGAATGTGACAGGAAATGGATTGAAAATATGCCTACATTTAATTAAGAGGCCTCCAAAGACATTTTCGCCATGTTTGTGTTAATGCTGGACACAGCGGACTGGGGAATTGAGGATATTTTTGGCTTAATCTATATTCATCATTTTGTTGAAGGTAAACTTATTGAAGTTTTATTGGCTTACAGGTGATGGGAATACGTTGCATGGAAGTATATGTCCTGGGACTTCCCCCAGCAATCCCCAATTAATCTAAGATCTACTCTTGGAAGTCGGTACTGACAATGCTCTACTGCCCTCGTTAGTTTGGTAGGTAAATTTATTGAAATTTCATTGACTTCGAGTCTTTTGGAGCTGATGCGAATATGTTTCATGGGGTATATGTATATATGCAATCTCCAGTTAGTGTAAGATCCATCCTAAGAAGATATCCATTTAAGGGACGATTGTAACTAGTAATAACTACTGCCTTCGTTGCAGGTGGTAGAAGAGTAATACGTCTATATTTGCTACTATCTTCACTATATTCATATCACAGACAAAGGTCCGCCAAGTAACGAAGAAGACCCAGAAATGTAATTTCAGCGTCGATCAGACTTGGTATAGCGCAATACTAACCGACTTTTTGTGGTCATAGGCGGCTTTGGACTTCACTGTAAAGAACTTAGTCTTGATCTTGAGGGAAGTCAGCAAGTGGCTGAATCGCAACATAGTGACCAACTCTAGTGTCGTCATGTACTCGGACAGCCAGGCTACCATTAAATCTCTACAGGCTACATCCCTAGATTCACAAACCGCTCTTGACTTTCACAGATCTATTAACGAGATGCCTGAGCAGTTTAACATATACCTCATATGGGTAAATGGACGTAGGGATATCCCGAGAAACTGCAATGCCGATGAAATTGGTAGGAGGGGCGACATTACACATTTTCGGAAAAAGTGTGCCAGGCAAGTTTTGGTTTAACCAAGGGGCAGTCAAGTTGTCCAAAGAGAGATGGGCAGAAATTGACATATTGATTGAAATTGACACCATATGACCTGAAAAAGTACAAATATCTCCTCGCACTATAGAGGGAAGTACTGTCTATGTTAGTCTCAATTCTGACGGGACACTGCCTCATCGTCCAACATGCCAGTAGGTCGGGTATTGACTACAATGACTTCAGCAGATGCTGGGTATATGAGGAAGAAATGGAGAGCATTGAAACGACGTTTGAACATACTGCGGTCGGCCTTTCTAGTTAGTTAAACATACATACATATACGTATATTTCCGGTACCGATTTGTATAGCAAACAGTTTGATTTCGACGAGGGGAATTTCAGCGCGTGGGAACCTAAGGTTTAGGTTTAGGTTAGGGTGGCAGCCGTATTTTTTTTTACAAGCTCACATAGACCAGTTTAGGTCCCTAGTGTTACCACGGGCTGAAATGCCCCTCATCGAAACCAACCTGTTTGATATATAAATTTATCGATAGTACGAATATCAGTACTGGAAAGATCTGTTAGGCTGCCTAAAAAGGCCGACCCCAGTATATCCAGTCGTCGTTTACTCAAAGCGGGACAGTCGCAAAGCAAGTGCTCAATGCTCTCCACTTCTTCCTCATCTCCACAGCTTCGGCAGAAGTCATTGGACTCAATACCCAATCTTTTGGCGTGTTCGCCGATCAAGCAGTGTCCCGTCAGAACCTGTACTAACGTAGATAATCGTTTCCTCTCTAGTGCGAGGAGATATTTTGACCTTCTCAGGTCATACCTTGGCCAGATTTGTCTAGCTACCTGCAGGTGCCGATTTCTGTCCATCTATCGTTGGACTGCCTGATTGCCTCTTGCCTAAGCCAAAGCTTGCACGTGGATAGTGACGCACCAATATATGCAAATTCTTCGAGAATTTGTAATGTCGTCCCTTTCCTAGCAAGTTCATCGGCTTTGCAGTTCCCCGGGATATCCCTATGCCCAGGCACCCATATGAGGTGTATATTAAACTGCTCAGCCATCTCGTTAAGAGATCTGCGGCAGTCGAGGGCTGTTTGTGAATTTAGGGATGTTGCCTCCAGAGAATTGATGACAGCCTGGCTGTCCGAGTAAATGACAACGCCATTGTTGGTTACTATGTTGCGACTCAGCCACTTGGCGACTTCCCATATTGCCATTATTTCGGCTTGATAGACACTGCAGGTATCTGGTAGTCTGTGAGCTATATCCAGACTAAGTTCTTCACAGTGTACTCCGAAGCCAACCTTTTCATCAAGCTTCGAACCATCCGTGTAAAAGTGGAGATGGTTTATATTACCTGGTATTCTGCCGACCCATTCATCTCTGGCGGGAATCATAGTGATGTAATTTCTCTCGAAGGTGTACACTGTTGGTATATAGTCCACTCGGTCGGTTACCATAGCACTACACTTTGATATCCTCATGTGACCATAGTTGTTGTACCTCCACATTGATAGGCAGTTTAATCTTATTGCCGCTTTGGTTGCAACTTCTCTCGCCACAATATTAATCGGCAGTATATGGAGTAGGGCTTGTAGAGACTCGGTCGCTGTAGTCCTTAAGGCTCCGCTTATGCTCAGGCAGGCAGTTCTCTGAACCTTTGTTAGTAGGTTGGTAATGGTTAGTTTGTCAGTTGCCGTCCACCATACCACAATACCGTATAAAAGTATTGGACGAACTACTGCTATATATATCCAGTGGACGATTTTAGGAGAGAGTCCCCACCGCGACCCTACAGCCTTTTTGCAGGAATATAAGGCGACGTTGGCCTTCCTTACACGTTCCAATACGTTAAGTCTAAATAACATTTTCCTATCTAGAATTATTCCTAAAAATTTTGAACTTTCAGAAAAGACTAGATCTGTTCCATTTATCCGAGGTGGAGGGTCCACATGTGGGACATTATTCATCCTAGTAAAGAGAACCAATTCTGTCTTGTTGGGGTTAACGCCCAAACCGCTGCTTCTGGCCCATCTAGCCAACTTGTTCAGAGCCACTTGTAGGATGTCTCTGAGGACGTTTACGAATTTGCCACTCACTGCGATTGCCACGTCGTCCGCATATGCCACGACCTTGCAGCCACAACGTTCTAGATCTAGCAGGATTTCATTCACCGCTAGGTTCCAAATTAGTGGAGACAGTACTCCTCCTTGCGGGGTCCCTCTGTTTACATACCTTGTTAGAGTTGTGGACCCTAGACATGCTGTTATGCGTCTTCTGGTGAGCAGACTTTGAATTAGTCTAATCAAACTAGTGTTAACTTTTAGATGTGAGAGTGCCGCAATTACCGCATCGGAGTGAATGTTGTTAAAAGCCCCTTCTATGTCAAGAAATGCCACCATTGTGAATTCCTTGAAATGCAGGGACGATTCGATAGTGCTAACAAGTTCGTGCAGGGCTGATTCAGTAGACTTGCCCTTGTTGTAAGCATGTTGGTTCCCCGACAAGAGTTTTGTATCCAGGTTTTCCCTAATGAAATGATCTAAAAGTCTTTCCAGACCTTTCAATAGGAACGAGGATAGGCTAATTGGTCTGAAGTCTTTTGGCCTAGTGTGTGATATCTTTCCCGCTTTAGGTATGAATACCACTTTGGTATCCCTCCATCGATTCGGGACGTATGAATGCCTGATACAGCCTACATAAATTTTCTCCAGCCAGGGGATAATGTACTTTAACATTTTCTGCATTTCTGCTGGAGTGATGCCATCTGGTCCAGGTGACTTGAAGGGCTCAAAGCTGTTAATAGCCCAGCTTATTCTGGATCTCTCAGTCAAGAAGCTAGCGACGCTCGCAGTCCACTCGCACTCTTGTTGGTCCTGCTGATCCTCGGGTTCTGTTACAGAGTTCCCCGGGAAATGTGTGTCGAGCAGTACATTGAGCGACTGCTCGCTGTTTTTGGTCCAGTTATTTGCCTCATCCTGTAAATATCCCACTGTACAGGGTGAAGCAGATAATATCTTCCACAGTCTAGCGGCGTCGGAGACCTTTTCCACTTCACCACAGAAGGTATACCAAGAGCGCCTTTGCGCCTTTCTAAGCTCCTTCTTATAGATCTTGAGTTGCTCTTTATAGGCATCCCAATCATTAGCGACCCCAGTAGATTTAGCCTTATTGAATAGCTTGTTGCAGGTCTTTTTCATAGCCGGGTTTAGGCGCTTTTTCCGCGAGTTTGAACTCAATATAATGGTGATCTGAGAATGAGTGGTCGTCCAGTACATTCCACCCAATAATTTTGTCTGACAGCCGGTCAGTAGCAAACGTTACGTCGAGTACTTCTTGTCTGTCTTTAATTGTGAAGGTCGGTTTATTACCTATGTTACAAATACTAAGATTGGTAGTTAGAATAAAGTCAAGAAGCGAATCACCCCTATTGTTTATATCCGTACTACCCCAGATTGTATGATGAGCGTTCGTGTCTGCGCCAATAATCAGCTCGAGCTCGTCAGACGTTGCTTCTTCTACTACTTCCCTGAATAGAGCAGTCGGTACTACAGATTCATAAGGCAAGTAGCTGGAGACCACCCAATATATGCGATTACCGATCTCCAGGCTAGCAGCTGTTTGGTCTTTACCACTTAAATTAGTCAGGAGAAAGATACTTAGATCTTTCCTGGCCAAAATGCAGGTTCTTGGAGTGCCTTCACAGTTGGCCACAAGCAGTTTAAAGTTGGGTGTCCTAATACCGCACACCCTTCCTCCCACTACGTAGGGCTCCTGTATCAGGACGATGTCTACTGCGCCTTTAGCGTGATGGAGGTTAATCTGTAGAATTCTTACCATCATTGGTAATTGACAGATTAACATCCACCCCGACAAGGGTGTTATCGAACTCTTCGTCCGTATCGTCGAGAAGCATGTCCCCGCCAGATGCATCAAAGAGTCCGGAGACTCCCCTCAGCCCCTCTGTGTCAGAAGTAGAACTTTCGTCCTCAGAGTAGGACGTTACAGATCTTCTGTTAGAGTTGGAGTCACCAGAAATAATAGGCGTGGCTACCTCCGCACTTACAGAAAGTGCCACGGTGGACGACTCACCTTCTGCAGTGGGAGCTATATCCTGCTTGTATATCTTCAAGACTATAGTCTCGAAGCCATATTGTAGGGTTGCACTCGCACTTTGTATATGGGAGGTGGATTCAGCGTTTAGGATAAGATTGACCTGCCGCTTTTTACCATCCGCCTCACCCACCTTGCTGATTCTCCAATTATGGGCCGGCAGACCAGGATTGGAATCTTTTATTATTTCTAAGATGTCAGCCGGGTTGGAGGGCTCTTCTGTAACCCAGGTGATGGCTCTAGGGTGACTAGGGATGTTGTTTTTTTCGACAACATCCAACTGGGCACCCGGCCACACCTCACCCGCTCGACTCAGAGCAGCCTTATAAAGGTCTACTGATCTGGCATCACCGAAATATAAGAGCTTTACTCTCCCCTGATGCCATCCTGCATCGTTGCAGATTGGTGGTTTGCCCGGCATTTCTCTACGGACATCGAGGTAATGAGCCATAATGGCTGATTGTACATGACTCCATTTGTCCTTGAGGATGGATCCATCCTCACTACTTCTGTCTATAACAGCCATCACTAGACTCTCCTTCACCACTTCATTGAAGGGCTTGGTGAGTGTCCTGTTGATGGTGACATTAGGGCCTCTTGCCTTTTTCGAAGGCAGGGGTTCATCAGGTGATCTGATTCGTTTTACTTTATTAGCCGTTAACACAGCTGAATTTGTGGCTCTTTCAGCCGACTCATTGGCCTTAGAAGCATCTATGACGCCTTTAGCCCAGGTAAGTGACTCTTTTTGTTTTTCGGTAAGAGCCGAAACCTCAACAGCCTCCAACTTCGTCAAAACTCTGAGCGCTACACGATGCTCATTGTGCTTCCGTTTTGACGGTCGGACATGACGTTTTCCCCTCACCGCACCACCTGTTGTGAGTACTTGGGGGAGATTTTCACCATTTTTGGTGTGGTCGGCTTTGGCCAAGACCAACGGACGGACAGTCGGACGATTGGGGAACCGCGCTCCATCGGAACACGAAGGCATCCCCGTCAAGAGAATTTATTTTAATTTTGTCTGTATTAGACCGTAATAGGTACTACGATGTAGGCCTTACAGACTTTGTACAGATTTTTGATATTGCGTAATAGGTACTGGTAACTATCCCCTATGTGATAAACACGTCCGTTCACTGCGAATGATCAGCAACCGTGGGAACCTAAAGTGGTGAGCTGGTATAAAACGGCTGCCACCCTAATCTAAACCTAACAGCCTGTTTCTGTAACTTGAAAATTTGCTTTCGTTCGCCTGCCAGACGACAAACAGCTGATTTGGGTTTCAGTAACTACCATCAGAACGACAAGTCGCACGATAATTAACTCGTACGAAAACGTAATCATTTTAGTGTAAATTTTGGTTTCTCTATCTCTCTTTGCTGTCATCTGGGCGAACGCAAATGTCAGATCGAGTCACTTTGTTTTATTTGTAGACTGATAAGAACAATGACAAACCTTATCATTGTTCAAAACCAAGTAGATATTTATATAATTATGGTAAAACCAATTAAATAATAATAAAATTGTATAGATATGAATACATATTTAAGCATAATAAAGTCAACATTGGCAGCTCGCTAAGATGGAAAAAAATCGTCAGTGCACAATGAGAGAGACGTGAGAGAGAGAGAAAGAAATAAGAGTCTAGGTTCAGCTCAGCAGGGTTGATTTTTTGGCCACCGCCAGTGTAAAGAGTACAGAGGTGCATTTGCTAAGGTCGAATATGCAAAAATGTGTGCTTTTTTAGACCGGAAGTTGTGAAATTATTGATCTGGCAATTAAATTATTTTCCAATTGGTTAAATTCTAACGTCATTGCCGTAAGGCCTGGCGAACGAACGAACGAATCTTAGAGAAACCAAATTACTGACGAAAGTGAGTGACTGGTTTTCGTTCGCAGAGACTTTTGTGAGAAATACAGAAACAGGCCGTAAAACCTACAAATTTTCTCCTAAACTGAGGTGAGTGGGCTCAGTAAGTGCTGTGAACTCAAGAGCGATGCCGTCGGTAGCATAGCTACTGGTAGAGCCTCCCATCCGGGTAAGGTTGAGGGTGAGCACCGAAGCATACCACATTCCACAACGTAGCGTTTCCCCGTGTTAGGAGCGGTCAGATCACAAGTTGGTGCGCCTGTTCATCACATACAGCAGCCCTATCAAACAGGCTTTGGGACTTAGGTTAACGACCCACTGTTCCTAGATTTTAATTGTTACTGAAATCGCACAAAATTAAAGAATTGACGATCGATCTATGGCAACGATTTTTGGAACAACGGACATGATTTGGACCAATTGAAAAAGAGATTGCTTGCAAAAACTGCAAAGCCGATTGGACATACGCTGTCGAAAACTTCAAATAATATCGCCAGACAAGCTTTGGACTGAGACCCACAAGGAGCTCGGTGTACAGGACGACCTAGAATTATATAAAGTCTTTGAACGAGGACCTCAGCTGTACACAGATCACTAATCGATTAATATTATTTTTTTAATTGTGGCAAATACAAAAAAATCGGGAAAATAGGTCCGAAATCCGCGGAAAACCTCACTCTTTGAAGTTCTACTCGTTGAAATTTATATTCGTTCTTACCTGACAAATTACTCGCTCGGGGAAGGCATATCTTATTAGTTATTATTTTTGAGTTTTTCCTTCTTATTTTGATATGCTTTCAGGGACAATTGAATACTATAGACGTCGCATGGTATTTACAGACTTCATCCGCCAGGTGGCGTCCGAGCAGCCTTTCTCTCATTCTCAAATTCCTCTCTCAATTATCTCTCTGTCAAAACATGCAGACTTTCTTGTACTATCAGACAATTTCTGAGAAGGGAGTGAGTTTTCCAGTTTGTTTTGTTGTTGAATGTTTGAAGTTGGAATATAATAAAATTAATGATGAAAATCTTTTCTCTCTTTGCAGAGAAATAAAAGTAGGTATCCTCACTTTGCAGAACGCTGTCTTTACAGTTTAGCCAGACAAAGCGCCATCTTCAATATGCAGACATACTAAACGAATTGTCAAACTCCATGCGACGTCTACTTTAGTATTCAATTGTCATTGATGCTCTATCCAAATTTAACTTCTTCTTTTCCTGCATGTAGACTTACCACCCCATCCACATTAGGATTATTTTAAACAAATAAAACATGTGTTGAAGTTGTTGTTGTTTTTTGTGTGTTGTTTTTGTGAAAGTTTTAACCTTTTTAGTATTTTTCCTTTATTTGATCATTTATTGAGTTCTTCTACAAGCAGAGCTTTACAGACTTACTGACTAATACATAAACAAACTGAATGGAAAGTAAAATATGCTGCATTTCTGTTTTCTTTCTTCTCTTCATCTTCTGTTTTTTTAATATTTTTTTTTTTTTGTAATAATGGATTTAGGTTGTTTGGTTGTTGGTTGGTTGTTTGGTGTCAGAGTTGTATTTCTGTGTGTGTTCGGAATGGTGGTTTCCGGCTGTGTCCGTCTGTGGTGTTGGTGTTCGTTTTTGTTTGTTATGATGAACTTAATAAACTTCGTTACAAGAGAAAAGCTTTTATTTGTTGTTGTTGTTGTTTAAGTTTAGAGTGTTTTTAAGAGGAATTTTGGTGTAGATTTTCTTTGTTATTGTTTTTATTTACGTTAAAAACTTAAATGTCATTTGTTTAAAAAAAACACAATTTTGTTGGGTTTAGCAGTGTTGTTGTTGTTTTCGTTATTTGAAAGTGAATGTGTTTTGTTGTTTTATTTTATCTTTTTTTTGGGAGGAGAAAATATATTTTTTTAATACTTTTATGTGGGTGGTGGTTGGTTGTGTGACATTTCTTTTTTGTTTTGATTATTGCGTTTATTTTGTTGATGAATTTCCTTTTCTTTTCGTTTTTGTTTTATTTTCTTTTGTTTTTTCTGACCAAAAAGATTATTTATTAAGCAAAGCTCATGATATGGTTTTACGCATTAATGTTTATGTGTGTTTTTTGTGGAGGGGGAGGTTTTTGGTTTTTAATGTTCTTTTATTTTTCAAAACATTATGCGTAAATAGTTTAAATTATCTGTTGACGGTTTATTTAAGGTGGAGAAGGGGCGGAGTGGGTGAAATGATTCAAGCGTGTCCAGTTACACGTTAATATTGTTGTTGATTTTTAAATGATTTTTTTATTTTGTAATTATATAATTAATAATTTATTTTATTTTTTTCTTTAAACTCATTGCTTTTTTTAATAATTTTTGTTTTGTTTTTCCTTGTTTATATTATCTAGTTGAAGATTTTTTTATATCGATTTGTTAAATTTGTTTTTATTTTTCTTTTGTTAAGTTTAATTAGTTGCTTTTTGTTTATTAAAGAACTTTTGTTTTTTGTTTTTTTTACTATCGTTTTAACTTTAATTTTTATTTTTCTTACTTATATTTATAAATATGAGATTTTTTCGGCTAGTGTTTAAATTTCTTTGTTTTTAACATAATTACTTTTGTTTGTTGTTCTTTCTTGTTGTTTTCATTTTTATGTTTATGTACTAAAAATTAAATAGATTATCTACAATTTAATGAAGTTATTGTTGTTGTTGTTGTTATACATATTTAAGTTGTTATGCTTGTTCTTCTCTGTCATCGGCGCTTATTGGTTGTTCTGTTATAATAATTCATATTTGTTCTAAATTTGAAATATGTTTTATTTATTGTGTTATTATTATTACTATTATTTTATTAGGGATGTTTTCTTCTTCTTTGTTTTTTATTATTCTTGTAAGACAGACCATTAACAAACAATACATATTTTTCCAATGAGTTTTAAATTTTTGTTGTTGTGGTTTATTTTGAAAAATTATTTTATGGCGGAGTGTGTATTGTTATGTTATTTATGCTTTTTGTTTTTTCTTGATTTCTTTTTTCTTGTGTAAATTAGCTAAAATTAAATCTTTGCAAATCCTGTCAATATCAGCAATCTTAATCTCTAAACGGACATTCAAAACAAATTTTAAGGTACGCCAACTCTGGGAGGGCAAGAATTTAAAAATTGTTTATTTAGAATTTGGTAAAATTGGAAGAAAAATGCTAAAAGTACTGTTCAAATGTTAAAAATTTAAATTTTTGATTGGAAATATTTTATTTGTTAATCTTGTACAATTTGGCAACTACCGTCATTAATCTGCACTTTCCCCGCAACTCCTTTAATGCTTCTTAAGTGATAACCGACAGTTATAGCGGCTTATTAGTGTTAACGGATCTTCTATAATATGGCAACACTTTTTTACTAACATCATTAATCCCCGCTTTCGGGAAGCTCCGTTAGTGAGGTCAGTTTGTTTATAGTTTGCCATTTATAACAGCTTATTAGTGTTACCGGATCTTTCTGAAAACGGGTGAGTTGTACCAAAGCCCACTGCCCGCCATAAGACAGTCACATGACTTCGCTCTGAAAAAAATTGAGAAATACTATCGACTTTTTAAATGTTATTCACACGGCTTGGCAACATTTTGAGAATTTCGTATCAAGACCTAAAAACTTTGATCCGATAAAAACAAAAAAGATAAGTTATAGCACAAATGTATCATTTTGACACATTCCTATATTTTAATTACTAATATAACTGTTTAAGTTCGTACGTTGTCGCACAACTTCCCTAGCTTATAAAATCCCCCAGTTGATTGGCAACCCTTGCAGGTTGAAGTAAAGTGAGTTTCTGCTACCGTTTTTCTAGGGCGATATTCACATAGTTCAGATTGTAGAGAGGGATTTCCAACATGGGATCTCTCTTCAAACTATCCCTGTGCGATATTCATATAGTTCAGATTCAAATGAGAGACTTGCAGCAAGCTAAGGTTGTTGCTGATTTTTGTCACATTGTTTCATCTAGGATTTCTAACCTAGAATTTTTCTACAACTATCCTTGGACGATATTCGCATAGTTCGGATTGCAGTGAGTGCAAGACAAGGTTGTTTCGAGCAAGCTAATGTTGTTCTTGATTTTAAAGCCTTAGTGAAATCATTTTTTATTCAACACTACACTCGGATCTCTAAGGGTCTACGCTGTAATGTTCGTTACCAAATAATACTCAATAAAGGCCTTTATTTGTATTGGAAAAATCGAAACACTTTTGTTTTATTACATTTATTTCTTTTTCGTCTCACCGTTTGCTTTATACGCAAACAATAACTTTTCTCAGAGAGGATTTTTTATATGTAACTTTCAGTGTGGCAAGTCATTTGACTTTATGAGAAAATGCCCACAATATGTGACAAGTATGTATGCTTATGGAAAGGAGAGGAAAGTGGGCTTAAGATTACACATAAACAATTTTAGAACGTTTTTACATTGAAAATTAGTTATTTATTATGACGCTGCTTTTTTGGTGTAGTTTATCATACATAAGAATTTTTTTCTTTATTTTTTTGGGATAGTTGGACAAATGTCATAAAAAACGCAGTATCATAATAAGAAGCGGCAGTGGACTCAAACTTTTATGAGTAATGGCCGATAATTGCCAGAAATCGTTTTTGCTTCTTTTTATGACGCAGCGTTGTTTGTGTCATTATGAATAATGGCTGATAATTGCAAGAAAGCTGCTTTTTTCTTCTTTTAATGAGGCTGCGTTTTTGCGCCATTTCTCAAATATTTTGACAAATCTTCTTTCTGGGATATTTTGACAAATCACTTAAAAACGTTGTTATTTTGACAAATGACATAAGAAAACACAGCGCCACAAAAAGAAGCGGCGTTGAAAGCAAGCATTAAAACAAGCAAATAGAAGCAGTGATGGGCGCTAGCCGGGACATTTTGACAAATGACATAAAAAAACGGAGCGTCACGAAAGAAAGTGGCAGTGGACATAAGCCCTAACACAAAAGCCTAGGCTTTATAATCATATTTGTTATTTCCTTTCATGACATTTATGCACAATGTGAATATGCTAAATGTTATGTCTTAGTGTAAAAACAGCCACACACTAAATGACATAAAAGACGCAGCGCCACAAAAAATCGGTGGTGGGCGCAAGTCGGGTTATTTTGTCAAATTACATAAAACAAAGAAGCGGCGATAAGCACCAGCTTTTAAATAAAGACCTAGTTGACAATAATTTTTTCAAAATGCAACTGTGCTAAATGTTTTGGCTAATTTGACAATTGTCTGTTTTTTTTGTCTGTGATGCATACCTAGAACAAACGTCTATACTTGACAACCATATTTGTTTTTGTCTTGGGCTTGCCGCCACTTCCTTTTATGCTGCTGCGTTTTGCGTTTCAAATTGAAGAGTGTTTTTCTTTCTGGGATATTTTGTCAAATGACTTTAAAAAACGCAGCGTCACACAAAGAAGCGTCGGTGGATGCAAGCCCTTAAACAAACGCCTATCCTTTACAATAATATTGTATTTGTTTTACTCTTCCACTCCATTAATGCTGAATATAAATATGTTAAATTTTATGGCCCCAAGTAACCATAGTCACACCCTAAAACACACGACAATCCTTGACAATCATACCTGTTAATGCTTTCTATACCATTTATGCCGAATGTGAATATAAAGTGAAAAGGCCAATAATTAATTGACCTTATTTTTCTTTTCGAAAAAATCGATTTATGCCAAAAGAAATCCCTTTGGGGGTAATGTTTCACGACACGCAACCTATTAAGAAGATAGGGATTGACAGTTTCAACTGTTTCCCCTAATTAAGTCCAATTTTCTCTGCTTTCTTAGAGGGTGGATATGCCTTCCGTATTCCATTATAAAATAATCTTCTTCGAAGTCCTGTTGATTATTTTAATCAGTTGACAACGCCAGAATTGTACGGCATTTCATTTCAATGGGTAAAAGAATTATTGTTACCAACTGATGAAAATATATGACTAGATTTTGAATTTGATTATCTCATTCACATTTTCGATTCTTCACCGAAGTAGCGAAAAACACTCTCGAAATTGTGCGATCCTCGATTACATCAAGCGACTAGTCGTCGGCCAGGAATGTATTTATTGACAGACCGAACGATTGGTTTGGCTAATGTGAACCCCGCTTTATAGAAAATTGTATGCCTTCACCAGAGTTGTGTTGTACCATATCATCTGTTTGCAACAGAGTTTCTTTTTAAGGATTTTTTTGGTATTATTTATAAAAAAAGAACTTAACTGTTACTTTTTACTTGGGGATAATAATCATTAAACTAATAATGCAGAATACTGTTCAATTTTGAGGGTTTTGAAATAATTTCAATCAATTTTGTTTTTCCTTCTTTCAACTAAACAAAACGAAAAAATATTTTTTTAACGTTTTAAGTAAAGGCGGACAAAAATAATATCCTAATTTAAACTTAAATTTAAAAATACTTTCTTTCGTATATATAATTGCACTTATAAATTTTCGAAAACATTTAACTATTTTGTTTTTGGTTTTTTCTTTCTTTCCTTTTGGTTTTGTTGTTGTTCTTCTTGTTTTTGTAATATAGGCATATATATATGTCGAGCTTATTATGAATGAATTACGAGTAAATTAAATAAAAAAAATGATTTCTTCTAATAATAAATATTTATATATTCTATGACATTTAACATGTATACGCTTTGTTGTTGATGTTGTTTTGTTGTGTTGTGGTTATGTTACCCTACTTTTTCACTATAAGATAATCTACTGCGGAAATCTAGTCGATTATTTTAAAAAGTTGTGGCAACGACAGTTTAGTACGGCATATCATTTGAATTGGCTAAAAGATTTGTCGTTGTCATATGGATGAAAATAAACGACCGGATTTCAAAGTAGGCTATCTCAGAGTGAAAATGTAGTGTTATCATGGTATCATCGTAGGAAGATATTATTATTGATATTTTATTTTATTTTGTATTATTTATATATATATTTGTTTTGTATGTATATATATATAAGGTAGGTTTATTATTATTTCATAGAAATTTAAGTTCAATGAAATAGAGAAGTGAATGAAGTTTTGTTTGTTGTGTGTTTTTTGTTTTGTTTTTCTTTTTGAAAAAAGGGTGTTTTTTTTAGTAATTATTTATTATTGTTTCAAAAGATTCAAAATTAGATTTCTGTCAATAAATTATTGCGTATTTGTTTTGTTTTTTTTTTTCTCTTCTGTAGACGACATAAGAACTTTGAGTAAGAGTGGTTTGCTGCGATTGTTTGCATTTGTTGGAAAATTGAAAATATTGAAATAATTAAGATGTTTCGGTAGTGTGATGACATGGCTTGCCTTGGAATGATTACTCTAGATACACATTTAGTTTACAAATTATGTAAATATCGTGTTATTTGTATGTATGTCTGATGCTTTACGAGTATTATAAAGTTTGGTTTTATTTAAGGGTTCTTAATTCCATCATCCTTCAATAACTCAAATTTATATTTTTGGTTTTGCTAATTTGGATTTCTTACAAAATTGTTTTCGTAATCTTAGGTTTATTTACCCACCCTTTGTTTTTTTGTTAAACTTTAAATCCCCCTTCTCAGAATATAGGGCTTTCGGGGGGTCCTAATTGGAACTTTAGTGTATTTATTTATTTTTCCTAGAGACGTTTACATAAATAGGTATTTATGTGTTTTTTTTTCTTATTATGAGGAAATGTTTAAAACGTTATCGTTTCCTAGAAAATTATTATTATTATTATTTATAATGTATGTTGCTGGCATGGAAACTAAATGTTGTGGCTGACAAAGGAATGAAAATAAAAAATTATAAACCAAAATCAGTTTTACCAAGTTTTTTCATGAATGAAGCGAAAACAATTGTTATGGGCCAAATCACTTTTTACAAAGTTTTTTTTCATGACTTTATTACCAAGTTTTTTAAGGTATGAAGTAAAATTAATTTTTGCAAAGTTTTTCCATGAATATATTGCCAAGTTTTGACATATTGAACTAAAATCAATTGTTATTAAGCAAAAACAAATTTAAAAAAAATTTATAAAGAATTTATTACCAAGTTTTTTCATGAAAAACTTAAATCAATTGTTATGAGCCAAGATAAATTGTTACCAAGTTTTTTCATTGAAGGAATTAAAATTAACTGTTACGAGCCAGAAAAAATGTTTACCAAGTTTTTTCATTGAAGGAATTAAAATTAATTGTTACGAGCCAGAAACAATTTTTATAAAGTTTTTCATGAATCAAGAATTTATTAACAAGTTTTTTCATGAATGAATTAAAATCAAATGCTATGAGCCAAAATCAATTTTTACCAAATAAGCCAAATAAGTTTTTTCATAAATAAACTGAAATCAATAGTTCTGAGCAGAAAACAATTTTTATCAAGAATTTATTACCAAGTTTTTTCATCAATGAATTAATGGGGATTTACATTTGATCCTCTCCCGATTTTATCAACATCGCTCATAAAAGTACTTTATTTCCGTCAAAAACAGCCGATTTAAGAAAGACCAGCACCAAAGAAACATAGGATAAACAAATGTTTTATATGCCGAACATGCTGTCAAGATTTAATTTATGTAATTATTTTGCTTCCTTTTATTTATTTCCTTTCCTTATTTTTATTCATTATTTTTGTTCCTTGACATTTGCCCGAAACACAACCCTAATGCCAGATCTTTTTCGAAATTTTTAAAGGTGTGGTGTTTTCCCACGCGCTTTAATTTTTTAAAGGTGTGGTGTTTTCCCACGCGCTTTCATTTATTCATGGGATTCTCTCTCGGAATTGTACGATACTCTATAGAAATCGCGCGATCCCCGTTTACACGTAAAAGACTAGTGCGCCAGAGTTGTATTTTTGACAGATCGCGCAACAAAATCTCATAATATTAACGAGGCCTTAAAATGAAATGTTATAAGACAAAAACAATTTTTAACAAGTTTTTTCATGAATGGATTCAAAACAATTGTTACGAACCCAAAACAATTTTTACAATGTTTTTTCATGAATAAACTAAAATCAATTGTTATAGGCCAAAATCAGTTTTTTTAATGAATGAATTAAAATCAATTGTTAAGATAAACAATAAAATTGTATTGTTTATTAACCAGAATTTTTAAGAATAAAGTAAAATTTATTTTTTTATGAACTTATTATTATTACCAAGTTTTGGAATGTTATAAAATCAATTGCTAGGAGCCGAAATCAGTTTCTACTAAGTCTTTATCAAGAATTTCTTACAAAGTTTTTCAAGAATGTTCTAAGATTAATTGTTGTGAGCCAAAAACAATTTTTACCAAGTTTTTTCATGAATAAACTAAAATCAATTGTTATGATCCCAAATCAATTTTTACCAAGTTTTTTCATGAATAAACTAAAATCAATTGTTATGAGTCAAAAATATTTCTTACCAAGTTTTTTCATGAATAAACTGAAATCAATCAAAATCAATTTTTTACCAAGTTTTCTCAGGAAAAAACTAAAATTAGTGGTAATGAGTCGAATCAATTTTTACCATGTTTTTATCATGAATTTATCACCAAGTTTTTTAATGAATAATTTAAAATTATTGGCCAAAAACAATTTTTACCAAGTTTTTTTATGAACAAACTATAATCAGATGTGGTGAGCCAAATCAATTTTTGCCCGGTATTTTTAAGAATTTATTACTAAGCTTTTAATGAATGAATTAAAATCAAATTTTACAAAGATTTTTCATAAATTGATTACCAAATTTTTGACATGAATGAACTAAAATCAATTTTTACCAAATTTTTTCATGGAAAAAAATCATTTTTTCCAAGTTAAATTGTTAAAAATTGATTTTTTTCATTAATAATTACCAATTTTTTCCATGAACAAACTAAAATCAATTGTTATGAGCAAAAATTAATTTTTAACAAGTTTTTTTCATGAATTTTTTACCAAGCTTTTTCACAAATGATCAAAAATCTGTGGCAAAATCAATTTATACCAAATTTTTTTGTTTCATGAGTTTATTTGTGTCTGTAGGGCGGGGAAGGTGATGGAAGAGGGGGCATTGTGGGGTGTCGAAGGGAGTGTCTATTAAACTTAAAGCGTACAACCACACATTTCTCTTTTCGTTCTTGGATTTCCCAGCAAATCTGCTGGCCGCTCCTGCACCAAAGCCCATAACTTCTTATAATAATACTTAATTTTAAAAAATAATCATAATAATAACATACATGTATAAGTATTTCTTTTAAATTTAATTTTCAGGCAGTTTTTCTATTGTTGTTTATGGAAAGAAAACCATTATTCGGTTGGCCAAACACACAACACACAATTCAACTTACATAACAGAAACTGAAACGGAAACGGAAACGTAACTGAGGCACGCTGAACGCGCCTTACTGACTGAGACTTAGACGAAAACAAACGAAAAAATAAAAAGAACTGACAACGGAAACTGGAAACTGAAAGTGAAGAAAGTCAAACTGAATATCCCCAAAAGAAGAATTCTTTGATCGGTGATCTTATTGATCATTACAAATTAACTAAATGTTCGGTAGTGTTTTTCTTTTCTTTTTAATATTCAAGACTCAAACCAAATTCTAAAGCATTCTTTTGTTCTTTTGTTGTTTTGTGGTTTGTTTTATATCCTCCTTCAGATAATCAATATCTTAATGTTGTTGTTGTTATCTTTGGTTTTATTCATCTTCTTCTTCTTTTGTATGATTTTTGTTTTTCATTTTCTGGTATTGGTTTTTATTTTTATCGTCAAGCGTAAATTTTTTCTTATGGTTTTCTTAGCTGTGTTTTTATTTTGTTTTCTTTTTTGTTTGTTTTATTATTCGATTTATTTTATTACCTCTGACTGACCTCTTTCCTTTTTTTAGGATTACTCCCTTTCTTGCGGCCGTTACACCTTTTCTTCTTCTTCTTCTTCTCGTTTTTGTTCTTCATCTGCTTGCAGAGTTTTGCTGTTCGTGTTTTTTCGTACGGTCTGTCTATATTTATGAAGTTTGTTGCAAATGAATATTGATACGTTTACACGAGAACATTATGAAGAGGGCAGCTAATGTGTAGGGCATTAAATGTATCAAATAGTTGTTGTTGTTCAGTGTGGAGGTGGCATGATTGCACAAATCCGAGGTGCAGGCACAATAGATGGCCTGTACGTCGTGGGTACCCGAACGCTTTAGGCAAGCACCATCATCGGTGCTGTTGTCGCGAATGTAACCGCAACCACGAACAATGCGTACCTTGCCATAAACTGTAAGGTAGTGAGAAATTCGATATTAGAAATTATAAATATATATAATTCAAATATAGTGAAAAGTTTTAGTCTATAAAACAAATTAGAATAACTATAAAATTAAAATTCCAAATCCGTACAAAAAATATTCTTGACCTTCATTCCATTTATGCAGAATACGAATATAAAGTGAACTGGTCAACAATTTACCGAACCAACACTAGGTTTCCACCATAAAATAATCTATTTCGAAATCTAGTCGATTATGTCTTTAGGCTGGTATTCAGTTAATTTCACCATAACCATTTTATGGGAATTTTTCATCCTATGGTAATGACAAAGTACGTCAACACACAACATTTTGTCAGAATCTATTTTATTATTTTAATTTTTTTGACAATACGTCGTGCGTCGACTTATGATTTAATATTATGTCGTAGATCGAATATTTTTGTGAATTGTTCACGGTTAAATGGGAACTTAATAAGAATCCAAAGCTATGAATTATTTTAGCGTTCTGGACAAAACAAGTTTGTAAACATTTTTCCCAATTTTAGTAGGAATCTTTGTATGTCCTGAATCATACGAGGCAATATTTTGTAAGCAAGTGTCAAAATTTGTAGGAGGGAGAGAGAGAGACAGGAGGAAAGAGCTCTCTGCCTATCTCTCCTACAAGCTTATACACTTGCTTGGAAAAAATAGCCTCGTGTGATTCAGGACTATTCAGATCATGTGGAATTGATGGAATGTTTTTATGGAAGGCTTTTTTTTTTTGCAAATCAATGACAACTTACCCTTTTGAACGGTTTTGCGGCATAAAACTGGCACCTTATCTTTAAGATGTTCACGTGGTTCCTGTTTGCTGCAGTTCACCTCACCTATCGAATAAGGATCAAATGGATCTCCGCAACGGCGATCGTATTCACTATTGCAATCATAACACATAAGGGCCGTTGTAACTGAAATCGAAGGGAAAAGGAAAAAATATTAGAATAAGAAAATTCATATAGACAGTAGTGGTACCCCCAAAAAATTTAAGATATAAAAAAATGTCTATCGTTTATTTTATATGATGCTCCTCCGTTTATCTATGCTGTCATATGTCAAAAATTAAAAAATATTTGGGATTTTAAAAATCACCTGGATTTCGCCTAAATTTACATTGGCAGTCACAATTGTAAAGGGGTTTTCCAACAAGAGGTGTTATTTTCAATCACCCGGTATTTCGGTAGCTGTCACTTTTGAAGCTTTTATTCTTTGACATTTGACAAGTAGAAACTACGCCATTACTAAAAATGGAACGATACACGATTCAGCAACGCATTGAAATTATTAAAATTCGAAAAATCATCTTGACTGATGAGGCCCATTTCCACCTCGGTGGCTACCCCAACAAGCAAAATTGTCGCATCTGGGGTTCGGAAAACCCAAGAATTATTGTTGAGAAGCCTATCCATCCTCAACGTGTGACTGTTTGGTGCGGTTTATGCTTCGGCGGGGTCATTGGACCTTACTTTCTTGAAAATGAGGGTGGATCAACAGTTACGGTGAATGAATTGCGCTGTCGAGAGATGATTAATGTTTTTTATGGTCGGAGTTGGATGGTATTGATCTGGACAACGTTTACTTTCAACAAGACGGTGCTACGTGCCACACAAGCAACGAAACCATTGCTCTGTTACGGGAAAAGTTTCCGGACCGTGTTATCTCTCGAAGAGGTGATCACAATTGGCCACCGAGATCTTGTGATATTAACACCTTGCGACTTCTTCCTTTGGGGCCACGTGAAAGATAAGGTCTACACCAACAGCCCAGCGTCGATTCAAGACCTCAAAGATAGAATTCGTGAGGCTATCGAGGACGTAGGGCAGCCACTTTGCGATATGGTTATGGAAAAATTTCATGAAAAGGATATGGTCCTGTATACGTGGTCGTGGTGGCCATTTGGCTGATGTTGTTTTTCATTGTTAACGATCATTTATCTCAAAAAATGGCATTTTGCTTTGAATACCAAAATAACACCTCTTGTTGGAAACCCCTTTATTTATAAGCTTTGTTCCTTTACCTACTACAAGTTACTACTTTTACCATTTTTACTAGTTTTACTTCAAAAAACATTCCTTTACTCAAAAAACCAGTAAAAATAGTAGACAATTTTAAGAGATTTCTCTTTTACTACTTTTTTACTAGTTTTTACTCGACAAATTTTTCCGAGAAAAAGTAGTAGCTTTCAAAATACATTGAAAGTAATATAACAGAAGCTTCAAATAGAAAAAATTTTTCTGTGCTTGCCGTTTTTACAAGATTTCCGTTCCCGTACTTTTTTAAAATATGTTCACTCAAAGAGAATTTTGAATTATTTCTCTTTTGCTAGTTTTACTATTAAAAAAGTAAAGAAACAAATCTATATTCCAGTATAAGTTTTTCTTACATAAAATTAAAATACTACTACACTGAGAGAAAAAAACGTTATTTATTGTAACCAAAGACGTCCGTGTCTTAATAATAACTATTATGCAAACGTAACCGCAGAGTAACGAATCAGCTGATCCAATCTGTCATATGGAAACAAATGTCAATGATTAAGCGACGAAAACGAAAAGGGGGAACCTGCTGACATTTTATTTAGACTACACGTTTAAAAGCAGTAAAACAAAGAAAAATATGTGGGTAATTTCTTCAGGGGCACCGTTACGATTACGCTAGAGTTATGTTAGGTTTCGTTTGTCTAACCCAGCCAATGACAATTTAAAGTATAGACGTCCTAGTGCATTTGCAGCTTTTTTCCACAAGATGGGGGAAAGTCAATTTCGCGTACGTTTGTATGCGAGTGAGAAGATTTTTAGGTAGCCATCTACAGAAAGCTTTTTTATTACTTTTAAAGTCAACTGCGATAGGGTGTCTATACGTTTGATTGTCATTGACCCAGCCTTGAATCAGCTGATACGTTACGTTACGCTACGGCGACTTTACGGTTACGCATGTCTTTGTAGTCTGACATTTAGCAATGAAAACAACTTATTTGCACCAACTGGCGTATATCCACTAACTGACATATTTCCACTAACTCGTGAAATGTATTTACAAAAATTGTATTTACTATTCAAATCAGTGATGCCAACTTTTTCCGAAGCAAAAGCGTAATGAGAAATAGAAAAAGCGTTAAAAGGCACTAAACTATAATATTGCTTTAGTCGGGAGTGACGACAACATTATATCCGCCCCCATCAGAGCAGAATAAAACGAAATATGTTTTGTCCTATTGTATCAAAGTTGTTTTCTTAATGAGAATAATATGTTAAAAAATGTTTATTTTATGGCGCTTAGATTCAAAATCGGGATATAGAAATATACATGGGACATACCTAAATGTGAACCTATTGTCGTCGAATTTTGCAACGTTAGTTGAAAAATGTATAGCGTCTACATTCAACATTGGGAAATATATGTTATGGAGTCTATAACTAAATCTGAATTAATTTTCTTTAAATTTGATGCGTCCATTTCTGATTGTAGGAACCGTTATATACTAAATTGTATGTACTATAAGTACTTACAGATCTGTTGAGAAACGGGTATTCTCTGGCGCTTAGGCCCAAAATTGGTATATCAGTATATATGACGGATAAATCTAAACCTGCCACAAATTTCATAAAATTTGCCAGAGTTTATTATTGGCTCCATCAATTTTCCAAATTTCGTACAGATTTGATGCAAATTGTGACATATGATGGCAAATCGTAAAGTACATACATACATATGGTGTAACAAAATAGTCCAATTTCTTTATGTTACCTGATTTGTTCTGACAAATGTTCGAAAAGCTTCAAAAGCACTAACGAAAAATGTGAAAAGCGTACAGTTAGTGTTTTTTTTCATTTGGCACTAACTGACAACTTTTCGCGTATTGAGTGGTCCGAAAAGCACGAAATCTGGTGCGAAAAGCACTAAGTTGGCATCCCTGATTCAAATTTGTTTCCGTTTGGTTGTTCTTCTTCTCATTACCCCCATTAACGAGCCGTTGTAGATATCCCACTCCACATAAACTGACAGCGCTAACGGAGCCCTAACCTAAATTCCTGAAAACACGAGTAAATTCACAAATAACTCACAACTCTCTCTCTCTCCCAAAATGAGTTGCGATACAATACCGCACTCGAATCAGTCAGGAGCGTAAGCGGGCTACTCTATCGTAAAGTATTGTCTCCTACAAATCGACATACAAATTAAGCGTTTATGGTGCAACGAAAACACACCAATTGTCTTTGCCTGAAAGCCACAATCAACCTTCATGTCAATACCAATCACTTGAAGGTGGACAATAAAACTTGATATAATCGATTTGTATCTTCAAGCTCCATACTAATTAGCCAGACTGATAGAGGGAATTACCTAGATGGACAGCCAGAGATGTAAACCTTTTGTTAATTGCTTAGTGTTTATATATATATTTTTTTACACAAAAACCTAACCATAGACCAAGATAACATGTGTTTGGTAATGCAAATATTTGCACACGTGTGTACAAATGTACACACATACGTTTACTTTATGTTGTCTCACCAACTATTTTTAACATAATCCACTTAAAGAATTGAAAGGGAAAATGAAAATTATATTCTATTCTGGTAATTCGAAAAATGGACAATAGACGACTTTACATAAAAATAATTCACATGTGTCCATGGCGAAACTTATAAATTTGTAGGATCGAAATGAAAATACGCTGAGTATGAATTATTTGGTAAACAAAGAACATTTTCAATTAAGTGACATAAGTAGCAATGCATTCAAGATAAAGGTTACCAAACATATTTAGCGTCTTCTTTAATCGATTAAAATTTTAATCGAAAATCGTTACAAAAGTGTTGCTGCATATTTATAAAACCACATAACTCAAATAGTACACTGACAGAAATTTTTCGCAATTTTAAAGATTGGCTGCCAAAGACTTAATATTATTTAATATAAAAACATTTCATACTTTAAATGCGGAACATTTCTATAATATTAAGTAAATTGTTATTTTATGTTTTAAAGATTTGGATATCTTTAGCGGCAAATATTCCGAATTAGGACTATCTGTTTTTCTATTTAGGCCCGTTTTCAGGAAGATCCGTACACGTTAATGGGCGGTTATAGATGTCATACTCCACACAAACTGACCACAATAACAGTCGGTTAGCACTAACAGAACCTTAACCGAGATTCCTGAAAATGGAGGGAAATAATATAATATC
The DNA here is from genome assembly GCA_963930755.1 of Eudasyphora cyanicolor. Lineage (NCBI taxonomy): Eukaryota > Metazoa > Arthropoda > Insecta > Diptera > Muscidae > Eudasyphora > Eudasyphora cyanicolor. The sequence continues at coordinate 8,915,772 of OZ005738.1, read as the reverse complement.
GGAAACCATCCTACATTATTATTATGATTAATTTATTCCCATAAAAATAACCTAAGTGTAAATCAATTAGACATTCCAGTAATCATCTTATGAGTATTATTAAAAATAACTTCTAGAAACGGGTCATGTTATACTTCAGACTTAGTCATGGAAATAAATTTAAAACTACTTGTAGAAAACCCCATATAAAACTGAAACATGTTATTGCGGTCTCCCTTTGTCACAACGAGGGGGCTAAGGTGGAAACCGGCAGCTCAGGCGAATCACACCTAGAATGGTCCCAACCCTTCGACACTTAGCCCAGAGGGATGAACATTAATTGAAAAAGTCATTATTACGAAAAAATTCAAACAAAAAAAAATACGATGCTTACAAACACTAAATACACCACCTATGACAAGGAAGATTGATATTTGCTCCCACACTTAGCCCTCCCTCCGTGGTCTAAAATTTCCTCATTTTTATTATAAGGACCCCCCTTTAACGCAATTATTACTATAACTTACACAAAAAACAACCCTAGATGACCGGTGGAATTATGGGAAAATTTATTTATTTAATAAATGAATTGTTCTCTTCAGGGAGGACAACCGCATTTCGCAATTTTATTTCATTTTATATTGTATTTAATTGCCGGACGGACGGACGGACATGATGAACGACGGACAACAAAAATAGGAAATTCCTAGAATCAACCCGTAACAATGTGGCAGTACTTAATGATAACGAAAGTAATTGACCTACAATAAATTTGTTATGATTCATAGATATTACACACTTGCTTATTTAAATCGTTGCATTATTGAAAAAAAAACAATTACTCCCGCAGCTTAAAGGTCAAAGAGTTATATCATTTGTGACGAAAATAGATTTTTCACACTGTTGAAGCCACAACAGCTGATCGCCCCCGCATCATATTTGGAGCCGTTCATTGTCAGCAGCGCCGCAAACCAAACTATGTTATGGCAACGCCATCAGATTTGCCGGAGTTGTAAACTCACCCGCTTTCGGCATACTGCCAAACCGCCAGGCTCACGGCCAAAATAAAATATTTAATTAAATTAAAAATATAAACTTTGTGTTTTTCTTTTTTTTAAGTCCCGCCATCCTGGCGTGGATTTAAAGATGGTCCTTCGAGCCGTACAACTCGAGCTGTACAACTCCAGTTTGTTGGAGAGAGATGCAGAGAGCACTTTCCGCCTGCCTCTCTCTCTCCTACAAAGTTTGACACTTGCTTGCAAAAAATTGGCGAGTGTGGATCTGGACATACGATAAGTTGGATCATTTGATTCGGTACGCTACGGGGACGTTACGGTTACGTTTGCGTAATCCTGCAGTCATTCTGTCTGTAACGAATCAACTGTATGGAAATCAGTGTAAAAGACCAGCCAACGAAACGGGAACGGAATAAACTGCTACAATTCGATTCGATATGAATGATGATATGAATCTGGACTATGGAAATCAGTTAAGCGATTTGCCGACGAAACGTAAACGAACGACGGAACCTGCTGAAATTCGATTTGGACGGTACGTTTACGTGCATTTTCAAACAGCTGACTAAAAAATTGAGGTTATGATGCAAATAAAATCAGCAAAATGAAGAAATATATGAGAAGCTTTTGTAAAGCAGTTAAAAATATCCAATAAAATTCCAAAATAAGACAAATTTATGGAAAGTAAAAAAAATGTTCATAGATGTTTATGCATGTATGAGTCATATGGCGCATTTTTCAAGTTTTCGGTGATTCGTCCAGGGGGCAATGTTATGGATACGCTAAAGATATGTTACGGTTATTTTTGCCTAACCCAAGGCCCAAATTATGTTTTTCAATATCCATAAATTTTCTATCAAGAAGTCATTTTAATTCTTGGTTATAAACATTGAACATATTAAAAAAGTATTAAATTAAATATTAAAATTGTTATTTACCTTTATAACCGTAAATAAAACATTTGGATTGTAAAGTAGTAGAAATAGAATTTCATGATTTGGCTTCAGCCTTGAATCAGCTGATTCCTTAAGCTACAGCGACGGTTACGTTTGCCTAACCCAGTCATATGTTCACTTCAAACTAAGAATCATAAATAACGCAGTACAACACATGATTTTGGGACTCAATTAGGGATGTAACGAAAGTGACTTTAGCGAAAGCGAATGCGAAGGCGAATATTGAAATATATTTCTTGCGAATGCGAAAGCGAATAGTGGAATATGCATTTTTGCGAATGCGAATAATAGTTTGAACCTTTGGTACAAACAAAATTAAGGAACTATATTGATACTTATAGATTTTGCGAAAGCGAAAAATCCAAAGATGTTTTTTGCGAAAGCGAATGTTAAAATGATGCGAATAAATCGCGTTCGCATATGCGAATGCGAATATTCGTTACATCCCTAGACTCAATTCTGGGAATTAGACGTGAAAGTAGCCACAAAAATAAGAACTTATGCATCATTCGCTTAGTCAAGTTGGCTCATTTAATAATTTAATGGTCATACGATTTTTTTGCTCAGCGTGGATTTTTTGCACTTTTTCTTTATTTTTTTCTCGGTATACCGTACGGAATATCTCTTTTGTGTCTGAAGCAAAGTTGTAGATATTGAATAGGAGGAAAATAATGCGGAACAAACCTACCCGAAAAAAGTGCATACAGTGCCTTAAAAATCGCAACCTACCTATGAATTTTATTTTTGACTAAAAAGTTTATAAAAACTTGTAATGGTAAAATAAAATACAGTTATCATTTATTTTATGAAATTGTTACGAAATTTGTATTTGCTCTTGAACGGCTGATAACGGGCCATTTTACTGTGGCAATTTTTGACATATTCTTCTCTTTTTGCACATATGAATTTTAAAAACCCTTTGTATGAAATTTTATATGCAGTTTTTGCAGAAACGGAAGAATTGTCAGACTGGCCTTAGTATTTCGCCCATAACTTTTACAAGTATTGAGTCCCCAAAATTTTAGAATTTTATAAATTTTTTTAGAAACAAAAATTATACAAGTATGTATGTCTCTTTCAAACGACGTAAACTTTGTAATAGTCGGTTCAGCCGTTCAAGGGCTGATAGCTGTATTTTATTTTATCATCAACTTTTTAGTTAAAAATAAAATTCATAGGTTAACATTAAAAATTCTGACCCACCGAATACTTGTTGACAATTGAGTTAACTCTTAAATTTAGAATAAAAAATATAGTTGTTTATACTGTTTTTATGCTACGCCGCCTTTGTTAATAGTTAGTGGAACTAAGTCAGTTAGTGGAACTACGTCAGTTACTGGAACTACATACGTAGTTAGATGAAATAAGTTGTTTTCATTGCACATTGATAAACTAAAATCGCTAGCTTTTAACAAAAGCACGACTATTATGTGAATGCATTCAGAAATTATTCGTGGAAAATTTAATGAAAGTAATATAAACAATACTCAGTTGCTTTCATTTCTTGGAAAATTGGAAACAGTCGTACTCTTTGTAATGTTTTTAATGTCTCTGACCACGTGACATCTCAGAAAGAAACCCTAAATAACATTTTACAGCAACACGGTTGTGATAGCAATCAGCTGGTTATAGTTTTATAAAAGTGTCTTCATCTATCAAATGTATTGTTGGATAATTTGCTGTTTATGTTCTTGATTGTATATTTTATTCGAAAATATAAATGATAATAAAAGTGAGTAAATGCCAGGAAACTGACTATTGTGGTAATCAGCTGAATTTATCATTAAACGATATCCAGGGAAGTTTTACACATTAACCACCGTTTTCAAGAAGCTCGGTTAGTGCTAACCACCAGTTGTTGCTGTCAGTTTGTGTGGAGTTTGACATCTATAACGACTCGTTAGCGTTAACGGAACTTCGTGGAAACTGGGGTGAATAGGAAAAAATCTCTTATAAACTTTTGTTTTAAAAACAGCTGTTAAGGTGAAACAAAGTGTCTTGTATTTGTTTTTATATTCAATGTTAATCATAACTCTTATCAGATCGAATTGCAGAGTTTTGTTTTGAAACATTTCAAAGCGTTAAGAACGTAATATCGTCTGAAGCAATCAATAGGAACTAATTTGTTAGTCATTAAGGTCGCACACAGAAAATGTACATACACGCAGTTAAATATTATACACAAGCGAATCATGTTTGCAGATCATAAAAACAATAATAATATTACTACGATAATCATGATCATGTTTACCAACCGTAATAATATAATTATGGTTTCTTATAATCATTATTGTACGATCTGCGAATTTACTTGCGGAGACTATATTTTTTCTCTGGATGTATACATTTATTACACATCAAAGCGATGAACTGCATATCTTGAAAAACAATAACAGTTCAATATCGAAAATTTTGCAATTTATGTGTGAAATCCAAAATGACGCATCCACAAATGCAATTCACAAAACCAATGCGATTGCAGGATTCTAAATTTGAATTATGACTAAAAATTCTGTCGGATGTAGGTAGGAGTAAAATTAAACGAACAATTCATAGAATAGCAAACCGCAAATGGTAAACAAATCATATTTATAATGCTTTCAAATAATTTCTTTCGTAGGTTAAAAAGGGAAAGTCTATTATTCATTGCAATTATTAATAATAAAAATAATGTTACCAGTCATATCCTGCATATCTGGCCAAGGAAATAAAAGATGAGATATAGAGAAAAAAAATGTAATGGGCAAAATCAGTGATGGCATTGTTTCTACACAGTTTTCCATTTCTCTGAACATCTTAACCCATCGGTTGAGGTCCGTGCTAAGCATGAATTGCAGGGTTGCAGCTAGAGTGATCAAAAAACCGGTTTTTTTGAAAAAATAAAAAACCGGTGGATGGTTTATTTAAGTTATAAAAAAACCGGTGGACGGTTTTTTTCTTCGAAGAAAACCGGGGAAACCGGTAGAACCGGTTTTTTCTGCATAACAAAACAGTATGAAAATTGCCGTTTGAAAAACGTTTTCCTTTTTAATAACAAAAAAGGCGATTTTTAATATTAAATTTTTAAAAGCGATGTCTTCTGATCAGGAATCTTGCACCAAATTTAGTCCTGTTGGATAGTAGTTATGAGTTGGATTGTGATGAATATTGTCATTTGAGTCAAACGGTCCTTTTATCTCATACTTATAACTAATTAGCTATTGTATTTAGAAACATTTTCCAAAAGTGTTATCGATAGCCTTTTCTTCAACCTTTTAAAAAAATTAGCAAATATATTTTCATTACTTTTTTGCAAAATTAAACTTTTTTGAAATTTTGGTAAAAACCTATGTTTTAATTTTTGATTTTTTTGCTCAAAAGAAAGCTTAGATAATTTCCTTTAAAAGCTTTGTGACCTATTAATGGGATGGGACCTGTTGATCAATCAAAATAAATATAAACCTCTTAAAAAAAATTAACGTTCAACCAAATATTTTAGCATTTCAGATGGGAAAAACAACCGTTTGACAAAAATGTCAATATTTGACACCCTCCAATTTGGAAAGTCCTTAACCGATCTCGTTGGAATTGTGTCCCATAACTACTATCTGATAGGGCTACTTGGTGCAATTTTCATCCCGACAGAAGACATCCCTTTTAAAAATTAACTCACTTGACATGAAATTCCCCTTATGTAGTTCAGTCAAGAAAATATTAATATTTCGGGGTATTAAATAGAATATTTAATAGAGGTACTAAATCTTTATACATATATATTTTATATACACACTTTAGTGCAGGTGGGTATATACGAGTATATAAATATGTAAGAGTATACACTAGTCGGTTTACCCAATTGAAATTTTCTTACTTGTTTTTGTTTCGGTTTGGAAGTGGGAGAATGCGTTTACTTTTCACATAACTTCTGCGCGTATGAATCATTTATTTTCTTTAAATTTTTGTAATTTGTATAGAAATTGGTGAATGGCTTCGGATTCTAGCAAAGTTGCCGAGTCTTTTTAGGCCATATAAGGAGATCTGTCATATTATTGTCTTAATTTGTGATATTTTGTATATAAAGTTGTAAATAATTTGTAATATTTTAGTGATAATAAAAAACCGGAAAACCGGTGGAAACAAACGAAAAAAACCGGTTGCACCGGTTGTTCGAAATTCATGATTTTGAGAAAAACCGGGGACGGTGGAAGCAAAAAACCGGTGGGCCGGTTTATTTTAAACCGGTTTTGATCACTCTAGTTGCAGCATCTTATACAAAACGCGGTGTAATGCGTATTCGAATTCGAATCCAAATCTTGCGATAGTAACAAACAGAATGATTGACCACGTTTTTTTCCATTTCATATATTTCATAAAACTCAGCCCGCATGAACTATATGTTGATAGTTAATATGTTCTATAGAATCGAAATGTTTGTAAAACTTTCGCAACTACAACGCGCTGTTAGCTCCGGAGAAATGCTTCACAGCAACTTAATTCCCAAGGACCAGTCTATCAATTGATTAGTTGCGTTTATTTCGTGAATTATGCATAGAGCCCATACTTAATATAGTCTAAAACTATGAATAACACACTCGTATAAAGTATACGAACCATATCATAGCCGACCACAAGTGTAAACAATATATAGCTTTTTCAGATTAAATGAAACCATTTTCAAATTAAACGAAACCTTTTCCAAATAAAATGAAACCATTTTCAAATGGAATGAAACTTTTTTCAGCTGAATTGAAACTATTTTCAAATGATATGAAACATTTTACACTTTAAATTAAACCTTTTGCAAACGAAATGAAACCTTTTCAAATGATATGAAACTTTTTTCAAATTGAATAAAACTTGATTTAATTAAATTATTTTAAATCCATAAATAACGTATATATATCAGAAAAACTATAACTTAAGACTTCATTATAAAGAAAAATGTTCATCAGGTATTTTAATTAGTTACATAATTAGTATTGTCTCCCTAGTGGTCTCTCTAATATTGTTATTTGAGATCAGATTTAGGTTAGGAAAGTGGTCCGTGACGTGCTGCTTGCGGAATTTTAAACACCATTTCCATTACGTAGTTGGAACAGTCACTCAGAGTCAGGTTTTGATCGCTTTGATTTATAATATCCACTATACTGTGTTCCGTAATAAGGTCATTCAGCACTGCTCGAGTGTAAAATTTAATTTGTGACATAATTGAGGGCTTATTTGCTCCAATACCCCTCAATAAATAATTTTAATCGGTCCCCATTTACAATAAAATTGGCTACTAGCATTTGATGTACATACATCACCTCTATTATTTATCGCAGCAATCAAAGTAACATTAAGTTCTCTCAATATGGGTACAACGATGTTTGCTCTGGTGCCCGCTCTTGATCGGGATTGAGTTCTACGAAGATGAATGACATTCATCGATGATTTTTAATCTTTCCCTTTGTTGAAGAACCCATTCTGTAAATTCTTGGCCATATTGTTGACGCAAATCTAAGGTACGAGCCACATTCATTCTATCCACTTCCGCCGATGCCATTTTTCAATGTAATCTTCAATTCGCGGAGTGAATTGTCTAAAGAGGTCATTGAAAGGCTAACATTTTTTTGGCGAAACAATTTTTTCTTTTTTTACTGAAATGGTTGACATTTGTGGTTAATTTTGTTTTTATAAATTTTATAATATTAATAAAGTTTCAATCATTTTGAAAAAAGTTTAATTTCATTTGAAATTAGTTTCAATTCCGCTGAAAAAAGTTTGATTTCATTTGAAAAAGATTTCATTTCATTTAAAAATAGTTTCATTTCATTTGGAAATAGATTCAATTCAGCTGAAAAGGGTTTCATTTCATTTGGAAAAGGTTTCGTTTAATTTGAAAATGGTTTCATTTAATCTGAAAATGCTATATATGTATATATATAGCTTTAAATCAATCTTATGAAGTTCGAGTACATATGTATGTTAGGCGTGCTTTTGCTACAAAGCTAGCGATTTTAGATTCGCAGTTTGCAACGAAAATGATAATGACGTATTTCCACTAACTGATCACATTTTTACGTGAGTTGCAAGAAAAAAAATTTCACCCTGGAAGAGGGGAAACTCTATCGGGAACTAATATCGCTTAAAAATTATTAGCTCGATTAGCTATGCTAAGGTATTATGGTGTAACAAAAATATGTCTATTGTATGTGCATATGTATGTAACGGGTGTTTAGCTGCGTGAGAACTTTCGATATCGGTAACAATGGTTTGACAACAGCTGATAATGTCAAATTGTGTTGACATTTCCGTTCAGTAAGATTTGTTTGGCAAGTCTTCATGAATCGTTTAACGCCAGAACAACGCTTCCAAATTTTAGAAATTAGCTATAAAAAAAATAAGTCTGTTCACGAAGTTAAAATCGAAGAATTGTGTTTTTAGTAATGCAGTTCATTTCTGGTTAAATGCCTATGTCACTAAGAAAAATTGCCGTATTTGGAAGACAATCCTCAAGCCGTTAATGAATCACCATTAAATCCTTTAAAATTTACCGTTTTTGTGCGGTTTACACGCTAGCGGCATCAGCGGTCCTTATTTCTTTCGAAAGGAAGAATGAGATGCCGTCACGCTGAATGGCGAGCGCTATTAAGCCATGCTGACTGAATTTTTATTTCCAAAAATTGATCAGCTAAACATCAACGACATTTTGTTTCAACAAGACGTCGAAACTTGCCATACAGCGCGCTTAACAATCGGTTTATTGCAAAATCAATTCGGTGACAACTTTATTTTCAGAAGTGATCCTCTTCACTGGCCCCCTCGTTCGTGCGATTTAACGCCTCTGGATTTATTTTTATGGGACTGTGTTATGTCACTGGTTTATGCCAACAAACCACCACCTCTTGAAGTATTGGAAGCCAATATTCAAGCCACTATGACGCATACGGCCAGATTTATTGGAAAAGTAGTCAACAATTGGACCTATACCTATCGAATGGACCATGTAAGTCGTAGCCGCGGTGGACGTATGCCGGAAATCATATTTAAATAATATAAAAATTGATATATAATATAAAAAACGACCATTATATGGACAGAACAACTATTTTGAACAGTTCAGTTCATCTGAGTTCTTTCAGTTGTAAATTTAATAATGTAAATTTTAAAGTATGACAACTGATTAGATTTTTACCGGCTATCACTCAATTTGCTTATCGGTACGACTTAAATAGGCGACATTCAGCGTCGACGTCTATCAACATATAGTTTTGTATACATATGTACGTCGTCCTCTATTTAAGACGCACGGTTAAAGAGAAGACGTTGCCATATTTGTTTACTTACACAGATTTAAAATCGTACTTAAGGTTTACGAGAAAAACACATAACAGGAATTGACAAAAAACATATTCTAATGGTTTCTAGCATATTTAGGCAAAAATAATAAATCATAAGATATTTATCCCCGAGCGAGTAAGTTGTCAGGTACGAACGAATAGAAATTTCAACGAGTAGGACTTCAAAGAGTGAGGTTTTCCGCGGATTTCGGACCGATTTTCCCGAAATTTTTGTAATTGTCATAATGAAAAATCGATTAGTGCCCAAAACGTTCAAACTATGTTCGCAGAAAACTGTTTTTCGCGTGTGACAGTTCATTCCTCTTAGTTCGTAACTGATAGATTTTGACGTTTAGGGCGGACGGCACATCTGTCCAATTAAAGGTCTTTCTATTAAGGGACATGACATGGAATGTACAATGTGCGTATACATAATGTCTTCCAAAAGTATGACTTCAATAAAGTATACGCTCTATAAACAGTTAACAGGCTTTTTTCAATTAAATGTCAATTCTGTGTGTGAATGAAAACTATTTATTTCGTACACAAAAATTTTTTGTCTATCGCTGAAAAGGGTCAAAATATTTGACGAAATGGAAAATGTTACATTAAACTAATTTAAGGGAAAAATAACACTATGCTACAAAAAAATTGTTGTGTCCGTGACCTAAAAACTTTTTTTGTGTAGATTGAGGCATACTATTTTATGAAACCAAAACAAAAAACTGTTTTATGGAAAAGATTTTTTTTTTTTATAGTGTCAATTTTGCAAAATAAATTGCAAAAAAATTTGTTTGTTGCATTTTTTTAAAGTCAACATCATAACTAAGAAAATTCATGACCCATATTGTAAAGGTAAGAGAAACTCATATTTTTCTTATTTTTTTATTTTGGCCATTTTGATTGGGAGGTACCAAAAGCTTTGTATGCGCGCAGGAATCAATGTTATATGAAGTTAATTTTTTTTTATTTTTTGTGCAAAATAGTCCATTTTTATGAGAGGTACCAAAAGCGACGTGGCAATAACGCCCATTTTTTATTGGACTGTAGCTAGCTACTGTAAAAGCTTTAAACCGCACACAATTTAAAGTATTTACATTTACTGCTATTAAAGTTATAAACTATTAACTTTTTGTACAAAATTTTCCTTTTGTGTGGAAGGTTCCGAAATGGTTAGTGTATATATATTTCAATTAGTGCAATTAACCTATGTATTGGAAATACGCCACTTAGTGAAACTAAGTTCTTTTTGTTTCTCAAACTGCTAAACCAAAAATCGCTAGCTTGTAGCGAAAACAAACCTACTAAAAATCAGTTCTAGAAAGGAAAACATTTTGTCATGAAATTAAGGAATAGCGCCAAAAACTCCTTAGTCTTTAAAATAAGTACATTCTGCACTTAATATGTAGATAATTTCATTAATATTAAATGCATTTTCTTAATTTTAAGTAAAAAACTTATTTATTTCAATGATTAAGGGCGTCTTTGTCGCCATTCTTTAATTTTATGACAACATTTTTTTCTATTTATAAACGTGGCGCAAACACTTCCTCACTGTGCAAAAAAGGTGTACATAAAGTGTGCAAGCTAACGTCAATACCCCGTTACCCATATGTCATGAACTTTTGTATAACATAACATATCACCTGACGTCATGAACCAATAAATACTATACGTTACGATACGTATGTACATATATATGTGTGGCATACAACTAATGGTGTTGATTTTTCTGCCCGTCTTTTGCCTTTTCGAAAAAAATAGTACATTATTTGTTAGCTACATGTGTAAGTAGAACACAGGTGGAAAAGCCTGACACAGTTTATCATTAATAGCCTCTATTCCCCCCAACCTTAATCAAATCATATTTTTAATGAATTTGGGGAAATGTCTTTGGTTTTTGGACCCCACCCTCACCCCGCTGGGGGACAGGCGTGCTCCTAAGGAGGTTATTATGCATCATACAAATACAGTTCTGAAGAAAAATACTCACCATGCAGACATGCCAAGAAGGCAACCAGAAGTAATGTTCTTTCCATAAATGGTGACATTGTTAACTAATTGTTTTGTGGTTTGTTGTTGTTGCAGTAGTTGCTTTAGTAGTAGTAGTAGTTTTGACGGATTAAGCCAACTGTATGTGTGTGGGAGGGGATAGATCAGCAGCCAAATAAACACTCGGTCGTCGCTTAGATGACAAATCGAAGAACCACTGCCACCGAACCGCTAACCAATGAACCAAACGACCGCGAAAGAACTGACGAACGACGAACTAGCGAACGAACCAACGAACACTAAGGCCTTTTCTTGTATGTTCCGGGGTACGTATGTCTGTCTGTATGTATGTGTGTCTATCCAGATCCTTAGATGGATGGATGGTCTCAGCAGTCAGCAACAATTAAATCAATATACAACACAAAAACACGCAATGATATCCTCGTCCCGTTTTCGTTTTATTTTTTCCTTATTTTACAGTTGTTGTTGTTTCTCTTCCTTTTTGGATTTCGTCAGTTGCCACAAAAATGAAAGAAACCAATCCGTTAAAGTCGAATGTTAAATCAACAACATACCGAACCGCCGCTTATATAGAACTGGAATGTACATTAGAAAAAATTCATAGAGGAAGATAAAAGAAGGCAAGAGAGAAAGAACTGTTATTATATTGCTATGTGATATTCTCGTAGCATAAAACTACTAAAAATGTTTCATAATACTACAATTCTCTTTTGTGTGTGGTTGAGATTTTATTTTTATTTTTCAAATGTCATTGTCACAAGATACTCGTTGTATTAGCCATTATTTGGGTTTGGCCAAATATTTTCACGCGAAAAATTATTTCACATAAAACAAACATAGAATTTTAATCTGTAAACATTCTTAGAGTTGGGTGGGGTGAGTTTATATATGGGGGGAATGGTTATTACAGTAACTGGGATTTTGTCTTATTTCGTCCTCATGGTAAAAATTCCTATTGTCGCTTATCTAATCGACATTTCCTACTGGCCCGGCCTAATTTACATGTTTTTTAATGTTAATACATATATTCACATGATATTGAAAGGTTTACTACATGTGTACATACGACTAATGTCCAACTTCAAATTCTATTTTCGAAAGGAAAATACTGACAGCTCTTGTATACAAATTTTAATTCATTGCTATCGACCTAATTTTTTTTTTGTTATACCTTCGGTATTCTCATTGGTTTAATCAAATCCATATATAGAATTGGTTTATAGTTTGATGAACCTTTTGTGTGTGGTTGAGATTTTATTTTTATTTTTCAAATGTCATTGTCACAAGATACTCGTTGTATTAGCCATTATTTGGGTTTGGCCAAATATTTTCACGCGAAAAATTATTTCACATAAAACAAACATAGAATTTTAATCTGTAAACATTCTTAGAGTTGGGTGGGGTGAGTTTATATATGGGGGGAATGGTTATTACAGTAACTGGGATTTTGTCTTATTTCGTCCTCATGGTAAAAATTCCTATTGTCGCTTATCTAATCGACATTTCCTACTGGCCCGGCCTAATTTACATGTTTTTTAATGTTAATACATATATTCACATGATATTGAAAGGTTTACTACATGTGTACATACGACTAATGTCCAACTTCAAATTCTATTTTCGAAAGGAAAATACTGACAGCTCTTGTATACAAATTTTAATTCATTGCTATCGACCTAATTTTTTTTTTGTTATACCTTCGGTATTCTCATTGGTTTAATCAAATCCATATATAGAATTGGTTTATAGTTTGATGAACCTAATTATATGAAATATATTAGGAGGGTTTTATTTAAAAAACTTAAGCATTGTATAGACGATTAAAAAATTTTTTTTGTGATTTTTTTTGGCGAAATTAGAACTAATTTTGACATTTTTGTCGAAAACACATATATTATTTTTCTACTTTTTTTGTTCAAAATAAAGCTTAGCTCATTTCCTTAAATAGCTTTGTGGTCTATTGGTGGGATGGGACTTGTATATCTATCCAAATAAAAATAAACATCTAAAAAATAGAGGTTGACGCTTATAGTTTAGAATAACTGGAGAAACATTTATCGTAATTGTTTCAGGAAAGCAATAAATAATGTTAAGTTAGTAGCCTTCATATTCTTCTAATATCATTTTTCATTCCATCAGCGGCTTCAAAGACATCTTATAAGATATTGCGAAAAAAATCATATTTATAAAATTCTCTTAAAAACATCGAAACATTTACAATTATTATATTTTTATTATTTTATCATAAAGTCTAATCGGTCATGAATAAAATGAGACCATTAAACCATACTAAAGTTGTAGCTAATTTAGCAAAATAGCCTATTTGTATGGGAGCTACCAAAAGTGATGTGTCAACAACGCCCATTTTTCACGGGACTATAGGTACTACAAAAGTATTTAACTGTACAAAATTTCAAGAATTTTTAATGGATTGGAATCAGTATTATAAGCCGTAAACTTTTTGTGAAAAATGGTCCATTCGTGTGGGAGGTACCAAAATGGGCGTGTTAACTCGAAGGAGTGAACCAAAATCTTTGATCTTAGCATGAGAGAGATCAAAAATATTAACACTTAAAAAATTTGAAGTCCATATGGTTACTCCTATCGAAAGTTATCGTGCCTTGCTGCACGAAACAATGTTACCAAGTACTCGTATGAATAACATTAATTATAATTATTGGTTTTGACTGAAATTTTACTACTGTTTTTATCTTGTTTTTGTGTGATTCGACGGCCAGGCCAGAAAGTTGAGAATTGAGTTGAATGACTTCTGCAGAAGCTGTGGAAATGACGAGAAAGTTGAGAGCATTCTTTGTTACTGTTCCACATTGAAACGGTAAATAGGTTATGTATGACATATAATAACACATCGGACGAATAACATAGTATATGTCACTGTAGGCATACCCACACTCTTTATCGATTTTTTCTATGATCACTTTTATTTATTTTATTTCATTTATATTAAATGAATGTCTTTCGGGTGGTTTTGAATTTTGTCAGTTGTCAAATTTTCTTCGTTTTAAAATATCAGTTGAATAGAATCGCCCTTATTCCAGTTGGCGTCGTCGACGTCGTCACATCATTTTCGTCATAACTATGAAGTTCTTGCTTTGTCATCTTTACGCTAAAGCGAATGTTTTTGGTATCCATGAACTAACAAAACCCCTTTTTATAACTTTAAAAAATTCCAAAATTTATGAAGTCGTCAATCTAAACAGTGTCGACTAAGAATCGACGACGCCAACTGGAATAAGGGTGAATATTTTGAATGCAACAATTTTCTGTAGCTGTGACACTTCTGAACAAAATAAGCGATATGTTAATTTAAAATATCCATTCACAATAGTTTATGAACATAAAAGATATTTACATATGTATGTATTTATTTGATTTATCGTCTATGAGTTTGGGGGTCGTGGGTTCGATTCCCACCAGAGGCCTCTGGTCTGTCGCTACAAAAATATAACAAGCAACATGGTCTTTGTCATCCGGCTTTTCCCTGGACCATAAAATTAGAATATAAATTTACTTTGTAATGTAATTCATATAAATAAATAAATTTCAATCACAAAATGCGAATTTTTGTTATAACTGAACGGTAGATTTTGCAATGACAAACTAACTTTTGCTGCTGTAATTTTGTATCCTAAACACAAAAATTAAAAATATTATTATTTTAAAATTCCAATTTTAATGAAACTATATTTTTGGAAGGCGTATTCCGATAGAGCTGGAATACGCATACAATCTAAGGTAATTATGAGGGCTACAAATGCTACGTATTAAATTTATTTAAAACATTTCAACAAAACAATGAAAAAAAATATTTTTTTTAAAAAAAATCCATAAAAATAGAAAAAATTATACAAAATTATTTTATTGCATATTTTAAAAGCTAGCATGCTAACGAAGATAACTATGCCTATTTGAAAAATCTATGCATTATTGTATAAGTTATGACCTATATTATAAAAGTGAGGGAAATTCAAAAAATCATTTTTTTATTTTTATTTTGGCCATTTTGTTGGGGTGTAACAATAATACCCATTTTTCAATGGACTGTGGGTACTACAAAGGCATTACACTGCAAAAATTTCCGAGTGTTTTTATGCGGTGGAATCGATATTATAAGCCTTTAACCTTTTGTGCAAAATAATCCAATTGCATGGGACGTACGCGGCAATAACGTCCATATTTCATGATACTGTAGGTACTATAAAAGCATTGCACTGTACAAAATTTCAAGTGTTTGTATGAGCAAGAATCGAAATTATATGCCGTTAAGCAAAAAGGTTCATTTGTATGGGAGGTTATATAAGTATACTTGAGGTGTTTTAGGTCACTCCTTTAATGCGTTACACTTTTGGCCCGTAGCAAATCATATATACGCTCGTTCACAATAATGAGGTTATAAAAATATTATTTTGTTGAAATTCTCTTCTATCAAAATGATTATAACTTTTATATATTAATTAATAGATTTTTTCAAGTTGGCATTGTTTCTTCGTTGCTTTCAAAAATTGGAAGAAACAATTTTTTGCAATTTTTCATAGTTTTTTTTTTTAAAAATCTAAATATTTCTTATTGTATTGAAAGTGTTATTTTCAACATCTGTAGCCCTCATAATTACCTTTAATTTAAAGGTTAGCTCTGAGCTTATACTTCAAATATGGTTCAAATACCAAAATCAACTATGTATCAAGAAAATCGGAATTTTAATAAAAGTTATATTTTTCGTGTTTAGGACACCAGAAAATGTTGTGCATAGTCGTTCGACAAAATATTTGAAAACTAGTGCAATTAAGTACTTGGACACAAACATTTTTTTATTACATAAGGCATGTTTTCGTTACAAGCTAGCACTTTTAGTTTAGCACTTTGCAACGAAAACAACTGACTTCCACTAACTGGCACATAAGCAATAAGTGTCGGATTTTCAATATCTGGTAGCAATGGTGTCATGAGTTGCGAAGAAAGAACAGTGCGAAACAGGCAAAAAATTCGTGAAAAGTATTTATAAAACATATATTTACTATTCTATGTTCAATTGTTTACACTCTTTTGCAAATATTAAAATAATTTCCCATTTTTGTTCTTCTTCTTCCCGTTAATTCACAATAATTGATAAAATCTCTCCAAAAATGGGATGCCATATTGCTAAATATAGGGTGCCCAATCTGGCAACATTATACTCGATTAAGACATGAACACAAGCACCAAACTTCATCGGGAACTAATAGTGCTTAAAAGTGCTTAGCTCCCCATACAAATTAAGCACTTATGGTGTAACGAAAACACGCCTATAGTGTTATATATTATTGTGAATGAACATTTTAAGTTTCCCTAGCTGGGAAGAATTTTGACAATTACCAAATGCTCAACGTTCTGTCATTTGTCACACGGTCAGAGCACCTATTGTACGTATAAAGTTTTTTTTTTTCACAAGAAGGATAAGACCCCAATGAACTAAAATTACTATAAACTGTAGTGTAAAAATACAAAATGATTTTCATGAAACTGTTTTTACATCGCAAACAATTTATCTTGTGATCATATTTTTGGGAAAAACTAATTTTATATTAACTTTAAAGGAATTTTCTTTGGAAAAATAAAAAAAAAATACATACGTATATATCTTCTCACAAAATTTGGTGTCAGAAAAGATTTTTATCACTTTTTGGAGTACATTTATTATTTTTGTTTTATAACATTGTTTTATAACAAATAATGTAATCTTAATGTGTAATTTTCTGCACTAAAAAACTGAATGTCAATACACTTTCTTGACAATCTGTATGTCTTAGAGGATAGATACCTATACATACATTTATGTACATGTATGTTTTTTCTATATAGGTTATAGACCTTTGACATTCATTTTTACATATTTTCAGAGTTCTTTTTTTTCAAAGAAAAAATGTTTTACTTTAACCACTGTGCATGTCCTTATTCATGTCTTCATGGTATGCCTGATAGAATTTTGTATAAGAATTCAGGCATACAAATGCATGTGTGTGTCTGTCTGTCTGTCCACGACCTATTGAGTGGTTGGGTTGGTTTGGTCGGCAGTTATTCTTTTATAGTTTTGCGTTTGCTTTTTTCGTTCGATTTAGATTTTTGTATGTTTTTTTTGTGTTGCACTCTATACACACTCTACTTTTCAACTCGATACTATGATGACGCTATAAACGACCTAATTACAGGCAACAACAATAAAGGCAGAAAACGACGACTTTGACGACGACTACAACAATAACAGAATAAGTTTTCTGTGGCTAAAACCGAAAAAAAGAAATGGTCTTAAGAACCATGTGAACGACTGTTAAGAGCACACACACACTCAATCGCACTCTGGCCCACTCTCATTCACAATGGTTAGATGAGTGGTTTTGTTTTTTCAGTTATGTGTTGTCAGCAGAATTTGTGTTTTCTATGTGGTATGGTCGTGTCGGTCGTCGTAGTCGTAGGAAAAGAACAATTTAATTGGATTGGAATGTTAGCTTTTTAACTACACTTGCAAGTACAACATAACACACACACACACACACACGGCACAAGGAAGCAGCACAATCTTGCACATGTTCAAACCCTCTCAAAGTCATTCGCTCGCTAGAGAACAGTGCTTGGTTGCATAGGCAATAGGCGGCGAGGAGAGTATGAGCGCACGAGTGTGTGTGTGTGTGTATATATGTGACTTTGTACCTCCTTTCCTTTGGCCCCTGTCAACCGCGCTAACTAGGTTGGTTGCTTTTATTTTTACATAGCAACGTGTGTGTGTATCGCTATGTGAGTTGCGCTGAGAAATGAAAAGTAATCACTGAAAAAAAGGTATGAACAACATTGATTTTTCTCATACTTTTCTCCATTCACACAAAACTCAAACTAACGGCCATCAATGACATAATTTTTCCCCGTTTTTCCGAAGTCCTTTTTCCGTTTTCTAACTACAGGAAGTTATGTACAAAATTGATTTTTGCTTTTTTTTTTCTCCTGTCAAAAATGAATTGTCATTTTTTGCAAACATTTTCAATATTAATTTCCTGTTTTTAACAATAAATTTTCTTCCTTCTTGTTGGAGGGAGGGGGAGGCTGAGGAAAGCTTTGCAATTCGTGCTCTTTCCTATTGCAAAACTTTGGGTCAATACATTTTGCTCGCTCACTCATATAGAGTAAGTGTACTCTTTATCTCTCTCCCTCACTCTCTAGCTCTCTACTCTTCCCTTTTTCGCATGCTCTTCGAGTTTCGGTTGCTCGCTCCTTTTTGAACATGGGGCTTCATTTTTTTCTTATTCCATTTTCCCATTTGTATTTTTCTTCTTTCTTTGTAGTTGTTGTTGTTGTTATTGTCCAGTAGAATAGAGCGAGAGAAGATGTATCACACAACACATAACATCACAGAATAAAGTTGAGTTGTTGTTGTGATTATTGAAAATTCAATAACTGACCTAGTTAAGTCAATTTAAAGAAACATGACTCTGGTGTTCCACATTATCTATTTTCTCCATAGTCACTCCTCCTCCAGGCAAGGGCCACCAGCCCTAGCAAGAAAACTCCTTTTTTCGTGAAAAATATTTAAATATCATTCGTTTTTTTGTTTCTTTTACACAAAAAACCAAACCACCATTCAACCAATTAAGAAAACTCGTTTGCTATTCATTTTCGTTACGAACACACACACACGCTCTCACCGAGATTTAATGTTTTCTTTCTATGCAGTCAAATCTTATGTAATCATTAGCCAGTCATGCAATTTTATGGTATTTTTCACTTAAAAAATCTGGTCGTTGTGTATTTAAAGACGTTTTTTCCATAAATTATTACAGTTTCTTAACAATTTGTTAATGGAAAACAGTATTTTTTTTTCTTTTTTCACCAACTCTTTTCGAAAGATTGAGTAATTTACTCTCAAAAAATTTTTAATTTCTATAATTTTCTTTGAAAGTCATCCATTTTTTTTTCATTTTATTTAAATATAAATGTTTATTAATTTGTTTGTAGTCCTTTAGCTTTATTTTCTTAATATTTTTTTAAATTTCTATAGATATTTACGTAAGAGCTCTCTATAATATTTTCCTAGTACCCGGACAACGTTAAAGTAAAAAAGTTTCAGTTCTTCTTTTCTTTTTTCCAGAGATACGATGACAACAGCCTAACGTTCAAACACCGTTATTTCTTCTTGTGTGTTTTTTCGCAATGAATAACAAAACTCAGAAAAATCCAGCAAGGACGTCTATAGCTGACTGACTGTTAACACAAAACAATAAAAGTCTTGTTCACTCGAGTGTCCACCGACGAACCGACGAGTTGTTGTCTCACTCGCACCTTCAATCAATAAGAGGGAAAACCGTTATATTTCTTATGCAGCCACAAGGTTGCTGCGAAAAGGTATTAAAGTTTTGGAAACTCTTTTCATGTACATTCGAGTCGAATATAGTTATGTATAATACAATGTCAAGAAATTGTTCTAACAAATTGATTGAATAATTAATTAGGACATACATATGTATGTAAATTGATAAGCAAACGAGTTTTTCTTTACCTATGCAACTTTTAGTATCATTACTTATGCTTAATACTAAATTTTACATCTCTGGCGTTGAAAATTGTATTTAAAAGCTTTTAGAAAATTTAAACATCTCGGATTATGCGGCCAAAGCTTACTTATCCTCCCCCCAAAGCGCCCAAAAGCAAAGAGGTTATGTGAATATTAATTTTAAGCACGATTATGGTCATCTGATATCAAAAAGAAGTAAATTCGCATATTTTCCATACAATAGGTACATTTTTTGTGAGAGAAGAAAAAAAAACAATTTCAGTGAACAGTGAATATATTATAATTGCAATATAAGTTGTTCATACTTAAAAAAGTTCGTTCGATTATTATAATAATGTGATAACGACAAAATTGTTCAGCATTTAATTGCGTCCTTTATTTTCAATTCTGATCTCAGTATTTAGCTGCTAAAGACCGAAATAATGATTCTATTTCACCGGGATTCTATTTAAAGAATATTTGGTCCAGTGGTAAGGCCGATTTATTCCCACATTGTAATTAAAGCTGAACAAATTTGGTCGTTGAGAAATCCTCGTGCAAATTTCTGGAAAATTTTGTCGAATTTTCCCTTTGTCAACGACGAATATTTCTAAAATTTTTAGAGAAGATTTCGTAGAATTTTTATAAATTTCCTAAAAATTTCACTTTTCAAAATGCTATTTTTTTAGAAAATTTCGTCGAATTTATGTTTTCTTGAAAATTTTGTCGAATTTGCCTTTTCTAGAATATTTTAAATTTGCATTTTTCTAACATTTTTGTCCAAATTGTATTTTTGTCAAGAAAATTTCGTCAAAATACAAATTATACAAAATTTCCTAGAAATTTAATTTTAATAGAAAGCTTTGCCAAAATTGCAAAATTCTGGAAGATTTCCCTCCCTGTAGTCCATCGATTTAAACTTAGCTCCTATTTCAAAATTGCAAAATGTGGTATAAAAGTCCGTTTTCGGGAAAAGGTCAACGAAAATGTTGCACTCATTCGCAGATTTGTTCGCATATAAAAGGAGAAAAATAACTTTCAAAATTAATTCTAGAATATACATAGGTATATATATCGATTTTCGATATTTGTACTTTTCGAAGTTAAAATAGGATAAGGAAGAACTAAGTCCAAAATGTTAAACGCCGGAGAGAGAGCAGGTTGAAAGAGCTCTCTTCTGCCTCTGCAAATTTTGACACTTGCTTGGAAAAAATTTCCTTCTGTGAATCTGAACTCAGCTTTAGTCTCCAACATAAATTTAATCACGACAGATAAAATAAACTCCCGTCTCTGTCGTTTTGATACAAGGCATAAAAACCGTACGCCTAAAGTAGTGCGATTTTTTTTATAGGTCGACAATCTTCGTTGAGTATTGCGTTGAGTCAACGGCACTTTTCTTCCCCAACGGCGTTGCTTTTCAGCAACGACTTTGTTTTCCGTCAATAGCGGCGCCTGGGTTGCCAGAAAAAAATTGATGTTGTCCCCAAAAAATCAGAAGAAAATCCCGAACCTAACCCCACATAAAACTATTTTTATATAAAAAGTCAAACATATGTATATAAAACTGCAGAATCGAAATGAATCCAAAAACACACATTTTAAAAATTACCCCCTTTGATTTTAATAAACTTTAAACATTCCTCTACTATGGACAATTTTTTGCGTTTTTAGTTTTTCGAACTTCGTTCTAGTTTTTATGATACAGATCTCAGGATTTTTTCTAAAAATTGCTTTAATAAAAAAACTAATTTGATGGCAATTTATATATACCTAATAGTGCAAAGTCTCGTATTAATTTTTTAATACGAATTTCAGATTTGGTAAAACCATTGTAGAAAATACTCGTTGAAAAATGGTTCAAAAACATTATATTTTCAAAAAAATGTTTCGTTTACTTTGCCAAAAAATTTTAACATTATAATCAAATCTATCAATTACAAAATTCGTTCTCGTATAAATTCTTAGCAACTTACAGCACTTATTGAGTTTTCTATTAATAACTAAATGATTAGGAAAATCTTTATATTGCACCAAATAAACCCCAAGAAACCCCAAAAAAAATTAAAAAAATCCCCTTTCAATAACCCCATCCCCAAATTATTTATTTTAATCCCAATTTGCATTGACTAAACCCCAGTATTGGGGTCAAAACCCCAGTTTTGGCAACCCTGAGCGGCGCATAAGTTTCGAGGTTTCTTGCATCGCAAATACAAATGATAAATTATTCTGTGTTGTGATTCCAATCGGGAAAGTGGTGCCGCTGTGAAATATAAAAGAAATTTAAAGAATTTTACCTGTAATCGAAAGTTTACGAGACAACTTTAAATCAATGTAAGTTTAATATTTAGTAATTGCGCCTAAATCCTAATCTGTGCAAATAGAGCGTTGTTTTTGTTGCTTTATTCCAACCATTACATATATTTATACCCTCCACCATAGGTTTGGGGTATATTCATTTTGTCACTCCGTTTGTAACACCTCTAAATATTGATCTGAGACCCCATAAAGTATATATATTCTTAATCGTCGTAAAATTCTAAGACGATTTAGCCATGTCCGTCCGTCCGTCTGTGGTAATCACGCTACAGTCCGCAATAATAGAGCTAGGTTGATCAAATTTGGTACAAATACTTCTTATAGTTGCAGGTTGTTTGGGATTGCAAATGGGCCATATCGGTCCATATTTAGATATAGCTCCCATATATAGCATCTAACTTGTTGTGATTCCTACTGTTCGCATCTACTATATTTTTAGTGTTTTCGGTGTTATTTTCTTTAGGTTTGAGTTATTTTGTGAGGTCGCATGCTATCCATGGTGGAGGGTATATAAGATTCGGCATGGCCGAACTTAACGCTTTTACTTGTTATTTTTTGAGATAGGCGTTTATTCAAGATTGTATGCTGAACTTAAAAAAACTTATGAGGATTTTTTTAGCTGACTATAATATTTTAATTTATTCAACAATATGCTACGAATGTGCATAATTTTACAACATGCTTTATTGTGACTTTATGACAAAGAGGATATTTTTATTCAAAATTATAAGTTTTCTTTATAGTAATATACTAAAGGGCGGGTTAGAAAAAAATATCGCGGTTGTCCGCATCTCAAATGAAAGCTTGTTTTATTTTGTTGATTGCGTGCGTGCTTTTCAACATATGTTTATCTAATTTGTTGATTAGGATTCTTTGTTTAGTTGGGTATACGTTCAATTTATTTATTTTACATACGCGAAGACTATTAAGAACAGTGAGAAAGTGCAATATTGTTTTACTTTTCATCCGCGAATTATCTAACCGTTCATTGTTATTGTTTTCCTCAAATCCCATACCGTTAATTCCCTTTGCTAAAGGTTTTTCCAATATTAATATTTTCGTTTTTTCAAGAAAACGACTTTTTTAGAAAAGTGCAATTTAGACAAAATTTTCGGGAAAACTGTACTTTATGGGCCATCGCAAAAAAATGCAGGGGGCTCGGACCCATGTGGCCCTCAGGGACGTTCCTACTCAAGGAATTGGGCAACTTTTTAACGTGAGTTACCATCTCCACTTTTCCTCTCTTCCATTTTTTTTAATTTCATTTATATTTTTGTGAGAAAAATTTTATTATAGCAAATTTATAGCATATTTGCGTTCTACTACATTATTGGGATTCTGTTTGCCATTTCCTTTCGTTTGAGTATAATATTGATTTTGGGGACCCAGGTCCCCCAAAATATTGGATCCTAGAGGCCTACTGTATCCACTTTTTATAATTTGTAATACTTAGACCTACTGAGTCCCTAGCGTCGTTCCCTTTCGTTTGAATATAATATTGTCTATGTGGGGAACCGGAACCATTTTTTTGGATCCTGAGGGCCCTGCATCAATTTTTGAGGTGTGCAAAATTTTAACAATTTCCTCTCTCCCAGGACTTCCGTGTAACCGCAACTATATTTGCCTCGTGTGTATTGGGACAACTTTTTACCGAAGACTGTAAAGCTTCTACCGCGCCAACGCGTCAAGTGTAACTTAGCCTGTATTCCCTGATAAAATATTTTTTTTAGAACTTGAGACTTGGCACTTCTATGTGAATGCCATTTTCTGTTAAAATCTTAACAGTACGTCCACACATATAAGAAGCAAATCACAAGAAAAATTTTACTAATGTAAAAAAAATAATAAAATGTTGCTGTCGTCAATTTTAGGCACAATATTCTTTCAAATTTCTCTACCTGACTTCAATTTAAACACGACATTTCAAAAAATCCCGCCTTTGTCATATTCTTCTTGATAGTCCGACAATCTTCGTTGAGTTTTTTCGTCAACGGCGCTCATCTCCATCAACGGCGCATTTCAAAAAATCCCGCCTTTGTTGTATTCTTCTTGATAGGCCGACAATCTTCGTTGAGTTTTTTTGTCAACGGCGCTCCTCTACATCAACGGCGGTGTTTTCCAACGACGCCTTTGTACTACGTCAACGGCGCGTCACATTCGAGGTTTCTTGCATCGCAAAATCAAATAAAAAATTATTCTGATTTGTGATTCCAATAGGAAAGTCTGAACATTTTAAGTGTGCCAGTGTTTACTTGAGTTATTGTGTTGAGAAATTTAAGAATAAAATAGCTATAATTTAAATTTCGCAAGAAATCATCTTTAATTCAACGTAAGTTAAATACTAATTGCGCCTAAATCCTAATCTTTGCAATCAACAGTGTTTTTGTTGCTTTATTTCAACCATGACTTTGATTTTGGTTTTGTTTGTTGCGTACCTGTCAGCAGGTAGGAAGAACAAACAATAAGATAGGTTTTTTATTCTTTGTTTAGTTAGGCGTACATTAGTCATTTTATTTTTTTTTACATACTTTTATGCGTAGAATATTGGGAACAGTGGAAATGTGCAACTTTGTTTTTGTTTTCATCTGCAAATTTCTAACCGTACTTCGTTCTGGCTGTATTTGCTATACTTCATACCGTTAATTCCCTTTGCCCTAATTTGTCTATTTGGAGTTTGGATTTTCAAGAAAACAATTACCTGTATAATAAATAGAACAAATCAAGTTATTTTAGTTTGTCCGTGTGTAGTTTTCAAATAATTGATTCTTCTTTGTTTATTTTCCACTCTTTATTGCTTTGATTTTGTATGTGGCGGCAACAACAAAATATTGCACGAAACAAAGGGGGAGCTTTTGCTTCCATATCTCTCGGAGATAAAATGCGGAAAGAGCAGAGAATGGGGGAGAGCGAAATAAACAAAATTATCATCTAATATTAAATTTGCAGTTTTTTGTTTTTATTTACTCTAAACCTGTCTTGTTTGTCTGATGCTTTCACTTGACAATCAATGGAAATATTGTCAGATTTTGTATGTATGTATACTGTATTTGTTTTTTTTTCTGATCATTAATTGCTACCGCCCCCCACCCGTTTCACCACTCTGTGAGTAGTGTGGAAAGGCATTTTTTAAATGTTCTTTCTTATCATTTTATAGACATTAAATCTGCATTGTATGCATGAGTTGGGATTGTTGTAGAATCAAAATGTATTTTGTTTTTTCTGGATTTCCCCAGCATTTATAAAACAGGTGATATAATGCGGAACAGTTACAATGCCGGTGCTCAATGCTCTCCATTTCCTCCTCATTAAACCGCTTCTGCTGAAGTCATTGGACACAATTGCCAACCTCCTGGCCTGTTCGCCAATCAGGCTATGTTCCGTCAGAACTCTCATTGCCTGACAGCCTCTAGAATTAAACGAAGCTTGCACAATGGCGTACTACTTCGAGAATTTGTAATGTCGACCTTTCCTAGTAAGCTAGTTGGTTTTGCAGTTCCCCAAGATATCCCTATGGACAGGTACCCAGATGAGGTAGGCGTTAAACTGCTCAGCCATCCCGTTGAGAGATTCTGCATCTATTAGAATATATGTATACATAGTTTATCACTACGGCAAAAGTAGGTCAGACACATTTTGTTGTAGTTATTCCATGTCGAAGATCTGCCTTATATGTAATACTACAAATCGATACCTAGAATGTTTTAAGGGCAATATAATTTTTAAATTCTAAATACATATTACAAATTATATTCGTTTCCATCTATTTTATCATAACTTGTAATTTAAAATAAATTACAAGATAGGTAAATAATGCCGCCAATATGGTTTTAATCCGCCAGTTCAAACAAAACCTATGCGCAATAATGTGGAGGTGATACGCTTCACGCTATAAAGAAATTCCACAATTTTCATTTACATTGAACTCCTCAAAATAGAAAAATAATAAGTTCGGTTTGTCAGATTTACACTAGGCAAGTTTATTCAGCAGCTTATCATCAAATTTGCTTTTGAACTTGCACGAAGAACTCAAAACGTTCAGGGAGAGAATAAGAATTCAGCAAAGTATTTTCAAACAAAAACGTTGC
The DNA here is from genome assembly GCA_963930755.1 of Eudasyphora cyanicolor. Taxonomy (NCBI): domain Eukaryota; kingdom Metazoa; phylum Arthropoda; class Insecta; order Diptera; family Muscidae; genus Eudasyphora; species Eudasyphora cyanicolor. The sequence goes on along the minus strand of OZ005738.1, from coordinate 8,889,570 downwards.
AAATGTTGACAAACGCCTTTATCAACTTAGGAAGTTTACGCCTTCCATTTCATTTAATTTTAGTGATAATTTTGAATAGTTTCAAGCGAAAAATCGTTTTAGAATTTCATACAAGTTCTGTTTTTTGTTATCTTGTTTCTCACGCCATATGTATATTTTCATGTGTTGCAATTGTTCATAAATCTGAGCAACAAATGTACTATACTAAAATTCAATTTGTTATCTGCTCCAATGTACACGCCACAAAGTTTTTTTTTTTATTATTGTCCTATTGGCTAGGGTTTCTCGCTACGTTCATGGTACGTAAGGTATTAATCAAAGTTTAATTAAAGGTTTTCCGTTATTTATTTAATATTCTTCAAATACATGTACAAAATTGATAGTATATCGTATTTAATTTATACTAATTTTATTAATTAACATGTTATCTTTCTTTATTGATCTTTTTAGCGCGCATCACAGTAGTTAAACAAATTATTCGTAATGCGTACAGTAGTAGCCTTACTGGCTTTGGTTGCCCTCGCCCAAGCCGTTTCATTTACCGATATCATCAAAGAGGAGTGGCATGCATTTAAGGTAAGCTTTATTTTGTTTTAAGTATTGACCAAATATAATATCCAAGCGCGTTATTACATTTCGTGTTACAGTGCTAATATTTAAATATATTTTTGGAGTACCTAAAAAGATAAAAAAAATGAAAGTAACTTATAAAAGTGATTTAAAAAATAACGAGTTGTATATCTTAATTTTAAAATTATGTGTAAAAAAAATACCTATGACCTGAAAAAATGGTGTCGTCAAAGAAAGTTTTTTTGTTAAAAATTATAATTTTGGGTTCAAATTTGTTGTAAAAAATTAAAATATCCCATTTGGCAAAAAGATAAGTTTTTGCTATATTTAACCATCAAATATTATAACTCGTTTAAGTTTCCATCTTTTGTATGAACAATATACAAAGGTTTGTAGTACTAATTTCCAACTTAAACATTTTCTATCAGCATTGTATAATTTCTTTATAAATGGAAATTTACTCTCCACATTCCAAGACTTGTTGTCCAAACGTTTTATTCTTGGAATATCCAAGGCTTGTCATCATATCGATACCTCCATTCTAAACTATGTAAAAATGTGCAAAAAGGTAGTTTTTCAGGAGAGGCCAACAAAGTTTGATGGATTTATAATGTAAATCGAATGACCTGTACTGTTTTGTCAATTACTTTTGATTGGGTTGACGGATAAACGCCAAATTTTCTCTGAATATAATATGGAATATTTAGAAGTTAATAATGCAATCTCCCTAAAAACATGCAAAGTCGACTTAGCATGTTTTAGAATGGAGGTATCGATATATTCTTATTTGTAGAAACATTATGATGTTATGATAGGTTTATAGAAGTTGTATTCACTTCATAAATGGAATTTTATTCTCCCAATTCTAAGACTTATTGTCCAAACGGTTTCCGTGGAAACGATTTTCTCTATCATCAGATATTCAATATTACAAGTACAACAGAAATATTTGTTTAATTGTGATGTGATCATGTAAATGTCAAAAGAAAATGCCAAATTAGTCATAGTAATATTAGCCTTACTCTCCACATTGGAACAACGGGAATAAATATATACATATGTATATATTAGTCATTACTATGAAATAATTAAGTGCAAGCCCATCGATAATACATACATACATATACATATGTGTAATATATTGGGGTCAATAAAAATATCGAATGCAGGAAAATTGAAATTGGATAAAAAACCCAAACCTTAATGCACTTTATAATAAAGAAATCCATTTGTTTAAACAAAATATTAATGATTCACTAAAAACAAGTGTATCTACATATAAATAAAAGTCTCGTGAAATTTTCGAATGCAATTAAAGGAAATTCTTATTGTTTTCAAAATACTTTCCACGTTATCTTTTTAATATATATAAGTAAAATTGCTATTATGAACCATTGATCGAAATATGTGCTCTCCTATCTTCCTTTTTTACAAAAAGATAACTGTTAATCCCAGCTTTCTTTACTTTACCAATGATTTTTTTTTTATTATGTTACATACTCATGGCCCATATCATTATCGCCTCCATTCTGTTCACTCACAAATATCACATGACAATGAAATAGTATGACTTAAGCTTGGTTTATGCATAATACAAAGCTTTTGATTGGTTTTACTATCATATGCCCATGTTTTATTCCATTTTCTGCGACATTACTTATCAGTCGCGCAGACGTCAGATTTAAATGGAATTTAAATTCAGCATCTTGTTATCACTACTCAAATTGCATGGTCAATGAAAATATGCAGTATATTTTCTTGTAGAAAGAACTCTTTGTTTCAATTCTGATAAAAGCAAAATGGGACGGATTGCTGCATAGGTTAATCTAGAGTTTTTATTAACATTTCATAACGTGGGTTGAATGGCATTTTGTGTTCCTTCTTTTGTTTTGTGTCTTTAAATGTTAATCATGAAAATATTTGCAGTATTGTTTGTTATTCCGTATTTACTTTTCTATTATTTTTTTAATTTCTCTGTTATCAAAGTAAATGCGTTTTAATTTATAATATTTTGTTTTCATATACATCAAATACAAATGTATGAATATTTGCAAATAAATTGGGTCATTATACTTTTTTTATTTCCCTGTTCAATTGAATTTTTATTGCACTTTTCTTATCAGTCAACTATTTTGCTCTATCTCTCTTCTCATACAATATTTTAGGTGATAGACCACTACACTATTTCAAAAAAAAAGTAGTAAATGATTATGTTAGCATTATATAATTGCACTTTCTTGCAAAGATTTATTGTGATGTTTTCAAATGAGTTAGATTTAAATTTGATCAGGTGCTTATTTTAATTAACTCATTAAAAATAAGAATAGCGTATGAGTAATTAACCCATTAAATTTTTACGTTTGCATCTAAATGTAGTTTCGCTGGAGTCAAAGTAACGCTTCTAAATAGAATGAGGAAATTTGAAGTTTAATGCAACATTTTTGTTATCTTTAAATTCTGTATTTAATCTGTATTTATTAAAAAGTTCACTTGAAGCGGTAGCATGAAACATTAATCAAGAAATTTTACTCTTATCAATATATAAATGCCTTTGCAATGTTATGTATAATTTTGTGGAGTTGTTAGGGCGGCTCCGTAATTCCTTTACGTCACACAAAAACTTTTAGAGCTCTATGTATTCGTGCTTGAAATATTAGATAAAACAAATATATTTTGCGTATTTTGAATGCAATGCGAGAAATACGTATTGCAATTCTGTATTTTTCTACTTATCGTTTCTCCGAATTATAAATGTAATTCCCCCCAAATAATGTTTATGAAAATTTTGCTTTTATCACATTCCCAGAACATACACAAAGCTTGTCTTTGTTTAATTGTGTTACTATCATAAAAATGGAGATCAAAACATGCATTCATTAGTCACTATAGTTGTTTTTAGAACTAATTTTTAACAACAGCAAAAAAAAAAAACAAATATAAAAATAGCCAATACAGCTGAGGTTTCAATATATCGTTAGCTACACATGCACATATCCAGTACACACCTTTTTTTAGGAGGAAGAATAAAATCTTTCTAACTTTTCCTGTTTTAAATATTTTTCATTCTGCAAATTCAGAAATCATTCATTTTCTCGACTTAAATGCCAATAAACTCATGATTACACCAAAATACACAAGTGAAGTTATTGGATTTTTTGGACTTTTCCGTTTTCAGACAGATTTCAAATATTTTGCATTTTTGTGTGGACTTAGCGTATTTGCATACCACTGCAAAACAAAGGTAAAAACATCATAACGATATTTTCATTTTTCTAGATGATGTACTTTTGATTGTTTTGTCATTCTATAATAATATTAAACCTTCTTATTTTTAAAAAAAAAACATTCAAAATTTAGCAAAATCTCAATTTTCAGAAAATTTTACTTATACGCTAATTTGCAGGTGTAGCTAACGATATTCCATTTTGACAAACGAATGAAAAATGAAAATGAAATCAATTAAACTACTATCATACAATGTACATAGTCTTTAGTATTTTTAAATCAAAGATAAACTACATTTTATGAAACAACTACTCCACATCTTTGATGTGAAAGTATTCTCGTTTTTAAACAAAACGCAGATTTCTTCGATGCAATAACAATCTGATTTTATTTATTATTTTGCAATTTCAAAGCCATTGGTTTAGCAGAATATCTATATGCAACGGTTGAGTATTCTATAAAAACTGCTAAATGTCTTTGCTTTTATTAGATACATATATTATTAACGTTGAAATATTTCGTAAAGTTTAGTTCCAAGTTGTTATAGCCTTAACAAAATCCAAACCAAGCATAAATCTCATAATATATTAAAATGTGTCGCATAAAAGAAGTATACTTTTAGGCTTTTCTGGTCATAATACATTTCTCAGAACAGTGCCGTTTTTGAGATAATCTTATGGTGATTTCGTTTTTGCAAAAAATCGTACGAAAATTTTCTACATTTTACACTGAAACAGCATTTTTTAGTTCGTTTGTAAAAATGGTGCAGCCGTATGAACGGGTTTTGATTTCGTTTATAAAATTATTACAATCCGCAAATGCGAAAATATCGCCTTCTCCACACTCAGCCCAGTCCACTGTGTGAAGTGTTGCACCTTCAAAAGCAGACTTCAGAACCAAACCTAAATAAAAGCGTACATTCTGAATGCAATACCAAATGGCGAAATTAGCAGAAGGTGCAGGGGGAATTTTTAAAATGTCGCAACATGATGTGACATTATTTTTCAGGAACGAAATCACCATTAATTTAAATTTTAAAATATTGTGTTTACATATCGATACCTCCAATCTAAAACATGCTATGTCGACTTACCATGTTTTTAGGGAGATTTAATTTTCAGTAAAAATTTGGTGTTTATCCGTCAATGCAATCAAAAGTTATTCAAAAAACAGTACAAGTCATTCGATTTGCATTATAAAGGAATTCCACACAAATTTATCAAATTTTAATCGCCTCTCCTGAAAAACTCCCTTTTAGCACTTAGCATTGTTTAGAATGGAGGTATCGATATGTTCTGTATTTGATGAATGCTTTGTTTTTTATGTTTCGTCGTTTTGGATTTCATATGATGATATGTGTAGGTCGCAATTGTTATTGGAGCTCAATGAAAACGAGGTAAATTTTAATTGATAATATGTTTAATGTATGACTCACAAGTAGATTCGTAATTTAACTTCATAAGCTTAATAGAACATTATTTTAACCCATATTAGCCCAACGTCGATCTATCAACATTTTTCATAAAATGTTTGCTTATATTATGCAAGGGATATTTTTAATAAATGTTGTTGAACCTGATTTATTTATTATCAACTTATTTATTTATCAACTAAAGCCCATATTTGGACTATAAATTAATAGGAATACAATTCATTGAAAAAAATTTCGTAAACTAGACTTATGGTGATTTCGATTCTGAAAAACATTTGCACTTTTTATGTGGAACTGATGTAGTCCCTCGAATTAAACTTAGCTTCTTCTTCAAAATTCCAAAATGTGGCATAGAAGTCCAGTTATCGGGAATAGGGCAATGAAAATGTTGCACTTTTTTGCAGAAAAAAAATCGCCATTAATTTTAAAACTCTTAACAACGTCTTAAAAGTAGAATAAAGATAATACATATGTATAAATATATACGAATTTATTATTTTTTGCGCAAATCTTCAAAAAAGATAGGCAAATATTTATTTTTATGGGACAAATATTTGTTTTTACGGGAGATGTCTTAAAATTGTTTTTGACTTTTAAATAAAGCACAGATTTAGCTTATTTGAACATGATTTTTTTCGAAAGAGAAAATAAAAAAAATGTTGACTTCACTAAGGGCCTTATTCATAAAAACTTAATGAAGGTTTGAGGAACTTTTTAGCAGTGTTGAAACGTTCTTCAAACCTTCATTAAATGTTTATGAATAAGTGCCTAATACTCGAATTTTTTGTACAAAAATCGTTAAAGGCTTAAGACTTTACGTCTAGGTGAACTGCTGACCATCTCCCTTATGGCTACGCTACTACTAACGAAAAGTGCTGCTAGCACATATCATGCCTTTTCGGTGCATACGTTTAGGCTTTTCCATTTATTAAAAACCCCACATCAATCCTTATTAAACATTTACTGCAGCTATTTTTATTATAATATCATATACAAATGTACAGCTATGGACATATAAATGGCACATTTTATTTTTTTTTTTGCTACAATATCGTAATTAATATTAAAAAACTGAAAATCTTTGGTTTTTCCAAATGTTTTTTAATATTTATAAAAGCTTAAGTTGAAATTTATAAATAAATATATTTAAAATAAATAGGGTTAGGAAAAAAACACTAAAATGATTCCTTTATTTTTTATTTTTAAGTAATTTAGGGCCTGTTTCTGTAACTTATTTTCGTTCGTCTACGGCGAACGATCAAAATTCTCTCAGCTATTACTTGAATTCTATAAAACGCAGGTTAGAAATATTTTAGGAACAAGCTTTTTACATGATTTCCTTCATACACAACGAATTATAAACTTCTGCGATTTATAGATTTTTCGGAATAATTGAGTGATTTTTGATCGTTTGCAGTAGACGAACGAAAAAAAGTTACAGAAACAGGCCCTTAATTTATATATGTAAGAATTTTGTAGTATTTTTAACCATATATGGTCCTATGGCTTGGTTATGAATTGGAATAAATAAAATAAAAAACAAATGAGTTGGACACATAAATGGTACAATCTCATTTTATTTCATAATCGTATTAAAAATATTTTTTGTTTTTTTCTTGGTATGCACTATATTTAAACGTAAATATTAAGTAATGCAGTCCTTGTTCTGATGACTTCTTTGAACCTGAGAGCAATACCTTCCTCGAGTTTTAGGCATTTTATGTTTTGGGTATGGTATACTAAGATTCCGGTGCGGCAGATCTTTAATTTTTTTTTTTGTATTTTGTTTTGGCAGTTTCATTCTTTATTTCATCCCAAAGCTTTCTATGGATTTAGGCTATGTCTCTGGTCTGGTCAATCCAAAATATCCACACAAAACTATTTTTTACTAGTTTGGAGGATTATTTGCGGCCATTATTTTGCATGAATAAATATAAAATTTGATATTGATTCGCTATAGTAGGTTAGGTTACAAGAGGATGACACCAGAGATTCTCTAGTGTCTAGTAAAAAATAATAAATATCGTCCAAAAAGGAGATAAGGACATCATTCAAAAGTTCAATGTAACCGATAGAATTTATCTTGTTGGTAAATAAAGAAATATTAACAAACAAAGGTGCATTTTTGTGCATAGGTGACTTTTTTAGAACAACTTTGACGAGTGGTAGTATATTTATTACCATGGCTGTACATACATAAAAAATTGCTAGAAAAGAAAATATATTTTAGAAGAATTTATGTCTTAATCTTGCGAGAATTTTCAAAAACTTGTCTATGAATTATCCTTTTATTTTTCTATATTTAACATTAACAGTAACATTTTCAACGGTGGATTTTGTGTTTGCATAGAAAAACAAGCTTTTTTTTCAATGCTTTTTTCTTCAAATATGAGTTTTTTGAAATAAAAATTCGAAATAATTTAATTATCAATAATTTCTTTGATTTATTGCCCTTTTTTCTTAGTGTGATTTATGACCCTTAAAGGAGCTTAAAAATTCTTGTTCATGGCATTGTTTTTTGCTTTTATGTAATTATTTTATTTTTTAATGTTTAATATCTTGTTACAGTAGAGTAGCAACTATAAAGTAGCAACTATAAAGTAGCAACCTGCAATTGTTATTATTACTTAATTTAATAGTTATTAAGTTATACATATATCTAGAACTATTTACGTTGTTCCGCTGTAGTAGAAACTCAAATTAATACCTAAACCAATTTTGCGTTGAAGAATATTGTAATTTACCTATACTTGGCCTACAGGCTTTAAATTACATTAATAAAAAATGAAATGAAATGAAATAAAATTTAAAATTTTTAGGCTTGTTTTCTAATTTTAACTAATCTTCTTGAACCAAAAAAGATATTGAGTAAAAAAAAAATAGAAGAATGTTAAGCATTCTGAAGTTCGACTTTCAGTGTGAAAGAGGATCGTATTTGAAAATGGACTTGTTTCTAATTGCTGAAATTAAACAACATAAATAGTTCATGTATCTTGAAATTTGATGTTTCCATTACAAAATCATGTGAAAATTTGAAAAAAAATTAAACGTTTACTAAAAGCAGAATCTTCTAATATCAGTCGGAAACAAATATGTTCTGGGGGTCTACAAATGATGCAGAGAAAATTTGTTCTTTCTTGTTATTAATAGAGTGGGTTTATTCTTTGTGTAATGAATTTCGCAGACTATCATTTTGTTCCAAGGAATTTAATTTAATTTAACCAATTTCCGTTGTTCTAATTATACAAAATTATTTTTATTATTTATTTATATCTGTCTGTAATGTAATATTTCTATTTTGGACCACTGCATTCCGAATTTACAAAATCTTGCGCTTAAGATAGGAAGAGAGGATATAAACAATTACTTTCTATAAATTCTGTTGTTTTGTCCAAGAAAAAACTCAAAAATTTGAATCAATCTTATGCCTTATACATATATAACAGGTGGCGCAAAAGTAATCCTCCTATCAGAAAATGCTATAAATTTTGCGATTGGCCCCTAATGCCAAATGTTGACATTTTGTGTAGTAAACACATGCGAAATACACGTTAATAAACAATGTTATGCTACACTGCTCCAGAACGCGGAATATTGCTGACTATTTATTTGACCAATAATCGATCGGTGACTTTGGCACAAAAAACATCGAAAGGTTACTTTTGCGCCACCTGTTATTACGATGGCGAATTGTGCTCACCTTCCTTGACAAACACTAAGAAAATGTAAACTTGTTTTAAATTTGCATTACTCAATGCGCTTCACATGTGCCAACTTAGCTTGCGCTTGGCTTGTGCGTGTTTTTTCTTCAGTTCTCTATCTTTCAAGACAATTTTTTTTTAAATAATAATTTTTGATGTTTTCGTTTTCTTGATTTAAACAAAATACATACATATATAACAAGCTAGTTCTTTTATATATCAATATAAATATATATGTAGCTTGCAAACATTTTTTGTTATCACACAACAAGAAATGCCACTTGAAATAATAGTACACTATAAACAAAAAGTATGCATCATGTACAAGAAATCAAATCTCGGGATTTCTATGACTAATAACTAAAGAATGCTGTCTCTACAACTTACCAATTATATTTAATTTTATTTACATATAACTTAATTCCGTACCTTGTTTGCTTGGTTTTATTCTGCAAATCTTTATGATTCTAAATAGGATAATGTCCTGGCGTTAGTTAGACCATTTTGATACTTTATTATTATAGAAAACAAATATTTTATTATTTATGAAATCGAGCTCTACATGCTAACAAGACGTAAGCGCCACTCACAAACATTTAGAGAAGGTTTCTTTTGCGATTATTTTTTGTTTAAATGCATATTTAATGCATACATCTGTTTATATAACGATGGAATTTAGTATAACGGTACATTTTACAGCAATACATTTCGGACACATGATGCCATTTGTGAAAGGTAAACAATTTCCCTCAAAAAATTAAAAGTATATCGTGGAGGCGCTTACGTCTTTTTGACGGTTAGGGCTCGAAATATTTTATTATTTTTCATTCCCTATTAGGAATTTGATCTGTTTCTTAATAGGTACGATATTTTTTCTCCCTTTGGAGTTAAGATCAATTTTATTTAAATCTGTTATAAATTATTACCAATTAAGGCCCTATATAGATTTAGGTATATTATTATTCGACAATGAATCCTCTATTCTTACTTGAAAATAATATCAATTCCATAGACAAAAAAAGTTATCCTCATTTATGTCCGTATGGTGGGACTAACAACCCGCATCACAGGTATGCATCCATCCGCCAGCATCTCACAATCAATGCCCCATAAAGTAGTGGTAAAATATTAGTTATTTTTCCTTTGTGTCCACATTTATCCATGGCATTTGTGTTGTATTCGATGAGACATTAGCTTTGCTTGGAACACAACAACAACAACAAAGACGAACAGGCAGACGGACGGACGAGACTACCAGGAGGCGGTACACATGGATGACATTCATCCATACATATGCATGAGCATATCAAAGAAGAAATACCCTCGGCTTGTTGTGGTTGTTTTTTGTGTGTATTTCTTTGCTGCTGCCTGCCTGGCCTGCTGGCCGTGCTCTGCTGTGCTGTGCGCTGCTTTTGCTGACTGATTTTAGTATTCATGATAGTAGTACTACCCTCTCAGTAGTATTAGAGACACACACAAGTTTGGTTGGTCGATTCGCGTGGTGTTTCGTTGACGAATTTTCGATTTTTTGTGATTTACTTTTGTTTTGCTGTTTTGGAAACATACAACGTTTCGCTGAAATACATAATTAAATTATTAAAAATATAATTGAAAGCGAAGAGAAATTAAAAACCGTTCTTGGTGAATACGTGCAAAAGAAAAGTAAACAGAAAATTGTCATTTTGGCAAAACTAAAAAAAGAAACCAAATACTCTCAAAATGCCACAAGAAGTGCAACCCATTGATATGGTGACGGATGTTTACATACCGGCTGTAATTATTGCTGTTCTGTTCGCCGTCAATGGCATTATTTTGTTCTTGATATTCCAAAAACGGAAACTCGTCGTCTATGAGGATATAACCGATGAGGCGGTACCCGCTTCCAACAATCCACAGCGCATAGATGAAGGAAATTCCATAGAATTGGGATCACTCTGAAATATAACTCTGCAGCACCCCTCTTGCTATTCCTCTCCCTGTTGTTGTTGTGGGACGGGTCGGATGGCGGATCATGGCTGTTTTGACAAATTTAGCTTTAGTTTAACAAAGCATTTTTATTTGTATTAAAAAAAACTTCATGTATACTAGGGAAACCTTTTTGTTTCTAAAAATGTTTCCCCCTTTTTTTCGAGTAATATTAGTTCAATAAGTAAAAGCTATTTTTCTGTTCTTTTTAATACTTCTGTATGGAGTTTAATTTAAGACTCTCTTTTTTTTTTTGTTTAAACTTTATTCATAAAGGATTTTTGAAATAAGCAAACAATATATACGAATTATTAATAAAAGTGAAGTTGTTTATTTCTAAGACAAACCCAAAAAAAGTGTTTTTGTGAATTCAATCACAATAAAGAGATGCAGAGAGAGAGAGAGAAAAATCAATATGTAATTACTCTCGATTTGGAGTTAGGTGCCCACCGGTTTCAATATTTGTTTGGAATTAACAATTTCCTGTGGAAAAGAAAAACAAAGGAAAAAAATTACTATGCATGGGGTGTGCTATACATGTCATTACATCTCTGACAACTTGTCAGCCGTCTGTCTGCCTTGATTTCCTGCTGCATATGTGCATGCAGTTGCTTATCACATGTTTTGCATTTTTTGTTGCAAAATAGTATTCCTTTTATTGCTTGTTTTCCATTTATACAGTTTCTCTGGTGATGGGTACGTACTACGTACATACTATGAGGCGACGATGACCACAACCCAACAAACGTTCTTTGGTTATGTTAAAACGCATGAACGCTGTTTTGCTGCTCTGTTTTTGTACTGATTTTGTTGTTGTCCAATGCTCAAAAGCAAACTGAAGAAAACATTTCAATGATTTATTTCGTCTTTTCTTTTTTCTTCGCTTATACGTCATATCCTAATCGTATTTTTGTTTTTCTTTTACGTTTTTTCCTGGCAGTGTGAATGATTTTCTCTTTCGTCACCCATACCGGCGGCGGTTGGGTGTTCTTCGGGGTTAAATGTGACCGAAGTAAAACTATTTTAGAAATAATTTACGGTTTTTAAAATCATTCAAAAGATTAAACAGGTTTCCCGAATTATGTTGGGGCGGCGGGAGTACATTAAAATGAAATATTTAAAATCTGTCTGACATTTGTATTAATATGTATGTGGGTCAGACTATTAGATTTCGAGGGCAAAAAAAACATTTTCACAGACTAAAACTAACCATTCAACAACAAAACTAATCTGGCAAAAGCCCAACAAATAAATACTTCTTGTTGAGAAATCTACATAGAATTTCAATAAAATTAATATGATCTACTCATATTTTTGAAGTATTTGGAATTTCTTTTTTTACTGTGCTTTTGACAGAAATTTGATAATGTGGTGGTGGGTGTGTCATATTTTTAACTTACCCCCTGTTTACATATAAAACGAATTCCTCTAAAAATCACTCTAAATATATCTTTATTTATAGACGACAAAGATAGATTTTCTAGTGGTATGGGAGGTAGGAACCTCTCAAGGAACACCGATCTAAAAGATTAGATTTCTGCGTGAGATTTAATTGAAGATTCATTCGACTAAGATCAAATCGTTTTATGGAAAAAGACTGTTAGTCTCGACTTTCGCCCAATGCCAAAATGTCACATGAAGTACAAAAATGTAAAATTCCTCATGATGGATTAAAAAATACGTCCCCTAGAACGCCAAAACAAGGTATAATCGGAAGGGACCTTTACAGCCATATAAATTGAAAATTGTGTTATCTACAGCTACTACTTCTTAAATTTCAGCCAGATAAATTAAAAAATGTGTTCTCTAGAGTGTCAAGAAGTGACATCGGTGGGCACCTTTATATGGGGGCTATATCAAGTTCAATAGGGATCGTCCCTAGTCTAAGAAATGCCTCTGTACCAACTTTCGTAAAGATTTCTTTATATTTACGGCCTGCACTTTGATAACAAGAATACATGGACAGACAGATGGCAAAATGTACTTAGAAAATGATTCTATGTCGATCGGTATAATAAACTATGGGTCTATCTCTTTTTTTAAGCGTTAAAATAAATGCACAAAGTCATAATACGGGTATAAAATGTCGGCATTATGTGTAACGTTTAACCAGATTTGATTGCAATTTTTTAGGGCAAGGCGATGAGAAGCTTGGACGACTTATTTGAGAGAAATGAGTACCCAAGGGTTCCCTCAATTTCGTTCTTGTTTTCCGAAGTCTTCCATTTTTTTGTTATATTTCTAATACCAGCAATGCTCTTAAGTTAAAGAAAAAATATTGAGCAACCTCATTTCATGAAATGAACATCTCGATTTTTTTATTGTAAAATAAATGATTTGAAGTAATTTCATAAAAGTCAATTCGGCAAATATATTATTTTAACAATTAATTAATTACTCACAGCGTACCTCAAGGGTTAAAAAGTATGTCTAGTTTGACGCCTAAAACTGATAATGAAGTTTTGTTTAGGATCAGGGTCTACTCAACTGTGAAGAGATCAAAATCGAACAATATTCTGTCATTTTTCATATATTTTTCGAATTAATATTCTGAAATCAGGAATATCTGTCCGCATACTCGTATGTATGTACATATGTATGTATTTCAAGAAGCACACTCATACGAAGACAAATGAAATTGATATTTGAAGTCATGGTTTGTTGTTTACTTCCCTAGAAGAAAAAAGGATGACATATGAATACCATATTGAGCATGGTAATTTAATTTGAGCCTGGTAATATTAGTTTTTGTTAACACGCGCAGGTTTTGCACATACGAATATTTATTTACAAAATTCATAATTTTGTCGATATCAACCGGATTTGTTTGGAATATCGCAATTAATAAAAATGTTATATTAAAAATAATCATAGCGTTTTTCAAACAACGAATCCTTTTTGCTTTATTTGAATGTATCTATTGATCCATATACATTATTACATATGTATGTACATAAGCTAGTTTTCTGTTCTTCAAAATATTTTCGATTTTTTCAATTTATCTGTGCATCACTTAGAACGCAATAAAATTAATTGTTTCATGCACGGTTTCCTTTTTCTCTGAAAATAAGCCAATTTTTAAAAATAATATAAAACCAATCGGTCGTACATTGAACTTGCATTGGGGAGTGACCCTCGTGTTCTCTTTCACATGCTCCTCTAAGATATGAATTGCAACTGCTGACGCCTTCTTTCGTTGACAATGTACAGTAAATAAATACATAATACGAAATTCGTTTGTTTTTTGAAATTGCCTTTTTGTCAATTTATTTTAATTAAAGTAATACTATAGGAAAGGCACCGCCTCAAAAGCAACCACATTAAATGCACATGTTTGACATTTTGTTCCCATGGTTTCACACCCCATTCATCGCCCATCCCCACCAAAAAAGAGACACCGCGTTTTCCTACTTATCATAAATTAATGTAATTTTTATTTGTCAATACATTTGTGATGCGGCGAAGTATGATGGTTGTCTTGCGGCCTTTGGGGGTTGGCTGTTATAATTTTTTTATGGGGATCTAGGAAAAATTTGTTTATTTGTCAAATTAGAATCTTGCATGTCATTGAATAAATAAACGTAGTCTTTATTTTTTGTATCACATAATAAATTGCGGATATAATATATATGATGGATAACCTTGGGTGAAAGAAATTCCAAATTTTTATATACATACATACATAATTCCAAAAAGTTTTCTTATTGTTCTGAAAAACATTATATGCAGATGTTTTCGATCGAGTCTGGAGAAAATATTTTTTTATTAATAATAAGCTGAATATTGAGCTTCTGTTTATATTAATAAAAATAAATTTTCAGATGTATACTTTAATATAGGGTTTTCCAACAAGAGGTGTTATTTTGAATAACCCGGTATTTCGGTACCTGTCACTTTTGAAGCTTTTATTCTTTGACGTTTGACAAGTAGAAACTACACCATTACTAAAAATGGAACGATACACGATCATCGAGCGATACAAAACGATCAAAAAACAATACGAACGATACAAAATCATCTTGACTGATGAGGCCCATTTCCACCTCGGTGGCTACGTCAACAAGCAAAATTGTCGCTTCTGGGGCTCGGAAAACCCAAGTTATTTTTTTTTGTTAAAGTTTTGTTTTATTTCCGTTTTAAACTTAAATAAAAGTGTTGCTTTTTATTACTCTTGGATGTTTTTTAAAAACAATAAAGATGATGGAGCTGTGTTTGTTGTTATTGTTGGTCAGATGTTAATTTACTTTGTTGTTTTATAATTTTAAGATTTAAAGTCTTCTTAGGACACAATTACACTTTAGAAAGCGAAGAGGAGCAAGAAGGCCATCATAAGACAGAAAAGACCCATAGCTTCAGAAAGGGCGAAACCCAAGATAGCGTAGGAGAACAACTGCTGTTTCAATGATGGATTTCTGGCATAACCAATGATGAGGGAACCGAATACTGTTCCGATACCGGCACCGGAACCAGCTACACCGACTGTTGCAGCGGCAGCGCCAATGAATTTGGCAGCTGAATCAATGTCACGGGTGACAGTGGAGGTCTGGAATGACCTGATTTGTGGCAGTAAAGCAACTGGGGTTGTGTTCTGAGCGGCCAAGGATTGATGAGAAACCTCTCCATCCTCATCGTGTGATTGTTTGGTGTGGTTTATGGTCCGGCGGGGACCTTACTTTTTCGAAAATGAGGTTGGATCAACAGTTACGGTGAATGGATTGTGTTATCGAGAGATGATTAATGATTTTTTATGTTCGGAGTTGGATGGTATTGATCTGGACAACGTTTACTTTCAACAAGACGGCGCGATGTGACACACAAGCAACGAAACCATTGCTCTGTTACGGGAAAAGTTTCCGGACCGTGTTATCTCTCGAAGAGGTGATCACAGTTGGCCACCGAGATCTTGTGATTTAACACCTTGCGACTTCTTCCTTTGGGGCCACGTGAAAGATAAGGTCTACGCCAACAGCCCAGCGTCGATTCAAGACCTCAAAGATATAATCGTGAGGATATCGAGGACATAGGGCAGCCACTTTGCGATTTAGTTATGGAAAATTTCATGAAAAGGATATGGTGCTGTAAGCGTGGTCGTGGTGGCCATTTGGCTGATGTTGTTTTTCATTGTTAACGGCATACCCTCCTCTTTATTATGAAATAAATATCCGATCATTTATCTCAAAAAATTGCATTTTTCTTTGAATACCAAAATAACACCTCTTGTTGGAAAACCCTATACTAGGTAAACCTATACTATACTAGGTAATTTTTAACGGAGAACAGATATGTTACGTTAAGAAACAACACTAGTATAGAGGAGGGCCACAGTGGTCGACTCTAGTATAGAGGAAGGCCACAGTGGTCGACTCTAGTGTAGAGGGAGGCCACAGTGGTCGACTCTAGTATAGAGGGAGGCCACAGTGGTCGACTCTAGTATAGAGGGAGGCCACAGTGGTCGACTCTAGTATAGAGGGAGGCCACAGTGGTCGACTCTAGTATAGAGGGAGGCCACAGTGGTCGACTCTAGTATAGAGGAAGGCCACAGTGGTCGACTCTAGTATAGAGGAAGGCCACAGTGGTCGACTCTAGTATAGAGGAAGGCCACAGTGGTCGACTCTAGTATAGAGGAAGGCCACAGGGGTCGACTCTAGTATAGAGGAAGGCCACAGGGGTCGTCAATTGATAGTTTTCGAATTATAGCTGAGCATGTTTTATGCTTTGTTAAAATGAAGGGTATATAAACATTATCGGCACTTGTTACTAATGTTTGCAGATACGAGTACATATATGTTTAGGATGTTATTTACTCAAAATCCATCACCATTGTTTGAAATATAGAACACATGTGCCATGTTATGTTGTGTAGTTAGTGGTGCCTGTCGTCAAAATCCGTTTCAATGTTTGTTTTAACTACAGTTTTGTTATTTGTTTAGTACGGAAAAAATAAATTGGTCTTATCGTTTTTATTTTTGATTTCATATCTAAAAACGTCGATTCACCCCACAAAAGCAAAAAATATATTACACTTACAATCCATATTTTTTTTGAGAGAGATTGATTTTAGATTGTTTGGTGATTTTATTACCTTTTGATAATCTACAAATTTTCCCTATTTATGGCTAATAGATTAAGTTATTTAATTTATGTTTTAATTTAGACCACCCATTTGCAGGTGACAAGATTAGAATGTTGCGCCCAGAGTTATTCTCTTTTCAAATTGGTAGATTATTTTTGACTTTCAAAGAGAACCTTAATTAAATATGAATCGATCTCTTTATTTTCTATTAGAAACATTATCAGCTTTTTATGTTTTATGACACCTTTGGTACCATATTATCATACATACTCGTACATACCTTCGATTCGTTTGTTAATAAAAATCAAATAGCATTGAATGAATTCAATTTTAATCTGAGCGAATTGCCTTCTGTATAATACAAATTTTGATAAGACTATTCACGTATATATGTACATAAGTACATATTTTGTTGTTCTTCCAATCCGAACGTTAAAAGGCAACGCTTTGAACTTGTGTTATCAGGAAAAATGCAATTTTTCTATCTACTGTGACTATTCGAAACTGCAATTCATATTTTTCTATGAATGCTAATGTGTCAATCACATAGTAATGATAAACTTTTGATGTGTAAAATATTTACATAAACTATTGTTTTTGAGACATCTTGTTCATGCTTCATTGTTGTTGCTAGCCTATTACATTAGACAAGAAATTCAGAAAATATTTTATCCCGGAGAAATACTAAATAAATTTTCTGTCATTCTTTTTGGTATTGTTTTTATATAAATTTGGAAGATTATAAAATTAAAGGTGAATTATTGGTCGATTATGCTCGTTTTTAATGTAGTTTTGAAAATTTATAGATCAAAATATAATGCTCAGTTTAAAAAATTATTATTAAACATTTGCCAGACGTTTTATCACAAAAAAATTTGCCATAAAATATTCATTGCCAAAACAGAATGTCAACTTTATCATTACAATGTTTGCAACCTCAATCGGAAACGAAATATACATTGTGGTGCACAACATCCAAAGATGATTGCAGGATATTAAGAGAACACCGAAAGATTTCAGAAATAGAAATTGAAAATTGAAAAAAAAAATCAACTGTTGATGTGGTAAATTCCCCTTACCTAAAAATAAGCAGCATGTCAGGCAGGGATGATAAATTTGGTACTTTAGTACTTTTTTCGATACTTTTCAGACCCTAAAAGTACCGTGATACTCCCGCGACACATTTGATACTTTTTCAAAGAAGTTATATAAGTCGTACACATGCTCTTTCGACATGGTTCGACATAGCTACGCAACGCCAAAAAATATGTTTGGCTCTTGTAAAACGTGGCATCTACACCAAAAACTCAAATACGTCTGGAACCATCACGTGGGGTATAATCGTATATCAAAACGTGAAGCAATTCTAACAAGGAGCGATACTAGATAAAATAGAATGTAAAGTCAATTAATTTTATATTTAAACTGTACCGACGTGAATCACTTTTTTTCTACAGATGATTTTATGCAATATGAAATATATTTCATCATAATCGGTTAAATATTAGTTCTTTAGAGAGTCAAGAATTCTAATCGGAAGGTACCTCTATATATGTAGAATCTAAATCAAAACATGGACCAAAATGCCCCATTTTCATTAGGCATCAAAAATGATTTTGTATCAATTTCCGTAAATATTGGTTTATATTTGCGTATATACGATTTTAGTAGCTTGTTATCAAGAAATTGTTCATGTATTACTGGATCTTAATAATTGTTATCTCAATATTTTAATATTTCAAGAAGAATTTAAACAAATTTTAAAATTGCTACTTTTTGGGTCGAAAAAGTACCTTTTTAGAAAGATTTTTGTACCATTAGGTTACTCTCAACTATCATCCCTGATGTCAGGTATGCTTCGACAACATCCCGAAGCATACCGCGAAATGATTCGTTATGGAGTGGCCAGACCAATCCTCAGACCTGAAACCCATTGAAAATCGTTAGGAAATTGTCAACAAAAAGATAATTCGTGAAAATGTAGATGAAGTTAAAAAAATCCCATGGAACTTATTGCTTCCATGCATGTTTTTAATTCATACGGTTAGCACAAAGCAAAAGGACTTAATACTTATTTACTTTATATTTGTCGTTTGATTGT
Organism: Eudasyphora cyanicolor; assembly: GCA_963930755.1. Lineage (NCBI taxonomy): Eukaryota > Metazoa > Arthropoda > Insecta > Diptera > Muscidae > Eudasyphora > Eudasyphora cyanicolor. The sequence goes on along the minus strand of OZ005738.1, from coordinate 8,870,503 downwards.
AATTATATAGTGTGGTTCCAAGGTATGCCAACTATTTCTACAAAATAACAAAAGTTAATAAAATCTTATTATTTTGTGTTATATTTATACCCTCCACCATAGGATGGGGGGTATATTCATTTTGTCACTCCGTTTGTAACACCTCTAAATATTGATCTGAGACCCCATAAAGTATATATATTCTTAATCGTCGTAAAATTCTATGACGATTTAGCCATGTCCGTCTGTCCGTCCGTCCGTCTGTGGTAATCACGCTACAGTCCGCAATAATAGAGCTAAGCTGATCAAATTTGGTACAAACACTTCTTATAGATGCAGGTTGTTTGGGATTGGAAATGGGCGATATCGGTCCATATTTAGATATAGTTCCCATATATACCATCTATCTTGTTGTTATTCCTACTGTTCTCATCTACTATATGTTTCCTACTCATCATTTTCTTTAGGTTTGTGTTATTTTGTGAGGTCACATGCTATCCATGGTGGAGGGTATATAAGATTCGGCATGGCCGAACTTAACGCTTTTACTTGTTTTGTTCTAATTAATATGTTGTGTACGTTCCTTAACTTTACCTATAAATTTGCTAAAATCTAGGAATATTTACAAAAAAAAAAAAACAATTTTAATTTGTTGTTGTGTAAATGTTACGAAATAAAAAAAAAAACTAAACATTCAGTTGTTGTGTTCATGTCATTTTACTATAATCTAACTTTTTGTAATGCTATCTATACTCAGAACTGTTAAATTCTGAGTAGTACTGTTCTCACCCCCCCAATCAAAGTATGTATATTACATGTTAATCAACAATCTTTATGAAATTTAATTAAAGGCATTTGTCAAAATTTACTTTTATAGTTGAAACATCTTAAACTCTATAATAGTGATACCGAGGAACGTTTTCGCTTGAAAATCTTTGGTGAGAATCTTCATACAATTGGCAAACACAATAAATTGTATGCGGCTGGAAAAGTTACTTTCAAGCTGGGCTTGAACAAATACGCCGACTTGCTGCATCAGGAAATTATCGAAACTATGAATGGCTACAATGACACTTTGCGTAAAGTTTCGCGGTAGGATTCTTTCAGTTTACAATGTAAATGTTAAATAATTTTATGTATTTTTATTTTTGCTAGTGAGAAGGGCTTAGTCGGCAAAACTTATATACCACTTGCTCATGTTACTGTACCCAATAGTGTAGATTGGCGTCAACAGGGAGCCGTTACTCCTGTCAAGGATCAAGGCCATTGCGGCTCTTGTTGGTCTTTCGCCTCCACCGGGGCTTTGGAGGGTCAACATTTCCGCAAAACTCGCGCTTTAGTTTCATTGAGTGAACAAAATTTGGTTGATTGTTCCACCAAATACGGCAACAATGGCTGTAAAGGTGGCTGGATGGGCAATGCATACAGTTACATTAAAAATAATGGTGGTATCGATACCGAAAATGCATATCCTTATAAGGCTGTCAGTGAATCCTGCAATTTCAATCGGAACTCAGTAGGAGCAACAGTCTCCGATTTCGTTGATATACCCCATGGCGACGAAGGAAAGCTCATGGAAGCAGTGGCTGCTGTTGGTCCAATCGCTGTAGCCATTGATGCTTCGCATAAGTCCTTCCATCTTTATAGGGGAGGTATTTACAACGAACCGGCATGTCGCCCAGATAAATTGGATCATGCTGTTTTGGTTGTGGGCTATGGTAACGAAAATGGTCAAGACTATTGGCTGATCAAGAACTCTTGGAGTACCGGTTGGGGTGATCACGGTTACATGAAAATGGTCCGTAATAAGCAGAATCATTGTGGTATTGCGTCTGCTGCTATATATCCCACAGTTTAAGTGATACCTCATATTATTCTACACTCCGTTGCACTCTTGTTTTTTTAAATCCTTCTCGCTATCTTAATTCAAAGAGGCCGTACTTTTTCCGAAATCGCGTTTTAATATATTCTCTAAGAATTAGAAATTTACTATCACCATATGGAAAACAAGCTTTTTCGAAAAAATCAGTGACGACCTTTTTGAATTAAGGTAAATATTTGGATTTTTATCTAACTAAATCAATTGTGCTACAACATACTGCATAAGTCAAGCATAAATATCTCTAATATTTGAAAATTAAAAGGTCTTAAAAATCTATTAATACCATACTAATCAAATTACAGAAATAAATGAATAAGGAGACCTACAAAACTTCTAAAATATACCTATTATAAAATATACAAATATAAAATTATAAAATACTCGTATACCTAATAAAAATGATAATATATAACAAATGCATTTTTTATTTCGGAATATAGATGAATTCTATATTCTCTTAATCAAAAAAAATTTAAAACAAAACTTTAATTTTACAAGATTAATTTAATTTTGCTTGCATACATGAAATTTAAAAACTAATTTAATTTCTATTTTTAAACGCCTATCAATAAAAACAAAGTTATTCGAAATATATCGTAAGAGTGTAGCATTTTATAACCTCACTGCAGTATACATAATAGTTCTATACTTAATAATACTTCTTACGGCCGTTTTCAGGTAGCTCCGTTAGTTATTTTTATTGAAAAAGTTAGCAAACATACGGTTAGTTATACGAACACTTTAAACGGCCCGTTAAAAATTTCATTTTCACGGCCAATTCCACAATCTCCGGTTATCCTACAGTTAGAGCTAACCTACAGTTATAGCTGTCAAATTGTATGAAATTTTTATTTTTTAACTGTGAGTTAGCTCTAACCGGAGGTTGTGAAATTGGGGGTTAAGCGATTTTTTATTTCAGTTATTAATATACTAATTTTCTTTTTTTCCAAAAACTTCTTTGTAAGCTTCATGTATTACTTTTTTCGCTATTCAGCGTTTTCTTTGTTATACGTTGAAATAACAAAACAACCCATGATATCCCATTTGTAACAAAATATGTACACGATAAAAGGAGTTAAATTTCTTTCAACATTTTATTAATACTTTATTTGGGCTTCTTAACAAAAACATATTTTCCGGCTTCTGTCTGTATCAGTACTGCTTTGGGTTAGCACAGGCCACCAGCAGCTGCTACGGGCTAGTATAGGCCAGCAACAGAAGTCTAGCCGGCAGTTGCTTCGGGCTACTACAGGAGAGCAGCAGATGCCACAGGCTAGTACTAGCCGGCAGCAGCTTCAAGTACTAGCCTATATCAGCTGCTGTTGGCCTGTGCTAACCCAAAGCAGTACTGATACAGGCTAGTACTGGCCAGCAGCAGCTGCTACGGGCTAGTACAGGACAGCGGCAGCAGCTGCTACGGGTTAGTATAGACAAGGCAGCAGCTGCTATGGGCTAATTCAGGCCAGCAGCAGCTCTACAAGCTAGTACTAGCCGGCAGCAGCTTCTATGGGCTACTATAGGTCAGCAGCAGCTGCTACGGGGTAGTAGTACAGGCAAGCAGCAGCCGCTGCTACGGGGTAGTAGTACAGGCAAGCAGCAGCCGCTGCTACGGGCTAGTATAGGCCAGCAGCAGCTGCTACGGGTTAGTATAGGACAGCAGCAGCAGCTTCTACGGGTTAGTATAGGACAGCAGTGGTTTGGTATTTTTGTTGCTGATTTTTTGTTTGTTATTGCTAGTCCGTCTGTTGTTATTTCTGGGTTGATGTTGCTGCTGGTTTGTTGTTGTTTCGGCTGGTTTGTCTTTTTTGTTTCTCATGTTGGCTTCGTTGTGATGGATTGTTCTTGTTATTATTTCTGCTGGTGGGTTTTTGTAGTTGCTGTTGGTGGTTTGTTGTTGTTCTTGCTGTTAGTTTATTGTGGCTATGTTGCCTTGGCCGGATTCGTTGGAGGATCCGGGTCGTCCCGGTGCTGAGAACCAACTGGTTGTTGTTTGATTTACCCAGTAGCATCTGGATAGATAATGTAAAGCATAATATTCTAAAAGATTAGAATTTATGTTATTACATATCATTAGAGCCCGACCGAATGTTCGGCTTCGGCTACGGCTACGGCCAAAACTCGACATTCGGCCACAAAATCAGCCGAAGTTGGACGAAGGGCGATCTTTTGTTCAAAAATTACAAAAAAAAAATGGAATTATATGACTTTTTAAAGAAAATTCTATTATGGAAATCTTCATAGAAGTGTACAGAAGTGAACAATACTACAAAAATAATTTGAGAAAGGACACCAAAGGAAGAAAGACAAAGAAAAACATGACTCAGTTCCTCACCTAAAAGCTCTCCAACTAGTGAAAGCATTCTTGTAAAAGTAGTACCAAAACATAATAATGAGCCATTGAGTCCAAGAATCATTAACATTTTTTAATACTGTAACTCGATATGTTTCAAAAATTTGGAAATGGTGGAAGAAAAGTACTTGTACTCAAGTGTGCTAGAGAGCAGTTGTTTATGCTGCTGGGCAGCTGTATTCAAATTAAGGAAATAGTATACAAGGTCTTAATGCAGAAAAAATACTTTCTTTGTCATTATAACATTAAGGTTTTTAATTTTATGTGCTAAGAAATAAATACGTAAGAAGTAGACATAAACTGATTAAAACACACAATTTTTTGGTGCAAAGTAAACAATTCTTTAACAAATATAAAACATTCGGCTTCGGCCGAAGGTTGTAAATTTAGCCGAAGTTCGGCTACGGCTTCAGCTTCGGCCTTAAAATCCGACTTCGGTCGGGCGCTACATATCATATATTGTATAACTGTAAATTTCAATTTTGCGGATTTTGTTTTATACAATGTGATTTTTAAAGTTTTTGTTGTTTTATAATAACACTACCAATGTTATAAATGCAAGCTCATTCGAAAAAAAAACAATATATTTATTGTTAAGGAAATAAATGAAAATGTTCAATTTAGAATAAAGCTATTTTTATACTATTTCTGTGAAATGGTTTTGATGGGACACTTCTAGTCTAAAATAAAAGTAGTTTAGATAGGCGTTAAATACATTAAAGAATACATATATTGACATCGAATTTAATGAGAACTGTTTACATTTCACTTTCAGTTGGAACATCGCAAAATCTATAACAGCGACACCGAAGAACGTTTCCGATTAAAAATCTTTGGTGAGAATCGTCACAAAATTGCCAAACACAATCAGTTGTATGCAGCCGGTAAAGTTTCGTTCAAGCTGGGCTTGAACAAATATGCCGATATGTTGCATCACGAATTCCGGGAAACCATGAATGGCTACAATAATACCTTGCGTAAAATGTTGCGGTAGGTTTCACTTTTTTACATAAAATCTCAAAACCTGTATTTAACTTATATTTATATTGCAGCGAACAAGGTTTAGTGGGCATTACCTTTATACCACCAGCTCATGTCACTGTACCCAAAACTGTGGACTGGCGTCAAAAGGGTGCCGTTACTCCGGTCAAGGATCAAGGTCATTGTGGCTCCTGCTGGTCTTTCTCCAGCACTGGCGCTTTGGAGGGCCAACATTTCCGCAAATCTGGCGTCTTAGTTTCATTGAGTGAACAAAATTTGGTCGATTGTTCCACCAAATACGGCAACAATGGCTGTAATGGTGGCTTAATGGACAATGCATTCCGTTACATTAAAGATAATAAGGGCATCGATACCGAAAAGGCATATCCATATGAGGGTATTGATGATTCCTGCCACTTCGATAAGAACTCTGTCGGAGCTACTGACACCGGATTTGTGGACATTCCCGAAGGTGACGAAGAAAATATGATGCAAGCCGTGGCTACCATTGGTCCCGTCTCGGTAGCCATTGATGCTTCGCACGAGTCCTTCCAATTCTATAGCGAAGGTGTTTACAACGAACCCGAATGTAACGCACAGCAATTAGATCATGGTGTTTTGGTTGTGGGCTATGGCACCGATGAGAAAGGTCAAGACTATTGGCTGGTCAAGAATTCTTGGGGTACCACTTGGGGTGATAAGGGTTTCATTAAAATGGCCCGTAATCAACAGAATCAATGTGGTATTGCCACTGCATCCAGTTATCCCACAGTTTAAGCGATTTTATTTCAACTATTCTATTCTACTATATTTTATTCATTCTTTGTTTTTTTCTGTACTTCTATAATTTCACTTTTTAATTTTATATGTAATCAGAATTATTTGTTTATTTAAATGTATAAAACAACAACTAAAGAGTATCTCATTAATAGTGAACAATAGTATAAAAGCTTTAAATTTCCTTAAGCATTTGAGATTACCCCTCGGCTGCTGCTCTGCTTAACTGAAGTTGAGAAGTGAATGTTAAATTAAAAATTCAGCCAAAGGCAACAAAGAAAAAAGACAAGATTGTCGTCTTCATTTTAGATTCAGTTAAGTTTTGCCATTGGAAAAAATCATTACATTAAATAAATGAAACCAAATAAAATATTATAAAATTTATTTAGACAATAACTGAGAGCATGTTTTTATTTATGGGTAAACAAATGATGGGAATTTATGACATTTTTAGATTTGTGCTTCATAAGATTTTGCTGTCGATTTGGATATATGTATATGATACTCAGTCTATTATGTGGTTTCTTTGAATTATCTCTAGTTCTCTTGGTAAACCGTTATTTGCAAAAATAGAGAAGTTTAACCTCATATTTTAGCAAAACTAAAACAATTTATTTGAATTTATTCAGGAAAGTTTAAAGGATCAATAATTAAATACACTTCAAGTTCTTCTAAGACTTCAAAACTCTGTGGTTTTCAGGAATAACTACCTATGTCAACAAATTTCGATTTCGGGATTATGGTATAAATGTATTCAGCCAATCATTATCTATCGATCCATATATGACACTCACAGGTATGTCAAATTTTTGCTTACCTTTTCCAACACTCAACTATGCGCATTAATATCAAATTCCTGCCAGAGGAAAAGTATTTTGGCTCCCATGAACATTTATATTTTTTGAGATGTGCAGAAATTAGCTATTAAATTATTCGTCGATTTTCTTCGAAATGTTCTCACTTTATTCAAGGCCAAACAAACAACGTTAGAATAATAAAAAAAAAATTATTGCGCATTTTTCGATGCTTTTTTGTTTTTAAAATTACTAATTAAAAAAAAGTATTTTTCGCAATATCTTGTAAGATATCTTTGAAATCGCTGATTTCACCGAAATTGGCTTCAACCAAAAGAACGTCAAAGTTTAATACCCAAATGTATTCAAAATCATTATTTTCAATGGATTTTTTTCTTTATTTACACATATTGGCAATTTATACAAACATAGATTCCAACATATTAATGAAAATTTACAATAAAAGTAAATATACATTAATTAAAAAATGTAAAAAAATATTAAATCTAAAAAGATTTCTATTACAATTAAAGAAACATAACTTAGCACAGGACCGACTAAATTGGAGAGTGGTAGGGAGTGTTAAGCGGATTTGGGAAAAGTAAAAGTATACAATTAACAGTCTTTAATGTCTGAACCAATCAAATAACAATGTAAACGATAATCAATAAATTTGGTATGAATTAGTACTCTCTTTGCTTCAGACACACAATTGTGTCAGCCATTCCATTTATGTCCAGGGCAAATTGTTGCTAAACATGGTGGTGCCCACCAGCACATAGGAAGCAAACCATAAAAATATTAAACCCGCTTTGGAGCGTAATTCTAATTTATCCAAAGACTTGGGCATGTAATCTGAAGCAAACCAATACACGCAAGGTGTAGCAGAACACAAAAGTCTTGTCGAAATTTGTATATGGACAAAAAATACACAGAACAAAGTCAAAGCTAATGCATGCAATATGAAAGGTAATGATTTGTACTCTTTAACTAAATGGACCAATGTATATTTCGGTATTAGATTCTTATGGAAATGACGCAAGTACTTTAGACAGTGCCACAAAACAAAGGTAAGTATAGGTAAGGCTAATAGGAAATTTGGTATTTGCTTAATTTGGTAATACTTTAGGAAGCCCACTTGCCAGTAGTGCGACTGTATGTATGAGTACGGAAAGGGAAAACTCTCATCACACCATGGTGATTGTTCAACATCGCGATAACCTGACAAAACGAAATTCTTCTGGCGGGCGTAGTTCAGCACGGGTTCGGTATGATTCTTTGTCTTGTCGACCACACAAAACAAACGGAAGGCATAGAAATTGAAAAATGTCAGCGGTATCATTGACAGAAACAAACACAACGCCATTTTCAACAAAGATGACAATAGGGATGATTGTTTTAAAATGAATTTTCGTACTATGAAATACAAGGGGAAACCCATGTTAACCAAGCCATTGGAACGGGCAGCTATATTAAGTGCCAAAGCGAATGTAGAACGAACCGCCCTTATCTGAGTTGAACATTCTAACATTACATATAGAGAGAGCAAACAAAAGAGCGTTTCCGAGTAGGCAGCGGTAAAGAATATCGAAGCGGGATTGAAGCAGAACAATAAAGCAACATTCCAGCTTTTGTTTAGGTCATTAAAAATACGCTGAGTCAGGGCATATAAAATATTAGCAGCTTTGCAAAATAACGCCACATTTAAAACCACACCCACCAAAAGACAGCAAGATCGCATATTCATGATGTCACCAAACAAATTGTGCAGCAAAAATGCTCCCGACTTCACCACCATCGGATACAGAGGATAAAAAGCCAATGTATTCTCATAGGTATATCCGTGCTCGGCAATATGTAAGAAGTACTCGCCATCCCAATGACGAAAACCATTCAAGCTGAAAGTAATGGTCTTGTCCAACCATGTAATTTTGTTGTCCGGATTAAGCGGTGCGCGGAAAACATCTGTCCGATGATCGGGAATAGTTTTGTTGGCCAGTAATTGTAGCAGCAATACTATGACACGGCTGGTAAAGGCCAATTTCGTCACTTTTTCGGTCATACCTTTTCACAGAATTCGCTTTATTTCTAAAGTAGAAACGTGTTTTAAATTGAGGGAGGATTATGTGACACTGATATGAACCTACTTGTAGCTGTTACTATCCTTACTTCGATGAGAAAAAGCGATAATTCCTACCGCTTTACCGGTCGGTGTTTTTTAGGTCAAAAACTAAATCATAACAAAAAAACAGCAGTGATTCAGCGCTGCCGTACTAAGAAAAATAGAGGGGGTGACGAACATCTAAATGCGCGGTTAGTTGCCACTCGTTACGTCAACCGCCAACTTTGGCTTTGGTTCAAAACACGTCACTTATCATATATTGAACATTCGTGGCCGAAAAATAGATGACTAAAATGCAGTTTGTGGAAAACTGCAGTTCAAACGTGGGGCTCGAAGACATAAAATGGGGCCGGTCCCGAAAATTATTTTCCGTACATTTTACTGCGGAAATATTTCGAGACCCCTTCAGGAGCTTCCTAGAGGATCATGAATATGGGGGTTGGAAGCATACATCGCGCGACTCCTAAAATGAGAGGAAAGTTTCCGTAGACAACAAAATGTTTACGAAATTATCACAAGCCTGTAATAGCTTAGAAGAAGAAAAACTTTGAGTCATATGGCGTTTTTAAGTTTGGGTAATTGCAAATGCGTACAACGTTACAGTTACGATAAAGCTATGTACACACAGTTGTCAGATCTTACAATATTGTCAGGAAAATGGCGAGAAATGCAACCCTGTGAACTTAAAATTTTTGTCCTGCAACGTTGGCAGAAAAGTCATCGTCAATAAGTTTTAAGATATGGGAAGTTTATGCAACTGACAATGGCGTCATTGTCAGAGAAACATTTTATTGGTAACACTGTCTATAAAATTTTTTGATTGGGAATCATGCCAACACGTATTTACAAAATATATTTTAATTATATGAAATTGTTAGGTTCTCTTGCAATTGTCTGAACTGTCAATTCACCTTTGCCTAACAATGTGACATTGTCCGTACATTGACATTGATGACTAAAGTGCAGTTTGTGGAAAATTGCAGGTCACATGTGGGGTTCGAATGCAGAAAATGGGGCCGGTCCCGAACATGGTTTTCCGTACTTACTTACGTAAGCATACATCGAGAGACTCCCAAAATGGAAGGAAAATTTCGGTAGACAACAAAATTTTTACGAAATTATAACAAGCCACTATGCTGCTAATGGCTAAGGAGGAGAAACACTTTGTTTCGCGTGAATGAGTCATGGGGTTCGTAAGTTTTTGGTAATTGCAAATGTGGGCAACGTTACGGTTACGCTAAATATAAGATACGGTATCGTTTGCCTAACCCGGTCTTTAATTGCCGTTTCTGTTTAGGTGGGTGAAAATAAAATATTTGGGATGACAGTTTTAATCTGGCAGCACCCATTCAGAGCAGCAAAATCAGCTGTTACATTTTTCGGTATTTTGGTTGTATAAAAATATTAAAAACTACAATGTTAACAACTTTGAGAATTATAACACAACCATACCTATTGAAAGTTCCAAAATCGCATCTTTTTAAACTTAGTGTTCTAAAAACAGCTGGGAAAAGAAGTTTTGTGCCATCAAGTAGGAATTTAGCTACGAACACCAATCTCGCCACTGAACAAAGTCGGTTGGAAATAAATGGAATATCATACACAGTGGACAACTGGACTAATGTAACACCAAAAATACTGTCTTATATGGGCATGAAAAAACACTTACAGCCCAATCATCCCTTATCGATTATTAGACAACGGATCGTCAATTATTTCTATAAGGCTTACACAACTTCACGTGGGAATCCTTTGTTTTCCGTCTATGATAAATTGAATCCCGTAGTAACGGTCCAACAAAATTTCGATAATCTGTTGATCCCATTGGATCATGTCAGTCGCAATAAGTCGGATTGTTATTACATAAACAAAAGCTGTTTGCTGAGAGCACATACCACAGCGCATCAGGTGGATTTAATTTCAAGTGGCTTGGATAATTTTCTGGTTGTGGGAGAAGTATATCGGCGGGATGAAATTGACAGCACTCATTATCCCGTGTTCCATCAGTTGGACGCCGTACGGTTGATGACCAAGGACAAATTGTTTCAACGAAATCCAGATTTAGAGATATTTGAAAAGGACTGGCGCGAAAGTCAGGGTAACAAACCACAGGTCATACATTCATCGTCGAAATGTTTGGATCAGTCTAAACAACCATGTCACACTCTGGAAGCAGTTAAACTTATAGAACATGAGTTGAAGCATGTCCTTGTTGGTTTGGCCCAAGACCTTTTCGGTCCTAAAATTCAATATAGATGGGTCGATACCTATTTTCCCTTTACACAACCATCTTGGGAATTAGAAATTTTCCATAAGGACAACTGGTTGGAAGTTTTAGGATGTGGTGTAATGAGGCACGAGATCCTTCAACAGTCGGGTGCCCACAACTCTATTGGTTATGCTTTTGGTTTAGGTTTGGAACGTTTAGCTATGGTATTGTTCGACATTCCCGACATACGCCTATTCTGGTCTAACGATTCGGGATTTCTATCACAATTCAGTGAAAAGGATTTGTATAAATTGGCGAAATATAAGCCAGTCTCTCTATATCCGCAATGTAAAAATGACTTGTCGTTTTGGCTTCCGGTCGGTGTGGACATGGATGCCGGATTTGTGCCCAACGACTTTTACGATTTGGTGCGTTCGGAGGCAGGTGATGTAGTTGAACAGGTAAATTCAAAGACATTTTTTTCAATTCTCATTCTTAAAACTTGCCTATTTCAGATCAGTTTGGTTGACAAATTTAGACATCCCAAAAAGGGTTTGACTAGCGTATGTTTCCGTATTGTTTATCGACATATGGAACGCACCTTGACACAGGCAGAAGTTAATGATATACATAAACGCATAGCTGATGCTTGCGTAAAGAACTTTAAGGTGGAAATCCGTTAATAAATTGTTATATTATGTATGTATATAGTGTTATAAATAAAAGTCGTTTGAAATTATTTTTTTCCAAATTCCAAAAACATAGCAGCTATGTGCAATGAATTGGCCTAAATACGATTTTTTTTAAATTTGGATATGCAGAAAAAAGAATATTATATAAATATAATTTAAAATAGTTATTTTCTAATATATTATTAGTTATGTGGGTTAGATGCCAAAAGGAGAATTTTCTAGATTTGTTGGAGATGATGAAAATGATAAAGATATGAAGTCATAAGATATAAGGGGATTAAATATTTCAATGAATTTTGAGCATTTGTGGGGAAGAAAAAACAGAATATTACCACACGTAAAATTGAATTAATCATCAATCGTTTGAAGAGAACGTATTAATGAACTTGTTTAAACTATGTCTCCTATTACAATTGTTTTAATTTTCTTTTACTCTGGTATTTTGAAATATACGGAAATTGTCACGGACAGTTTGGTACCTTTTATTTTGTATCAAACAATTTCGTACTGTAAAAAGCTTTTGCAGTGCCTTCTACAGCGCTTTGAAAAATTAGTAATTACCACACTCCTCTTGGTACCTCCTACACAAATATACCAAATCGTACCAAAACTGAAAAGCGCATAACTTTAATAGTTACACGACACGAAAACACTTGAAACTCGGTATAGCGCAATGGTTTTAAAGTGCCTTCAGTCGGTTTTCTTGACTGACAATTTTTCTTGTTAGATTTGAGAAGGAAAATTTAAATGGTAAAACGATTTGAGAAATAAAGTCATAATTTAGACTTAGTCGTTGTTGAATTGTGTTCACGACAAGACGTGTTGCTGCATAGATCTGCATATAGTTTGTTTCAAAAATATAAACAACAACGCTGTGTAAAATCGCAAACTAAATTTTGTCAGTATAACGGTTTCAAATTTGAAAGAATTTGAAAAATAACAATAACAACAACAACGCAAGTGCGTGCAATGCATGCATTCTTGCATGCCTTCTCCACAAGTAACAAAAAAAAAACAAAAACAACAAAGAACATAATTGTTCGTCATGAGTTTTAAACAAGTACGTCTAAGCGAGTCAAGTGATGATAATGATGATGATGATGACAATAATTGGCAAGTTATTTCTACCAAGCGGAAAACACCAATGTCACCTTTGAGTAACGAATCGAAGCGACATCAAATCGATGATAACCAGCCATCAACTTCAAACAGATTTAGTGCACTAGCTACAAATGATGGAGATTCTAAAGACAACAATCAGACAACGCAATATCCACCAAAACCGCCACCACTCTTCATTCCAGATGTAGAAAATATAAACAAAATGATAAGTAAATTAAGTAAAATTATTTCAAGCAATGATTTTAATTATAAGTCTCAGAATAATGGTCAATTGCGTTTAATGGTTAAAAATATCGAATCATATCGAAAAGTTGTTAAATATTTTGAATCTTGCAATATTTGTTATCATACATACCAACTTAAAACTGATAGAGCTTTTAGGGCGGTCATTAAAGGACTCCATCATTCCACAGACATAACAGATATTAAAGCTATGTTGCTACAAAAAGGTCATCAAATTAGAAGTGTCCGCAATATTATTAGCAAAAAAACCAAGGAGCCATTGCCAATGTTCTTCGTAGATTTGGATCCGAAAGATAACAACAAGGATGTGTTTAACATCCAATCATTCAATAACGCCATAGTTACTGTAGAACCTCCGCAACGATTCGATGATCTAGTCCAGTGTTTCAGGTGTCAAGAGTTTGGACATACGAAATCCTACTGCAGGAAGCCTTTCAGATGTGTTAAGTGTGGTTTATGTCACCCTACTGCAGAATGTACAAAACCAGCGGATGTTGCTCCCAAATGTGTACATTGTTTGAGTAAACATACAGCAAATTATAAGGGTTGTCCTGTTTACCAAAAACTCGTAAACAGAAAATCGTCCACAGAATATAGGCAAATTAATGGAAGATCTGACTACAATTTCAACTTTGTTGCTCCAAACCAACCCCAATTTGATAACAGAAATCATGATAATACCAGAACATATTCACAAGCATTGAGAGGAGACTTGCCAAAGGAAAACGATTTGCTAAGCAAAATTGAAGCAATGCTTGCCAAGCAGATAGAATTAACAAACACACTCATGAATATGATGTCAATGCTAATGTCCAAACTATGCAAATAGATTTAGTAATAGCAGAATGGAATGCAAATGGCATTTCAAGTCACATTAACGAAATAGAACTATTTCTCCACAACAACTTTATAGACATCCTTCTTATTTCGGAAACACATTGTACAAGCAAATCATTCTTAAGAATAAAAGGTTATGATATTATAACAACTAACCACCCAGACGATCGAGCTCATGCCGGTGCTGCAGTAATAATTAAATCTAATATTACATACGAAGTGGCTGAACCCGTAGGTGAAACTTTTCTACAAGCAGCAGGCATACAAATTGTAAGTGGTAATTCCAAAGTGTCAATTTACTCGGTTTATTTTCCTCCGAGATTCAGTGTAAAATGTAGTCAGTATGAAGAATTTTTCAAAAAGATTGGAAACAAATTCATCGTTGGCGGTGATTTCAACGCCAAACACATATGGTGGGGATCCCGGTTATCAAATCCTAAAGGAAAACAGCTATTTAAATGTATGTATATCTGAAAATCATTATAATGTTTTATCAACTGGTAGTCCAACATACTGGCCAACAGATGTCAATAAAATTCCAGACCTTTTGGATTTTGTAGTTTATTCGGGAATATCATCATCTATGCTAGATATTATAGCATGTGATGACCTCAGTTCTGACCACACCCCAATAATAGTAAATTTCAGGACTAGAATCATCCAGACTAACCAAGCTCGCAGATTAATTACAAACCGTACCGATATACATTTATTTCAAAATTGGATTGAAAATAATATAAACTTGAATGTACAAATCAAAACCAGCGAAGAGTTGGATAATGCAGTCGAATACTTCACGCAGCTTATACATGAAGCAACAGATGTATCCACTCCAAAGGAAGACAATAACAAAATATCTAACTTTTTTATTACTGCTGGAATAAGGAAACTCATCAAAATCAAAAGACGACTTCGTAAAATCTGGCAAAGAACTAGGCAACCAACTGATAAAACAATTTTTAACAGGGCATCAAATAATTTGAAGCAACGTCTCTCTGATTATAAAAATGAATCAATTGGCAAATTTTTGAGTAATCTAAGTCCTCATGACAACAACGATCACAACCTTTGGAGAGCTACAAAATATCTTAAAAAGCCTCCAAAGAGAAATGTTCCTATAAAAAACTCTGATGGGATATGGTGTAAATCAAACAAACAAAAAGCTGATGCGTTCAAAGAATTTTTGGAAGATACGTTTGCTCCATTTCAACTCTGCAATTCAGAACAAGCCAACGAAGTCAGCGATTTTCTTGATATCTCTTGCCAAATGTGTAAACCTATTAAGAACTTTAGATTTCGCGAAGTACAAAATGAGATAAAGAAGCTCAATAAGAAAACACCCGGATATGATTTAATTGATTATAAAGTTGTCAAGTCCCTTCCCAAGAAAGCAGTGGTATTCCTAACAGTAATCTTCAACTCCGTTCTAAGACTCTCACATTTCCCTACCCAATGGAAATATGCGAAAATTACAATGGTACCAAAACCGGGAAAGCCAGAAAATCTTATTACATCATACCGACCTATTAGCCTTTTGCCAGTATTTTCCAAACTATTTGAAAAATTATTTCGTAACCGACTGCTTCCAATCTTAGAAGCAGAAAATATTGTGCCAGATCACCAGTTTGGTTTCAGAGAAAAACATGGAACACCTGAACAATGTCATAGAGTAGTGAAAACAATTAGAGATGCCTTGAAAAATAAGAAATATTGCTCATCAGTTTTTCTCGACGTAAAACAAGCTTTTGACAGAGTTTGGCACCAAGGTTTACTATATAAGCTAAAGCATTTACTTCCGACCACTTATTATCTAGTACTAAGATCATATTTAGATGCAAGAAGTTTTTATGTCAACGTAAATGGGATTGAATCTGAAAATGGAACGATACATGCTGGAGTGCCACAAGGTAGTGTACTGGGTCCTGTACTATATACAATATTTACTTCCGACATGCCTGTTTCTAATGATGTCACAATCGCTACCTATGCTGACGATACGGCTATTCTAGCAACTTGTAATTGCCCTTCCGAGGCCACACTGATTCTTCAAAGGCACTTAAGTGAAACAGAAAAATGGTTAAATAAATGGAATATCAAAGTAAATGCTGAAAAATCAACTCACGTAACATACACTCTACGAAAGGGCGACTGTCCACCTCCGATATTAAATGGTGTTAATATACCATCAGCAAATAGTGTGAAGTATCTTGGTCTTCATATAGACAGAAAACTGAATTGGAAAAATCATATACAATCTAAAAAACAACAATTAAATTTAAAAACTAAGAAAATGTTGTGGCTGTTTGGTCATAATTCTAAATTAAATTTAAACAACAAAGTTATTTTGTACAAATCCGTTTTAAAACCAATCTGGTCATATGGAATACAGCTTTGGGGTACAGCTAGCAACTCAAATCTAGAGATATTACAAAGATATCAATCTAAAACTCTACGATTAATTACAAATGCTCCTTGGTTTGTTAGTAATAATGCAATTCATAAAGATCTTGGTATACCTTATGTTAAGGATGAAATTAAACGTTTTACTATAAATTATCTAAATAGACTAAGTACACATTCTAACGTATTAGCTATTAATTTACTAGATGATACCGATGAAGTCAAAAGATTGAAAAGACGCCACATTTTAGATCTCCCATTTATATAATAATTAATTATAACTACATAAATCTATAATGTATTATGTTAAAAACGGAATATGTACATATTGTTGAATTCGCTGGAGTTTAACAAACCTGTCACTTGTTATTTATAAATAGATTTGCTTAATATTTTTGTAAATAGATTGCAAATAAAATAAATTATAAAAAAAAAAAAAAAAAAAAATAATTTAGACTTTAGTTTTAGTTTAATAGTTACACGAAAACATTTCATTTATTTACTAGTGATTATTTTGAAGTAACTGAAGATATACTTCGGGGAAAATGAATATAAGCATAGACGAAAAATGCACATACAAATGGTCGGGAACCCAAGGAAATACTCAAGGAGCCGAACGATTGTTCTTTCCTCGTAGACATAGACATGACCTTCAGTAGTGATTAAATATTTTTTGTGGTTACGCATATTCTACAAACTCAGTTGTTTCTTTTTAAATTAAAAAAATTTAATTTTTGAAATTTCGTATATGTAGTTACGTGACATTTATATTTGGCTAAACCAACCTAGACACCTGCGCACCGTGGGAGGAATTAAAAAAGATAATTATTCAGATGTTTCCTTACCAGTCAACCGATTGCAACACAACTTGGAAAGCTTCTAGAAGAGGTATTATAGAAGTTTAGTTTAGAATTTGGGCCATCTATGGTATACAGGGCCTCGAAGTTGGCCACCTCGAGTGAACACATTCTTTAAACGCTTGTAATTTTCTTTTTATTTTCTTCTGATTCATAAAGGCTGTGCATTCTACTGAGAGAGGTCAAACAAAATACTTTTTACACCCAACAGTTATCCATATCGTCATCAGAAACGAAAAAGGGCGTAACAACAAGAAATCCGGAAATACAGTTTTTGATGGATTTCGGTACGCTGCATCGAAATACACATCCTGACAAATTTTTAGCGGCGTAATATTAAAAATGACGAATTTATGAACGAAATTCAAAAGGGCCTAATAACAAATTATTTCTTTTTTCATAGTTAAAAAATTCTTTTCACAAAATTTTCACAACCAAGGTATAAATCATCTTTGTGTGATTTTATATATCGTCAGCAGAAACGAAAAAGGGCCTATCATCATGTTTGAAAATTTTACAGGAGAAGCAAAAAACTAAATAAAATGAAAAGTGTTGCCGTCAAAAAAACGTAGTTTTCAGGATAATATCTAAACATAATGATGCATATATAAAATCACACAAAATTGATTTATAACTTGTTTGTGAAAATTGCGTGAAATAGTATTTTTTAACTATGAAAAAAGAAATAATTTGTTGTTAGGCCCTTCTGAATTTCCTTAGTAAATCCGCCACTTTTAATATTACTCCGCTAAAAATTTGTCAGGGTGTGTATTTTGATGCAGGGTACCGAAATTCGTCAAAAACTGAGTTTCCATTTTTCTTGTTGTTACGCCCATTTTCGTTTCTGATGACGATATGCATCATTATGTTTAGATATTACCCTGAAAACTTCGTTTTTCTAACGGTAGTACTTTTCATTTTATTTAGTTTTTTGCTTCTCCTGTAAAATTTTCTAATATGATGATAGGCCCTTTTTCGTTTCTGATGACGATATAGTTACCGAGATATCTGCAATTGAAAATTGATTTTTTTTTCATTTTTTTCCCGCCTACTATTCTGTGAGTATGTACCGATTTCTTTCACATCAGCTTTTCTGAATAGACAACAACATTTGCTATATGATGAGAAAAAAATCTATCCGATATAAATCACAATTACACGAAAACGAAATGAAAAACACAAAAACGATTTCCTCTCTCTCCAACAAACATCGAATTGTCTTGAGGGTCTAACCAACAAGACAAAAGTTATAGACATTTGAAGTTATTTTTTATGATATTGTTCTTGAGGAAAGAACGGTCCAAAAATATAAACTGGCCAAACTTCACCAATTTGCACAAATTTAAAAAGGAAGCCACATTTTTTCCAATCGCAAAGCTAAAATACTAAAACCTTATGTGGCCTTCGTTGGCTCAGTGGTTAGTGCATTAGACTTAGATCCCGGAGGTGCTGGGTTCAATTCCCAGCCAGGACACTGGAAAAATTTTACATCAATATTTCATGTTCTCATTATAATTCGAGCTTCTGCAGCGAAAAATAACTCACCGGTCGTACTACCACTACAACAACATCTGATCAACAGGGAAGCTAAACATAGAGATAACACCATGACGACTATTAACAGAAATGCAGCGTTTCCAGTGGGGAATAGAAACGGCAAAACTCAAAATAACATACATTCCCTGAAATTTACAGACAAATGTTAATTTACAACCGGACAGCATAGAGTAGATGACATTTTAAACATTTTGTTCATTCGAGGTGGCCAATTGTGATGACCTGTAGCTCCGCCTCTATATACCATAGGGGTCCCAAATTCAAAACTTATCTTTTCTAAAACCTCTTCTACGTACATGTCAGTTGTGTTGCAACGACCCAATAATTGTCTTTTTTTAATTCCCCACTGTGCTGCGAGCTGCGATACGTTTCGCGTTAACAGTGTTGCCACTGGAAAAAATTTTCGACCAACATTTTCCTTAAAACAGACCAAAATCCGTTGTAGCCGACCAAATTTATAAAATTAAAGTTGTTGGTATCTTGAAAAGTTTGGTGACAACTTGGAATGTTTCGAAAAATTAATTAACATAAAAAATGCTAGTATTGAATGTATTTTAAAACAAGTAAAAATGTGGCCCGTCAGAATCGTATATACCCAAAATCATGGATCGCAATAAATTATGTAATAGGCGTGTTTTCGTTACACCATAAGTGCTTAATTTGTATGGCGAGCTAAGCACTTTTAAGCACTATTATATTTAGCAATATGGCATCCCATTTTTGGAGAGATTTTATCAATTATTGTGAATTAACGAGAAGAAGAAGAACAAAAATGGGAAATTTCTTTAATATTTGCAAAAAGAGTGTAAACAATTGAACATAGAATAGTAAATATATGTTTTATAAATACTTTTCACGAATTTTTTGTCTGTTTCGCACTGTTCTTTCTTCGCAACTCATGACACCATTGCTACCAGATAGTGAAAATCCGACACTTATTGCTTATGTGTCAGTTGTTTTCGTTTCAAAGTGCTAAACTAAAATTGCTAGCTTGTAACGAAAACATGCCTAATATAAAAAATATCTATCTAAATGAGGGGAACGTGGGTAAATCTTAATATGTCCTCCTTCAGTAAAATTGTTGCTTTTTGATATTTTTTGTATTTTAAGAATAAATATCTTCGCCCAATTCCCAAGATAGCCTGAAAACAAAGAAAACGCTGAAGTGGTATGGCCTAGTTTGACAAAAGGACTTGGTCAGTTAAACGACGATATCGATTGATGAACAATTTTACATAAAAAGGCATAACAAGTTACGATTTCTTGAGCAGACTTCAACGTTAAAACGTAAATTATGACGAATGCCTATAAGTTCTATTTGACATGCTATACAACTAGTCAAGGATACTAAACGGTAAACTATAATTTTTACCGATAGTCTATCTTAAATCTAGCTACCAACAGTTGGACTACTATTAATAAAATTAGAGCTTTAGTAATAGCCAACAAAAACAACATTATTCTTTGCTGGGTACCTGAATACATCGGTCTATAACTGGTAACAATTATGCGGACTCTGCAATTATTTAAAAACAGGATAAAAAAGAAATTTCAATTGTGCTTACGGAACATTATTCGGACAACAATAAATTCATTCAACACCAACACTACAATTATATAAACCCCAAGATCATTGCTCCGATATATCCCACTAATATTGATAAAAGTAAGATAAGAACATTTTCCAACTTCAGATGGGACATACTTTTGCCATACGTCAACACTTTCTTCCTTATTAATCTTATATTTACTAAAGGCTTAATGTAAATAAATAAAATTTCGAAATTATGTATGTTGAGATTTGCCAACCAAAATTTCACTTTTAATCCGCTCTCGGAATACAGAACAGGAGTGAAAGCAAAAATTCTTTCTCCAGTCCGATATTTTAGACTACTACAAAAAACATTTGTCGAACCTGAAATAAATACTTTCAAACTAATTTTTATTTCAATATATTTGTCTACAATTTCGATCGATACTGCTTTCAGCGATCAACATAAATATTAAAATTCACAATCGTCATTTGAGGGTATTCCAAACGGTGAATGGCTTTAACTTTCAGCAATTTACTTTGATATTAAACTTAAAATTATTCTGTATAATACGAATTAAATTTTCTAGAATAAAACCGACCAAAATGGATTTGGTCCGACCATCCGACCAAATATAAAAATTTCAAATCCATCCGACCAAATTTGGTCGGAAATGACCAAAACGGCAACGCCGCTGTGGAAGCTTATTGACAGCTAACAGCTGTTTGTTGACAATTCCCATCAACCCCTTTTTCCACTTGCTGTTTTCGCATTTGTTTAGATTTAATGTGAGCGGGCCATTGCAGTTAGTTTCATTATTTATTATTGATATTGCATTCGGCTTCGTTTCGTTTCGTGTTCGCGGAGAGTAAAGTGGTGACAGTATACACTAACATTGGTGAAGACACACAGGAAACAAGCAGGAGGTGACCAGGAAAGAGTGAAAAACTAAAAATACAACAAAATTATTAAACAAAATCCAACTAAAAGTGAAAAAATCAATTAATTGCACGATTCATCGACTTTGTTGTTGTGGAAACAGGAATAAATTAACACGAAAACACGTAAGCTAACAAAATAATTGTGAGCCATTTTCCTTGTTTCTTTGTTGCACTTGAACTATGTATGCAAAAAAAAATAATTCTATTTATATTTATTGTTATTATTAATAAATGCAAAATCTTGTCGGGGATATGTAATTATGTCGGTAGTTCGTTGTCTTCGCTCTCCGCATCCATCCCTCACCGCATCTATCCGTATTCCCAGCTTTATATGTAGGTATCTTCAATTAGACTTTTTCGTCGCAGGGTTCAAAGTCTGTTTAAGAACGGACAGCTTTTTATTTTATTCTTTTTTGTAAGTATGTATGTATATATTTAAATGCGTTTGTATGTAAATGCTCTGTGTGTACTGTTATAGCTATTAAAGTGATTCTTCATGCGTGAGTGGGTAAAAAAATAATTTATTACCAATTAGTATAAGGTCTAAACGGTAATAATTATAAGTTCAAACGAACAATGACAATGTAAATAGTATTGGACCAGCAGAAAATATAATTACATACATAGGTACGTCTCAAAAAATCGGTTATCTATGTAGCTCTAACCCCCTTTCTGCTCTTTGTACTAAAATTTATATTATTTGGACAAAAAAAAAAACAAACCTCAAGTTAAACACTAAAATCTGAGCGCTAATTTTCTTACGTTTTCAGTTGAACGATGGCGATATCCCGTTTTGCCATGAATTCGGCACCTGTTCGTTTGTGTTTCGTTAGGACCTCCTGTGCATTTTCTCCGTCTATTATTACCAACATCAACACTAGCACCGCCATAAAGCAAAAATCGATTGCAACATTCGAAAGTCAACGTCGCATGGCTGCAACGGGTAAATTGAATTTACCAAATTGAAAAACATGACACATATGGACTGATTTGCGAGATGTCCGTTATAGCACAAATTTCTCTGCTTTATTTTATTTGTGGTACGATACAAGTACCCATTGAGTTCGACTCATTTCTCATTGTTTTCGGGTTAAGAAAGAGCATTTGAACTTTGTTATGACAGTATTCTCGCAAATAAGGTGATACTTATGCAAGAGTATGATATGCCTGGACTGGACTGAGATATTACATTTTGATAATTGAAAAATCTATACACTTTTTCAGAAAACAACTTAAAAATTGATATTTTCGCTTTCATAGAGAAAATAAGTAAAATT
This sequence comes from Eudasyphora cyanicolor, assembly GCA_963930755.1. Classification (NCBI taxonomy): domain Eukaryota; kingdom Metazoa; phylum Arthropoda; class Insecta; order Diptera; family Muscidae; genus Eudasyphora; species Eudasyphora cyanicolor. Next base: position 8,847,951 of record OZ005738.1, on the reverse strand, counting down.
TCAAAATGTTTATCTATGTATGTATATGTCAGATTTAGGCGCTTGCTATGAGTATCACACTCTCCTACCCTAATCCATAATTTTATTATACTTTAAATATGATTACTATATTTATTTTACTACACAAGGTCCTACACCATCAAAGCTGCTACTCTCAGTCGCCATGCAACCACGTCAACAATATCGCAATTTCTCAAGTTTGAACATGCCAATGCAAACTCAGACTTCTAAACTCGTTCATCAAGTAAGCAACAAAAAACTATAATTCTGTTTTAATTGAAGTAAAGATAATCATATTCCGTTCAATAGTTCAATAGCTTGTAGTTTGCTTTAATTTAAATATTCATAGAGTATTATAACAATCAAATAAGGTCGATTTAGGATTTTGTACAACGGTCCAGATTTAATTTACAGTTATAGAGGTAATATACAATTAAAAATACATTCAGCGGATGCTATACTTTTAATTGGAAAGATAGATTTTTATTGAGATGACGGATTTACAACTCTAATAGGCCTGGGTGTACATCCAGTTTTTTGAATGAAACAATTGACTTAGAAGGATGCTGTACGTCTGCACACCGTTTTAAGAAGATATATTTTAACGAATATAGTTTTTCATTCATATGCCATTGGTGCTGGTTTATTCGACTAATATAAAGAACATACTTTTAATAACACTATGTAGTTTATATACATATATTAAGTAACGTAAAACAATTGAAAACAAAAGTTAAATTCGTGAATTTTTATTCTGTTTAGTCCCGTCCGTCCTTCTACCTGCCTGGCTGTTTCAGACGTAATTTTTGAAGAAAATGTAGAAGTGTATTCAAAAATAGTACGAGATAAGTTATTCAAAGAATTCATGTGTTAAACTAGTAAAGAAAGTACTGGTGCGGAGCGCAACATTTTCGTTATACATAGATAAAATATTAAAAACCTTTATCTGGATTTATTATTATAGACTCATTGTGAGATTGTTCTCGGACAATAAAAATGGGAGGAAATTAATTTTAGATACATTTATCTGCATCAGGAATTTATAATTTTAAAGATTTTATTTTAGTTTTTTAAGTATAAGTTATATTAATTTCTCTATAAAGAAAATATACATACGTATAAGTTATTATTTATGTATTTGTAAGACATTAACAGGACCATAACTTCAGAAGATATTAACTTTTATATTTACAATTTATTACGCTTCTTTGAGGTTTTGTTTTTATTTGTATTTTTTAATAATCTGGTTTAAATATTGAAGCAATGCTAACAATATTTTCTATGTATATTTTTTTTGATATAGACAGACGGACATTGCTCAAATGACTTAAAATTGCCCAAATTTCGAATTTCCACCAAACATAATTGGGGTCTTAGGTAACTCCTTAGACGTGTTACACTTTTGGCTCTTAGCAAATGATATATACCCTCCTCCCTGTAAGGTGAGGGGATAAAAAAGTATAATAATTATGAATTTTTCGATGTTTTAGAGGTTTTAATTAAATAATTATTAAAATTTTTCCAAAAAAATTGGCTTTTTCGCAATATCTTGTAAGATATCTTTGAAACCGCTGATGTGGTGAAGAAATGACAGTAGAAGAGGATGAAGGCAACTTAATTTGGATTCTTTAAAGCTTTCTGACCAATTAGAATAAACAGTTCCCGAGTTATGCAAACATACATATGTGGTCCATCTACTGTTTTTAGGTCGCATTCCATAAATTGCTTTTAAGCTATTAAAGCAAATGACACAAGCTTTCGTTTGAACAAAAAAAAAATAAAAATATAGTTATGTACAGGGTGGCTGATATGTATTGCCACCAACTTCAGGTTGCTATCATTTCTAAACCGCTAGTCCGATAGCTGACAGATTTATTTCAGTGACAGTTCATTTTATTGTTTACAAGCTTACAAAAGCATTTTGATCTTCAGATTCAGAAAAAAGTTATTCGTGATGGAATTCAAGCGTGATAGCTTTATATTTGGGTGGAAAAACACAAGTGGCTATCGTTAGAGCCCTCCAGCGTCTAAATGTGAATAAATCTTTTGTTTCTCGTACCATTGCTCGTTACCGTGATACTGGCAGTATTGCATCGCGTCCAAAAGTGGACGAAAAAAAACGGTAACAACACCAGAAATGATCCGAAAAGTGAAGGCCAAATTTGATCGAAATCCACGCCGCAGTGGTAGAAAAATTGCTCGTGAGCTGAACATATCGCGAGAACGGATTCAACACATATTAAAAAAATGAGCTTCGACTTAAGCCATTGAAGTTCCAAAAAGTGCAAGAGCTCACTGATGCACAAAAAAAGTTAGACTGGAAAGAGCCAAGGAGTTGCTTCGCTTGCACGAAAGTGGCCAGTTACCGAATTTGGTTTTCTCCGATGAGAAGCCATTCCAAATTCTGCAGTTTGTGAACAAACAAAATGATCGGGTTTACTTGCCAAAGAGGTTAGCTGAAAATTTACACCTTCGATTGGCCACCAGAACTCAAGCGCCGCCGATGGTAATGGTGTGGGCCGCCGTAACGGCCGATGGTCGCTCCCCGCTCGTATTCATCGACCATGGGGTCAAAATAAATGCCGAATATTATCGGGAAAATGTCCTAAAGACAGTATTGAAGCCCTGGGCAGACAAACATTTCGGCCGCAGACCATGGACATTCCAACAGGACTCAGCACCATCGCACTCAGCACGCGTCAACCAAGAATGGCTCGCTTCATTACTACCGCACAATGGCCACCAAGATCTCCGGATCTCAATCCGTTGGACTTTTGCGCCTGGGGCATTTTAGAGAGTAAGGTTCGCACTAAAAAATACCAAAATATCGATCATCTAGAGCGCCCCAGTAGGTGAGTTGGTAGCGTACTCGCCTATGAGATTGGGGGTCGTGGGTTCGATTCCCACCAGAGGCTCTGGTCTGTCGCTACAAAATCTAGCCACATGGTCTTTGTAACCCGGCTTTTCCCTGGACCGTAAAATTAGAATATAAATTTACTTTGTATTGTAATTCATATAAATAAATAAATAAATAATATCGATCATCGCAAGACGGCGCTTCGCCGAGAATGGGCCAAAATACCGCAGAGCCACTTTCGTGCAGCGTGTGATGGCTTTGTCGGCCGTTTGAAGGCCATAATTCGTGCCAAAGGTGGCCAATTCGAACAAATCTAAACTGTTTCTAAAATTGTATGTTATTTCCGATATTTTTTGCTTTTGAACAATAAAATTTAAAAAAAAATTAAAAAAATATAGCGCTTTACTTTGTTGCATTACATATCAGCCACCCTGTATATCCAAAAATGGAAAAATAATTTTTAATTTCGCAATAAAATCATAAATCTTTCCGATTTTTTTTTAAACATTGAAGAAAAATCTGTCGAAAACACTTCGGGCAACATTTTGTAAATATAATAGGTTAATTTCTGCATACAACGTAATCGGCACCGAAAAACTTATTTGTTTTCGGCGCCGATTACGGTGTTTGCGGCTAGCTATACGTGTGGGAATAACGAGCCGTTTGTCAAAATGTCGAAATTCAACACCCCCCAACTCAGACAGACCTTAATCGATCTGGTTGAAATTTTGTGTCACAACTACCATCCAGTAGGACTAAACTTGGTGCAAGTTTCATCCCGATCAGAAGCCATCGGTTTTTTAAATTCACTCACTTGATATGTTTCAAAGAGGTATAAGTAAAACGAACATGTAGATTTATCATCTCTCATGAACGAAACATTTATATCTATAGACCTCCTCCAACAAAAGTGTTTATAAATATTTGCCATATACGATAATTTTTATTGAAGATCTATTTTACTATCCATAGGCGTAGACCTTATCTTTCACGTGGCCCCAAAGGAAGAAGTCGCAAGGTGTTTAATCACAAGATCTCGGTGGCCACTTGTGATCACCTCTTCGAGAGATAACACGGTCCGAAAACTTTTTCCGTAACAGAGCAATAGTTTCGTTGCTTGTGTGGCACGTAGCGCCGTCTTGTTGAAAGTAAACGTTGTCCAGATCAATACCATTTAAATCCGACCATAAAAAATCATTAATCATCTCTCGATAGCGCAATCCATTCACCGTAACTGTTGATCCAACCTCATTTTCGAAAAAGTAAGGTCCAATGACCCCGCCGTACCATAAACCGCACCAAACAGTAACACGTTGAAGATGGAGAGGCTTCTCAACAATAACTCTTGGGGTTTCCGAGCCCCATCTGCGACAATTTTGCATGTTGACGTAGCCACCGAGGTGGAAATGGGCCTCATCAGTCAAGATGATTTGTATCGCTCGTATCGTTTTTTTATTCGATCGTTTTTTGATCGTTTTGTATCGTTCCATTTTTAGTAATGACGTAGTTTCTACAAAGAATAAAAGCTTCAAAAGTGACAGCTACCGAAATACCGGGTGATTCAAAATAACACCTCTTGTTGGAAAACCCTGTATCAAATGGTTACGCCATAATGTAGGTATGGGTTTTACTCACCGCACGATTTTTGTTCGATTGTTCGCATGCAAAATGCGGGGGGAATTTTTAAAAGGTCGCAACATGCTGTGATATTATTTTTCAGAAACGAAATCACCATAAGTGTTGCCTGGCGCAATCTGAAACTTCCATTGGAAAGTTTGACATTTTTTAGCATAACTTCACTCAGACCGTTTTGTCATTTGAGCGCGAATTGTTTTGGTGACAGTGTGTTGAAAATTCATCTGCAAAACATAATTCTTTAATGCATCAACAGCTGCTTTAGGCGTCGAAAAACGTTGACCAAGCAGTTTTTTCTTGATGTGAGTGAATAAGAATAAGTCATTGGGTGTCAAATCAGGGCTGTACGGCGGATGACCCATCAATTCGACGTTTTGGCCGGTCAAAAAGGCGCTGGTTTGAACCGAAATATTTATATCTATGACCTCCTCTAACAAAAGTGTTTATAAATATTTGTCATATACGATATTTTTATTGAACATCTATTTTACTATCCATTTTAACTATTAAATGAAAACGAATAATCTCTACTATTCAAAAAAAATTTATTTTTTTAAAACAAATATGTACTTCGAGAGGGGATTGAATTCGAATTTCTAATTTATATAATTGTCCATAATTTCTTTCTGAGGACTTTTGAAGATTCTCAGTAAACGCAGATTGTCTTTATTTTCCCATTCGAAGACATTTGATGCATTGGAAACATATTTGGGTCCGGTGTAACAAATTTAGAAACTCATTTCCGAGCGGAATTCCCATTCAAGCCACATTCGGACCACATACAGAAAGGGGGCGGGTATTTGAAATTTTTAAATTGAAGCTCCTCCCAATTTTTTAAAAAAATCTGATGATATGTATTTCAAGGAAGTTAAAAATATACTAAATTTATTATCTTTATTTTGTTGTTGTTATACTTTTAAGTCGTGTAGCAAAACTATATGAAATGCATCCACTACTAACTAAACTAGGAAAATAAATCTGTGGACACAATGTATAACCACCTAAGTCAACGCGTTTAAAAATGTTGATTATAAAAATATAAACCTGAAAAGCATATTCAATGCTAATTAGATAGCAGCCACAATTAATATGGTGGTTTATTCACAACTAAACAAAATTCATTATAAGTCAAGGAAGTTAAAAATATGGTTCATAATTAGCATATAGTTTAGTTATTTTTAAAACGAATTTGGTTTTAAATTTGTTTTCTTATAAAAACTAGTCCAATTTTCAATAACACATGTTTATCCTTAATTATTATAAATTCTTTTGTAATTACGAACAATGGAAGTTCACAACATTATCGATAGGCCCCCTTTCGTAAATCAAATGTGATTATTATTTATTCAATTATTTCAATTATTATTAAGTTCAAAATTTTGTAGCAACTAAAGAACTGCCGTAGTTGTAAATAGTAACACAAAAAGTAAATACCATGTCGAATTGTATTGTGTTCCCTTACAAAATGTCTTCGCTGAGAAAATGTACATTTCACATTATTTTTGAATAACACACTGCGCATCTCACATATTCAAACTTGAGATGCGAGTATTATTATACTTCCAAATCAATGAACACAAAATCTACTCTTTTAAAAATAATACCAAGAGCATTGCTCCAAGTCACCTTTGGGGGAAAGAAACTTATTGGTTTCATGGCGGCATAACGTTTACTTTTGCCTATGTTTACAGTAGTGTCTCTCACTCACTTTCCATATTTTACATTAGAAATAAAACGAAAAAATGAGAGAAAGATCACGCTGAGCAAATCGAACAGGGGGTATGGGGTTTACACAGATATCAATTTACAACCATATGACGATTTTGTTTATTTGGATATGTAAAAAGAATACAGGGTATACAGCAAATCGAAAAAAATCCCGAATTATAAGCATATGTATATATATTTATGTATATATATGTATATGAACACTATGTAATTATGAATAAGTACGCCTTTTTGTAATTAATATGCCAAAAATGTGTCAAATAGGTGTTCCACCAACCAACATATTCTATTTATGGGGTTTCTTTTGTTAGGCCCCTGTTTTTCTGTTCCTCTTTTGAACCTCCCATCGCACAATTGTTATGATAATTCTTTTTGACAAACTAAAATAAACTATTTAATTGAGCCAATCGTAGACATGACCCTCTGCGCCGCCCTCTCGGACGGTTCATTCTATTTGTCATCCCAGACTATGGTTTGCAGCACACGCTCGTGTATAGAGATCTTGTTACACGTTATAATGTAGAAAGTAACCCAAGAGTAGTCGCTTTGCCAGCCGTAGTAAGCTCTGCTTATTACTTTTTATCTAGTTTTTCATCAGAGCAGATGTGATTTGTAAAGTTTAAGTGAACTTGAAATAGTTTTAAAAAATAAGCAATATATTTAAAAAAGATTTTCCTTTTAGAAAAAAATTATTTATAAAAATGAAAGAATTTATCTATTTTTGTATATTAATAATAATTGTCTACAAATTGTATCAATTAATTAGAAACTCTTATAGTGTAAGTGTATTGAGAATTTTTATTGATGAATACCTCCGTCCAGTAATTACGAACTTTGACATTATCGGAGAAGAAATTTGTTTCCATGTCAACAACAAAGACCAAGTCTACAACAAGTTGGATAATCGCATTGATATGCTTATCTTTAAAATTTAATGTTTTGTCTATAATCTACTATTGGCATATGCGTTAACTTTTTTTGTTTTGCCGCGTTTTGTAATCAGTTTTTATCAGTTCTATATACTATAAATTAAGTTCAATGGGACAAACTGTGACCGTCTAGTAGCTACAATACACCTGTTCCATCAATTGTATGAGTTTACTTTGAAAAAATTAGTGGCAATTGAACAACAAAGGCTGACGCATTTTTTCAAATTATTTCCTTATTGTAATTTATGCATAATTGCTTTTTTCAAAATTATATTGTTCTCTCAAGTTTTCATAGTTTATCTATACGAATTTTTATTGAACATCTTTACCAATTATTTTATAATTTATTTTAGAACGCCATGGCTCCGTTGAAAAATCGTCGTTTTATTTCTTCAAAAGAAATAACAAAGAATATGACTTTGTATACAAATGAGCCCTTCAAAAGTGAAGTGAACAACAGTACTTTAGAGTAAGTGTATAGCAAAATATGTATTAATAAACTACTTAAATAATTTTTCACATTTCGTATTTTTAGATTTAAGAAGCCTACCGGCAACCCCTTAGTATTAATGATGGCTTGGTTGATGGCCAAACAGAAACACTTGAAGAAATATGCCGAAATCTATGCCGATTTGGGTTTTGATGTTATGGTAGTTCATATAACACCCTGGCAATTGTTATGGCCCGCCAAGGGCACGCAAGTTGTAGCGGCTGAAACTTTAAAGTTTTTGGAAAACAATAAATCCTATGCGCCAATTGTGGTCCATGGTTTTTCGGTGGGAGCCTATCAAATGGGTGAAATTATGCTGCAGATGTCTCGCGACATGAATCGTTACTCCCAAGTACTTGATCGTATAGTGTGTCAAATATGGGACAGTGCTGCTGATATCACAGAGATACCGGTGGGTCTGCCCAAATCCATATTTCCCAAAAATCAAAGCATGCAAAATGCCTTGAGGAACTATACCCTGTAAGTTCGGTGTTCTATGATTGAAATGAATGATTTTTAAATTTCCCTTCTCCTCGCAGTTACCACTTGAAAACATTCCACAATCAGGCTACCATTCATTACATGCGTTCTAGCCAAATGTTCCACTCTACCTTGTTGAAACAACCTGCCCTATTCTTTGTCTCCGATAACGATACCATTGGTCCACCTTCTTCTAATCAAGCTGTGCGCGAAAACTGGGAACGAGCCAATATAAAAGTAACCTTCAAGTGTTGGAAACATTCTATACACGCTGCTCATATGATCAAGCATCGCGAGGAATATTTGGATATTTTATTCAAACATTTGGAAGATGCGGGCGTTTTTGAGGCAATTGGTGTGAAGACAAGAGCTAAATTGTGAAGTGATTCGAAATTGTCATCATCGTCATAGATAAGTGGCTATGGTGTGCGTGTGTCAAAACAAAAGGCGAATTTTTTAATTGTTAATTTCCATTTAAAGTATTTTATCGAAAAGAAATGTTTGCATTTCTTCTTTTTTCATGTGTTTTTTTGGTAAATCCTCGATGTGTTTTGTTAAAGAAATGTTTATGTTGATATTGCATTATTAAATATTTAACAGTTGCGTTTGATCGATGCACTGCTTTCTAAGAAATAAATACATATGTACGTATGATCAAATTGAAACAACATAAAATTGTTTCCTTTTGTTCTATATACCAAAAGCAAATCGCAATAATATTAATGTGGTGTGTGTAAATCTGGTCTAATTGCTATTTAACTGCAAAACTTGTGAAAAATTGGCAAAAATGTGGGAACAGTTATTTTATCCTTTACTTTGGTATGAACACGAAAAAATATAAGAAATTATGAATAAAAATGTTACAGCAATTAACAAAATTATGGCTAATTGTTTTAACATTTTTCTATTCGATGTCAATAATTGTATTAGAATTCAAGCAATTGTTTTACAATCTATCTAGTATATGCATACATAAAAATGGAAAAATGTTTGTATGTATGTATGTGTTTTATAGACGCTTAAACCACTGGACCGATTTTAATTTTTTTTCTTTTGTTTGAAAGCTAATTGGTCTGAGATGGTTTTGGGAAAAAAAAATTGCAAATAGTGGGCGGGGAAAATGTGGGCGTGGCAAATCGTTTGTTTGTCTGTTTGTGTGTTTGTTCCACTGCAGTTCTGCTGGCAGTCTATGTCAGTGGTCCAAAAATGGACGGGATCGGAAATTTGGGGCAACGAAGTGGACCGGGTCCAGCTAGTTAACAATAAACATTCAAAAATCGAATACAAAATGAAATTAAATTAACAAAAAAAAATACTTTTAAAAAATAAAACTTCTGGTTGAAATTAATTTTATTAAAATCGCAATATGTCAAAACTTGGACCTATTACGGATGTTTGTTCGAGTTAGTCCAAATTTATAGCAAAATATCAAATTTGTTGCTTATATAATACCAAGAAGGTAAATCGAATGGAATCTTTGTATGGAGCCATCAAAACGTGGTCCATAACTCGCATGAATGTTTCCGGGTGATGTTAAATTTCACCAAACAGTGAGGGGTATATCAAACCATGGACCTATGATGGCTCTTGGCGTTGTGAATGGTTCTAGGTATTGTTGAAGTTTGTGGCCTCTATGATATAAAGAAATAATGTATGTTTGGGACACATCAAAGGAGATTATATCCAAACATGGACCAACATCTTTCTGCAAAATTTTATTCACCTAGTTAAAAACTTAGCACATGATATGATTTTTTAAACCTCTACTAAACAAATGTTAGCAAGGACAGTCAATTCAAAGCAAATATATTAAAAATGTATCTATTTTTCGATTTCATACATCGGAGAAATGTATGATGATTAATAATGTTAAATATATCCACTTCAACAAAAAAAAAACACAATAAAATCCTTGGTTAGGTCAAGATATTTGAGTAAATAAATTTAAATGCGAGCATCACTTTTGTACTAATGGCGGAAAACCGTGTCTGGTTGACAAATCGTGATGCATAGCATATCAAGCCGAACGGGTTTATTTCTATACGTATTACAAAATGACCCAAACATATTTTTAATATAGCGACAATAGTGCAAGGGACAAATAGTACATCTATCGATCCATATATGACACTCCTAATGTTCTATTTTGGCTCACCTGAACAGTTTAATTTTTTGATTTAAGACCGTTTACAGATAGCTCCGTTAAATGTTAACTCTTAAATTAGCGACCCGCTAAGAAAAAATGGCTTTCGAGAAGCTCCGTTAAAATTTTGGCTAGGTTAGGTTGAATAGTGGAGACGTTTAAACGTCTCATGTCCATGGACATACGCTTAAGCTAGTGGTTCGGCCTGTTGTGCGCTCTTTATGATTTTTTTTATACCTCACGAGTTACAGAAAATCGGTACTAGATACGAAGTTTCTCAGTATCTTCCAGTCATATCCTCTGAGATGAGTCACGTCTGGCAATATGTCGGACACAAAATATCGGGATCTTCCGTTTCCTTGTAAATACTTTTTTCTTGTATATAGACATATTTCTGTTTTGTCTGTGTTAACATTAAATCCCCTTGGTTGTGCCCAGTTATATGCTATGTTAAGTGCCTTCTCAGCTCTTCCGTATAGTTGGTTAGAATGTGTGCCCCTTAGATGTATTATAACGTCGTCTGCATAACAGACTGGTTTAAGTCCTTCATTGGTGAGGGTTCAAGGAGACTGTGTGATAAAATGCCCCCCTGAGGTATACCACGATTTACCTTTACTCTAATTTTTACGTCATATAACCCATAAATAATCTTACTTTTGACCACGTCGTCAATTATTCGCTCCATTGCTTTTAACAGGAAAGAAGTTAGGCTAATAGTTCGATAAGCCTTCGGGATCGTATAACTCGCCTTTCCAGGCTTGGGTACGAGACCACCCTCGATTCCTGCCAATTATTGGGATATATGCATGAGTTAGGCATGCAGTTAAATCTCCAGCCAGATGAGTTGATGCCAATTTTTTGGGGTGTATGCATGAGTTAGGCATGTAGTGAAAACTCCAGCCAGATGAGTTCATACCAGATCCACATCATTCTGAAGAAGCGCTGGAAGTATTTCGTCCGGTCCCGCAGCCTTGAAAGCAGAGAAGCTTTTTATTGCTTATTTAACGATTTCACCTGTTATATCCGTAATAGGTACATGATGCATCACATTTGGATCATTTTTCCTGCTTCCCCACTTTAAGGTTCGAATCTTGTTTGCCAATGACGCTGAGTATGCGCTCTGACGGTACCTTAATGGCCCATCCTCTGGCATAGAAAGATGTTTTTATGAGTACAGGGATATCGCTTTTCCTTACCAGTTTCAGCTTTGGGCCGTCCCAAGGTGAGGGGATGCTCTCCACTAGTTTTACAAGGACATCGGCGCATCATTGTGATGCCAGTTTCAGCATCAAAACGCCCCTCTTAAACTTGCAACTCATTACTTGGATTGTTGGTCCATCATTAGATTCGAGAATGTGGTCCAATACCTTTGTGTAGAATAAATCTTTGAAGTTACCCTTTAGCTTTTCGGGTATTCTGCCAGACGCATTACTGCTATACTTCATCTGGGTTAATCATTAATTTTTTAAGGGAGATCAAAATTGGGGGGATCGCGCGATTTTTTAAAAAAAATTTTTTTTTGCTTTTTTGCCTTCTCCTCCCCTTTATCTTTCGTTTGAGTATAATATTGACTATGTGGGGGACCGGGTCCATTTTTGGGGGTTTTGAGAGTCCCAGAGTAAACATTTACAAATTTTTGGTTCTCCTCGCCATTTTCTTTCGTTTGAGTATAATATTGTCTACCGGGTCCATTTTTTGGGTTTTGAGGGCCCCATGGGTCCAAGCCCCAATTTTCGATAACATTTTCGTGATTTGACGGTCTTTTAGGGGGAGTGTGTGCAAAATGTCAAAGAAATCGAGGTTGTGGGAGGTAAAATGCACTTAGCCCGTCTTGTGATACTTTTTCAAATTTCCCAGCGGTCACCCTGTTCACAACTGATTTCTTAGAATCCTTCTTTTCCTCGGACACCGCAGCCACATGTAGGCACGCGTCTATTTTCGTACTTGAAATAAGAATGTTGCCACATTTATTTGTTCTACGTTGTCAGGGTATCTCTTAAATATCAGTGAATGCGTCCGGCGTCTGTCAAACTCAAATTTCATCCTATTGTTTTCTGTGCATACAACAACACTTTGACAGACTCAGGACGCAATTCACCGGTATTTAAGAGATGCCCTCATGTTACAATATGGCAGTGCCATGGTACAGCGAGAAAGGTAGTGTACATAGTTCAGATTTACACTAGACAAGTTTTTTCAACACCAAATTCTCTTTTGAACTAGCACGAAGAACTCAAAACGTGCCGTGAAAGTTTTTTCCCTCCTCTTGGCGACTGCCTCTCTCTCCAACAAAACGCCGATAATCCGCTGGACATTCAACCAGCGTAAATCGGGACATATATCACTTGATTTGTTTTAAATCGTACAACTTATCTTAAAACGGTTAATGAGCGACATCCAAAACTGTTTTTGCACCTCAGAAACACAAAAATAAGTCGAAATTTGGGACCTCAGGAAATTAAACTGAAGGAGGAGATAAAACTGAAAGAGCAAACTACGACAAATTAAAATTTCATACGTTGGACGATAAATCTTAAGATATAAACGCCCAAATTGAATGGACGACACCCCCGCGTAATCTGTGGCATCTCTGTCCCAACATATGTTTTTATCTACCCGGTACGCATTCTTTCACAACACTAGTTCGAGCGTGCCATATTAAAAACAAAAATATTTGGAAGGAAGTTTTATTATTAAACATGGCTGTTTTACCTCCCGATCCCGTCTTCACTTTGCGCTGCCCTGAAATGGGACCTGTTAGCTCGCTGTGCTTTCATCAAAATGAGCGGCTCTTGGCTGGTACAACGAAGGGTAAAATATTTCTCTGGGACCTACAGACAAACCGTTCAAGTTTGCATTTTGAGATTGGTGGCCAAGAACCCATTACGTCCTTGCACCATACAGACGACATGTTGATATCCCAAGAGAAGGGTGGGGCCATAACACTTTGGACAATGACAAATACGGGTTACAAACGTCACGTCGTCATTCCGGCCAATTATATGGGTTATTGTCGCACAGTACTATACGGCAACAGCGGAGCGGACGACCAGCTGTTATTCTATCCGTGCGATGAAAATAGTATTGGCGTCTTACACACTAAAAATGATCCTGAGAATCCCGCGCAAATGTTAATACCCGATGACGCACAACTTCCGTTGGGCACCGTGAATTGTTTTAAACCTTTTGAGTATGCATCCCAATTATTTTGTCTGGTGGGCTATGAGAGTGGTCATTTTTTGACGTGGGATCTTAGTTCCGGCAAGATAATTGATATTGCAGAAGTTGAAGCAGACCCTATGGCTGTGGATTATGATCCACTCACTAATAGGGGAGTTATAGGGGGACCAGGTAAGAATTGGGCTCAAGCAAATTAAAATTGTTTAGAATTAACGTTTCACACATTTATGTTTAGGAGATAAAATTGTAACATTTTCCTATCAAAGGCAATCTATGAGATTTCAACGCTCCTCAGATATAGCTATGAAAAATGCTGGCCTTAACTGTATACGAATACGCAATGACCAGAAGGTATTTTGTTCCGGAGGTTGGGATGGTAGAGTGCGAATATTTTCTTGGAAAAGTCTTAGACCTTTGGCAGTTCTTACCGAACATAAATCAGGTGCCATAATGGATATTGCCTACTCAACAGGTCCAGTAACTATGTGGAAAGCCCCCATTATTGCTGTGGCTGGTATGGACAGCCAGATTTCATTATGGAATTTGTATAATTGAAACATCTTTTAATAGTTTTATGCTCACGTACTTGTCTAATCTTATACTTTACCTCATTTATATTTTTAACTGAATATATATACAATGTAATTTAAAAGGGCGCTCTAAGGTGGAAACCACTGCGTCATGTGCACGTTCTAGTTTCAAAGGAAATCCACAAATTACATTTCGGTAATTGTACCTGTCCTTGTATACGTATGTGTGCGAATATTGTGTATTCACCGGGTATGCATGCAGTGCTTTGGATTTTTTTACAAATCAAAATAATGTTTTTATTTAGTTTACTTATTATTGAAATAAATACACAGATTATTATAACGTTATTCTAAATCGGCTCTATATCATTGATTTAAGAAGTTATTTGAAGGAAAACAATACCATAGTCTTCGTAGCTTAGTGGTTGCTGGGTTCTGTTCCAGCCAGGGCAATGTTAAGCATTTTATTTTTCAATGTTTCATGTTTTCATTGTCCACATGCAATCTTTGGCTTAGGAAAGATGCTGTCAGACAGCCCAATGAGAGATGGACGGATATGATCTCTCATAAGTAAACGATTTCATGATATTCTGCGGTAGGCATTTCTAAAAAGACTGACAGATATTGCTAGCACCGATTATTGTATTATTGATAACTTGTGTATCGGACGGATTGGATTTGGCAACAAGTCTATGCTCCTGTTCTGAAAAGATTTGTCAGGAGGGGAAGAGTGGACAAATATGGCTCAACTTTAAACTTAAATTAAGTTAGTTACGAGAAAACTTTCTTAAGATCTTGTAAACCAGCCAGAAATAAAAATCAAGGAGGGAATTTTACGTTTACCCATTTTCAATTTCAAGATTTTCCATTTCGTATATTTAAAATATAAGGTATATATATACCCCCACTTTGTTAGTTATGTAATTTGGAGTAAAGCACTCCGGTGAAAGATACCAGAACCGTGAAAAACATTTGTTTTTTTCTTTGTCAGTCTATAGTCATTGGAAATGTTGTCTAAATATTACACCATTTAGATGATGCCTACAGAAGTGGGGAAATAATTTTCTAATGAATCTGTCTATTTGTGTGGTGGTACCAAAAGGTGTACATACATACATACTTCAAAGACATTGGAACCAATTTTACATGTTTATGTGCACTGCCATTATATTTATGATCTATTAAATTTTTGACTGATATCGCCATTTTGTGTAAGAGCTACCAAAAGGGCATGGCTAAAACGCCCATTTTTCACTGGACTGTAGGTACTGCAAAAGCATTACATTGCACCAAATTTTAATTATTTATGTATGTGCACTGATATAAAAGTTATAAATTGTTATAACTTTAATACCGTTTTGCCAAATTGTCCGAACTTCGCATGAGAAAGACAAATACCAATGTCAATCGGTTATACCTTTCAAGAGCTATCGTGCGCACAATCCAGCAAATAGGCCCAAACTGCGCACATTGCTCAAATGTCCCCAAACGGATTGTCGCCGAACATACTTCGGGTCTTAGGTCACTTCTTTGACGTGTCACACTTTTTGCCCGTAGCAAATGATATATACTCTTGTTAAACTAAAGTGAGGATAAACAGGCTTACCAGATACGCAGTTCTCAGGTTCAAAAAATTTCGTTGGTATTTTATCCATTTGGCCTTACTGCGTTCGATGTTCACTTTTATGATGCACTTTGGACTTTGGGAGCTTTGAGAACATTTTCTTAATATATCTGTGGTCACAAGGCATAACAGCATAACTCGAGTTATGCTCAACTTGCGTTTTTGATGCCACGATGTTCCCCATATTCGATTACATATTGTGACAAATTTTGGTTATGATACCTTGTTTAGTTGTTCAGATACAAGGCAAGACTTATTAGCATATCTCGCTGTATCACTACATTTCATAACTTACATAACAGCATATCTCACATTTTTTCCTTTGAAAACTATACTTGTGTTTTTATTCCCCATTTATCTTTGGACTATTGAAGATGTAAATTGAATGAAGTCGTAACAGCATATCTGAGTTATGTTATAAGTCCAAGTTGAACTAAGCCCTAGCACAAAAGCATAACTCAACTTATGTTGTTATTCCAAAATCTAATATTGACTACTGAATGTTGTAAATTTCGAAATCATCCTTTGATTTATCAGCATAAGTCGATATATTCTGCAATATATAATAAAATTAATTTTGTAATAACGACACAACTCGAGTTGTGTGTTTTGTAACTTAATTTATTTAAAAAGGGAATAACAGCATAAAACAGTTTTTAGCCTATAACATTTATAATTAAAATAATTGTATAAATGTGTTCCTATTAATTAATTTCACTTCCAAGTCCTGAGAAATTGCAGGCGTAAAATTCAAAATAAGTTTATAAATATTTTTGCTATATCGATTCAAACCTTTAAAATGCTCTCCTGAAAACTTGCAAAAACACACATATGCTGTTATGCCTTGTGACCACAGATATTAATTTCAAATTATACTCAAGAACAACTTTTTTAGAAAATATAATTTTCATTGAGAATGATTGTACGATATAAATCCTCTGTGATTTTTGCATGTGCTTGCATTTTCTAAAAACAACAGTTATTTTTCTATAGTTCTGAGCCGCGAAGTAATGATGCCGTCCGAATAGCAACTGATGACGTACTCTGGCATAAGCTACATGGATGTTAGTGGACGTCAGTTAGGTAAATCCCTTGTCCAACAGTAGATGCAACCCTGCAGTTTTGATTATCAATGTTATTTTTTATATCGGCCACAATGAAAGGATTTTTTCATGTTACTGCCATTTTAGTAAAAAAAAAATATTAATAATAATAAAATAATCAAATTAATTAAATTTACTTCTCGTTACATACATATGTATGTATATTCACATCAATCACATGATTTTATCCAGAAGACATGACATGACGTTAGTCTGTAATTTATCTTAATTATTTCTAACTAAATAACACAAATTTATTGTTTTTTTATGTTTAAAGAAACACTATTAGAATATATTTTTTATTTTGTAATATTTTCAATTCGTACATATTACGATGAAACCAATTTAACAAATCGAGACAAGAAAGTAAAACAAGAAAATCGTTTCTGATCTTAAATAAATATACGTTAGTATCAAAAAAATTTTTATCAAATAAAATAAATAGAAAGATAATTATCAAAAATATAATACTAATACATACATACAAGCATAACATAATTAATTACGTATTAAGCCCATAGCATACGTTTAAAGAAAAATACATTAAAAAAAACTAAAAAAAATTGCACACTTTTTGTTTTGTCGTAAAATTCAACATTAAGTACAAATAGGTTAATGATAGGTCTTTGAAATACCCTATATTTTATCATACGCTCTAACATACATACATATATATGCACGTACAACACAGTCTTATTTATGTATGTATGCATGTGTTCGGAGTCTTATGTGGATTTGTATGTACCACCTCATAAGCAGCATTGTTTTTGTTGTTTTAGTACAAAACTTAAAAAAATACGAAATCTGACTAAACTAAAATTAAATTGAAATTAAAAGACACACACTCTGACGAAAATGGTGAAAGAAATATTATATTTCCGGTTTCGTTTTCTTCTTCTTGTTGTCGTTATATGTTGTTGTAATACTCTTTTTTTCAAGCACTTAGTGCTTCTTGCGGTTTTCTTTAAAATTAAATTAAATCAATGTTATGTATAAACTATTTCTAGATATTATTTGTTTGCTTGTAGATTTTATATTTGTTTTATTTGTTATTATTATTTTGGCCCTTGTTATTTAATTCCATTTCAGTCGTCGTCGTTCGATGCAGCTGTTGTTCAGCATCCAGATCGTCGTCATTCGTTTCTTTACTATTGGCGGCGATTTTTTGAAAATCGCAGTCTATAATGCGTTTACGCTTGCGCAATGGCCTTGAGCATTCAGATTCTTTGGTTTGTATTAAACGTTTGGTTTGTAGTCGGGTTATCTTCAATTTGGGTAATCTCTGATTGTTTTCCTCGTTCGTGTCTTCATTTAAATCGTTGGAGCTTGTCACTACAGTCGTTGGCTTTATATTGCTGTTTTCGCACCTGTCTACGCCGCCATCGTCTTTAGGTGGGGCAATATTGGGGGTGTTTAAAGTTGTTTCACTTCTGCTAATGATGCAGTGCATTATCTTGGGAGTCGTTGGCGCTTCGTCTGAAGGCGAGTTTGAAGTGGTCGTTTGCGAGGTTTCTGTCTCTTCCTTAGCCATGAAGTCTTCAGTCGTATCCTGCACTAATACTTCAGTAGAACGCAACTCCTGATGTTCCACCACCTCCTCTGGACTTTTAGTTTTTGTGAAATCCAAAGGTTCTTCTGTTGCTACGGGAGATCTTAGTCTAGAGTTTGCAGTGCTGTTAGAGGTATCCGTCGTTTCTCTTTTTATATTTCGACTTTCTTCGAATTTTCTTCGTTCTTCGGGGCTTAGGTAAGCTTTGTAGAAGTCCACCACTGGCAGGGGCACTGGTATGGGAATGGGTAGCGGTATTATTACGGGATAGGGAACCATTACAGTGACCGGAGGGGGAGTACCAATCAAAGCATTGAATGCTGCCAAATCTGGTGGCATTACAGCACTGGGAGGTTGTGGCATTCCGGGAAAATTTCCCAGAAATCTTGGCCATATTCCTGGCGCGGCAGTGGGATTGTGTAAGAAGGGAGGTCGAGGCGGGAAACCACCCGGAGTTTGTACTGGCGCTGGAGCTGTTGGTGGTCCTGTTAAATTAGGTGGCGTTGCGAAGAAAGCCGGTGGTATGGTGGTGCTACAGCGTCCTGTATTTGACGGCGGTGGCAAATTGTGGGGAGTTGTGGGCTGCGAGGCCGGACTCTCTAGCATTGGTGACAAGGGTGGTACATTCATATGTAGGTCCTGCACGCAGGAGGCCGCAAACTGGGTTAGTGAAGGTGTATTAGTTTGATTTAAACCAGAACGGTTAACATCAGTTAGGGCGCTCATTAAAGGTTTTGGTTTAATAGTGGCAGGTGGTGCGGAGGTGCAGTTGACTTTAGCTTCCGCACGATTGTTAACACCACCTTCAGATTTCAACGGACGCTTTTTACGATTATGTTTGGGCGATTGACGTGATTGCATTATACCCGGACTTTTGGACATTAATTTTGAAACAGGAGCCACAGAGATCATGGGTTTGTAGTTGGCATTTGGTGGATGTTGAGTGTTATTCGATGCCGCAATCTTAGGCGGACTCAAAGGACCGCCCAAGACCTTTGAGTCCGCCGGTGAGGTGGACAACGTGGAGGCGGGTGAAGCCGATCTGCTACGACAGTTTTTCAGCCATAAATCGGGGGTTATTAAATTTGCTCCATTATTGGCCGCCTCCAAGCCTTGCTCCTTCAAATGAGGATTCATGTCCAAGTGGGCTTGAGTTTCTTTGCAAAAGATTTGCATTTTATATTGATTGAGGCATTTATCTGAACAAAATTGCAGTTGTGAGGCTCCATCATGAAAATCCACATAGCTGACGGCATGGCGTATGTGTTTGCACCAATCGCAAGTTTTGGCCTTCTTAAATGAAGCTCTCCGGCTTTGAGTAAAACATGACTCGGAACAGTACCGCGGACCATCAGATGTCGTAAGAAATTCGGGGGCATTTTCGGGTACCGGGCGGCGGCACCAACAGCAGTTCTGAAAGTCTGAGAAATAAGAAAAAAAAGACAATTTTAATTTTTGAAAAGGTACTAACTAATAAGGTATTATTAATACAAACAAATAATTTGCAAAAATATTATTTCCAGTTTTTTTTTGTGAATAAGTCTTTGTCACCGCAGAAAAATTATTATAAATAATCTTTTACACGTCATTGCAACCCAAGCAATCCAAGAGTGATGATGCGAAAAGGAAAATCATGCTTCGTATTCTTGCTATCCGAGCCGATTACGTACCACTACAGTTAACAAAGCTGATGATGTCACCCAAAGCGCTAGGTCCATATGTTGAAACAATTGGATTTACCGGGATTCAAGTGCATGACGAAAGTCCTTAACTTGTCTCTAGCCACTCTAGTAGTTCTCGAGGTCTCCCGTAGCGAAGACACTTGAGGCTGTTACCCTCCCTAGACTGAATGGACATTTTCCGATTGCCGAACAGTAGCATGGTTTCAGAAAGCAGTATAATCTTGCACACCACAACCACACATAACATCCAAGGTTTTAACCAGAAACGGCCTTGTGACGTGACGATCTGGCTCTTGATCTACGAAGGCTTTCAATACGGCCAACCTCCGCGTCTTCATTGAGGACAATGCGAATACGTCCCTTCCGACAAGTTGGTTTGTTAACTATGTATATGTGTATATACGGGCGCCTGTCGCATGTGAAGAACAGGAATATGAAATCAAAACACCACAGTTCCCAAAGTTGTAATGATATCTTCGGTACTGCTTAATCTCCAACTTTATGTTTGGTTAGGGTGGCAGCCGGATAGACTAATTGAGGTCCCTTGTACAAGCACAAGTTATCAAAAGTACGAATATCTGTACCGGCCAGATGTGTTAGACTGCCTATAAAGGCCGACCAGACGGCGTATACTCAATGCGGAACAGTAAGAAAGCATTCTTATTTCCTCATCAACACAGCTCCTGCAGAAGTCATAGGACAAAATACCTAACCTTCTGCCGTATTCACCGATCATGACATGTGTATCCTCTCTAGTACGAGGAGACATTTTCACCTCTTCAGGTCATATATTTGGCAAGTCTAGCTACCCTACTGGTGTCAATATCAGTCCATCTGTCATTGGACAACCTGCCTATATCTTCCAATATGTGCAAATTCTCCGAGAGTTTGGAATGTCGTCCCTTTCCTAGCAAGTTTATGAGCTTTGCAGTTCCCCGGGATATCCCAATGCCCGGGTACCCATATAAGTTATATGATAAACTGCTCAGCCATATCGTTAAGGGATCTGAGGCAGTCGTTGAAATGATGATTGTACGATTCTAGCGTCGGGTACCAAAATCGAGGATTTCCGTGAGTGGTTACATTTATTTCTAGCTGCTTTTGCAATTTCATCACGGCGACGAACATGCAGATTTCTGTTCACTATATGGACCGTGCGGCTGTTATGAAGGTCGATGACACATCAAATTCCACTAAAATTCCCCACGATTCTCACATGCCTCCGTTATCTGCGATAGAATGAGAAGTAGGAATAAGATCATCAAAACACTTGCCGGCAAAGAAGAAACCCTGTTGACCTCCAACAAAGTGATAGTCCGGTCCGTGGTCACCGATTACGAGCAAGATGCATTGCAAGAACATACAGACCTGTCAGAATGCCTCCCTCAGAACAGTGACAGGGCGCGACATGGTGCCTGTCTTACGGAGAACACCTCCAGGAGGGCCAAAGATTATGCCCGTGCGGAGACAAAAGTTTATGTGGGATAATATTCGACGGCCTTTTCAGATTTTATTGGGGACTATAAAATAGTGTCTCCATGCACATGCCTACATTTTTTGGACCTCTTACAAAGTGATAGGCCGGTCCGTGGTCACCGAATACGAGCGAGACAGCGACTGCTCGCAGCACGAGGAACACCTTCAGGAGAAGACAAAAATCATGCGGAGACACAATTTTATGCGGGATCACATCCTTTCAGATCTTTGTCACGTGCCACCGTTATCTGCCAAAGAATAAGAAGTGGGAACAAGACACTCAAACCACTCGCCTTGTAGCGCTTGGTAAACTGACAAAGATAGGCCATCACCGAATGTTAACAAGACCCAGTGCAAGAACATACAAACCCGGGCGAATGCCTCCCCAAAAAAGCGACAGGGCGCGACATGGACGAGGGACACCGTTAGGAGGAGACAAATATCATGTCCGTGCGGATACTCTATTGTATGCTGTCGAAGTACTACTTAATGGGTTGCTACCAGATGCGCCATCCCAATTATTTATAATATCTTTGATAATTCTTTAATTTTTTTTGCTATTATTTATTGAACACAGTACGTGACGATAACTTTTATCCATTTGTGTAAAATTGTTCCACAACAGTACCTATGAATACCCTCAAATTTTGTTTGCTTACTTCGGTGACTATTAATTAAATTTGAAAGTTAAGAAAATAAACTAAGCATTCTCCAAAGCAAACTTGATTTTTTTGGTTACTATCATTATCTCAATTATTTCCATATCTAGAGATGATTTTGTTAAAGAGATTCATTAGTTCCACTCTATTGAGGAAATCAATCTTGGTATACGGTGCCTGCCTGAACTGAGAATTATGCAAGTTCTAATGAGTGTAATTTGAGATGGTATGAAAACAAATGCTTGTCTGAACTTCTCCAACAGGCAGAGAGAGAGAGTGGTACATATCCACACGTATTTTGGCAATGGGATTGCTAGCAACTCCTCAATTTCATGCATGATTTTCAGCAGCCATATATCTCAAAGTCTAAGTCATGAGAGTATTATTATCCACAATATGGATGTGTGTGTGGTTGGAAGGAAGGAAACCTGCTATCGACAGGTCATAACCACACCTCACACAGACATATTGTCTACCTGTGGTGGAGGGAGGTATCATCCGCAACACTGCTACCAACTAGTTTCAGTGTAACTGCGTGTGCTTTTTCCTCCACATATTATCTCCTCTAAAAGTTTATAGTTAAATATGTATTATATTTGGTTGCAGGACAGACGCATCATTCATTATTATTATAAATATTCGTACGTTCTTTTTTCTGCATTGTATAAAGTTTCCTGTTTGAGTGCGTCTGTGTACACGGGTTCCCGTGGAAGCTTCTAGTTTTATCCGATTTTTTGTCTTGCTAGGATTTCCTCTTAACCTTCTCCTCATTTTCAGTTCAGAAGAAATTTAATAGGTGTTTCATGTAAAACCAGAGATTATACCATATGAATGGCTAAGATTTTCCGATAGTGGAGATAAATTTTGAATAAAATAAGAGGATGGTTTTTACAGTTTGGTGAACATATATGTATGTATATACTGGACGACAAACGTAACATGACTGATTTTGCGGGACAAATGTTAAAAGACTCTTATTGAGAAAAGCCAAGCTTTTAACTACAAACGTTTTTAAGTCCTTCCCGGTGCATATAACAATGTCTACCGTGTTAATAGAACAGTTCCATACAATTTGTGACTTGTTTGTAAATACATATAATTTTCCAAAGCAGTAAGGAAAGTCTAAAGTCGGTTGGAGCCGACTATGTGATACCCAACACCACTTTGTTAACATATATTTCATTCTAAATCTGAAACAACTACGTGTATTATCTTTCACAATTCACAACATTGAGAGATCTGTTCTGCCTATAGGTACGATAACCAAATGTGGACCGATTTTCTCCAACTGTAGCAGTGTTCGTTCATTGATCAATAAATTTTTCTTTATTTCTCAGCATAATCTCCTTTTAGCTAGATACACTTTTTCCAGCGATTTTCAATAGCTTCGATAACTTGTTTATAGTAAGAACTGTATATCGCCTGAAAATATTCATCAACCGCAACCTCCACCTCTTCATTGTCGGCAAATATTTTTCCGCCGAGCCATTTTTTAAAGTTTGGAAACAAAAATTACCAGTGAGCTAAATGTGGCGAATAAGGTGCGTGCTGAAACAATTCGAACTTTAATTCATTGATTTTGGGCATCGCAATAGTGGATGTGTGAACTGGTGCATTGTCTTGATTGTGAGCAAACGCATCACCCATCTTGTGCACAGCATTCTCATCATAAAATTTTCCGTCAATATGCGATATATAGCACTTTTTTAAATGCCTATGACTTCAGCCTGCTCACGAACCTTCAACGGAAGTTAATCCAATCCCATTTTGTGGATTTTTCACCATTTCTGGAGTGGATAACTTAATTGGTCGACCACTACGGTGTTCGTCTTGGCAGCTCGTACGGCTCCTTTTAAACTCTGCCACCCAAAATATTATAGTTGTAAACGAAGGAGCAGACTCCCCCAAAGTGGAATATAGCTCGGTTTTAATATTGGTCGGACTGAGACCTTTCCATGTTTACAAATTCACTGAGATCATTTGATCGTTAAAGTGCTCGAAGAAAGACTAAACAACGTGGCCCCTTGAAACTTAAAACATATGTTTTAGAAGTTTGCCACTTTTCACGAATATATTTTTCCAAACTAATTTTTCGGGCATTGTTGATTACACTATGTCTGAAGCATATTTTACAAAAAGTATCTCACTTTTAAACCTGATAGATCAAAATGGAATGGTCGTATTCCCGGGAATGATCGTATCCCGAACTTCTATACAGACGGTTCTAATCTCAATAACCATGTGGTGTGTCTTTTCTGAGGAACTTGAGCTATCCATTGCAAAAAGGTCAAGATCAAGATGGTCAACTGCTTATTTTCTGGATACCGGGACACAACGGAGTGATTGGAAATGAAGGAGCAAACAGCTTGGCTTCAAAGGACAGAGAACTTCGAGTAATAAACTTAGAAAATTGGAAACCTTTCGAAGCCACGAAGGATGAGTTGAAGCACTGGGCAGTGATGGCTCACAAAACTGTGTGGAATAGAGCAACTGCAAAGATACTGTGGGGTGACCCAAATGAGAAAGAAGAAAACAAGTAGTTGTCTGAAACTAAAAAAGGTCAAGATTAGTAAGATGATGAGTGTTCTAACGGGACTCTCAAGCATACCAGCACATGTTCATCGCATTGGACTAGCAGAAAACGACGAGTGCAGGGCATGCAGGGAAAACATCGAAACGATGAAACATTTTCTGTGTCACTGCGCAGCTTTCACACATGCAGGATCCCGATATTTCGGGTCCGACATATCGCCTGACTTGACTCATCTCAGAGGATATGACTGGAAGATACTGAGAAAATTCGAGTCTAGTGCCGATTTTCTGTAAGCCGTGAGGGTACTGAGCTGCAAGGAACTGAAAAGCAGATTAACATGCAAGACTACGCACTGGGCATGCCTCTAGCGACCTTCAAGCTCTTCTTGAGAGATAGTGCCCTTACGGAAATAAATGACAAGATGGTCACTAGTCAGGAACTGCAATAATTCCATACTGATGTGGCCCTGCCTAAATTCTAAAATCTCCAAAGCCCTGCTGTCGTTATTGAGATCGGACGCGTCACTTATCGTGTTTGTCATGACGGTCCACTGCTTATTGGATAGGACGCAGACAGATTTTAAGGTCTTGCGAAATAACTTTTGCAGAAGCTGTGAAGACGCCTTCCGGGTCAGTGACCCGCTCTCTCTAGAAGACGGTATCCTACCCAAGGCTCTCATTTCTTTAGGCTGACGTTAAAATTCCCGAACTTTTGAGCTTTCTGAAGCAATAAAAAACTTACGTTTCCCCTTACGTCCCTGTGCTAGCACAATGGACTATATATGTATGTAGTCTAATTGAGCCTGTTATACTCGTACAGGTTGTTACTCTTAATCAAACTTAACCTTCTTACTGTCTGAAATCTTTTTATTGGGAAAGTTCGCAAATAGACCTAATATATATTTTATGCATATTTACAATAATTACTCACCAAATTTCTCATCCGTAGTAGTTGTCCCCGTTGTTGGCAACATCACCGTTGAATTGGGACTTTTCGAATCATCATCTCGGGAGCTGTGGGTGTCATGATCCGAAGCCGCACCGTCGTTGCTACGATAATTATTGCGATTACTATTACTGCAGCTATTGTTGTTGTTGTTATTGTTGCCGAGAATGCTATTGTTGTTGCTATTATTACTAGTTGCATTGTTGTTATTGGTGAGCGATGAACGCAAATGTTCATTCTGTTGTTGATGCATTTGTTGCAGTAGAGCATTAGCTCTTCCGCTGCGACTGCGCCGTCTCACCAATTGATGTTGATGGTGTTGTTGGTGCTGCTGCTGCTGTGCATTGATGAGACCAGCCGTTTGCAGAAGTTTTGAGGTCTTCGCAGAGATATCCAAACGATCGACACTATCGAATCCATACCAACCCAGGAGCTCATTCATGGTACTTTCAGCAAATTCCTGAAAGAGAAAAAAATTAAAATAAAAATATTATGTTAAACAGGATTTTAAGAAAGTTAGCAGGATTACGATAAAGCATCTGTTGTTCAATGTTCGTGTCTAAAAATAGCTATGTATATTAAAGTTAAAGTACTTTCTTATATCGAATCCAGATTGATTTGTTGTGGTTATTATTCTGAGTTTCTCTCTTTTGATTTTTTGGAAATGGACAGCAAGCGTGTGTTGTCGGTTTCATTTCCCGAACAACTCTGTAGCTGCTGATGGTTTGTCAGCATTCCCCACTGACTGAGCGTTCGTTGAATACTTCATTCATTCAACAACGATTTGAAGACTTTAATCATGCGCTTCAATGCTTCTCCAAAAAAAAGGAGGGCGAAAAGACAACCAACTCCAACAACAACCAAAAAAAATCATATAAAGAGTTTTATATACATATAACAACAAATAATCTGATACGAGCTGCATGCCCCTCCCTTTATGTGCCTTCTTTAGTCGGTTGGACTCAAATGTCAAATGACGACTAGTGTGAATTCACACCATATACGAGAATATGCATGTGTATACCAGAACATGCCATAATACATACGAGGTCTGTTCAAAAATAAGGAGACTTCAAATTTCGCAGGCTTAAAAAGTGATGGCCTGTATGACAGACAAGCATATGTCGAAAAAGGGCAACGAAAATGTTGCACTTTTTTGGATACAAGAATTCGCCATTAGACTTTTTAATTCAGTGTGCTACCACAGGGACGTAAGGAAAACATAGTTGTTTACCTAGCCTCGGAAAAAGCATCAAAGCCCACTTGTTTTTTGAGTTTGGAACCGTATGTATAGAAGTTAACGAATCTCCTATGTTCTGGGCAATCAGAACATAGGAGATTACATTCTGACCAATCACGTATAAGAGTGAGATACTTCTTGTCAACAAGTGGTTTAGACATAGTGTAATTAACAATGCCCGGGATGTTAGGCATTGCGTCTAGAATGACATTATGTACGTAGCTATTTCCTTAACTTAGTGCGTTCCCTAAGTCAAACCGCAGTACATGCGGCATATTGCACTGCTTTTATGCAAATAAAAAGTCTTCTTATTTTTGTAGAACACACCTCGTATATCATGGTGCGAGGACGAGTATAATGATTTCAATCCAACATCAGCGATTCATACTTCCAACATTGTATTGCACGATGCTGGTGACGACGATAGTGATATAGGCAACACACCTGGGCGCAAAATTATATCCGAATTTGCCGAAAAGTGCGAGTTGAACTGATTCCTCCCTCCACTTTGATGATGTTTTAAGTTGATTTTCTTGGGACATTTGAGCTGCTATAATTTTGCCCGCTGCAGTTGTCTTTCGCTCGACACGGGTGGTTATTGTTGTTGGTGAGTGAGTGACGCCGTTTTTTGTGCACCACTTCGTCTTCATCGTTCGCAGATATTCAAACAAACATGAAATTGTTATTTTGTTAAAGGTATCAAATGACATTTAAAGGTTCTTTTTACACTTTACCAATGTTGGTCATATCAATACATATTTATGTATATACGTACGTACGAGTACCTGTTACATTCATACATACCGTACATATAAAATTACAGTGAGTTTCATATGTGATTTTTGTTATTTCACGAAATTTGACCAAAAATGGCGCTCAACGTATGTCTCAAGGAAATATACTTTTCATGTTGAAACGGCAAGAGTATGCTATCCGAAGCCCTTCGATATGGATAGAACTCCTCAAAATAAAAAGATAAATTATGTGCATCATGCATGGATACCTCGCTTAGTTATCAGACATCAAAGTTTGAAAAAAATGCAAAAAAGATTTGTTTTTGTAAAATGAGCTCAGTAATAAAAAAAGGAAAAATAAAATAAACTTTTTCGAAAACTACCTTAGTTGTCGAAATATCGAAAATGAAAATTGATCGCTTGGTTATCGAGTTATCGGACGTCAAAGTTTGAAAAAAATTAAAAGAACGTTCGTTTTTTTTCTAGAATGAGTTAAATATGAAAAAAGGGGAAAAAATAAACTTTTTCGATAACTATAGTTGACGAAATATCGAAAATGAAAATTGATAAAAAGATTAGTTACCGAAGTTGAAAAAAGTTTTCATCTCATTTCAATGAAAACCGAAAGAAAATCAGGTAAATTATTCCATTAACTTTAGAGTTTCCGCCCAAAGCCAAATGTATTCCTGCCTGGTTAAAGATTTTCCTCAGGGGTATGTGCAAAGACGGCTACGCGGACCAAAGTATTTTTGGTTGAACGGGTTTAATAGTTTTCTCCTCTAGTTTAAGCACTAAGACGAGCACACTGACCAAAGTGTATTTCGAATCGAAGTTATCGATACAAAGGCAAATATCGATAACTAAAAAGTTGTGGAATTATTCTTTTAGATGTTTTCATTCTAATTTTCAATTTTGAACCCAATGGAACGAAAAGATCGATTTGTTCACCTTTAACGTCCGATAACTAAGCGAGATATATGTAGATAAGGTGACCTATTCAAATACGTGTTCAGATAGAGGGGCCTCGGATATCATACTCTCCCATATGATACCAACATTTATGATTAATGGTTATTTGCTTTAAAGACAAAAAAACAAATGTTTATGCGCTTAATAAAATTGTAATTCAAATTTCGATAAAAATAATTAATCGAAATATTTATCTTCAATCTGTTATAGCAAAAACTAATTTGACAACCTACACATTTTATTTCGTACATACATTTTTGTGTGTCTCGATGAAATTTTACAAAAATTTCATTTGAAATTTAATACATGATTTATTATTTACCAAACCATGAACATTTTCAAAGAAAAAAAGCAACATCAACTAATATCAAATTATAGAAAAGAAAAACTATTCATAAGTAGAAAATTTCTGCAAAAAAAATATTTTCGTTTGAAATATAAGCCGAACGATATGCAAACAAATATAAATCTATTAATTAAAATAATATTTTAAGTGAAATGATAATATACATTGTAGATACACGCTGTAAAAGTGTACAAAACAAATACAAAATATCCTATGACACTACAAAAAAGAGAGAGAGACAGACGTGTCGGATAAACATTATACATTGGGAAATATCGATTATCCATATTTTGGGTTTTCATTTCAATTCCGAATAACATTACTTTAAGATTTTATTTCAAGATTGGGGAGAGTATGAAAAACGATAGAGCATATCTTTTAGATAGAGCACCTCAAAATAAAAGGAACGATTAAGGGACATGTTATCGATATCTTGCTCAGTTATCGGACGTTAAAGTTAAACAAATTCTAATGAGCTTAACGAATATTAGAAAACTAAATGGAAATTCGATGACGGCTTCAGTCATCGATGACTGCTT
Source organism: Eudasyphora cyanicolor (assembly GCA_963930755.1). NCBI lineage: Eukaryota > Metazoa > Arthropoda > Insecta > Diptera > Muscidae > Eudasyphora > Eudasyphora cyanicolor. Next base: position 8,818,580 of record OZ005738.1, on the reverse strand, counting down.
TAGTAATCGATAGCTTCCATAATTGTCGATTCCTCTCAGACGTTTTGGTTCGCGTAGCCGTCTTCGGACATATGTACCCCAGAGGAGAAAACCTTTAATACCGGCCGAAGGTCGGTAACGTTGAGACACTTTGGTAGCTCATTTAAATGAGTTAAAAATAATAAAAACGAAAAATTTTTCAATTACGATAACTATGTGCCCAGCAAAATATCTCATTACCAAATAACCTGACGGGTAAGCCAAACTCAAAACTAGTAACTGCTTATAATTTGGCCTCCCTTCGAATTATTTTTACACACGCATGTCATTGGAGGAAAGTGCTTCCACTCAAACATACCAGATGCTGAAAAATAACCACTTAACCCCACGCTTACAATTATCCAAAAAGTAAGCGTGGATGTGTAATAATGTGTTTGTGTGGTGGTGGTAGTGGATATTTCCGATTTGCTATTGCTTTGCTATTGGTGAGAAAGTAGAAGAGCGAATAATTGGGAAGAGCGTAACATTGGAAAGAGTGTAAAATTTGGAGGAGAGTAATAATCGATTGCTGTTGTCATATACAGAAAAATGTCATTTACCGGGAGATGGGATTAAACTCGCGACCTCATGGTTTCTTAGTTTAGCATCATAATCACTGGCCTACGTCGCGATTCATATTCATATTCGCTTAATAATCAAGAACATAAATATAACACATCAATATCTTGGTTAGTACACGCTCGGCAAATCGAGCGACCTGTACTGTTTTGTGAATAACTTTTGATTTGGTTAACGGATAAACACCAAATTTTGACTGAGTATAATTTGAAATATTTAGAAATTAAAAATGTTATCTCCCTAACAGCATGCTTACTCGACTTAGCATGTTTTAGAATAGAGATATCGATATATCGTAAACCATTTGAAGAAAAGTTTTTTAGTTCAAATTAGATTACTAGTAATAACTTATTTTTGTCATTATTTTGTTAGTCGTTATTTATTTACCGAAAGTAATGCTGGCGACAATGAGATATCATTACCTGGTTATCCCGGTGGTAATAGCATGTTCTTACCAAGATTTTGCTGGGTGGTTGAATGAATGAAATTTTGTGATGAAATTTTACAAAAAAAATTTAAATTTATGGACGAAAATATTTTCTACGAATTAGTAAACATTTCGATAAAAAATGGATATCGAAATGGTATTGTCAATTTAATGACATATGTCATCGAATGTATGTTCGGATTTACACTAGGCAAGTTTTTTCACCAGCTTATCATCAAATTCTCTTTTGAACTTGCACGAAGAACTCAAAACGTTCAGGGAGAGTTTTTTTCCTCCCTCTTGCCGACTGCCCCTCTCTCCTACAAAACGCCCATAATCTGCTGAACATTCAGCCAGTGTAAATTCGGACTATGTTAAAAAGAAAAGAACTAGTTGAGAGAGACTTATACTATGAAGTGAAGTGGTTTCCCCATATATTGAAAGTAACATGTTCACGATTTCTATGTCACTTGACATGCGGCGATTTTTAGTGGTAATGGGGAGAGTTTGACGTGTTATTTGTTCACGATTACTATTATAGTTTTTACATGTGGCGATTTTTAGTGGTTGTCGGGTAGACAACACTAACAAGAACAGGTGTTCAAGGATTTATTCTCGACCATGAAAGACACATATAACGAATTCATTGCTAAAACGTTAAGTCGGCTGCGCTGGACCTTCGTTACCTGCTCCAACAGTTTTTTACAAAAACTAAATCAATACGTCCTAATATCTACACCATCCACCAAGAGATAGACAACGTATAAATAATACGAGATTAAGGCTATATGTGGGTTACCTTCTACATTTTCATGTAACACTTAATACTTACTTATTCGTCGACGTTGCCGTCATCGTCATAGTAAGATACAAAAGCAACGCGAGAGGCTGACTAACTACTATGAGTATTTTCCAGTTTTGAGATTTATCACTGCAGTAATTTAATATTTGTTAAACTTAAATAAATACTTGATTTACAATTTATTCGTAGACGAGACAATGTTGGTTTTGTGTTGGAGAGGGTTTTGAATAAAGCCAACATATGTATAGATTTTCATAAGAAAACGTCAAGATGAAAGGATAAGATACTACAATTTATGAGAGGCCATAATCCACCTTAGCTTACAGTAGAAAAATAACAAACAATGGATGCCATCACCAAGAGAGGCAGAGAGGGAAAGTACAAATAAGTCAGACTTAACACCAATTGAAGCAACACAGTTTCTAACTTATTATTGCTGTCATTATAAAGGGAGTGCTTTACGTTACAGGACTATCTATTGAGTGACATTGAGAGGGAGAGAGAGATACTGATTTCTGCAACGATGGTGATGTGTGGTGTGTGTCAATGCTTAAATTACAAATGACACAGAAACAAAAAACACATTTGTTGACGTCCAAGTGGCGTCCGATATACCAAAAGTCGCTTTGATTTTTCATCATTTATTCGTACACTGCAACACACGTACATCTATTCACTACATACATACATGTGCAACAAACACACATAGGGGGAAAAATATTTTTTACGAAATCTCATGTTACTCAAAGTGTATCAAATTCTTATTATAATGAATTGAACAAAATGAACTACCACAAGAATAGCAACAACAGAATACAATTACATACAAAGTGAGTTAAGGAATGCAAAAAAACAGCAGCAACAACGACACAGAAAGAGTTCTTTTTCGATGCAAGGAAACAAAATGACAGGAGGGGGATTTTTGAGTACGATTTCTGTGCGAGTGTCTCGCCGAACTCAATGTGTCCAATGTGCAGTACATACCTATTTCTTGTCTGGTAGCACATACAATCTCATTTAATCAGTGGTGGAATTCCTCAGGCCCTACACCAATAGATGTGTCAAAAGGCCTTCGCAAGGGTCTTTCATTAAGAGCTATGTTTAAATTCAAATAAATGCAGCAAGGAAAGACTAAAGCTTGGCTGGGTCGACTGTATAATACCCTCCACCATTGTTTGCCAACAAATTCACTGAGAACCGTTATTACTGTGAATAGTTGCAGGTTAAATAGAGTATATTTCTAAATTCCAGACACATATAATGGGTGATCTAAGTAGATATACTTTTTTCAATAACCTTTTTTTTGACAGATCACGTGTGAGTCGTGTCATGCTGTCATGTTATTTTTGTTAAGTATTGTTTGGCATTTCATCATGGAAAGACTTACGCCTGAACAACGTTTACAAATTATTCAGTTTTATTATCAAAATAATCGTTCGCCAATTGCGCTAAGTCCATTTTTTTTTTAAATCCAGAAAAAATTCTTTCCCGTCGACCCACGACCTTGACACCCATGAGCAACATTTTAGCTCTCGTTAAGAGCTATCTTTTTGCCATTGACCGATTCCCGATCCAACGTACCGGAATCATCGGTCAATATTTCTTCAAAACTGATGCAGGTGAGAACGTAACCGTCAATGGCGACCGTTATCGTGCCATGATAACCGACTATTTGGTGCCTGAAATTGAAGCTCGTGATCTCGGCGACATTTGGTTTCAACAAGACGGCGCCACTTTGAGAGAACACTTCGGTGAGCAGATAATTTCACGTTTTGGGCCGGTCGATCCATAAACACTCAAACTAATAGATGGTCCGTCGTACTCTTTAAAAAGTGACAGTTACGAACGATTAAATTTTTGACAGTTGTTTTGCTCTCTTCGAGATATTTTGGCACTCTCTTGTTAGCTCTCAAGATTTAATTTGCCGATTTAAAGATGTGTTTTTTGCTATTTTATTTTAAAAATCAATTGTGTTTGCTCCAATTGTGATTGTAAAGTGAAATGTTTGAGGAAAAATGCCAAAACTATGTATAAAAAATAAAAACAAATTTGTGCTCTTTCTTCTCTTAACTACTAATGTCAAAAATTTAATCGTTCGTAACACGAGAAATTTGCTTAAGAGAGCGAAGGACCATCTAGTAGTTGAGTGTTTATGGGTCGATCGGCCAACATGATCGTGTGATATCACACCGTTAGCCTTTTTCCTGTGGGGATATGTAAAGCCTAAAGTTTATGCGGACAAACCCGCTTCGATTCAGGCCTTGGAGCAACAAATTACGCGAGTTATTCGCCAGTTACCAGTCGAAATGCTCGAACGAGTCATCGAAAATTGGACTCAACGGATGGACCATCTGAGACGTAGCCGGGGTCAACATTTGATAGACATAATCTTCAAAAAATAAATGCCAAAGAATGTTCTTTCAAATGATAATAAACATTCCCCATTCCATTTGAATTTTCTGTGTTTTTTCTTTAAGAAAGTAGGGAACCTCGAAATGGATCACGCTTGGATGAATGGATCACTTATCGAAACATGGGCCGATGTACTCAATTTTCACTAGAAACTATTTAATTCAATAAACAGTCTAAAATCGTAAAATTTCCACATGATGGGTTAAAAAATGCGTCCCCTAGAACGCAAAGAATTCTAATCGGTGGGGATTTTTATATGGGGGTATACCATAACATGGACCAATATGCCCCATTTTCGGAGGGATCGGCCCTACTCTAAGAAATGGATCTGTACCAATTTTCGTTTCGCTTCATATTTGCGACCTGCACTTCGATCACAATAATACATGGACACACAGACGGAAATGGCTAAATCGACTTAAAAATTGATTCTATGATAATGGGTCAATCTCTTTGTTTTTATTATAAAAAGTGGCAACAACACATAACAGCTGAGAAAAGAGAACGAAATGACAAGGTTGCTTTATTGAAGGAAAAAGACTTGGTGAACTACTGAACGAGTTGTGTGAACTAGTTCGAAACGAGAGATTATCATGTCCTCAAATCGCTAGTGCAGAATAGCCTATGTGGCATATAGAATGGTAATCTCGGCCTACAGCGCTCGCCGTCAGCCCAAAATCCACACAAAACAGTAACTTTTTCGGGTGCATTGGACGCTCTGGGATCTCAGTTTGATTAGTATCGTCCCAAAATCGACTACTTTTTTGGTTGATGTCAAGAAATGGGACTCATCGCTGAAGATGGCGAAGCTCGTGGAACTTTTTCCGAATAGAACAAGCAATTGATAAAACAATGTTATAATTAGCAGGTGTTGTTGAACGCTATACCCATCCATGGTGATTTGGCAAAGCAGACTGAATATATGACAGCTAATTCGACAAATCGAACATGCTAAATCGGCTTAGCATGTTTTTAGGGAGATTACATTTTTAATTTCTAAATATTCCAAATTATATTCAGTCAAAATTTGTTGTTTAGTCGTCAACCCAATCAAAAGTTATTCACAAAGCAGTACAGGTCATTCGATTTGCATTACAAAGGAATTCCACACAAAATTTAAAAAACTCAGCAAACTTTGATGGCATTTGCTGAAAAACTACCTTTTTGCACTTAGAATTGTTTAGAATGGAGGTATCGAAATGTAGCTTCAACAATATGGCCGGTATCAAGTGTCAAAATTCGGAAGTGCCTTTTGGATTTTCGGGGCCTGATGACACAAGAAATCCTAACAAATACCACTATAGGCCTATTAAATCCCTCCATTCGCCAATGGTTATCTGGATGTACATAAATACATATATATATGTACATATGAATATTTAAAGAAAAAACTTGAGATATCTGTGAATGAATACTCGTAACAAACAAACAAACGTCGGCCCGACCGGCCGACTGAAAACCAACAACAACTTGGAACAGAATTTAAAGGAATGCATATGGTGGAAATATGATCTGTACGACACGATTATTTAAAACCAAAAGGAAATTCATAGTATTATTTTTTCGTCTTCTTGAGATATTTTCAAAACTTATTGGCAAACCGAAGCAAAAACAAACCGAAAGGAAAATAAAACGACACCAGAGCAAAAATAAAGAAATACTAAAAAGAACCGAACAACAAGAAACCCCTGGCTAAATTTACCAACGTCTCCAGTTCGCAATAGGTATTATGTGTGTGTGTGCAAATATTTATGCATGTTCATATGTCTTCCAACACCACCAACAACACCATCACCACCGACACCGCCGGCTGCTGGCTGATATTCTCCTTTCATGGCATTGCGTCAAAGGAATGATACTTATGGCATGCATCATGCAACGAACACCTGAAATTCAAAAACAAAGTGCTCAGCGACATCAGCATCAGATGTCACATGTTGAAAACGAACCAGACCACTTGGAAGTGAAGTTGGGGAATTTTAATTAATTTCAATAATAATAAAAGAAATCTCCATTCAACCGGACTTTTTTTTTTTTGAAATCTACCTTTGCAATGGGTCAGATTTTTTACAAATATCATCAATACGATATTAACTTTAAGGAGGGAGACATATTTGCGGAAATATATTGGTATGCAACGGAAGGAAATCTACAAGTCTGCGCCCTTAATTTTAGCATTGGGTTTTTATGGCAACTTCTAATTCGATAACACTGTGCGACAGTAATAAAATGTAACAAAACTAGTTTGGGTCATGTCAGAATTTCGTTTTCTTGGAATTTATAGCAGAAGTCACCAAATTGAAATTTCGAATTGAAATTTCGAAAAAAAAATATTAATCAAAATTGAATGGATTAGTTTAAACCTGTTATCGAAATGTTTCATTTTAATTTATCTCAAACTGTTTAACCATTGATTTGTTTTTTGTAGCCTTGTTTTATGCCTTGTGAAATCTGATTAAAAATTCGGTATTTTTCCAAATTAATTTGCATGGAATTTAGCTCAAAATGAACTTCAGTCGAATCATAGCCATGAGACATGGTCGTGACATCGCATTCTGGAAATGTGCCATGGATTGCTGGAGAGTATCCGCCTCTTTATGCACTCTGCAACCGCAGACATGATATTGTATGTCCTGCGTTTGTATTTATAGAAAGATAAATGAGTTTCCTCAGCGCCAAATATGTGTGTTCTTTGTCTGTGTGAGAGTGTATCTAGATGCATGCATACCTATGTATGCTTTTGGCATTTGAGTATTTCTATATGTGTGTGTTCGTATGGGCGAGGACGTGTGTCTGTGCTAGTTCACAGTGTTGTATGTTGCAAATTGATATGCTTGTTTTTGTCACATTATCACTGTATCAACATTAATGCTGCAAACGACAGTGGAACACACATATGATATATACACACTAGGGCGGGCTGATTTTTTTTTTTTTTGAAATCGTATAACTATAACTTAAACTACATAAAACTCTAAGAAAATTCTCCGAAGAAACCATGTATCTAAAATATAATCCTAATCCGCGCCTCTCGACTTGAAAATTTATATGCCCGCCTTTGCCAAAAAAATAAATGTTAGAAAAAATTCTTCGGAGAATTTTTTTAGAATTTAATGTAGATTACGTTTATGCTATACGATTTTTAATTTTTTTTCATCCATACAAATCAACCCGTCCTAATACACACACACTTACAACGTGTTGTATGACGAATATTAGAGATATAAAAATTCGAAAAGAATCATATATGTACATATTTGCATCTCAAAAAATGAAGTAAATGAAAGAGAAGTATACACAGAAAAAAAATTATCATCAAAAGGGTGGCTCCGAAGATGTCCTTAAGTAAGTTTTGTTCTTAAAATTAAGAATACTTAATTAATATTAATCAAAATTTAAGTACAAAATGTACTTATTTTAAATACTAAGGTAATCTTTGGCGGCATTATTTAATTTGATGACAACAATTAATAAATATGTGAAAAATTTATTCGATATTGACCTTATTTTTGGTATTGTTATTAAATAGACATCATGTATTTCGGCCAAAAAGGGTTCTAAGGACTTTCTTTTATTATCCTTTCCCAGTGCCTTTAAATATGTTTCTCGCAATTATAACTACAGCCGAATTCGGTTATAACGAACTTCCAGAGACTAAGCATTTTAGTTCGTTACATCCGGGGTACATAAACAACCAGTCAAATGTTAAATAATTTAGTAAAATTGGCTTAATTTTTAAGATTATGTGCCAAAGACGTTACTGTTCTTAAAAAGGACTGCTCATACAATATGCCTTCTGCTGCAGAAGAGTATATAATGTTTTCCAATCAAGGCTTTAAATATCGATAACCACTTTCGATGTATTTTATTATGGAAATGTAAAGCCATGATATACGTGGTAAATCGAATCGAAAAACGGAAAAAAATAATACATATTAGGCCGGGTCGATTTGTGGGGAGGCAAAAAAAGTCGCCATTGCTCAGTGAAAATCGTATTCTAGGGATCAAAATAAGAAACTTTGCCGAAGGAACCATACCTCTAAAACGAATTCTGATGTCCCGGAAAAAATCCCACTTTGACCCATTTAGAGTGCTCCAATCGTGTCCAAATGTATAACCGACACCCACTAACTTTGGAGGCCCGACCCACCCATGCCAGTGGCACACCCCCTGGGGGTTCCATACATTTGGACTCGATTGGAGCACTCCATACCTCTAAAACGAATTCTGATGTCCCGGAAAAAATCCCACTTTGACCCATTTAGAGTGCTCCAATCGTGTCCAAATGTATAACCGACACCCACTAACTTTGGAGACCCGACCCACCCATGCCAGTGGCACACCCCCTGGGGGTTCCATACATTTGGACTCGATTGGAGCACTCCATACCTCTAAAACGAATTCTGATGTCCCGGAAAAAATCCCACTTTGACCCATTTAGAGTGCTCCAATCGTGTCCAAATGTATAACCGACACCCACTAACTTTGGAGGCCCGACCCACCCATGCCAGTGGCACACCCCCTGGGGGTTCCATACATTTGGACTCGATTGGAGCACTCTAAATGGGTCAAAGTGGGATTTTTTCCGGGACATCAGAATTCGTTTTAGAGGTATGGTTCCGTCGGCAAAGTTTCTTATTTTGATCCCTAGAATACGATTTTCACAGTGCAATGGGCGATTTTTAAATCGACCCGCCCTAATACATATACATAATAGCTCTGTTCCTTTACCTACTACAAGTTACTACTTTTTACCATTTTTACAACAACAATATAGAAAAAATGGTAAAAAATTTTGAAATAGTAAAATGTAGTAGGTAAAGGAACAGACTTATATATTTATACCAATGCGTATAAAATGTATCGTAAATTTTCGAATCATTCAACATTAGGGTATACTTAAAACAGAATTTTGTAAAAAAAAATTTGAGGAAAGATATATGTAGATAAAGAAGTTATTGATAACTAACAAATTATCGATAATTAAAAAAGATATCGAATTTTTTCAAGTTTTTTTATTATAATTTTTAATTTTGAGCCATTGGAACGAAAAAAATCGAACTTTTAAACTTCAACGTTCGATAACTCGATAATTAAGGCAGATACATAGATATATATTTATGCCAATGCGTATAATGCGTATAAAATGTATCGATGTAATGACTTAATTCATTTGTTTTTGTAGTATATTTTCCAATCATTCAACATTAGGGTATACTTAAAACAGAATTTTGTCAGTTATTGATAACTAACAAATTATTGATAATTAAAAAAGTTATAGAATATTTTTCAAGTTTTTTTCTTATAATTTTTAATTTTGAGCCATTGGAACGAAAAAATCTAACTTTTAAACTTCAACGTTCGATAACTCGATAATTAAGGCAGATATCGAAAACAGACACCTTTATGTTCTTCTTATTTTGAAGTCCTCCAACCAAAAATATACCTCGGATATCATACGTCCCCTCGATATACATATGTATGTATATTTATGCCAATTCGAATTGAAATTTATAGATGATTTTTTAAAATGTTTGAAAAGCTTAAATTGTAAATAATTGTGTATTTAAACGTAAGACTTTCAGAAAAATAATTAATATTTTATTTTCTTTAAGCAACGCCCAATTTATTTTTACAAACAAAGAACTTGAGGGACAATATTAATAGCAATAGAAAATATTACTAAATATAAATAAAATACAAAATTAAACGTGTGTGATGCATTGCGCGATTTGTTTTATTTTCGTTATACCTTCAAATTCACTTAAAACAAAAAAAAAATAAAACAAGAGCAAATAGTTATAAGTGGGCGGTATATTCACCTTTTGATGTTTGTAAACAAAACACTAAATGATGCCAAAAGCTGTACACATACATTTGAATGTCTAAAATACATACATACGTACATATATCGCATATGTATGTTTATATATTCGAAAAGAACAATTATATAGAATTTATATCGCCTTGTACTCGTATGTCTTACATGTATGCAATTACGATATTGTCGACATTTCTTTCATTATTAAAATTGTATGCTCCATTGAAAATCCACAATCCAGTGTCAAATTATAAAACAAACGATACATTTTCACTAAGAAAAAAATAAAAAACCCCAAAAAATTTTAAAATAATTTGAAATTCTTAAAAGTGTAAATACTTGAGTACGAGTATATGTATGTATGTATATTATGAAGATACAGTAGATGCGAATGTAACAGGTGGCGCAAAAGTAACCTTTCGGTGTTATGTTAGACGCGATTGGCGGTTAGCAGCTAACAGCTGATGCACCGTCTGGACTTTGTACGGAAACATCTTCAAATCTTGTACCAAAATTCGCTGTAGAGACCGTCGACTGATACCCATTTGCGTGGCACGTCGTCTGGTCGATGTCGACGGCGCTTCCATGACATCCTCGGCTACAGCAGCAATATTCTCTGCAGAACGGCTACTCCGGGGTCTGCACGCCTGGCAGCATCTCGTGTTGTGCCAGTCTCTTCGAGGCGAGCGGCTAAACGTCGCAGTGTTTCACCAGTAGGCGTTGGACGGCCAGGAAATCTGTGCCAAAGTCACCGACCGATTATTGGTCAAATAAATAGTCAGCAATATTCCGCGTTCTGGAGCAGTGTAGCGTAACATTGTTTATTAACGTGTATTTCGCATGTGTTTACTACACAAATGTCAAAACAGAACTGACATTAGGGGCCAATCGCAAAATTTATAGCATTTTTTGATAGGAGGATTACTTTTGCGCCACCTTGTACATCATCTACTTGTAAATATGTATAAAGATATATAAAATGTAACCTCGCTGTGTAAAATTGTTTTAAAATTAAAATTTTTGTATTTTTTCATTCAAATTTAGCAAATGACTTAATTCACATGTTTTTGTAGTATATTTTGAAATAATTCAACAATTAGAGTACACTAAGAGAAGAAATTTGTAAAAAAATGTTTGTTGTCTAATCAGATATTAATGGTTTGTGGATTAGATCAACAAAAATAATATTCTTTTGAATAACTTTGTCTAGAAGAAATTTTATTTTTATAAAAAATAATTTTATTAAAATAATCATAAAATGAATAATAATAACGACTTTATACAATGTTATATCTACGTATAATTAATATTAATGAATGTGTACAACAATGCGTATGATTGATAATAATAACTGATTTTTTTAATCATGTTGGTAAATTTTGCATATTTTTTTAAATTCATACCAAATATGTAAACCCATATTTTTTAATTTTCAGTTTAATTACATTATACAATAACAAATAAATTTCAAAAACCACTATATCGCCGGCATAATGCACAAACTGACCAAGTCAATTTTCGAAAAATTTTGTTATCGAAATTTAATGTCATGATATAAACACGATAAATCTGGCCATATCGTCACAATATTTCCTTTAAATTTATAGAGGACATTTTCTATAAATTTGTAACGAAGAAAATTAATAAAATATTTCGATAAATATGTTAAATTAGAAAAAAATATTTATAGAAATGGATTTGGTCAAGTTGTGAAAGGACCCCAACTCCACTGAACGTTTTTGTCTAAACCCCGAAACGTATTTGCATGGATAAACCAAGCCACATCGGCTTAACTAAGACTTGATTTACACTGCAAATCAGATCATATTGTTACAGAATTTTCAAATTTATATAGCGAGATATCGATAAACATGTTGAACTTTAAATTAAAATTCCGTTTACAATACACACCACAAATAATTGTTTAGATGCCAGACACACAAATTGTATTTTTATACCCTACACCTAGAGCTGTCAAACTATCGATAGTCGCCCCATTCGATAGTTTCGATAGTTTTTGTCAACACTATCGATAGTATCGATACTATCGTAAAATTTGATGAAGATATTTGTGATTGTATTATTCTACAAATTCCGAGTTTTAGAAGAAAAACGAGCCTCAAAAATGTTTTAAAAATTAAAATAAAAAGTAATTTAATAATAAAATAAATAATATTTTATTGAAATACTTTGCATTCTATAATACATAATAGAGGCAAAGATGGTCTAGAGCCAGGAGAATATCCTAGTGACAAATCAATAAATAATAAAAGATATTTAGAAAAATAAATGTAGAATTAAAAAAACACTGCAAATGTTGTTCACAAATATAAGAAATATCTTATTCATAGTTTTGTTTTTGACTATTGAGTTCGAGATCGTTGTTTTCTGTTGAACAGAAAAAAAACCATCTTTGAAAAAGAAGAATAAGAAATGTGTGAAATGTATTAAGGGTTGTCACTGGTTGGTGGACGATATCGTTTCGGAAGCTACCAAGCAACCTCATCGGCACCTTGGGCAAAATATCCTGTCAATAATTGGAACAATATGAGAGCAGCTCAATATGAAATAATTGAGAACTGATTTCAAAGTCCCATATCTCCAAAACATTGCAGACAGTATTTCTCAACCTTAATACATCCCCACACTTCTTGTTTGGTTATTTGTGTGTCCCTGCAATTTGCGGGGAAGGCGCACGATTTGTTGTTATTGTCGCTTCTTACAGCGACAACAAAAACAATGAGAAATATCTTATTGTAAGTACAGGGTCTCCCATATTCGACGGACCCATCTGGCAACGCCATAACTTTTGACAGAGATGTCAGATCGCTTAATGACATACCGCGTTTGAAGCGTCAGTCCAAGCAGATTTTTACCATGGAACAATACACGCCACGCGAAATAGTTGAAATTTACATTCAACAGAAGAAGTCAATTGTGAAAACTCAACGTGCTTTTAAAATATTAAAAAATGTGAGAAGTGCGCCTTCTAAGAACACCATTAAGCGTTTATACGAAAAATTTTCGACTGGTGAGGCTCTTTCTAATCCGAAGAGGCCAAATAAAAGTCGACCAAGGCGATCGGCCGAGAATATCGCTGCCGTACGAGCCAGTGTTGAGAGGTCCCCAAGAACATCCCAAAAACGCCGTTCTCAGCAGTTGGGCATGGCTCGGTCCACTTTACAACGGATTATTCGCGTTGATTTGCATTTGTTCCCGTACAAAATTCAATTTACGCAAAGATTGTTGCCTGCGGACAAGCCTCATCGATTGGAATGGGCCCAAAAAAAACATGGGTCCGTCGAATATGGGCAACCCTGTACTCAGCACAGACATTTTGTATTAAAATTTCAGTACTTATCTTGGAACAATTTAATTTGCTTCGTTTTTCCGATTTTGTGGCATCTATTGTTTGTAAGCTTTCATTCTTGATTGCGTGAATTCTTGGCTATCGATTTGAAAATGCCCATGTACTCGTATGCATACTTTTTGAACAAAACATAAGTTTGCTGTGAAATCGGAAGAGAAGTTATCTCAGGGGATAATATGAAGCGGAAGGCTTCTTTCTTCTTCTTCTGTATATTATATACTTTTAGCAACAAATATTCGTTTTGAGACTGGTTTTTATCTTAGATTTTTGTATATGAAGCTAAATGACATAACATGCAATGTTATGAAACTTATGATTTTTATACCCTCACTTTAGTGTGACGAGGGTATATATCATTTGCTACGGAAAAAAATGTAACACCTCGAAGGAGTGACCTAAGACCCCAAGTATGTTCGGAGGAAATCCGTTTTGGGTCATTTTAAGTCGAATGAGCAATGTCCGTCCGTCTGTATGTCTGTCTGTCCGACTGCCTGTCTGTCTGTCTGCTGGCTGGTGCGCACGATAACTCTCGAAAGGAGTAACCGATTGACCTCAAATTTGGTATGTGGTAATATTTTTTTCTATCTCCGGCTAAGTTCGAAGATGGGCCATATTGGTCCACTCCTTCTAGTACCTCCCCCACAAAGGGTTAAAATGTTGTGAAATATTGATTCTTTAATAACTGCTATACTACTTATTCGAATCTTTTGAAATTCCACACATAGTATTAGCTTATTATTTGCTATCAACTCGAGAAAACTGGGCGAAGTCGCCACGTCCCTTTTGGTATCTCCCACACAAATGCACCATTTTGCACCAAAAGTTAACAGCTTATAACATTAATAACAGTGTATAAAAATACTTGAAATTTTGTACAGTATTATGCTTTTATATTGCCTACAATCCAGGGAAAAATGGGTGTTGTTGCCACACCCCTTTTGGTACCTCCCACACAAAGGTACCTTTTTGATCCAAAAGTTAACAGCTTATATAGACCAGTGTATAAAAATACTTGAAATTTTGTACAGTGTAATGTTTTTATAGTGTATATAGCCCTGTGAAAAATGGGTGTTATTGCCACGCCCCTTTTTGTACCTCCCACACAAAATGCCCAAATCATACTACAATTTAATGTCTCATAACGTTTATACCAGTGCACATAAATGCTTATAAGTCGGCACAGTGCAATGAATTTAAAGTATCTAATGTTCAGCGAAAAAAAGGTGTATTTGATAAACCCCTTCTGGTACCTCCCACACAAATTGACAGAATAATTCGAGTAATATTCAATATTACATTACTCACAAAGTGAGGGTGTACCTTAGTCGGTTTACCCGACTGAAACTTTCTTACTTGTTTATAAATATATTGACAGGGAACCCAAAGTACCTTATGGCGAGGAATATTTTTGTCAAAGATATCAACTTAAAATATCGAGAATTTGTATAACTTTTGAAGTATGATAAATTTTTTTGGCAACTTTTTATTTCGTTCCTTGGGTTGAAGCATGTATTCCTTCGTGGACGAAAATCACAAAAACTATAGCTAACCTTTAAAAAAAGCTGCAACCATTGGATTCATTGTGGGCGAACTGGTTTTACCCATTGGTCCTCTTTCTGTAATATATTTAAAGTGTTCTTTTTGAGCACAGTGTAATTATAATTCAGTATTGTTTTGTATATTATACTTATCCAATTTCGCAGTGTTCCAAGTAATGACATTATCACCGATAGTATCGATAGTGAAAAAAAACTATCGATATTGACGCAAAAAATAAACTATCGATACTATCGATATTGCTATCGATAGTTTGACAGCTCTACCTACACCACACTGTGGTACAGGGTATTATGACTTTGTGCATTTGATTGTAACGCCCAAAAAGAGAAGAAATAGAACCATAGTTTATTGTACCGATCGACATAGAATCACTTTTTGAGTTGATTTACAGCCTGTTTCTGCAATTTAAAAATTTGCTTTCGTTCGCCTGCCAGACGACAAACAGCTGATTTGGGTTTCAGTAACTACCATCAGAACGACATGTCGTACGATAATGAACTCGTACCAAAACATAATCATTTCAGTGCAAATTTTGGTTTCTCTATCTCTCTTTGCTGTCATCTCGGCGAACACAAATGTCAGATCGAGACACATTATTTTATTTGTCGACTGATAGGAACAATGACAAAAAAACATTATTAAAAGCAAAAAATAAGTAGATATTAATCTAATTATGGTAAAACAATAAAATAATAATAAAATTGTGTACATATGGGTACATATTTAAGCATACAGAAGTCAATATTGGTTGCTCGCTAAGATGGAAAAAAAATATCAGTGCACAATGAGAGAGACGGAAGAGAGAGAGAAATAAATGAGAGTCTTGGTGCAGCTCAACTGACCACCCAGGGTTGCTTTTTTGGTCACGGCTAGTGTGAATAGTACAGAGATGTATTTGCTAAGGTCGACCATACACAAATGTGTGCTTTTTTAGACCGGAAGTTGTAAAATTATTGATCTGGCAATTACATTATTTTCCAATTGGTAAATTGCTAACGTCGTTGACGTAAGGCCAGGCGAACGAACGATAGAACGTTAGAGAAACCAAATTCCTGACGAAAGTGAGTGACTGGTTTTCGTTCGCAGAGACTTTCGTTAGAAATACAGAAACAGGCCGTTAGTCATGTCCCTCTGTCTGTCTGTCCATGTGATCAAAGTGCAGGTCGTATTTATGGTCCGATTGTGATGAAATGTAACACAGTGCTCTTTTTTGGCCCAAGAACGATCCCTATTGAAAGTGGTCAAAATCGGTTCAGAATTAGATATAGCCCCCATATATATGTTAACCCCGATTTGATATTAAAGCGCTGTAGAACCTGTATTTTATATCAGATCAGCTTGAAATTTGGCAGAGAGGGTTCTCTTATTACATGAATGAACACTGCCAAATTCGAGGAACATCGGTTTAAATTTGGATATAGTCCACACGTATACTCGTATGTTACAATCGGTTCAGATATGAACATAGTCCCAATATATATGCTACACCCGATTTGACATGCAAGCGCTGTAGAAACCGTATTTTATATCCGATAAGCACGAAATTCGGCAGAGGGAATTTTCTTATAACATGAATGAACACTACCAAATTCGGGGAAATTCAGTTCAGATTTAGGTATACCCCCCATATATATGTTTCACCCGATTTGTCATGTATGAACACTACCAAATTCTTATTGCAAAGCCCATTTTCGCATTGTTAGGAAAGTGTAGGTTATTATATAGTCGGACCCGCCCGTCTTTTTGTCTTTCCTTACTGGTTATTGTTATAAAGTGTAACTGATGTTATGAAAGAGTTGGTTTTCGGTCATGTGAAAAAAGTCAAGTCTCTATATATATTTCTATTTAAAAAATAAGCCATCTCGGCTTAACTAAGCCTTTATAAATATTGAATATAAATTTTCTGTTTTTTTTTTAATTTTAAAAAATATACACAAACTAGTCTTCAGCTATGAAGTTTAAGACCCAAGTGATCGTCTACAATGAAGTGGATTAACCACTGGTCGATCACTATAGAGTAGATGACCAAACTGGTCGTCTACTTTAGAGTATATGACCGAACTGGTCGTCTACTTTAGAGTAGATGACCCAATTGGTCGTCTGTTATGGATTGGATGGCCTAATTAATTTACTATAGAGTAGATGACCAAACTGATGGTATACTATAGAGTAGCTGACCAATCTGATGGTATACTATAGAGTAGATGACCAAACTGGTCGTCTACTATAGAGTCGATGACCAAATTGGTCGTCTGCTATAGAGCAAATGGTTAAAATGGTTGTCCTCTCATCTACTATAGATAAGATGACCAAACTGATGGTCTTCTATAGAGTGGATGACAAAACAGATCGTCAACTATAGAGTAGATGACCAAACAGGTCGTATACTATAGAGTCGATGACCAAACAGGTCGTCAACTATAGAGTAGACGACGCAATTGGTCGACTGTTATGGATTGGATGGCCCAATTAATCTACTACAGAGTAGATGACCAAACTGATGGTATACTATAAAGTAGATGACCAAACTGGTCGTCTACTATATAGTACATGGCCAAACTGGTCGTCTACTATAGAGTAGATGACCAAACAGGTCGTCTACTATAGAGTAGATGATCAAACTGGTCGTCTACAATAGAGTAGATGACCAAACTGGTCGTCTACTTTAGAGTAGATGACCAAACTGGTCGTCTACTATATAGTACATGGCCAAACTGGTCGTCTACTATAGAGTAGATGACCAAACAGGTCGTCTACTATAGAGTAGATGACCAAACAGGTCGTCTACTATAGAGTAGATGACCAAACAGGTCGTCTACTATAGAGATAAGATGACCAAACAGGTCGTCTACTATAGAGTAGATGACCAAACTGATCGAATACTATAGAGTAGATGACCAAACTGATCGTCTACTATAGAGTAGATAACCAAACATATACTCTAGAGATAATACACCTCTTGGTCATATAGGGTATGATCCTCACATATATATTATATTATTATTATACCCTCCACCATAGGATGGGGGGGTATATTCATTATGTCACTCCGTTTGTAACACCTCTAAATATTGATCTGAGACCCCATAAAGTATATACATATATTTTTTAATCGTCGTAAAATTCTAAGACGATTTAGCCATGTCCGCCTGTCCGTCCGTCCGTCTGCGGTAATCACGCTACAGTCCGCAATAACAGAGCTAGGTTGATCAAATCTGGTACAAATACTTCTTGTAGTTGCAGGTTGTTTGGGATTGCAAATGGGCCATATCGGTCCATATTTAGATATAGGTCCCATATATAGCATCTAACTTGTTGTGATTCCTACTGTTCTCGTCTACTATATTTTTTGTGTGTTTCGGTGTTATTTTCTTTAGGTTTGAGTTATTTTGTGAGGTCACATGCTATGCATGGTGGAGGGTATATAAGATTCGGCATGGCCGAACTTAACGCTTTTACTTGTTTTTAAATTTATATTATTTCATTAAACTATACGTTACACATATGGTCGTATGATGAATATTACTAGTTCAGACATCTAAGCGTATGATTTACATTATTTTATATACATACATATATAATTGTCTTCGCCGATTTTATTTTTAACATATTATGAATAATCAAAATTATTTTAAAAAGACTATTGTCTATTCTTTTTCATTTTTCGTTGCTACGTTCTAATACACCTATCTTTGAGAGAATTAAATACATAGTAGAGTTTTATGTTCAAATAATTCCTATGAAACTGGAGCAAAAAATGTATAGAAAAAAAAACGACAATAGGAGATTCATTCACGCTTTACATAACGATTTCAAGGAACTAATGTGGCTCTCTTCTATTTTGTAATATGAGTTTTAATTGTCAAAAAAAAATATATATTTTTTTGTTATTGCTCGTATAATACTCTTGTTGAGGTGTGTGTGTAAAATAATGCCCGCTGACAAATAATATCGAAGTAATGAAATCGCGAATAAAAAAAAACTCAGATATTTGAAAATAAATGCAATTTAGCACAAACAAAACAAGAGAAACTTTAAAAACTGAATTAGTGGGATGATGATAATACGGCTCAAATTAAAAACATTTAGACCATTAACGCGACGACGATTATGATGATGAATTGTCATAATCGTTAACAACAACATCGTCATCATCATCAACATCGTCATCGACTTTTGTGTATTATGGCGGGAAATTGAATTCAAAACACAGTCACTCAACACCAGGCAACAAAACACAGACACAAAAAAGGACGGCGATGGACGTTGGTGGCGGCGGCGGCTACACCACCGATCCGAACTGATTGCGACAAATGAGTAAAAATTAATTTTATGCCAAACAACAACGACAACCAGGGTTTTTGATATTGCTTTTGTTGTATTTTTATCAAATGAAATTGGATCCCTGAAAGGTAATTATACCACGAAATGAAAATAATAAAAACTGGAAACGGCAACAGCAACAACGCCAACGACAGTGAGCCAGCTAGCAAGCCAGGCAGTCTGTCCGTCCGTAGCAAGCAAAATATCAAGAATATCCAACAAACGAACGAATGAATCGCACAAGGTATTTGGTATTTTATAATGAATGACATACTCCCAAATAAGAATAATATCGTATATCCGATCAGATATATGCACAGACACAAACATGTACATATATACAACCATACTTAAATACATTGTACATACGAATGGGAATGAGTATGGGATAAATGATGAATGTAAGCATGTTTAACTGAGAACCAAGACACGGTCGGTATTAATTCACATTTCTGGTTTTTCCAAGGCATGGGAGTTAAAGGGGAGTTGTTTCATTTTCGAAAGACTACTCAATTAACAGCAAAAAATATGCTGCTGTTGCTTTTGTGCTCCTCCTCAGGATTTACTACACTCAGCGCAAAAAGTTTTGTTAAACAAGTCGACATACTGCAAAAATTGACAAAGGCATTTTCGATACATTTTGTTATCGACATTTTAAACGTATCTACATGTTAAAACGCGTCATATTAATACCACATCGTCGGTGCACCGACGAAAATCCTATGTGTAATTTATCGATTTTTTTTTATTGTCGAATTAGAATGACTGCTCACCAAAGCATTTTGCGCTATCGTCACCGGTTCCGAAGTTACCTAAAACTCCTATGTGTATCCCTCTATAGAAATGCTCCGACAAAAACTCCCGTGTTAAAGGCACAGCGCGTCCCAAGGGATAGAAGGTTGGCTTACATACACGCCAAATACGGGCTAATGACGTTTTGTTCAGAATCATTCCCTCTATTCGACTATGAATAGATCAAAATTGGATCTGCTTCCTTTCGCGAGCTATCGCGAAACAGTACTTTTACTCCAAACAAACTTAATAGCTTTGATTTGGAAAGAAAAAGGTGGCAATTTGGAACTGTAACACAATTTCCTTTAAATATGATAATTTGTAAGACGTTTTGTAACTTCTGCGATATTTGCAATGTTTATACCCTACACCACACTGTGGTACAGGCTACTATGACTTTGTTCATTTGTTTGTAACGCAATTTAAGACAGTGCTCTTTTTTGGCCCAAGGACGATCCCTATGGAAAATGGTCCAAATCGGTTCAGATTTAGATATAGTCCCAATATATATGTTACCCCCGATTTGACATGTAAGCGCTGTAGAAACTGTATTTTATATCAGATCAGTTCGAAATTTGGCAGAGAGAGTTCTCTTATTACATGAACGAACACTGCCAAATTGTTATCGCAATGCCCATTTCCGCATTGTTAGGGAGGTGTAGGGTATTATATAGTCGTCATAAAATCGACTTACACCGCCAAATTTTTCCAAAACTATTGTACCGAATTTAATAAGATTAATGTATTTGCATTCTATGACCTCTGAGGTATAGATTGATATCAGCATTTCCGTGATAAATATCCCTCGACGAATAAATTTTGAACAAAAAAAAAATAAGTTTGGAATTACTTTACTATATAATGCTATTATATCGCGTACGGTCAGTTCTAGAGAAAAGGGGTCAAAAACAAAAAAAAAAAAATAGAGTAATTTGGTAAGGATTCAAAATGTCGGTTTATATAATCTTTCCAACTATTTATATTTCGTGCAATATATCTCAACTCGCTAATCGATTTGGATGTCTCGTTTCGAATTGTTCGCTTCCACGTTATCTTCGGGCGACCTCTACTTCTTGTGCCTTGTGGGTACCATCTTTTCTGAGTGTATGTCCCATCCATTCATATTTTCTTAGCCGAATATCCCTCGCAATGCCAGCTTGTTTTGCTTTTTGCTATAGTTGCACGTTACTTATGGTATAGGTGTTTCCAATAATAATGATGATTTCTTTGAAAAAAAAACACACTTATTGTTGAGGAAATTCAAAAGATTTTATTTAATGTGAAGTACAATCGATACAATTAAGTTCTAAATAAAACGTCATTCAAATGGCCTCCACGACTTCTTCTGCAGGAACGAATTCGATGAACCCAATTTTCGAGCACTTTTTCCACAAAATCAAGTCGTATGTCATGAATGGTACGTTCAATATTGACTTGTAAAGCTTGAAGAGATTCTGGTTTATTTCGAAAGACCAATGACTTCAAATAACCCCACAAGAAATAGTCTAATGGTGTTAAATCACAACTTCTTGGAGGCCATTCAATATCACAATTTCTTGAAATAATCGAATCTCCAAAATTTTCTCGCAACAATTAAATTGTTTCATTTGCTGTGTGGCACGTAGCCACAATCGGTCAAGGCAAAAATATAGCTCTTAATGAGAGCTAAAATATTACTGATGTGAGTCAAGGTCGTAGGTCGACTGGAAAGTGTTTTTTTATTTAAAAAAATGGACTTAGCGCACGAAAAGTTGCAATTGGAGAACGATTTGTAAACGTTGTTCTTGCTTATATCTCTTCATGATGAAATTGTAAACACTACTGAATACAATGAAAAACAAATGACATATCATGACATATTACAAATGGCCGAAACGTCACTTCAAAATCATATCATCCCTATTGGAAAATCCGTTATTTCCCCACCATATTATGAGTACGGTTCTTAGGCATCTGTTCATGAATGTTTGTATTTAGTAAAATTTGCCACAAGCCATGTTTCGCAACCATAGAGCAAAACTGTTTTCACGCAGCTTTTAAATATTAATATGTTAGTTCGCAGTCGTATGTTATTACTGCGCCAAATATTACTAAGCATTGCGAATGCATTCCAGGCTTTGTGAATTCTGCTTTCTATATCGGATCTTGCTCCACCGTCCATTGTTACTTTCCTGACAAGGTATTAAAATTCGTCGACATTTTGTAAATCCTGTCTGTTTAAAGATATATTTGTGTTGGTCGTTGGATTGATGCTCATACACTTGGACTTAGCGATGTTAATTTTTAATCCTAATGTGTATGCTTCTTCAGCAGGACAACTTACTTTGTTCTGCATATCGTCTCGTCTGACTGCTAGCAGTGCTACATCGTCCGCATATGCGAGTTCAGTAAGTTTATCTGTTAGCCGCCAGCTAGCTAATGCCTGCCTGTCGAAAACTGGTGGCTTCGAAAAACCATTACATTCACTCAAAAAAAAGTGAACCCTAGAGCAAGTTAAAATGAACTTAACTGTAGGAATATTGAACTTCGTATTTCGCTAAAGCTATTTTTCCTTATATCAAGTTCATATATATCCTCACAATTATGAAATATTTTTAACTTATTTCTAGTTAACTCGTACTTCCTTTAAGTAACTATTGAAATTAAAATAGGGAAAATTAACTCAATACTAGCAAATTCTGACTTGAAATTATGCAAATTCAGCATACTTTTGTCCTTATTGCAAGTAAATTTTTACTCAAATTTAGGAAAATTTAATTAAATTTATGCAAAAAGAAAAGAAAAATTAAAATTTTTCTTCGACTTCAGTCCATGATTTTTTTGTGATTTTCGATCCTACTTCAATCATTTTCCTCCTCCATTTATATGTTGGAATCTCTCTCTTACAACTTCCTCTTTGGATTTCTCTCTTCTGCTTTATTTTAGGAATTGAAATTTATTTTATTAAACATTAAACATTATGTATATAAAATGTTACCTCCGAATGCGATTCGATCCCAGAACCTTCCGTTTTCTGAACCACATGTTTACCAACTGAGCTACGTAGACACTTACAATTTTATGAAAAATTTGTTTTTAAATACAATTATGTATATATCCTAAAATTTTCGAAACAATGTATATTTGTGTACACTTGAATTTGATAAAAGGATTGCCATCATAGAATGATAAATAAAGTTGCCATATACTATATTTATAGGCGACGAAGAAATTTTATTATGAATGACATTTTCATATCAATCCCAAAAGAGGTTCGTAGCTCGATATATAGTGTGTCTGGCTTACTATCATAAGGTTGTCGGTTCGACTCTCGTCCCGGGCGTAACATTTTTAATGTTTCTCCATAAATTTAAGTTTCTGCAAGTAACGATTTGCGAAAAAATACAAATTGCGGAACGAAAAAGGACAGAATTTGTTGTGTTTTTAACACTACAACATAGTCCGAAAATAGTTAATTTTTCCTTGATTTTAGTATGTTTTCCTAATTTTGAGTTCAAATTCATGGACTCGAAATAAGGATTCATGATTATTTTTAGTTAAAATTTCCTAAAAATCATGCTTTCCATTATTAGTTCATAATTTCCTTATGTCTATGTTGGGTGTCCACCGCATATGTTTAAATTTGATAAATATATGTATATTCGAACTTTTTTCAAGAAATATTATTTTAGTAAAAATATGTCCTCATTTGTAGTTAACGAACTATTCTGCATATCCCCCAAAAAAATAAAATTTGGTAGTACTTAATAAAATTTCCCAGTTTTAAGAAAAAATTAACTCAATATGAATAAAAACATTGAACTAAATTGGAGTATGGATTTTACTAAAATTTAGGAAATACATTTTTTTGAGTGTTGTTACAGATTTCAAGTGTTTTTATACGCAGGAATCGATGTTATAAGCCTTTAAGTTTTTGTTCAAAATGGTCCATTTGTACCGGAGGTACAAAAAGCGGTGTGGCAATACCGCTATTTAGCCCCTTTTTCGCATCCTTTTACCATATTGAACTCTTTCCGTGCCATTGCACCACATGTATCCAAGAACCATGATTAACCCATTTTCCTGCCTTGTTCAGAGTCTATGCCCGAGGAACTACCATCACACCAAATTACTGTGCCGAGCATTCGCACAGAAAATGTTCCATCGTAGCACACAAAGTGGCAACCTTGCAACGCACCAAAGAAAGCAGACACAAATACCACAGCCAGTCTTAATTAAGTATACAGCTGTAACGCTTTCAACAGATTAATTTCAACACAGCTATCAAATATTTTTGTTATTAAATAAATGTTATTAAATAGTTGTTAAGAGAAAATCTAACGTGTTACATATTAAACTGCAACTACATATAAATTAACAAATTCGATCTGTAGATGTAAAACGGGAAATCTCGATCCCGAAAATCCCGGCAAATCCCAATCCCGAAAAATCCAGAATCCCGGAATTTTTTTAAAATGAATCCCGGGATATATTAATAATAATATATGAAGCTGTCTCCTATAAAGTATTAAGTTATAGATAGATAGATAGATACACTCTCTGTAAAATGTAAATAAAATGAAAAAAGTGAAAAAATTCGAAATTTGAAAAAGAATTAGAAAATATATCATAAATTTAATTTTAAGCAAGCAAACAGTTAAACAGAATACATATGGAGTTTGTGTCCCACAAAACGAAGAACATCGTATTCTATTCTTTCAAATTTATGAACAAATTCTAATATAAAATCTGATTTGGATCGACATATCGATGTGGTTCTCATAAAAACGGAATTAGTTAACCTGATTTTTCATGCTGAAAAATATATTTGTCGTTGTTTATTGATAGAAAATTATAACGTCAATAATAATTCAGACGACGAAGTGAAATTGGACCAAAATTATTCCGTAGCTAAGATGTTATTTTGGTATTCAAACAAAAATTCCATTTTTGAGATAAATGATCGGCTGTTTATTTCATAATAAAGAGGAAGGTATGCCGTTAATAATGAAAAACAACATCAGCCAAATGTCCACCACGACCACGCTTACAGGACCATATCCTTTTCATGAAATTTTCCAAAGGAAGAAGTCGCAAAGTGTTAAATCACAAGATCTCGGTGGCCAATTGTGATCACCTCTTCGAGAGATAACACGGTCCGGAAACTTTTCCCGTAACGAGCAATGGTTTCGTTGCTTGTGTGGCACGTAGCGCCGTCTTGTTGAAAGTAAACATTGTCCAGATTAATACCATCCAACTCCGACCATATAAAATCATTAATAATATCTCAAGAGCGTAATCCATTCACCGTAACTGTTGATCCAACCTCATTTTCGAAAAAGTAAGCTCCAATGACCCCGCCGGACCATAAACCGCACCAAACAGTCACACGTTGAGGATGGAGAGGTTTCTCAACAATAACTCTTGGGTTTTCCGAGCCCCAGATGCGACAATTTTGCTTGTTGACGTAGCCACCGAGGTGGAAATAGGCCTTATCAGTCAGGATGATTTTTCGATTTTTCGAATTTTAATAATTTCAATGCGTTGTTGAATCGTGTATCGTTCCATTTTTATACCCTACACCACACTGTGGTACAGGGTATTATAACTTTGTGCATTTGTTTGTAACACCCAAAAGGAGAAGAAATAGACCCATCGTTTATTATACCGATCGACTTAGAATCACTTTCTGAGTCGATTTAGCTATGTCCGTCTGTCTGTCTGTCCGTCTGTCTGTCTGTCTGTCCGTCTGTCCGTCTGTCCGTCTGTGCATGTATTCTTGTAATCAAAGTACAGGTCGCAATTATGGTCCGATCTTGACGAAACTTTACACATATCTTTTTTTTTTGGCCCAAGAACGATCCCTATTGAATTTGGTTAAATGTTAGCCCCGATTTGACATGTAAGCGCTGTAAAAACTTTATTTTATATCCGATCACTATGACATCACTATGGCAGGAAAAGGTTTCTTATTACATGAATGAACTCTGTTAAATTTGGAAGAAATCGGTTCAGATTTAGATATAGCCCCCATATATACATTACCCCCGATTTGACATATAAGCGCTGTAAAAATGTTATTTTATATCCGATCAGTACGAAATTCGGCAAAGAGCGGTTTCTTATTACATGAAGGAATACTGCTAAATTCGGAGAAAATCGGTTCAGATTCAGATATAGCCCCCATATATATGTTACCCCCGATTTGACATGTAAGCGCTGTAAAAACTGTATTTTATATCCGATCAGTGCAAAATTTGGCATAAAGAGGTTTCTTATTACATGAAGGAATACTGCTAAATTCGGAGAAAATCGGTTCAGATTTAGATATAGCCCCCATATATACGTTACCCCCGATGTGACTTGTAAGCGCTGTAAAAATGTTATTTTATATCCGATCAGTATGAAATTCGGCAGAAAGAGGTTTCTTACTATATGAATGAACACTGTTAAATTTGGAAGAAATCGGTTCAGATTTAGATATAGCCCCCATATATACGTTACCCCCGATTTGACATGTAGGCGCTGTAGAGACTGTATTTTATATGCGATCAGTACGAAATTCGACAGAAGGAGGTCTTTTTACATGAATGAGTATTCAGGGAAGATCGGTTCAGATTTATATTGATTGTTCCTCCTGATTTGGTATCAAACCACTATAGAAGTTGTATTTTACTTCCGATCATTAAAATTCTCCAGAAAGATGTTTCTCAATTGAGGAACGAATATTGTTTAATTTAGCGATTATCGTTTCAGAATTAGATAATATGTTTCTACCCATTTACCAATTATTCCAAATTATTATGGCAATGACCCTTATCGCATTGTTAGGGAGGTGTAGGGTATTATATAGTCGGCCCCGCCCGACTTTCTGCCTTTCCTTACCGGTTAGTAATGGCGTAGTTTCTACTTGTCAAATGTCAAAGAATAAAAGCTTCAAAAGTGATAGCTACCGAAATACCGGGTGATTCAAAATAACAGCTCTTGTTGGAAAACCTTGTAGTTCGTTCATTTAGTTCAGCAGCTCACTTTAGCTCACCAGCTCTTTAGCTCACCGGCTCCCACATTCATGATGACATAAAAATGGAAACAACACGTTAAGCTGAGAAGAGAGATCGAAATAAGAGGGTTGAACTACTGAGCTGAAATGAATGAGTTGTGGGAACTAGTTCGTACCGTTCATTAAAGTGACCCGTTCAATTGAACTAGTTCGTTCCCGAACTACACAACTCTAGTAAAATTGTATTACTTAATCTCGCGTATACGTAACATTGTATAATAGTCATAATATTACTCATACGCTAACGTTGTATATGCACTTAATGTTCTACGTTTATCTTCTATCTATCTTCTATCTATATATATAAAAATGGAAAAATGTTTGTATGTATGTATGTGTTTTATAGACCCTTAAACCACTGGACCGATTTAAAAATGTTTTCTTTTGTTTGAAAGCTATTTTGCCTGAGATGGGTTTGGAAAAAAAATGTTTGCAAAAAGTGGGCGGCGCAAATGTGGGCGTGACAAATCGTTTGTTTTCAAAAATGGACGGGATCAGAAATCTAAATCTGGGGCAACGAAGTGGACCGGGTCCAGCTAGTGATAAATAATATATGAACAAGATTTTAATTGGTAATTATCGAAAATGTCCTACATAGATATTAAAATATACATTAAAGCAGGGAACTTTTGTAACATCCCTCGCATTCCAGAATACATTTACTACTGACATTTTCACTGATGTTATCCCCAAATTTATTTTGAACTTTTGATCTTTTTGTGGTGTCAATGTTAACGATATACTGCGTATTGCATTCGGTTGCACATGGAGAATATGATATCATTCTTGTCATTATCTTCGTTAAGAAAATGTGTAACCCTTAATGACATTGACCATTCAAAAGCAATACACACGCATAGCTTATGTATGGACAAAGCACACTTGGACACTGCCCTCACTCGCACTCACACTCTACTCGTGTTGAGTTGAGTGTGTGAATGATGTAACTACCCTGCAGTCAGCCAGGCACCATATGTCTCTATGTCACCACTTGTTCTATAGTGACAATTGAACAAGGTAAAAAGTCTATAACTTTACTTTTATGCGCGAGTAGAAATACTTGACGTTCGTTTTGTGAAAATAATTTTTGTGTGTTTAAAAGATGATAACAATTATTTTATAAAAATAAAAAAATGAGTAAAAGAAATTATAAAAGACTTGTAAAAAAACAAACAATCATACAAAAATAGAAGTTAGCAATGTGAGCAAGAAAACAGCGAAATGCATATTGTGGGAGAAAGTGAAGATTTTGTGGAGAATTTTGAAGATTTTGGCGTTCCGAAATTGACGTTGCGGGAGAAGTTAAAGCAGTGGTACATAGAAACAACTCATTCTAGGAAGTGTTGGAGAAACTATTGTCAAAATTAAATGCATTTAATTTTATGTACATTCCAGTATTTATTATTTTTTGTTAATTAAATGAATAAAAGGTTTAGCCAGCCTCGAAGAAAGTGAGCATATAAATATATGTGTTTATGTGTACTGCGCCCACCTTTATAAAGATGTAGACCAGGGTCACTAAAGTTTACTACTGAATCTTTGGTTCAAATGTCTCTATATGAATTACTTTGACATTTAACATTTACTAGTGAATCTTTGGTGCAAATGTCTACATATGGTTTACTTTGACATTTAACATTTACTGCTGAATCTTTGGTTCAAATGTCTACTGGTGGTTTTTCAATGACAGCTAATGTTAAATGTCTATAGGAGATTGCATGGGCAGGGGCACATTTTGTCTGTAGTACTACTGACAATGTCACAAGTAAATCACTACAATTTTACTAATGGCATTTCCTACAGGGTAACCTTCTTCTTTTGAGAAATTGTATAACGTTGAGAAAAAGACATGAAACTATAAGAAGAGACACCAATACACCGGCAAAGGACAGATATTTAATATCAATGTTGCATACACATCGAAAATTTACTTCATTATTTATACACATACGCATACACACAATACATAAGATATAAACAGAGGCCGGCACATCCATATATCCATTCACACAGAGTAAATGTTTAGCAGAAACGTTGTTGCCGTTGTTGTATGCAAGCGTAGTGTTCACTAAAATATTAAATTGCACAAATATCTCCTCCGAAACACACACACACATTCACGTTTTGAGCGACGAGAGAGAGTGAGAGAGAAGGGGCCACAGAGTAAAACAACAGCAGCATTAAGAACTAACGTCATATAAGAAATGAAAAGAAGGACGATATTCAATCCTAAGCTATCGATATTCGATTACATTCTATGTCAGCAGCGGCAGCACAGCTGAGTTATACTACGAGTGGAGTGTTCTAAATATTACATTGCTGTTGTTGCTTTTGGCATACAACAAAGTACGCGCGTACGAGAGTGCGAGTGTGTATGTGTGTCGCTTTGTGTGATGGTAGTTGTTGTTAACAACAACACCGCTAGTATTACACACACAGCTAGATTTTTGAGAATCATTCTTTGCTTGGCACACGATTTACGATTTGCCCTTAGTATAGCGTTTTTGGTTGGAAAATACACACGAGATGCGAAAAGCTGTGCGAGGTGCATGGAAGCTAGGCAGCGGCAGGTCATGCCCGGCAGCCGACAGGCAGCCAGTTCAGCCAGCCAGCACTCTTATAGGTACATTAGTGGGTGGTGTGCAGTGTTGGGTGCTGTTGTTGAAGTTGAAGCTGATGGCGATGTTGATGGTGTTGGTGGTGGTTGTATTAGAAAAGATTTAGTTACACGTTGTGTTCTCATATTAGGTTCAGGGCGAATTCTATAAAATGCATCTCACTCACAACAGGCAAATCAACAACGTTTTTCCAAGAGATGGTTTTTGTTCGATTTCCTTATCATTTTCCCCCTTTATTTAAGAATTTAAGTAAAATTAGTTTCGGTATATACTCGTATCATATGACCACGATAAAGGACTTCTGAAAAAAGGACTGCATCGTTTATTCTATTTAAAATTATTAAACTCTCAAAAAGAACTTTGGTCTAATAAAATAATGCCTGAAATTGCAACAAAATTAAAAATATAGATTACATTACTAAATTGTAGCAGACCTAAGCTTACAGAATAAACATGACAAACAATCCTTAGGTCAAAAATAATTTTGGATCCTCCGAATTTAAGAAAAAAGTTTGTTGGGTAATAAGTGTGCTTAGGCGCTTTGGGGAGATTTTAAAATAGAAAGCTTCGAAATACAGGTTCCATATAAATGAAAATGTGAAATGGGTATCAAAATAATTATTTCTCTTAAAAAATCGACATCAAAAATAATTATGTACTGAAATGAAAACGTTTAACTAATATTAAAAAAATTTCATATTTTAAGCCCAGTAAGTGACTTGGTAGCGTGATCGCCTATGAATTTTATGGTCGTATGTTCGATTCCCACCACTGGCTCTGGTCTGTCGCTACACAAATATAACAAGCAACCCGGCTTTTCCCTGGACTGTAAAATTAAAAATGAGAAATTGTCCCCTAAAGCCATTTCAATCTTACATTTTAAATCATACGCATAGATGGCCGTAACGAATTCCATACAAATTCCATACAAAAAAAAATTTCATCAAACTCCGATCGCCTCTCCTGAAAATCTACCTGTCTCGATTTAGCATATTTTGGAATGTAGGTATCGATATTTGTAAACCTATTGCACGCATACCACACAAACCTATTCACACACTTTGCTGGGAAATAATAATGGTTAGTCATTTCGGGGTTTCATTTGAGGAGAGAGTCTTCGGAATACATAAATATATTTTTCTATTGAAAATATATAAATATATTTTCCTAGTGTCCTATGCTGCAGTGAGATATATATCGTTCTTTATAAACGCAATTTGTTTTTCATTACATTACATAAATTGTTTCAGAGTTTATTGACATTATAACCTCACTTTTAATTAGTTATTTGCAAATGCCACGTAAACCTACCGTCAAAACAACAGGCTCTATTGTTACGTTTACGCAACGATTTCGCTTGGTCATCGTTTACTCTGATTTCCATAATATGTATGTATGTAGGTAAGCATAAATTCGATCCGCAGATTCACTACGCTACAGAGGCGATACGTTACGCATGACTAATCAAGCCTTATCTATAGATTTTAATTGAAAAATTTTAAATGTTAATCTCGCGTACACGTAACATTATACGCATACATGGTAATATTCCACATTTATAAACTTTTATCATATATGTAGGTGCAGTCAATAAATAAAATATAGAAAAGATATTGTTTTTTTTTTTAATCCCGCGTATACGTAACATTTTATAATTGTAATAATATTAATCATACGATTCCATGTTATGTTCCTCATCAAATCTGACTAAAAGGGCAACACTACTACTGTCAAGAGGCTACTACCGCATGATTTGAGGAGAAAAGGGAAAAAAAGTGAATTTCTGTACTGGTTAAACTTTGTCTTTTTTACGTAAAAAACCATCACCGAAATCAAAGAAGGGCTTGATAAATACATTGGGACTCTGTTATGGCTTGATAAATACTTTGGGAATCAATATCAATAGTCACAAATTGGTTTACTGAGTTCCGTTGTGGTAGTACTAAATGATGCTAAAGGTTCAGGTTCCAAGAGAGGTTGTCACGACAGAAATGGTCGGAAAAATCATTGGAATATTGTGGCTGAGGGCGTAGGCACCACATCCGGCCGATACATCGCATTTTGCATGAATATTTGGATATGAAAAAGCTTTCCACGCGATAGCTGCCGCGATTGCTCGCACTCGAACATAAACCCAATAGTGTGACAACTTCTTGCGCCTTTTCGTAGCCGTGGGCGAATCGTGTATACACCACAACACACTTGAGACCAATCAGGAGTCAAAACATCGGGTTTCTCAGGGTGAATTGGCGCCAAAGAAGGACAAGGCGGGTTTGTCAGCCAATAAAGTCATAGCGAAGTCCACATTCATCATATTCTCCGGATATAGCCCCGATTCTTGTTTTTAAATCTGATGAAATGGCTCGGCGGAAAGAAGTTTGATTCCAACGATGAAATCATCTAACAAACTAATACCTATGTTTACCTCAACAAATATTATTTTATGGAAGGTATACCAAAAACTGGTGAAACGTTGGACAATGTATATAGATCTCAAAAGAGACTACGTTGAAAAACAAAATGTTTTTTAACCAAAATGTTGTGTTTTATTTTATAAACACATTATTATTGACCCGCCCTGGTATTACTTCATAGATGTTCGCTGAAATCGAATTTCGGTAAAAAAAATATATTTATCGAAATGAACTTGATCGGCATATGCATCATACTCGTATCATATGTTTTATTAATGTCATATGTCGAGGTCAGCACACAATATAAACTGAATAAGTTTTTTTTCGATAAATATTTTTTATAGACATTTCAATTCGAATTTTTACATGTTTCGATATAAAAAATATATGGAAGGGCTAAAGTCGGGCGGATCCGACTATATGATAAACTGTCAAGATTTATCAATATTGTTTTCCTAATGAAAAAAATATAATGCTTAGATTCTAAATCGAGATAGAAGTATATACCGGGGCTATATCTAAACCTAACCTATCTCGATTCAAAACACTGTTCTTTTCTAAATTTTATAAAGATCTGCTCAAAAATGCGGTTTAAATAGGCTTAGAAGGAAAATCGGGAATCTGAGCCGACATTCTTAAAATTTGTCAAGTAACGTTCTTGGTTCAAAAAACTGTTATCTGCTAAATTTTATAAAGTTCCGTTTAGAGATGCGGATTCTGTAGCCCTTAAATGCAAAATCGGGATATAGGTGTATATGGGGACCATATCTAAACTGAAACGATTTTCTTCAATTTTGGCAAGATTTATTATCGGCGCCAACAACTTTTCTGTATCAAATTTCGTAGGGATTTGAGCATCATATTGCTCCAAACAACGTAGATACCGAATTAGGATGCACATTAATGTGGGAGCTATATCGTCATCAGAAACGAGAAAGGGCGTAACATCATAGTTAAAAATTTTACAAAGAAGCAAAACACTAAATAAAATGAAAAATGTTGTCGTCAGAAAATCGGGGGTTTAAGGATAATACCTAAGCACAATCATGCATATATAAATTCCAACAAACATGATTTGTAACTTGTTTGTGAAAATTGCGTGAAATAAGAATTTCTAACTATGGAAAAAGAAATATGTATAAGTAATTTGTTGTTAGGCCCTTTTGAATTGCGTTAATAAATTCGCCATTTTTGATAGTAGGTCGCTAATTTTGTTTTTAGATTGTGTATTTTGATGCAGTGTATGGAAATCCATCGTTTCTGATGACGATATATACATTTGAACCGATTTTTATGAAATTTGGCAGGGTTATTTACTGCCTCATAGAACTTCTCTTAGCTAAATTTCATAAAGATTTGTCAGAAATAAATGCTTTTATACCGCTTAAATGCCAAATCTGGATTTATATATATGTAAATATATGGGAGCGATATATAAATCTGATGCAAGAAAGTACACAGTACCAAATGTCGTCAAGACCGGAGTTAAATTGCGACCTGTACTTTGCGTAAAATGACGGACATACATGGCTAGATCGAATCTGTAAGTGACAACGCGTCGATCGGTATACATTAAGGTGGGCCTAGCTCTAATATTCTGAGGCAAAACTAATTAATAATAACCTGTACCACAGAGTGTTGTAGTGTATACATATTTGTATAACTACTACATATAATATCATTCATATGATCATTTTTTCTTTCCTGAGTGTTAGTATATTTTCTTATACAAATAACATTGTCCATAGTATGATATTGCACATCTGATTGATATTCACTTATATCTAATTTCTGTAATTTCAAACTGTTAAATATTGTTTAGAGACGTAATATGTATGTAGGTACGAATGTCAAAGTGTATGTGTATAGGTAAGTACACAAAAACATACATCCAGAGTCAATTCTATTGGTGGTGTACATGCTGCCTTCTTAAGTTTTCTATTTCGCAATAATCTAATGACGCCTTTGGCAACAGAAACGTGCAACAAAAAGCCCGCCCCGTTCGTTTGAAGCGGAGCACAAGTCAGTCACCACTACTGGTGCTGCTGCTGCCCAGTCAACCAGCCTGCCTGCAGTAGTCATTCTATACGATGAGTACTCCTCCGCCTGCCCGGCCCATATTACAATGTACTACAATTACTCAAATGAATGTTATTTGATATGCGATTGTAAGTTTAGACTTTATTCCAAAGTTAATATGGGTGTATGCGAAAATGAAATACACAACGTATTGTTGTTCACTGTCGTTGTAGCTGCTGTCGCTGCTGCTGCTGTTATTAAATAAAATAGAACGGTGGAAAAATATATATGTATATGGGACATTCCAAAAAATGGATGGTATTTTTGTAAAAACAAAATAGTTTAGAACTTTAACTATACCATTTTTAAATGTAATTCGAAAAAAATCAATTGAAGTTCGAAAAACATCAATTGAAATTCGTAATACATCAATTGTAATTCGATTTTTTTCAATTTGAATTTTAATTGATGTACTACGAATTTTAATTGATGTTTTTCGAATTTCAATTGATGTTTTTCGAATTTCAATTGATGTTTCTCGAATTTGAATTGATTTTTTTCGAATTACAGATGAAATGGTATAGACGGGCTCTCCTGAAAACTATATTTAAGATTTGGGGTCAAAATACATTTTCTCTGGCTTTCACTGACATTAAAATCACCATAGTTCATAGAATAAACGGATCTCTTGCTCTCTCGAGAAATGTTATTTAGGGATGAGCGGATTTTGATAAAATCACTCAACGTCAAAGGAAATTTCAGTTATTTTACTGTCTTATTATTATGCTTGTCCGTATATGTATGTTTGTATATTTATATATGAATTTATGACTATGCAGCACTACCAAAGAGCGAGTCAGCAGGACTATGAACAGAGAAGAAAAAAAGAAAACAAAAATAAGAAAATGAGAGCGATAGAGTCCATTACAGTGTTATCAGTGATATATTTCTTCATCTTATTAAGGTATTCTATGACATTGTCGTCATCATCTTCAAAACAGCACCAGCGCCATCATCATCATCCTTATTATGATAGTCGGTCGGTCTGTCGGTCTCCTTTGCAATGAAGGCGGCATAGAATTTCTTAAATAATATCCTTTTACATCACAAAAGTAGTTGAGTCGTAGTAACCAACACCCCACTCACTACTACTACTACTTAGTCATCAGGAGCAGCATGGATAAAACAAAATGAATGAGACCAGTCAAAAGCTACAAGATGAAGGTAATAATAATGATAATGACGTTATCTTCTCTGCTGGTGTGGCTGTTTCATATTCACTACTTTTATCTTCGTAGAAAGAAGTCCAAGCCTGGTGAACCTAAGGAAATAAGAAATGCAAAGCAAATCAGTCAGTCTCCATTTTCGGAGTTCCTCACAAGGAGTTAAGTTTACAACGACATTAAGTAACTGGTCCTTTTCCTAGCGTGAAAAGGAGAGGGAAAATGGCAAATGAGGTGAGGTAGTGGTTGGTGAAGTGATAGTGTAGGTTGGTTTAATTTAAAATTGGTTTAATGTTACCGAAAAACAACGTTATTGTGTTTACGGAAGAGCTAAGGTTTGTAATTGAACACCTTGTGATTTGAACAATTATTTAAACTGTAAACAGAGGAGGACAAAAACAAGTAAGACAATTTTAGATGAGCAAAACCGAATAAACTCTAGCCACACTGTGTGTGTGATATGTAATATGGAATTTGGTAGTTTATGTAGGAGAGGCAACAATTTTGTTCATTCGTTGTCAGTCTATAGGTTAAGATTAGGGTGGCAGTCGGAGTTACCAGCTCACAAAAACCAATTGAGGTCCCTAGTGCTACCATGGGTCTAGTTGGCCCTCATCGGAACCAACATGTTTGATACACAAAGACTTCCTAGAAATTCCGACCCCAGTATATCCAGACGTAATATACTCAATGCGGGACAGTAATAAAGCAGCAAAACAGCTTCTGCAGAAGTCATTAGACTCAATTCTCAACTTCCTGCAGTGTTCGCCGATCACGCAATGTCCCGTCAGAACTGACACTAGTATAGACAGTCTTTTCCTCTCTAGTTCGAGGAGATTTTTTTACATTCTCAGGTCTTATTTTGGTCAAATTGTCTAGCTACCGATTTCTGTCCATCTCTCATTGGACTGCCCTTTAGATTAGAAGACAGTTTAATATTAATGTCGCTTTGCTTGCAACTTCTTAACCACGATATCAATCGGCATCCAATGAAGTAGGGATAGTAGAGACTCTGTCGCTGTATTTCTTAAAGCCTTACGCTTAGACAGGCAGTTCTCTGAACCTTCATTAATTGAATGGTGATGGATTGCTTAGCATTTGCCGACCACCACACCGCAATACCGTGCAGTAGTATTGGGAGAACTACTGCTATCTATATTAGAGTTGGGCACTATAGTTCTTTTAAGTGATCGCTCTTTTTAGTTCAGTTCAATTGAGTGAACTAGTTCGTTCATTTAGTTCAACAGCTCACATTAGCACTCCAGCTCTTTAGCTCACCGGCTCTTTAGCTCACCAGCTCACTTTACTTAAACATATCATTTCGTTCAGTAGTTCAAATCAACCGCTATTAAAGGAATCTGATTGGAATATGAATGGAATGAGTTGAAAAAAACCTATACAAAGACGTTTGTAGAATCATACATTCATGATGATTCTACATACTTACATAAAAATGGAAACAACAGAGAAGAGAAAACGAAATGAGAAGAGAGAACGAAATGATATGGCTAAAGAAAAAACGTTGTGAACTACTGAGCTGAAATGAACGAGTTTTGTGAACTAGTTCGTTCAGTTCAGTATAGTGAGCCGTTCAATTGAACTAGTTCGTTCACGAACTACACAACTCTAATCTATATCCAATGGACGATTTAAGGAGAGAGGCTCCAACGCGCCTCTACAGCTTTCCCACAGAACGTTAGCCTTCATTACACATTCCCATATATTTAGTCTGAAGAAATATTTCTTGTCCAGAAATTTTGTACTTTCAAAATAGACTAGCTCAGTTCCTTTTAACCGAAGACGGTCCACATGTGGAACCTTATATTTCCTAGTAAAGAGAGCGCATTCTGTCTTGTTTGGGTTAACGTTTAAACCACTGCTTCTGGCCCATCTGGCCATTTTGTTCAGAGGCACCTCTATTATGTCTCTAAGGACGTTGGGGAATATTCCAGATACTGCAATGGCCATATGGCACGACTTTGCAGCCACAACGTTCTAGATGTAACAGAATTCTATTCACCGCTAGATTTCATAATTTCAGACTTTAATCATTGAAAAAATAGTTTAAAATAAAGAATTTGAGTACACCAGCAACACAAACGCACGGACAAATGTAGGGTCTTAATTCTCTCCGTCGGGATGATTTACTTTTTGTGAGTATATTACATTAGTACGTATGAATAATAATAATTTATACGCATAAGTAATATTAATTGAAGTAATGACATAAAGACAGTGTTCAATCTTAATTAAGTAATTTATTATTTATTGGAATGAGCGAAAGCCTAAATGAATAAGACTCCAATTAGTTTACAAGGGATAAACTTATTGGAGTCCCCCACTGTGGGGAGGTACTAGAAGTAGTGTAGCCACAAGACAGACGGACGGACGGATATAGTTCATATGTCTTAAAATATCCTGAAACGAATTTCGGCCCAACAAATGTTTATAAGTCAATTCTTCGTTGGCAAGAGTATTTTTTAAGGGAAATCTTCGGATGTTTATTTCATTGTGAAGAGGAGAATATGCCATTAATAATTGAAAACAGTATCAGTCAACTGGCCGCCACGGCTAGGCTTGCAGGACCATATAGTTTTCATGAATTTTTTCCATCACCAATTCGCGGCTGTTATCGGCGACATGTCTTGAATCGATTGTAGGTCATTGACATATACCTTATCTTTCACGTAGCCCCGAAGAAAAAAGTCTTAAGGTGTTAAATCACAAGATCTCTGTGGCCAATTGTCATTGCCTCTTCGAGAAATTACATGGTCAGAAAACTTTTCACGCAATAGAGCGATGTCATACTTGCTTGAGTGGCAAGTAGCGCCGTCTTATTGAAAATAAACGTCGTCCACACCAATATCTTATACAACATTTTTAATCATTGTTTGATAGAGCAATCGTTTCATCGTAACAGTTGCTCCAACCCTCTTTTTCGAAAAAATTAGGTCCAATGAATAGGCTAAACCAAAAACCGCACCTAAATACGACAATTCTGCTTGTTAACAAGGCCTCCGAGGTGAAAATTGGCCTCATCATATAAGATGATTTTTCGATGAAATTCCGGATAATTTTTGAATATGGTCCTGCAAGCGTAACCAATGTCTCAAAGAAGGGGGCTTCTGAGAAACACCTCAGTGAGCTTTTCTTTAATGAAAAAGTAAACCCTTCTTTAGGGAACAAATACTCGTATGTAAGTGAAGAAGCCTTTTTAGTGCCACAGAGAATTTGTATTTATATGAAAGAAGCTTATCAGAGAACTGTTCTTTAAGGAATCTTTTTCTGTAAAAAAACTCATCACTGCATTTTTCTT
Organism: Eudasyphora cyanicolor; assembly: GCA_963930755.1. Taxonomy (NCBI): domain Eukaryota; kingdom Metazoa; phylum Arthropoda; class Insecta; order Diptera; family Muscidae; genus Eudasyphora; species Eudasyphora cyanicolor. Next base: position 8,779,847 of record OZ005738.1, on the reverse strand, counting down.
TAAGAAAGGAGCCCATCTGACTTTTTTGTAAGGACATTTTCTCTTACACTTTCTCTATAAGTACCGTAATGCATTTTTTAATACGATGCATATAGACACATTTCAATAGGATACGTAACCATTTCCTTGCTCTATAAACAAACTGCAATTCAACGTAGTTTTTTTTATAAACAAACATTCTTTAACTATTTGCCACATTTCTATTTAAATTGCAATAGAAAAAAGGCCTCAAACGAATTTACTTTAAGCGATATTTATAACAAGATCCACTATATTTAGCCACAAAAAAAACTTACCTTTATTTCATCACTGGGCAATTCCTTTTTGATTTTCACTGCAGTTGTTGTGGTGTTGGCCGGACTCGATGAGGAATTAATTGGACTCGTGGGGGAATTATTAGCACTCGTATTCAAAGAAGACATCTTTGTAGACATCTTGGCGTGTTTGAGCAGGAAATATATATGTGTAAATTTTCCACGAAAAAACACTAATTGTATACACAACTTCTACTTCCACTAGTAGTATTGTGTTTTATGCTAATTTGTCTCACTGTACAATGCTACCAATTTCACTTTTATCTCACTTTTTCTGTCTCGCCGTACACAAACTGAAATAGAAAATTTTAATATGTTTGTAGCTTAATAAAACGCTCGAAAGAAGAGACCAAAAAGAATAAGTATAGCAAAAGAATGTTGAATGTGTGTTAAAAGATGTTACATGAAGCAAAAAGCAAAAAAAAATGTGATGTGATGTGTTTTTATTTATAAACAAAGGCAGGCAAGAGATCAATCACAAGAGTCACAAGTTCTGAGCAGACAACAGACCCTCAACCACCACAAACACTCGCACACACACAAACATATGATAGAAATCATGCTTTCTTTCGTTCGCTCGTTTTCTAGTTGTTGCTGTAGTTCGTTTCGTCACTCACGGGTTGGCGGAGGAAGAAAGGAATTAAAAAAAGCACGAGCACCAAAACTATAATGGACGCAAGCAGCAACAACTGCCAACAACTGTGAGATTAACAAAGTAGGGGGTGTAGGATTTAGTAACAGTATAAACAATTATTTTATTTCTATTTTCTGTGCTTTCTTAATGACGTTGCACCCGAGACACACACACACGCACACGCCGGATAAATAAAAGATCGTCTCTTTTGTCAAAAATTATATTATACTGTTATTTTCGGAGAGCCACAGCATGAGTGCGGGCGAACTGAAATTAGAGGAGAGCAAAGGACCGATATGCGACATATCGGGAGAGAGAGAGAGGAAATAGAACAAAAACTATACAAGAGCAAATTAATTTCACTTTTGATTTCTTTTGATGTTTACAGTGGCTCACGATAAAATTATTCGCCTCAACCATATTGCTATTTCACCTTTAACGTTATATCGCCGGTTTAATGTTATTTTGGTCCATACGTCATTTTTGTGTTTTTTTTGAGTTAGGAGTTGACAATATGGGTCTCAAGCATGCTCTTATAAAATCTGCAATAACTTTTTTCCTATCTCGTCTAGTTTTCGAGATATTTGTAGGGTAAATCTATTTAACTCTGAATAACGGGAAATAACTTTGATATTTTTGTTCTGTCTCCATTTTTCTATCGCACTATATTTTTGACACAGTATTTTACGATCTTTCGATCACAATATGTAAATTACTCTTCTTTAGGGTGATCAAAAAACCGGTTATATTGAAAATACGGTTTTTGGGTTCTTCGAAAATTAAGTTAACTCTAAAACCGGTTTTCGGTTTAACCGAAGAAAAAACCGGTGAACCGGTTGTTTTCGGTTTAACCGAAAAAAAAACCGGTGAACCGGTTGTTTTCGGTTTTTTTTCTTTTTTAATAAAAATGCATTAATAGTGCTTAAAATTTTGTTAGATGACGTAAAATAAGCATAGTGCAGATTCAATTCGCAACCATATTCCAATTAAATTAAGATTTATTTGAAAATTGTATTGTAAACACTTCATATTTTTATTTATAATATGTAATTGTTTCGATTTCATTTATGATATAATATTATAATCTCTGAAATATTTATAATATATATGTTCAATTTTTAAAAAGATTTCTTTAAAAAAAATGATTATGATTTTTATAAAACTTGACTAATAGTAAAGATCAGCAAAATCTTAGCTTTTACCATCATATGAATGGCTCAAATGGCAAACCGATTATATACATATATGTATTATCAGTAGTAGCGGATTCTGACTTGAGCATGCTATAGAGATGAAAACTTGTCGAAATGTGAAACTGGACATATGTATTTTTATTTATACCTACATTTCAATTAGAAAGGATTGTTAATTAATTTCTATACGGCAATAATCACCTAGACCCTTGGTAAAATATGCAGACGAAGTCTATAGGGAAGTTAGCAATGTAAACAGTATAAATGCATACAAAACTGCATTTTGAAATCGATGGATACGCACAAATGATGTCAACGGTTTTTATATTGATGTTTTCAAAATTTTAGGTAGGTTCTAGTTTCAAAAATAATATTTTAATTATCATTTCATAATGGTTTCAAAAAACCGAAAAGTCGAATAAACCGAGTTGAAAAAACCGACGGTTCGAGTTATTCGAAAATGCAGAAAACCCGAAAACCGATAGGCGGTTTTAAAAGAGAAACCGATTAACCGGTTAATTGGTGCGGTTTTTGCTTACCCTACTCTTCTTCCATACCGACCCTCTTTGTGGTCCTTGTAATACAAATACGAAAAAATATTAAAACAAAAGTGGATATGGACCAAAATGCCATGCACAAAAATTTTTACAATTTGGTTATTTTTTAATGTAATGGCATAGAAATGCATGAGAATCATACAAACACTTTTGGGAACTCTATGAAACAAAAAGTGTGTAACTCTTCAGTCCCGTTTTTACGGAAACAATAAATTGAGTTTTTCTCCGATCATACAAAATGGCGTATGGAACAAAATAGCATTCAGCCGACGATATACAATTAACATACATACACTTTGCAAATATATACATATGTATGTGCTGCAATTATTATCAATTTGCGAATACAGTCGAAGCTCGGCATATCAAATGATATAAATCGACAAGTAAGAAAGTTTCAGTCGGGTAAACCGACTAAGGTATACCCTCACTTTGTGAGTAATGTAATATTGAATATTACTCGAATTATTCTGTCAATTTGTGTGGGAGGTACCAGAAGGGGTTTATCAAATACACCTTTTTTTTGCTGAACATTAGATACTTTAAATTCATTGCACTGTGCCGACTTATAAGCATTTATGTGCACTGCTATAAACGTTATGAGACATTAAATTGTGGTATGATTTGGGCATTTTGTGTGGGAGGTACAAAGAGGGGCGTGGCAATAACGCCCATTTTTCACAGGGCTATAGACACTATAAAAACATTACACTGTACAAAATTTCAAGTATTTTTATACACTGGTTTTAATGTTATAAGCTGTTAACTTTTGGTGCAAAAAGGTACCTTTGTGTGGGAGGTACCAAAAGGGGCGTGACAACAACACCCATTTTTCCCTGGACTGTAGGCAATATAAAAGCATAACACTGTACAAAATTTCAAGTATTTTTATACACTGTTATTAATTTTATAAGCTGTTAACTTTTGGTGCAAAATGGTGCATTTGTGTGGGAGGTACCAAAAGGGACGTGGCGACTTCGCCCATTTTTCTCGAGTTGATAACGACTAATAAGCTAATACTATGTGTGGAATTTCAAAAGATTCGAATAAGTAGTATAGCAGTTATTAAAGAATCAATATTTCACAACATTTTAACCCTTTGTGGGGGAGGTACTAAAATATTACCACATACCAAATTTGAGGTCAATCGGTTACTCCTTTCGAGAGTTATCGTGCGCACCAGCCAGCAGACAGACAGACGGACGGACATTGCTCATTCGACTTAAAATGACCCAAAACGGATTTCCTCCGAACATATTTGGGGTCTTAGGTCACTCCTTCGAGGTGTTACACTTTTTTCCGTAGCAAATGATATATACCCTCGTCACACTAAAGTGAGGGTATAAAAATTAATGTTATCGAAAAATTCTTAAAAGCATTTAATTCAGATAAAAAAATTATTTGTGATTAACCTAAATTAAACTATATTTAATAGTCTAAATTGAAGAATTAATAACACCGACATATATTTTGAGTTTTCTTAATATCTGTCAACATATACCTCATATGGGTGTCTGGACATAGGGATATCTCGGGGACTCCAAAGTAAATAAACGTGCTAGAGGGACGACATTCTCGAATAATTTGCATAAATTTGGTGCGCCGCCATTCACATGTAAGCTTTGGCTTTGGCAAGAAGCAATCAGGCAGTCCCGCAAAAGATGGATAGAAATCGGCATCTGTAGGGTAGCTAGACAAGTATATAAAGAAGCCAGTAAGAGTATAAAGAAGCCAGCGAGTGTATAAGGAAGCCGGTAGCTAGCAATTCCCCTACATCGCCAGGGAGGGTCGGTTGTTCACTCAATGTTGCCTATGCGGCGCCAGCAGTCACTGCGTACAATGGTCCAACCCCTTACGGCACACTCATGGGAACAACTTATAAAATCTAACTTAAACAAAAAAACACAACACCTCGGATGCAGTCCGGCAATTCATCAGAGCATGACCTTTTAGTTTCCAGGCAGGAATTTGAGGCGAGCCAAACAAGTGTAGTCGGCACTGGCACTGGCACTATTACCAAGAATGCAGCAAATGGTACAGTGCATGTTCGTGATGAGGAGCACAAGATAACTTTTATACAAATTGTTTGGGAGTACGAGAAAAAGAAGAACTACCAACAAGACAACCTCCAAACGGGAACGGTCCCAGGCGGAGGATGCTAAGCCCGCTAAGCGCAAGAAGGTCAAAGACCCCACAATACCAATTTCAACAACTACGAAACGGCCCTTCAACGAGGTCGTTAAGGACAACCTGCGTGTTGCCCTTGTCAAGGACAAAAAGCAGGTCTGTCTCCTGAAACAACCTCGTAATGGGTTAAAGTAGAATGCAAGTGTCGACAATTTTTGAAGCATGTGCCTGGCAACAAGGGTTCCGAGATTTTAGGGTTATAAAATGTGTGGACGAGTTATCTAAGGCTTTCCGGGAAAAGTGCATCGAGAAGACAACGGCCTGATGCTGATCCCAGTTCAGGAAATCCCGATGAGCCCTCGAGCCAGAGTTTGGCCACCCAGGATGTAGTTAGGTATTCTGAATTTAGGTGAGTTTCTGCCGTTAGGTTTAACCCCACCGTCCTCTAAACACCTGCATGAATACATGCGTCGACCAAAGACCCCACCCACATTGTGCATGAGTACCAACCAATTCCGCGTTTCTGTACACTTTTGCCCTCCTCCTTGGCTAGGACCGGAGCCAATCTAAAACACACCAGGTTAGTTTGCAACTCCACATCCTATTATTACTCTCTCCCAGCAATTTTGGTTTCAACCACAGCCACAACGATACCCCCGAAGGGACCACGCCAATAGTCAGGCCAGAACCTACGTTCCAGGGGCGTTCCTGACTCCCGTAGCCGAAGATACTACCAGATAGATTCCAGAAAATCAAGGACTGGTGACCCATCAGGGTCAGTGTCCAGTCTCCATCCTGGGAATAGATGGGAACTACGAGTATAGAATTATTAGATCCCCCTACCCAGGATGCAGTCCGATGGCCCTCACCTCTGAGGGTCTGACGGAAATGAACAATGATGTTCCAGTGGATGATTGTTGGGGAATCGCTACAGAGCCGCCAAATAACAACAGCATAAGCTTGGTTCTTGCAATTTCGGAAGCCGGAGTATAAGCTGTGGAGAAATTGGAAAACAAGATCTACTTCAGCATAATTTAAACTCTGCGGTATGGAAACCCTTGAATGCAAAGATGTGCACAAGAAAATAAATTCGTATAATCAAGAACTCTATATCAATGCAAACTGCCGCATATTATACCAAAATTCTGTAAGCAGAACGGTACCAGTAAATGCTGACATCCGACAAGGCAGCGTACTATCACCGCTGCTACTCAACATAGTCCTGGACGGACATCATCATGGGAAATGCGACTTCCACTAATATGGGGATTACCTGAGGATTTAATAATCGGCTAAAGGATCTAAATTACGCTGAAGACCTCTGTCTGCTATCGCACACTTACTCCAATGTGACCGAAAACACTAGAATGGTGGAAACGGAAGCAGGAATAGACCATGGTAATGAGCAATCAGCAGCGCAGCCTTCAAGATCTAAAACAGTAGTAGGCAAGGAGAGTGTCCAAAATTTGTGTGTGTATTGGTGTGTTTGCAATGCACAAAATTATTTGTTTTGTGTTATAAATATTTTGATAAAAAATATTATTGATTAAAATGAAAATAGGTACGAATGTTATTAAATGTAAAATGTGTCAAGTATTCAATGGCCAACATAAAATTATCGTAAAAAAAACACAAAACGATCAAATTCAGAAAATTAATCATTTCAACGTAAACCTAAATGAACAACTTTTTATGGGGCAAATATATTTTACAATACAGGGCTTACTTTTATCGTAAGTAACATTTAAAATGTGTTCATTATTTTTCACCTTTTTCATTGCATAGTTTTATATAGTTTAGATGCTCATTATTGACTGGCACAATTTTCACTTTATTTTATGCTCTTTGTTATGTTGTTCAATTTCCATTAATTTCAACCCGAGTAAAATTAAACATTTTAAATTCGTGCCGCTATTTGACGGATACTACTAATTGTAGCACTAGTTAGATATAGTCAGATCTGATGCAGAATATGCTCATATATAACAGACTTAATATCTTATACTGGGTAGAGTTGCCAACAAGTTTTATCATAGGTCATTGCAATATTTTAAAAAAAATCATATCGTATAGACCATAAAATCTATACGATATGACAATTGTAAATTTAGGTTAGCTCTAAATATAGGATAACCGATAACCGGCGACTTCGACATTGGCCACTAGCATAAATTCCTATGTTTTATATTTTTTCATTTATCATTTGTCTTCAATACATACCTAACACACATATTTGTGAATCACTGTACCTTACTCAATGTTTGATTGTTATATTTGAATTTATTTTTTTTTCGTTGAACTACAGAAAATAATTTTGCGTAATTTGCAAAAACACGTTTAGAGGCAATTCTCAATTTATGTTTGTATATGAACTTGCAGCATGAAAATGCAAAACATTCCAAACTACATCACTCTGAAGAAGGTCACTCCATTAGGTTGACCAGAAAATGTAATATGAGTATTACAGTGTTGCGTTTAACACAGAGCCCACTGTACGAACGATTTAGGTGCCTGCGTGTGTATGAGTTGTCTCATGCTGAGCGAGCACAACAAAACATCAACAACAACTCAACGTACACAGGAGGAGTATCATTTTGTTTTGTTATGGTTATTCGTTTCGATTGCGTGCGTATGCCCGACTGTTTGTGTATATGTGTGTGTTTGGAGTTAACTTTAGAAAGAAACGAGCGGCGGCGCGGTGTAATTTAATACTCTTTTCATAAAAAAAGAAGGAATTATCTTGGTGTATCAAATAACAGCCTTTTGGATAAAACTGGAACCTTAGCATTCTTTAGTCATACAATCTGGAATTTTTGTTTTAATTTATAAATTTCTTTCGTTTGTGGTAGATTTTCTCATTTTTATGAAACAGTTTTGGGTATTTTCAAATATCTCCAATTAAAACTTTTTTTATTATAATAAATTCTTTTTTCTGTTCACTTTTTTGGTTTGTTTTTGCTATTATTATTACACACCTTTTATATTTTTTCACTACAGAATTTTGCTCTTTCTTTGAGCAGCAAAAATGTTGATTTCATTTATATTTAAAAATAGAATTCTTTTCATTTTTCAACTTTTAAATGAGATTGGATACAGCAATATTTTTTCTTTTCTCTTGTCGTTTTCGTCGGTTTGATTTAATATCGTAATTTTTTTTCTTTAAATTTCGCTTTGTATCGATAATACAACAAATTATTTTTCTTTTATTTCAATATTACACATGTGATTTTTTTTAATTTTTTTTAACGCGTCATTGCTTTTTTCTCGCTTATTTTTAAAATAAAATTTGTATATTTTCTTGTTTCCACTGTCGGGCGGTAATTCTGAAAATCTTTCGAAAATTCACCTTTTTTAAGACTCGACGACGTTATTCTAAAAAAAATCTTTATACGTATGTACACCTACGTACGGGTAGATGCGTCTTTACGCAACAAAGTCTCGCAAACGAATGAAACTGTTGTGTTGCATTCATCATTGTACTCTCGAAAAATACCTATCCTCTACTAACAGAGACTAGGAGCGAGCACAGACACTTTGGGCACATATGTTCGTCGTTCGTGTTGGTTCGTGTTTTTTTTGTCGACTCGCAACTCGTCTCGTGCGGCGGGGTATAGTATTGTGTATGCTCGTGTGTCATAGTCTTGCTTGTGAATGTAAGTTTTATTTTGTTTTGCTTCTCACTGTTTTGCTCGACAATTATGTTGTTGCATTTTCTATAAATTATGAATTATCATCTATGATGCAAATACCTATCTTTTAACTTCAGATTATTATCACTGTACATAAAACAACAACAATTAGCCTACTTGTATACATTCTTATTGTTGTGTCACAAAAATAACACATAATAACATTTGGCGCTCTGGTGCTGGAATAAAAATATGGATTTGTTTAATTTTTCTTCACTTAATTTTTTAACAAAGATACCATTATTATTCTAAAATTAGGCATTCATTCATACAGTATGACAAGAAAGTGTCTTTACATCGCAAAAAAAATTACGCTTTGATAAACTTTTTTTGGAAAAACTAAATTTTTTATTATATATAAATATAATTTCTTTAGATATTTGTAAACTATTTATTTCTATCAACAAATTAACCCAAAACAACGACAAAAATGAATTTCTTGACAAAAGTTGGTCCCACGAAAGTTTTTTTTACAGTTTTTGGGCGGGCCCAACCTCCTATGTGGAGTATATTTATGGACATTTTGTTAAAAATGGGTAGTTTATAATCTGAAAAAATCGAATGTCAAATCACTTTCTTGACATTGTATACACGTACACAGAAAGAAAAATGCCATACTAATTTCAAGTAAAAAATTCTTAATTTAAGCCGAAATCGTACTTAAAAATTTAAGTACGTTCGTACTAAGTTTTTCTTAAAACAAGTGTAAACCGACTTAAATTGAAAAAATCAAGGGCTGAAAGGCTTACAATAAGTATATAATGCTTGAAATAAAGTAAACATTTCTTGAAAAGGAAAATTAAGCCAAATATGGCTTAAAGTAAGAAGAAAAAGCTTACTTTAATCTCTGAGAGACAGAACCATTATAGAGCACAATAACATTACCCTCTCAACCACTCTCATTTAAGTGGTTGATTTTGGCTGACTCTACATCGAACACACACGCATATAAATCGACGAGATATATGTATAAACATTTGTGGGCAACCATATCCAATTCGGTTCTCGTTCAAGCAGTGTTTCCAAATACATTACTTGGCGTGATTTTTTTGGATTTAAGTTTTTTGAAGTTGTTAATAATTCTTGTTCGTTTCGTTGATGCTATTCCTTATATGTTTCATATTTAAATCGAATAATTACAGCAAAACTTTTACTTTTGCTGTCAAGCAATTGCATTTTTACATATCATTTAAAAAAAATTGCATTCTTTGCAATACAGTGGCGAAAATGGTATAATTAATATAAGTGGTATATAGGTATAAAACGAACGAAAGCACAATAAATCAAGTATGATCAGGCTTTAATCAAGTATTGGTTAGGCTTAAATCAAGAACTGATCAGGTTTATATCAAGTACTGATTAGGCTTAAATCAAGAACTGATCAGGCTTAAATCAAGTATTATCAGGCTTAAATCACGTATTGGGCAGGCTTAATTCAATCAAAATGTTCTTCATTGAAGCCAGTTTCGCACTCAAATCAATCCCATAAAATTGTTAAATCAATCGCTTTGTGCTTGAAATTAGAATATTTCGGCTTAAAATCAAGCCTAATCAGGCTTAATAAGCGCTAAGATTAAGAATTCAGGACTTAAAAATCCGTACTTGATTCAAGTATTTTGTACTTGGTTTAGGAAAACCGTACTTACCATACTTTTGACGCCGCTACGGATTGATTCAAGTACGGATTACCCAATTTTTTCTTTCTGTGTATATATATATGGGGGATTTCATACCAAGTGAGTCAAATTTTAAAAGCTATGTCTTCTGATCGACATAGTCTGATTGTACTAGAAACTCCAATGGAGTAATGAATTTGTTGAATACTTTGTATTTATAACTTCTTCATTAACTAAAATAAAAAATGTCTTCTGATCGGGATGAACTTGCACCATGTTTAGTCCTATTAGATAGTTGTTATGACACAGCATTTCAACGAGATTAGTTAAGGACTGCCCGAGTTGGATGGTGTTGTATATTGACATTTTGGTCAAACGGTCCCTTATTCCCATCCATATAACTAAAGCTATAAACACAGGATAGTCAGCACCAACAATATTGTCAGGAAAATGGTGGAAAATGCATCCCTGTAAACTTAGAACCTTGTGAACATAAAATGTTTGTCCTGCAACGTTGACAGAAAATTCATTGTAAGACAATAATATTGGTAGATATCTGGCAATCGTATAAACACACATCGCTGCCATTGTCAGATAATTTGCAGATGTCAGATTGTCGGAGAAACATTTTATTGGCAACTCTGTCTTTTTTCCTGCAATCGTCTGATCTGACAATTAACCTTTCTGTAACAATCTGTCATTGTCCGTATATTTGCAGCACTTTAACAGGTTTGATAACGTTGTCAGATCAGACTATCGTGTGTACGTACATAGCTTAATTAGCTATTGCATTTAGAAAATTTTGCCAAAGGTGTCTTCGATAGCATTTTCTTCAATCTTTTTGAGAAAATAAAAAAATCGCAAAAAAATATTTTGTGAATTTTTGTAAAACCCCATATTTTAATTTTAAGAAAGCTTACGTCATTTTCTTTAAAAGCTTTGTGGTCTATTAGTGGTGTGGGACCTATTTATTTATCAAAATTAAGATAAACGTCTAAAAAAATTGAGGTACAACCATATATTTTAGCATAACTGTATAACGATTTATCGTAATTTGTTCAGGGAAGCTTTAAATAATCCTAAATTAAGCAGACTTCATGTTCTTCTGATATACTTTCTTCATCCCATCAGCGGTTTCAAAGATATCTTACAAGATATTTCAAAAAATCCCATTTTTTACAAAATTTAATAATTTTTTAATTCAATTTGGCAGCCTCCTTGTCAACATGCATTATTCGGATGCTATGTGGGTTGCATTCAATCGCATTGTTTTTTGATTAAACACATTTATTTGTAATCCTGCCATAGATGCAGATTTGGAAACGCAGTCTAGCATCTTACACACGTCTGTGTAGCTATATCATAAGTTCAGATCCTCTAGCCGTGTCCCTTGGCCCCATATTATTCCTCGTTTCTCTACAATGGTTTATTTCATGACGATCTCCAGCACAATGTTGACATGAATGAATTTTTTAATTATTTTGTTTTCATTGCTTAGTAGAGATGTCAAACGGAATTGGTTTTCACACATCCCGGGATTCGGGATTTTAAAATTATAAATCCCGGGATTTTTTTTGGGATCCCGAAATTTTTCGATATCCCGGGATTTTCGGGATAAATCGGTATTTTCGGAATCCCGAAATTGTTCGTTATCACGGTATTTTCGGGAAAAATCGGGATTTTTTTTTATTCTTAATAATGTGATATTTCGAAATGGAATACAAACATTTTAGTTCAGCTTTAATTTAATTTTAATTAATTTAAATAAGAATAAAAACAGCTAAAGCATACATTATCTTTTGTTAAAAGGCGTCTGAATAATTATTGATGTTATAATTGTCTTTCATTAAAGCACGAAAAATATTTTTTTCAACTTGCGAAATCAGTTTGACTAATTCCGTTTTTATGGGACCAAATCGATTTGTCGATCCATATCAGATTTTATATTAGGATTTTTTCATAAATTTGAAAGAATAGAATACAATGATCTTCGTTTGTGGGAAACAATTACATTTAAATGTATCATTTTGTTATTATTCTGTATCATTTTGTTATTATTCTCCAAATTTCTATTTTTTTTTTACCGGATTATGTCAATGTTTTTTATGTTAACAATTTGCTTCATTAGTTTACATTTTCGACAGAGATTATCTATCTTTCACATAATATTTTATACGAGACAGCTTCATATATTATTATTAAAATATCGCCGGATTCATTTTAAAAAATCCCGGGATTCGGGATTTTTCGGGATCGGGATTTCACGTTTGACATCACTATTGCTTAGGTATATAGTGCTATGTAACACCATTATTTATTTTTGCAGTGGTATTTTTTCATCCAAGATGTTGTTTATGACTAGATGTGCACCTATCTGTTTATGCGTACCTTGTCTTTTAACAATTGTTCTTTAATAACACTTGTAAATAGTACTCGTATCTATAGGTTCATTGAATTGCACAAACAGCGCCAAGCAAAACAATTTATACTTATTATTGTATGAGCAATTTTATTTTAAAATGTGTTTACATCTTGTTATTGATATACAGGAAAAAAGAAAATAAAACAGGTTATTTGCAATAATCAAGAGGTCTATATAAATGACTACATTATCTCTTCCTCGCTTTTCTAATGACAATTGATTGTGCAATTTTTCCAGTGCAGAAATTGGGTATACTTGGTTTACCATCCATCAAATCTTTTGAAGAAAAACATTCACTCCTACACGAACCCGACTCCCACTCCTCCTACTCAATTTTGCATCATAGGAAGCAAATTCGTTCTCTCCAAGTAGGAATTGAACAATTTGCAAGTTCTTTTCACTAGGAGCTCTTTATTTGGAGGTAATAATGAAAGGAGTTGGTCACCATCTTTTGTTCCAGCGCTCGAGCTGGAAATAAAAATATGAAAATAAATAAATTATTAAATCCATCGGCTCTCTTACCTACTAAAGTTTTGAAAACAAATTCTTAAAAATCAAAATTTATTCCTTCAACTGTTCTTATAACATTCCGGATTTGTGATTTTATGTTGTCTTCAGGGCGTAAATGGAAATATTAGTAAAACATCTCCCATCCATGGGCTATGCCTTGGACGGAAAATACTCTGCATGATGTTTGTCCATACTGATCGGCCCCTTCAATTCATCAACAACACGATATATCCATGATAAATGTGCAGTGCAATAGTGGAACATCCGGAACACATTTTCATCTATGCCAGCTGACATTTCTCACCTATAAATAAATAAATTGTGACATACAAATAGATATACATATAATGGATATATTACCAGCATCCAATCTAAAATTGTTTGCCAAGGTGGCAAATTAAAGCATTGTGTGGGAACCGAGGATAAGCAGGACCTTAAGAGTAGTATAAGAACGTGCTAAGTCGTTTATGTTCTTCGCTTAATTCACCAGCACCACCAATAGCGCCTTCTTCGTCATAACCGGCACCTTCTTCGCTATAACCGGCATCATTACCAATAGCGCCTTCTTCGCCATAACGGGCACCTACTTCGCCATAACCAGCACTACCACCAGCGCCTTCTTCGCAAAACCGGTTCCATCTTCACCACAAATGCACAATTCTTTGTCATAACGCCTTCTTCTCCATCACCGGCACCTCCTTCGACAATTATAATTTCCGATTTTAGAATGTTTGATATTATACAGTTAGTCATTCAAATTTAAAGTCGGTTTCACCCCTTTACACTGAGGGGAAAAAGACGTTGGAAAATAAACACCGTTTGGTACCAATTTATTAACGTAACGTGCATGAAAAATCGCCACCGATTCGTTCATTAATTATCAACGAAACGGGGGTGATTTTTTGACCGGCGTTGCGTTATGTATTGTCGCCGTAAGATTGATGATTATTTTCGGCTTTGTGTTGTTCATTGGATTTGTTATTGTCTGTTCTTAGAAGAAGAAACCACGAGGATTTATAAAGAAGTGAAAAATTAAAATTAATGACGAAGAAATAGAATTTAATGACCTGTTTGATATTGTGAATGATTCTCTGGGCTACGTAATGAGAAGGATAAGGTGATTGCAAAATCCAGTGACATCTTCCTATTGCAGAAATTTCTAGAATCAATAGAAATGGTATCGGCCTACGAATATTTATCAACCTAAGCTTATAAAATTTTCAATTTTAAAAGTTAATAATGAGTGTGTGTTTTTATAGAGCACAGGAATTAAATTTTGCAGTATTTGTAATACGTGATTTGCTTAGTGATAAATATGCAAATTTACAATTATATGTTTGTTGTGTTCACGTTTTATTTACTTATAACATTAATAAATGTATTGAAACGATAATGCTGTTTAAATAGTTTCAAATTTCAATTATCCCCAGTTGGTATTCATTTTGCAACGAAGCGTTGTTGATTTTTGATGCTTTATTCATGCACCGCCTTGCTTGAATTCGTAACATACGGGGTTGGTTCATTATCACAAACGAATTTGCAAAGATTAAGCACGTATGTGCTTTGTTTTTCGCTGGGTGTAGGTGACCTCTTCATCGTATGACCTTCGTAATGCTTACTGCAAACATGGAACACATTCCTAAAGCTGAGTATAGACGATTGCCAGATCGGCAAACGTTATCAGCCCTGTTAAAGTGCTGCAAATATACGGACAATGTCAGATTGTTAGGCAAAGGTGAATTGACAGTTCAGACGATTGCACGAAAACATTACAATTTCATATATTTACAATATATTTTGTAAATATTTATATGCAGGATTGCCAATAAAAATACATTATAGACAGTGTTGCAAATAAATTGTTTTTCTGGCAATGGCGCCGTTGTCACATGCATAAACTTCGCACATATAACAATCAGCCAATTTCTCGCAATGACTTTTCTGCTAACGTTGCAACACAAAAATTGTATGTTCACACGGTTGTAAGTTCACAGGGTTGCATTTTTCAGCCATTTTTCCGGCAATGTTGTCCGATATGCAAATCGTCTGTACTTACCTTAAGGCGGTATGTCACTGCGACATTAATCATGCGTTTCCAGGGAATTGAAATAGGGAATAAAACTTGGTAGAATTTCTTTGTTTATTTTATAAATTAAAAATCGCGCACTCTACTTTAATGTTAAACTTTTTTGTTGTTGATTTTTTTTAATTTTGACGTTTACGGACTATGACTACATCAATTTCGCATCAATGACATTTACATGGCCGGTAGGACGAATTAGTCGTCCGTACATCAGACGTACGTTTGGGGTTTTTATATGAATTCTCACGTGCTCAATGAAAATTTGAAAGAAAGGAAATTATATTTTTAAGTACGTTTTTCTAGAAAATTTTTTGTCATAATTTTTCTACAAAATGTAATTTTTTTAATTGTAGTTTTATTAAATTGTAATTGTACCTTGCCTTTTAACAATTGTCCCTTAATAACACAACTTAGTTGTATCTATAAGATCATTGAATTAAACACACTCATTTAACATATATTATAACAAAAAGCGCCAAGCTAAACAATTTGTACCTATTATTGTATGAGCAATTTAATTTTAAAAAATGTGTTTTACATCTTGTGATTGATATATGTATACGAAAAAAAGAAAGAAAATAAAACAAATTATTTGCAATGATCAAGAGGTCTATATAAAAGACAATAGTATCTCTTCCTCGCTTTTCGAATAAAAAAAAACGCACACAATACAAAGTGTACGGTTTTTTGTTTTTCTCAACCTTTTAAATTGCCGCAAATTAAAACATTACATTTGTTAATGAGTAAGATAAGTCGAAGGAAGGCTATGAGAAGACAAAATTCATAGATAACGACAACAAACAACTATTTGCATGAACGCATATGGTGTCCATCAATCACACCATTCACACAGATACATGTTATGTGGTAGGCAGGTTGCTGTATATAAAATATGAAGAGAAAAAAATTCAGATATGAACTCTTCATCTTCAAATCATCGTATATTCATCATGAAACAATCTAAGCAAAAGCCAACACAAGCCCCAATACAAACAAATCAAATGACACAGGACGACGCCAGAAGTACACATGCGAATTATATAGTTAAATATACATACTTACATCATATATGAGTATACAAACATATGTATATGTTTTCAACATATAAAGGTACACAAAGATTCATCTTAGGGAATTATTATAGTTTTCAAATACAAAGATCATATTATTTTCCGCAACGCTAAGCAGATTCCCAATTGAGATCAGTGTTTTAATTTGTAACAAGAAATTGAAATAAATATTTCTGTGTTGATATTTTCATTAAATAGCCTCACGAAAAACACCTAAAATGACTGTAGTTAGAAAATATCCGAAATATTTACGAATTCAAAATACGTTCATCATTTACAGCAGATATCGGAAAAACAGCGCTTCTCTTACACCTACATACTCCTACACATTGAATGAGAATAAAATAATTTATTATTTATTGTTATTCAATGCTGAGAAATTGGAAACAATGCATTGAGAGAGGGAAATCTACTGCTCCTCCACATATAAAAGCAAATTAAGGTATATTGAAAGTTATTATGAATTTACTACTTTTTCTCGCAAATTAATGAGAAAAATATAGTGAAATAAATGATCTCTCTTCCTTTTCCCACCCTCAAGATACATTTCACCACTTTCACCAGTTTCCGTGCAAAATGAAACTAGTAACAAGTTGGTTTTACCATTGGGTGTGTTTTGTAATCAACAATTTCGGTTTTCATTTATTTTTTGTCTCTTAATTTCGTGTTACAATTCGTTATAAATTTGTCGATTTTTCTAAAGTGACTACGTTTCATTGACCTTGTGAATATTTTATATTCCAGTTCCAGTTCCAATTTCTATTCCAATTCCTTTCTTTTTAATATTTTTTTATAAGTCCTTTTCTTGCATAATTGAATAGTTTAGGTTTGTCTACTTTTAAGATTTTTATACTTTTTGTAATTTTTGAGGGGGGAAAAAATAATCCCCGCATAATTAGCCATATAAGATAATTTATTATAAAATTTAAATGTTTTACACGTTAAGAAGTTATTTGTAACCATACACGGCCTATTGGCTCGGTTGTTATTGAATATAATAAAATTAAATTAAGTCGAGGCTGTCTAATACGAGTATATACATATATAGTATATATACATACAGATACATTTAAAGTTTATTTAATTTTCTTTCATAAACAAACCGTTTTCTTTAAAATCTCTTCCAGAACAGCGAGTCATTTCGTAAAACCAAAGTAAGGAATGACTATAGTCGGGCGAGGCCGACCGTGTAGTACCTCCACCATAGTTTGCCAAAAACTTTAAAATTCCAATTTTAATCGCAAAAAATAGTTTGTTCCAATTTTTAGAAAGCTAGCATCCAAACGAAGAAAATAATGCCTATTTAAAAAGAATCTATGGATAAGTGCACTTAGTAGGGACATAAACACTATTACAAAATTGAACACATCGATTACAATAGTGGAATTGAACATAACCTACTCTTACTACGTGGATTATGAAACCTATCCTCTGTAGCCTTAGTTTGTAACGGGAATTCGAAATTGCTTCAGTTTTCACCATAGAGTGGTCAGATAATGATAACCGTATCACTGTTATAGCGCTTTTTAAATATGGAATGAAAAAACTTACATTTTGAAAACGCTCTGCCCGCTTGGGATTAATCTCATGTTTATCTACCGCTGCATAAAACTGTTTGAGGAGACTGGTGATGTCAAAGACCGCCTCCGGTCGGGACGCCCTCGAACTGTTCAAATGCCGCTGCTCATCAAATCAAGAATTCTGCTCCGAAAACAGAAAATCGTGGCCCGTGAGATGAATATTACGCAAAAGTCCACGAGTTGAATTATCAAAAAAGACTTGAGACTTGGGGCTTTCAAATGCCACAATAGACATTTGTTGACTTCAGCTTTATACAAAAATAGGAAAGAAAAATGCAACCGTCTTTTGGTGAAACACGCTGATAACTTGCACAAAAAAATCTTGTTCACAAATGAAACAAATTTTACACTGCAAGAAAAACTTAACGACCGAAATTATATGGTGTATTCCAGGGGTCGAAAATGTTCATCATACAGCTTCAATCATGGTTTGATGGGGTTTCTCTTACGATTGGGTCACTAACTTGCATTTCTGTGAACAAGGGGTCAAAACAAATGGCCAAAAATGACCAAGAAACCGTTTTGGAAGCTGTTGTGAAACCATTTAACCATTCCCTATTCCAAAACCAGGCGTGGACTTTCTAGTATGATTCTACGCCGACACATATGGCCAGACATGGCTTTAAAACAATTTTTCAACTTTCATTTCGTCTGATGAATTCCTCTCTGGCAGCCCCGATATAAACCCACTGGATTACAAATTGTGGACAGTTTTAGAAGAAAAGGTCTGCACAAAAAATACCCCAGCATCGATTCTCTTAAGACTGCTTTGATTCATGCTGTGGCCACTTTCCCAAAGCGACGAGGCCAGTGTGGTTATTGGTGATTGGTCAGTGCGACTTAAGGCATATGGCGGACATTTCGAATGCTATTTAGTTCCATACGCCATTTTGTATGATCGGAGAAAAACGCAATTTATTGATTGAGTAAAAAGGGTGTGATTGTCCACACCTTCTAATACCTACATACCTCATGTAACATACACATTATTTTTTTTCTTCTTATGATGAGGTTTATATCAAATATGTACATATGTCATCAAATAAGGGGCCTCCCATATCATACTCTCCCCGACTTTTGTTGTGTATGAAAAGGGCGAAAGGTCAATTCCCTTTTTTCCGTTTCCGTGTAACATGTTAATGTCTAAAATGTTTAGTTTGGCCTATAATTTAACCATGAGTCGACTTACAAACGAAAAACCCTTGCAAATTATTGCATTTTATTATCAAATTCATGCGTTTTAACGGCTTTAGATTATTTTTTGTGGGGCTATGTTAAAGCTCATATCTATAAGGACAAGTCCGCAACGACTGAAGAATTTTTTCGTGAGATACCGGCCGATATTGTCCAGCTTATGAACAATTTGAGGCGCAGCCGCGGTCGACATTTACATTTAATCATCTTTAAACATTGAATTTGGAGTTCTACTGCTATCACTAAATTTCTGAATAAAAAAAAAAAATATATATGTGCAAATATAGGCATGTATTTGTTGTATTAATATATTGATAAAATTAATATAAAAATAATAAAATCATCCGTAAACCTGTATTCTACTATTACTACTCGGTAATTATTCCGAGTAATAATTAGTAAATATTTATTTGCTTTTTTTTGTTCTCTAGCTTCCCTAATTTTAAAGTGCTAGGAAGTCTTAGAGTAGTAAGAGCAAGGTAGCTTAAAAATGTTTACTATCGTATAATTTGCTTCCCTTTTTTTCTCTTTTTTCATCCTGGCGTGTCCCATTTGGGAGCTTAAAAACTCTAATGCATGGCTATTATTTTCTTATATTTTTTTTGGATTTAAAAAGATTTATTTTCTATGTTTAGAGCTTATTTTTTAATCTTGTTAAATTGTAGTAGCAATTATAAAGTAGCAAACTGTGATTGATATTATTACTTAAATAGTTATTAGTCCTTTGTCTAGAATTAGATGTAATTTTTTTATTCTACACCGTAGTAGAAACTTTATGTATCAAACCTACAGTCAAATTATTAGCCTAAACCAGTATTTTTAAAGAATTTTGTAATTTACCTTTAATTGGCCTACTGGCTTTAAATTACATTTATAAAGTTAAATGAAATGAAAAAATTAAATTTATATACCGTTCTTTCGACTCAAATAAAGATTTCATACTTATCTCGGTGTTATGTTTTTTTAAAATCTTATGTTTTTTTATCAAATCCGAAAGCTCTTAAAAATCACCCTTTACAAGTAGATCCCCAGCCCAACTTACTTAACTCAACTGGCACAATTTTTTCTCTACAAATTTCAAGTCTGACATACTCAGGTCAAGCAACTAACCGCCTTCAGTATATTAAATTGAATTATTTCAACTACTTTAAGTTAAAAAATTCCTGCCTATTTGTTTCTATGGGTTATGGGTGGTTCATTTGTCCGGTTACCTGTTATTCGTGGAGCTCTTATACAAATAACACAAATAATCATTTCAGTCAAGCGTCACGTCTCCACTATACCACATCAGCTGTTCTTTCTGACTATCAGCTGTTTAGGAAAATATAAACAATCCCATCGTCCAAACTAAAAATAAATAATTTAAGTCAAAATGTCGAAATTAACACAAAATACATTAAGCTTAAAGCAGGTATATATGTCGTTATGTGATACACAGCAAAGATATAAAATCGTATAGAGAATACTTCGAAATTATCTAATATTTATAATTCATTTTTCCCACAATTTAGTTTATATTACGTCAAGAAGTTTTAAAGTTATATCGTGAGATTTTTCGTACCATAAAACAAGTACCCGATGCCAACAGTCAACAGGAGCTGCGAATGTGGGCCAGACAAGACTTTCGGGCAAATCGGATGCAAACCGATGAAGTGGCAATAAAAATGCTAATACAATACGGTAGACGAAGTCTTACCGAACTACAAACAAGTCTGAACTTAAGTGGCATAGCAACAAAGGAGCAGAAAAAATAGTATCTTGTTCGTTCCCAACTTGTAGACATTAATAAATTTTGAATTGTTATAAATTATTATGTTAACTTTATTGCAGCATTTTTTTTAAATTTTTTTTGTTGTGTCCACAGTTGGTTTAAAAGGTTATTGATTTTCCTGCATTTCATAATTTAATCTACTAAAGCTTAGGTGTATTATACATTTTATTATTGCTATCCAATAGAAATTTCGTGGGTGTATAAATAAATATGGGTATATGTGTATATTCGTAGAGAAATATAAATCGAAATTAAAATAAATATCTTATTAAACTTAACCACAGCACCTTGGTAACGGCCAAAACGAACAGCAGAGAACCGATGCCCGTTACAATCAACGAAACCACATCCCTTTTCGCTTTCTCCAGGCGATTGACTAGAAAACTATTGCATATGGTATTCGTTATATGATGGCCATCAAAACCAAAACAGGGAATGGCGTTAATTAAAGCCAAGCCCAGACTAAAAACAATATTATATTTGAGGAACAATTGATAGGCATCGCACCATTTGGGGCTAACATATGTGTTCTTTGGTACAAACGGTGAAATGCGAACACTACGCGTGACATCTAAAGGATGACCCATATAGATGACATTTTTCAAAGTTGGCGGCACGAGTTGTGTGGGCATTGCCTGCCTTTTAAATATCATTATCGTTGTGGTATTTTTCAATAGAGGCCTTAAACAGAAGCCTCGCTCACACACACCAGCCACAGAGCAATAAGCGTAGGAATCTTCCACAGTTCTTCTTATATCCAGGCAAACATGCTGTGGTATTTCCACCGGAGCGTCATTGCTGAAATCATCAATGTATTCGAAGCAACATAATTTGGCATTTTTGTCATCGCAGCATTGTAAAGTGCCATCAGAACTATGATGTGATATTTCGATGCTTTCGTCATTTAGGCGAATAAAGTCAGAGGAAACGCAAAAACCTGGTTTCTGTCGCAAAGATTTCAGTAGACAACTGTACCAGGAGTCTTCGTTGAACACATTACAATCATTGATTTGTGTTATAATATTACCTTCTAGAAGTCCCCGATCGCCTTTTGTTGTTCTCAAAGGGGATTGTGAAGTGACTTGTGTTACAATTACATTTTTATTGAGCGTATACAGAGGAGTTGCCATAAATCCCAATGTAGAGAGCAGTATATAGCACAGACCGGCAAAAAGGAAATTGTGCCAAATTCCAGCGCAAAGTATGCGCAACTTCTTAAACCACTTAAGCGCATTCAGGTGGTCTGTAGAGATTTCGGTGTATGCCACGGGTAAACAGAAATAAAGCTGAAATTGTGAAAAAAATACGTTCACATAACTGCAAACAAAACCACCCACACATATGTTTCTTACATGAAAGCCAAATCCTGTTACGGGAATATCTTCCATTACAGCCGCCAATGCGTGACCCAACTCATGTACTACCGTTGATATTAATAATGTGGCGACATAGTAGCCTATCTCCTCTAATGGCAAATTGACACCCGGCAACAATATTTCCACACTTAAGGATTGCCCTTTCCCACCTTCTGAAGCAATGAAACTACTGTAGCCCTCCGTTTGCTGTTGTGAGGAGCCTCCAAATATTGTTATAAACAACAGAATTATTCCCACTGGCACTAGTGACAAGGCGATCAACACTCCTATTGTAAATGATTTGGTAAACCAACTGCGACAACAGGAACCTCCGCTATTACCCAGTCTCAGCACCCAACGATTAAATGCTGTTGTATGCCACTTTAATCGCAGAAAATGCACATTTAGACCGGTATTCGTCAAAAATGCTTCATAGGGGTAGTGCATACAGCTCTGGAAAGAATATACAGCAAATTAAAACTAATCATGGGGCAGCGGAAAAGAGCATTTATTATTACCCACCTTAAAAAAGCGATCAAAGAAAAACAAGACGCCATATATGGAAATTAATACACAGAAAAATATTAAAGGATCCATAATTCTGGCGTGGCTCGCGGGCAGTCAAGAGAGGCAAATGTATTTCCGTACTTTATATTTATAAATGAAACATTTTTAGTAAAATTTAATTGTGTGCGTGGTCTCGTCGTCGAAAGATGTAATTGTAATTTGACGGTAAATTAGTTTTGTGTCCACATTAACTACTCCCCAATTGACAACAAAACATATGTTTGTTGTTTGTAATAAGGTACGGTCAGACCATGATACAATGACAAACATTCTTTTTCTGTTGGCACATTAGACCGTCTCTTAAATACGAGTGAAAGCGTACACGTATACAAAAAATACGCCCTACTTTTATTTGTTTACGCGCGTTCCAAATCTGCTGATCAACGCCTTTTCAGAAAATTATTGTTTCGCTATATTTAAGGGTGTCTCTTAAATACCAGTGAATGCGTCCGACGTCTGTCAAACTCAAATCTCATCCTATTGTTTTCTGTGCATACAACAACACTTTGACAGACGCAGGACGCAATTCACCGGTATTTAAGAGATGCCCTAAGAAGGAATTGGATTTCCATTCGAACAGGATTGGAATGGAGAACTACTTTTATATGTAAACAGGATTTCCAATCTGCTTCTGCTATTGTGCCTCTACCCAAATTTGTCTCAATATATTAGAACTTCGAAAAGGGCAGGGTAAGTATAACTTTTATTCAAAATGAATGCATATCATATAAATTTGTGATGCATATTTTTCAGTCAGCAAATTTTCCAAACGGGACGTCAATGTTACGCTAACATAACAGACTAATCGAGGCCGTGTGCCAATTGGAATTTTTTTGTTGTTGTCCCCATTATAAAATTATTAATATGGTAACCACGATTGAAAACAGCTGTTTAAAGAATATTTTTTTTTCAGATATACGTTTGATTGATTTGTTGTATTTCATCATTTCCGTTAAAATGTTTTAACTAATAAAACAGACATGGAAGAGTTACAGAAACTGGAGCATTTGTCACTGGTGTCCAAAGTATGTACTGAATTGGACAACCATTTGGGCATTAACGACAAAGATTTGGCTGAATTTATCATAGAACTCGAATCTAAGAATCCAACATTTGAAGGATTCCGCAAAGCTTTAGTGGAAAATGGAGCTGAATTTCCCGATTCCTTGGTATCGAATCTCCAAAGGATCATTAAATTAATGAAACCTTCATCTGAGGGAAATCCAGACAAAGGATCAAGCGGTAAGATATCGGACCCCTCCTCTAAAACGAAGCATCTTGCTTTGATGTTTCCCGGCTTGGCTATGGCCAATGACAAATTCAGTAAAGTTGACGCCCCTGATTTAAGTTCGAAAAACGACAGTGATGAGGTAGAGAAGCCAGAAAAAAAGGACGTAAAAAAGAAAATTAAAGATGACGAGTTAAAGGTTGTCGATGATGCCATGTTAGAATTTGAAGCCTTGGCGCCAGTGTTTAATACCAAACCTACAAGAGCCGAATCAAAAGATAATGAGAAAGGGTCTCGTTCACACTCCCGATCACGTGAGAAAGATCGATCGGATAGAAAGAGCGACATAAGTCGAGAAAGCAATGTAGATTATGGCAGTATGAGAAGCAGAAATATAGAACGGGATTGGGATAGACGCCCCAGATCGCGCTCTTGTGATTGTATTGGTCGTAAGCGGCGTTCAAGGTCACGTTCTAAGCACAGATCAAAACGCAACAGAAGAACTTGTTCGCGTGAATGTACTATGCCTCCAACCTCCCCTAGCGTTGATGATTATCCGGAACCTGGGAAGATCTACAGCGGAAAAGTGGAAAATATTGTACCCTTTGGTTGCTTTGTTCAGATTTTGGGTTTAAGAAAACGATGGCAAGGTTTGGTACACATATCACAATTACGCTCTGAATTACGTGTCAACGATGTTACTGAGGTTGTAAAAAGAAACTCCATCGTTAAAGTTAAGGTAATGTCGGTGAAGGGACAAAAGGTGTCTCTTTCCATGAAGGAAGTAGATCAGGAGACGGGTCAGGACCTCAATCCTCTCTTCCATGCTCCTTCGCCAGATAATGAGTTACGGGATCGTAATCCGGATCGACCATTTTGTGGTGGAACATCTCTTCTCAATCTACAGGGTGGAGCGGATAACGACGAAAGTGATTCGCACAAAAGAGTAACACGAATCTCGAGTCCTGAACGTTGGGAAATTAAACAAATGATCAGTTCTGGAGTATTGGATCGCAGTGAACTGCCTGATTTTGAGGAAGACCCGGGTCTTGTACACAAAGATGAAGATGACCAAAGGGATATTGAAATAGAAATTGTGGAAGAAGAACCATCATTTTTATCCGGCCATGGTCGTGCTTTGCATGATCTTTCTCCGGTGCGTATAGTAAAGAATCCTGATGGTTCTTTGGCGCAAGCGGCAATGATGCAATCGGCTCTCTCCAAAGAACGAAGAGAACAAAAAATGTTTCAGAGGGAGCAGAATACGAATTATGAGCCCGCCGGATTCAGTAAAAGCTGGATTGATCCATTGCCTGGTGAAGATTCTAGTCGCATACTAGCTGTCAATGTGAAAGGCATTGCTTCGACTCCAGTTGAATTGCCCGATTGGAAAAAACACGTAATTGGAGGCAAAACGTCTTCATTTGGCAAGAAAACCGACTTGTCACTCGTAGAGCAAAGAAAATCTTTGCCCATTTATAAGTTACGCGATGATTTGATTAAAGCCGTCACCGACAATCAGATTCTCATAGTTATCGGTGACACTGGTTCTGGAAAGACAACCCAAATAACGCAGTATTTAGCGGAATGTGGCTTGACGAATCGTGGAAAAATCGGTTGCACCCAACCCAGACGTGTGGCAGCCATGTCCGTGGCCAAGCGTGTGGCAGAAGAATTCGGTTGTCATCTGGGCAAGGAGGTCGGTTACACTGTACGTTTTGAGGACTGTACCAGTCCGGAGACAGTAATCAAATATATGACAGAAGGTATGTTGCTGCGTGAATGTCTCACAGAAACGGAATTGAAAACATATTCAGTTATTATGTTAGACGAGGCTCATGAACGCACTATCAATACCGACGTACTCTTTGGCCTATTGAAAACTGCTGTCCAGAAGCGTCCTGAATTAAAGCTGATTGTAACCTCTGCCACATTGGATGCTGTGAAATTTTCACAATATTTCTGTAAAGCTCCAATCTTCACCATACCCGGCCGCACATTCCCCGTTGAGGTTTTGTACACCAAAGAGCCCGAGACTGATTATTTGGATGCCTCTCTGATCACAGTGATGCAAATACATTTAAGGGAACCTCCCGGTGATATCCTTTTGTTTTTGACTGGTCAGGAGGAAATCGATACGGCTTGTGAGATTTTGTATGAGCGTATGAAAACTTTGGGTCCAGATGTGCCAGAATTAATTATTTTGCCCGTGTATTCAGCCTTGCCCTCGGAAATGCAAACAAGAATTTTTGATCCAGCCCCACCAGGAAGCCGAAAAGTGGTGATTGCCACCAATATTGCCGAGACTTCTTTAACAATTGATGGCATATTTTATGTAGTGGACCCAGGATTTGTAAAACAAAATGTGTACAAATCTAAAACTGGTATGGATTCTTTGATAGTGACACCCATATCACAGGTAATAAGATAATATAAATAAACTAAAGTTTTAATATTAACTAATAAAATGTTTTTCAGGCTTCTGCAAAGCAACGAGCTGGTCGCGCTGGTCGTACAGGTCCTGGTAAATGCTATCGTTTATATACTGAAAGAGCTTATCGCGATGAAATGTTACCCACCCCGGTACCCGAAATTCAACGTACAAATTTAGCCTACACCGTATTGCAGCTAAAGACAATGGGTATAAATGATCTATTGCATTTTGATTTCATGGATGCCCCTCCTGTAGAATCTTTGGTAACGGCATTAGAGCAATTACATTCTTTATCGGCCTTAGATGATGAAGGTTTGCTCAGCCGTTTGGGCCGAAGAATGGCACAATTTCCACTCGAACCTAACCTCTCGAAAATGCTCATCATGTCTGTGGCCTTACAATGTTCCGATGAAATTCTCACCATTGTCTCCATGTTGAGTGTGCAGAATGTTTTCTATCGTCCCAAAGACAAACAAGCTTTGGCGGATCAGAAAAAGGCAAAATTCAATCAAATTGAAGGTGATCATCATACATTATTGGCTGTGTATAACAGTTGGAAGAATAACAAATTTTCCAATGCTTGGTGTTATGAAAATTTTGTGCAAATTCGCACCCTTAAAAGGTCCCAAGATGTGCGCAAACAATTGCTTGGCATTATGGATCGTCATAAATTGGACGTGGTTTCAGCTGGCAAAAATTCAGTACGGATACAGAAAGCTATATGTTCAGGGTTCTTTCGCAATGCAGCCAAAAAGGATCCCCAAGAAGGTTATCGTACACTGGTAGATGCTCAAGTAGTTTATATACATCCATCGAGTGCTCTCTTTAATCGGCAACCGGAATGGGTTATATACAATGAGCTGGTGCAGACCACCAAGGAATACATGAGAGAGGTAACAACTATCGATGCCAAATGGTTGGTTGAATTTGCGCCATCATTCTTTAGATTCTCAGATCCAACGAAATTAAGCAAATTCAAGAAGAATCAACGATTGGAGCCACTCTATAACAAATATGAAGAACCTAATGCGTGGCGTATATCGAAAGTTCGTCGGCGTAAAAACTAGAGGAATTCCATGTTTAGGAAAGGTGATGGTTATTTAAGAATGAGTAGCTATTAATTCAAAAGCATTTTATCATTTACCTAGACAATATGGTAAGGATAATAGTACAAATTCTGTTGGGTAAAACAGAACTGCTGTATAGGTACATATATATATATATATACTTTGTACATATTAAAATTCGTATAAACTACAGTTTCATACATATATGTATATATATGTATATGTACATATTGTATTCAGGACTATCCCTGTTCATTATAGCCTCAAAGAGAGTATAGCTTATACATATGTTGTCATTTTATGATCGAAGGAGAACTTCGATAAGTATTCCAGTTCGTTAAGGAACATTGACAGAGAATATTTTCTATTTTCTCTAGTACGTACACGTCGCCGCACATACGACCAAAGTCGGGAGTAATATTTTCCAACAATGTGTTGCTGGTAAAAGCTTCAACTTAACAGTGCCCTGTTAAAGCCCGTAATACGAGCCTAAGAATTCGTAAAGGACTAGGTATTATAATTGTGATTGCTTTAAGCAAACTTAGTTTTATATATTATTTTTAAATAAAAATGTCATTAGCTTAAATGTAAATTAAGATTATTATTTTATGTGAAATACAAACGACTTTTTAATGTATATCATAATCTGTACAAGTTTGAGCGTGGACAATTATTTTAAGACTTATTGATCCTTTTTTTAAAATGACAGTTAGTTTAAGACCTATGTCTCAAAATTAAAAAAAAGTGTCATATCCTGTTCCTCATGGCCAAAACAGACCAAGTTTTGGACGTACCTAGAATTTAAAAATATGAATTTTGCTTTCATTTGAGATACCGCACGATGTATAGACCAAAATCCATTTTGAAAACCCCTCTAGGTGCTCCCGGGAGGAAGTTTGAAGATTGTTCTGAAATATATTATTGGCGACATTCGGGCCCATGACCATTTGTTGGGTCCGAGCTCCATGTTTTGCCTTTTTATTTTTGTGTTTCTGTGGTCATTGTAGGGGGCGGTAAACTTTATTTTTGCAAAATTGAGGTAGGTTCATTCGTCCGCGTTTTCGTTGGCTAGTTGTTAACATTAATACGCATTTCTAAGGTCAGCCGCACACTTGTATTCTGCGTTATGTATAGGTATTTTTTCAGTGATACCATCGTATTCGTAAAGGTTTCTTCAGTGTGCTATGAATAATATTAATCTGTATCTTCAAGAAAATTCGTTTCTTATTCGTAGACAGTGGCCGCGGCATCGTCACTATCGTAGAACCCAATGCGTATGCGTGAAATATATTTGAGAGGAGATGAATTCGGGGAATTTCATCATACCATACAAGATTTGAATAAAGATCCCATACTTGTTTATGGTTATGTACGCACGAAGAAAGTTACATACTTTTGAATATATTCTGAACAGTATATATACTGACTACACACAATAGACTGTATAGTCTAAGTGAGTCTGTTTTATAGGCTGCAACTCTTAGCCTAAGTATCCTGAAAAAATTCAGTAACATTCACGACACAATATCACCTGAAGAAAGATTAATTGTAACTTTAGGGTGAAGAAGTCAAAAATGTTTTTTTTATTCAAAAATTGTATAAGCTATACATACACTTATTTATAATAGGATTAAATTCCATGATTTATCGATTGAGAACGCCTTCTGGCAGTTCTTGTAGAAGAACACTTGATTCTTGCGACTTTTCTTTTATTGTAATTTCTAGATTGAGTCGAATCACAATCACTGGAACTTTCAGACACTAACGGATATGAGACAGCAGTTTGTTCTTCCATAAGAACTTGCTCTATTTTTGTTCGTACCATTAATTTTCGATGATTAGGGATATCCTTTAAAAATGGTAGGAGGCTCATTAGAAACTGGGCATCCGGATCATTTGTATTTCCTTGGAAGCACCTTAACTTCTCTTCAATCCCCTGTAGTCTAGTATCTATTCTGTCTGGCTGACTTCTTTTAATTCTTGTTGTCAATGGGTCGCCAATTATTTCCAAAGATTGGACGGGAGATGGAGAAGGCGAATAGCTGGAACTTTGACTTTCAATTGCATAATCATCTTCATCAGAAATTACACATTGTATATCTGCCTCGTTTCCTTTAAGATCCCTCCGGGACATTGTACTTTGAAGAAACAGCAAATTCTTAAAAAAAGCCCATTTGGATTCTGGTTGACCAGATTTGTTGTTGCCGATTTTTTTTAGCTCTCTCCCAAAAGTATGTCGTAGTCCACGCCATCTTTTTTTTAATTCATCAACTGAAAAAATAAAATTTGTCATTTAATTACAGTTACTTTGCCGCTACATCTTTCAGAACACTTGGTTATTCTTTTAGGATTTCAGACAGTACTATTGCTGGTATTGTACGTGGGCACTATCTGTCTCCAATTTATTTACAGTTTCCATCAAGCGAAGATGTGTTCAAAATAACTAATGATTTTTTACTAAATGAACGTTTCCTAATTGTTCTGGCAGTGTTGATGGTACAAATCTTTTTCCCAATTGTATCGCAAGCTGTTGTATATATCAACTGAGAGAGAGCCTATAGTAAAGAGGGACATGGTGGATTATTTTCACATTCAAATCTTTTAAGACAACTGGAAATTGGCACTCTTAACGCAAACCAGGAAAAAGTATTACCGGACACTGACATAGGTTTGAATCACTTTTTGTTGGTGCTGAAGCTTATTTTTTGGAGTCTTATCTCATGCGTCCCTATCCTCAAAGAAATTTGGATCCACAAGAGGAAATATTTTAACAAACGCTTAATAAATGCAAGGCAAGTTGTGTTGTTCAGTGTACCTTTGGTATCCTGAGTAGCAAGTGGAAATTGTTAAAAGAATTTACTTACCAGATATTTCCATAACTGTTGACACATCACTCCATGCTTTGCGCTTATTGTCACGTAGGTGATAACTTGAATCACTTTGATCCCATAAACATTTCTGTTTGTACATCAAGTTTATAAACTTTTCAGTGTCCATTTTCTTTCACTTTTTATTTCTTTCAACTTTTCAGCTAAAAAGTATAAAAATCCAAACAAGTTGCGATTGCATTCGTACATATGAATTACATGTACGTGTACGTACGACTAATTCGCACCCAGCTCACGGCCGGCCGCAAACGATACGTACGTAAACGTACGCTTACAAATTACTGGTCGTACAAAATGAGTGCAGTGCGCATACTGAAAACGTTTTTGTACGTTAAATATAGGCAGTGATACCGTATTCGTAAAGTGCGCTATGAATAATAGACGTGTTTTCGTTACACCATAAGTGCTTAATTTGTATGGGGAGCTAAGCACTTTTAAGCACTATTAGTTCCCGATGAAGTTTGGTGCTTGTGTTCCTGTTTAATCGAGTATGATGTTGGGCACCCTATATTTAACAATATGGCAACCCATTTTTGGAGAGATTTTATTAATTATTGTGAATTAACAGGAAGAAAACAAAAGTAGGAATTTATTTTAATATTTGCAAAAAAAGTGTAAATAATTGAACATAGAATAGTAAATATATGTTTTATAAATACTTTTCACGAATTTGTTGTCTGTTTCACACTGTTCTTTCTTCGCAACTCATGACACCATTGCTACCAGATAGTGAAAATCCGACACATTGCTTATGTGTCAGTTTAGTGGAAGTCAGTTGTTTTCGTTGCATAGTGCTAAACTAAAATTGCTAGCTTGTAACGAAAGCATGCCTAATAATGTTTTGAATAAAAATGGCACAACAAAAGTTCAGATTCACACTCGGAAACTTTTTCCAAGCAAGTGTAAAGGTTTGTTGGAGGGAGAGGCAGGCGGAAAGGGCTCTTTGCCTCTCTCTCCTCTAACTTTGACACTTGCTTGGAAAAAGTTGCCGAATGTTAATCTGGACAAACAGTTATTATAAAAAATGTTTGGGCGGAATAATAGATAACTAAATTTTGTGTGATTAATTTATTATTTACTAACTAAAGACCGTCGTTCTTTTCATAATTATTGATTATTTGATTTATTGTATTAAGCTTTTAATATATTATTTCCAAAGTTTCCACCTTTCTCATTGTACCATGGCTCACATGTTGGAGAGAGATACGAAATGTTTTAAGAATATGGCAGCTCCAAAAACAGCTGTTCAAAAGCATTTTTTCGGTGCAACTGATTATTTTATTTTTGTTTTTTTTTCATAAAAATGCTTTAATTAAAGAGGAACGTGGTTAATAAAACTGGATATTATGGACGAATTACAAAAACTGGAGCATTTGTCTCTGGTGTCCAAATTATGTACTGAATTGGACAACCATTTGGGCATTAACGACAAAGATTTGGCTGAATTTATCATAGAACTCGAATCTAAGAATCCAACATTTGAAGAATTCCGCAAAGCTTTAGTGGAAAATGGAGCTGAATTTCCCGATTCCTTGGTATCGAATCTCCAAAGGATCATTAAATTAATGAAACCTTCATCTGAGGGAAATCCAGACAAAGGATCAAGCGGTAAGATATCGGACCCCTCCTCTAAAACGGAGCATCTTGCTTTGATGTTTCCCGGCTTGGCTATGGCCAATGACAAATTCAGTAAAGTTGACGCCCCTGATTTAAGTTCGAAAAACGACAGAGATGAGGTAGAGAAGCCAGAGAAAAAGGATGTAAAAAAGAAAATTAAAGATGACGAGTTAAAGGCTGTCGATGATGCCATGTTAGAATTGGAAGCCTTGGCGCCAGGGTTTATTACAAAACCTACAAAAGTTGAATCAAAAGATGTTAAAAAGAAGGAGAAAAGGTCTCGATCACGCAGCAGATCCAGATCACGTGAGAAGCACCGCGAAAGGGATAGAAAAAGGGACAGAAGTCGAGAAAGAAACAGAGATTCTGAAAGTGTGAAAAGCAGAGATAAAGAACGCCATAGAGAACGGGATCGGAATAGACGCTCTAGATCACGTAGTGATCGTAGAAGATCGCGCTCCAGATCAAGGGACAGTAGCAGAAAACATAGACGTTCACGTGATCGTAACGAGCGCAAACGGCGTTCAAGGTCGCATTCTAAGGATAGGTCCAAGCACAATCGAAGATCTCGTTCACGGGAAAGTAAGCGAGAAAAAATGCCTCCACCCGCCCCCATGGCTGATGATCCCGAAGCTGGGAAGATATACAGCGGTAAAGTTGCAAATATTGTACCCTTTGGCTGCTTTGTTCAGCTTTTTGGTTTAAAAAAACGCTGGGAAGGATTGGTACACATATCGCAATTACGTTCGGAAGGGCGTGTCACAGATGTTACGGAAGTTGTGAATAGGAACTCCACCGTTAAAGTTAAGGTCATGTCGGTGACGGGACAAAAGGTGTCTCTTTCCATGAAGGAAGTAGATCAGGAGACGGGTCAGGACCTCAATCCTCTCTCCCATGCTCCTCCGCCAGATAATGAGCTACGGGATCGTAATCCGGATCGACCATTTGGTGGTGGAACATCTCTTCTTAATCTACAGGGTGGTGCGGATAACGACGAAAGTGATTCGCGCAAAAGAGTAACACGAATCTCGAGTCCTGAACGTTGGGAAATTAAACAAATGATCAGTTCTGGGGTATTGGATCGCAGTGAACTGCCTGATTTTGATGAAGAGACTGGTCTGGTACACAAAGATGAAGACGACGAGGAGGATATTGAAATAGAGATTGTGGAAGAAGAACCTCCTTTTTTATCCGGTCATGGTCGTGCTTTGCATGATCTTTCTCCGGTGCGTATAGTAAAGAATCCTGATGGTTCTTTGGCCCAAGCGGCAATGATGCAATCGGCTCTCTCCAAGGAACGAAGAGAACAAAAAATGTTGCAGAGGGAACAAGATATGGATGCTGTGCCCACCGGACTCAGTAAAAACTGGATTGATCCTTTGCCTGATGAGGATTCTAGTCGAACATTGGCTGCAAATGTAAGAGGCATGGGATCAGCACCAATGGAAGTGCCCGAGTGGAAGAAACACGTGATAGGAGGCAAAAAGTCTTCATTTGGCAAGAAAACCGACATGACACTAGTAGAGCAAAGGAAATCATTGCCCATTTATAAGCTACGCGATGATTTGATAAAAGCCGTCACCGACAATCAGATTCTTATAGTTATCGGCGAGACTGGTTCTGGAAAGACGACCCAAATCACTCAGTATTTAGCGGAATGTGGCTTTACAAATCGTGGAAAAATCGGCTGCACCCAACCCAGACGTGTGGCAGCCATGTCTGTGGCCAAACGTGTGGCAGAAGAATTCGGTTGTCGTTTGGGCCAAGAAGTCGGTTATACTATACGTTTTGAGGACTGTACTAGTCCGGAGACTGTAATCAAATACATGACAGACGGTATGTTGCTGCGTGAATGTCTCATAGAAGCGGAATTAAAAACATATTCAGTTATTATGTTGGACGAGGCTCATGAACGCACTATCCATACCGACGTACTCTTTGGTCTGTTGAAAACTGCAGTCCAGAAACGTCCAGAGTTAAAGTTGATTGTCACCTCCGCCACATTGGATGCTGTGAAATTTTCACAATATTTCTTTGAAGCTCCCATCTTCACCATACCCGGTCGCACATTCCCCGTTGAGGTTTTGTACACCAAAGAGCCTGAGACTGATTATTTGGATGCCTCTCTGATAACAGTAATGCAGATACATTTAAGGGAACCTCCCGGCGATATCCTTTTGTTTTTGACTGGTCAGGAGGAAATCGATACGGCTTGTGAAATCTTGTATGAGCGTATGAAAAGTTTGGGTCCAGATGTACCAGAATTAATTATTCTGCCCGTATATTCAGCATTGCCATCGGAAATGCAAACCAGGATTTTCGATCCAGCCCCACCAGGAAGTCGTAAAGTGGTTATTGCCACCAATATTGCCGAGACTTCATTGACAATTGATGGCATCTTTTATGTAGTGGACCCGGGATTTGTAAAACAAAAAGTCTACAACTCCAAAACGGGTATGGATTCTTTGGTAGTGACACCCATATCACAGGTAAGAGTACATATTTTTTTATGATTTTAAATTATCAAATTATTTTTTAGGCTGCTGCAAAGCAACGTGCAGGTCGCGCTGGTCGTACAGGTCCTGGTAAATGCTATCGTTTATATACTGAAAGAGCTTATCGCGATGAAATGTTACCCACCCCGGTACCCGAAATTCAACGTACAAATTTAGCTACAACCGTACTGCAGCTAAAGACAATGGGTATAAATGATCTATTGCATTTTGATTTCATGGATGCCCCTCCTGTAGAATCTTTGGTAATGGCTCTAGAACAATTGCATTCTTTATCGGCCTTAGATGATGAAGGTTTGCTCACCCGGTTGGGTCGAAGAATGGCCGAATTTCCTCTCGAACCTAATCTCTCGAAAATGCTCATCATGTCGGTGGCTCTTCAATGTTCCGACGAAATTCTCACCATTGTTTCCATGTTGAGTGTGCAGAATGTTTTCTATCGTCCCAAAGACAAACAAGCTTTGGCGGATCAGAAAAAAGCTAAATTCAATCAAATTGAAGGAGATCATCTTACTCTGTTGGCTGTGTATAACAGTTGGAAGAATAACAAATTTTCCAATGCTTGGTGTTATGAGAATTTTGTGCAAATTCGTACCCTTAAAAGGTCTCAAGATGTGCGCAAACAATTGCTTGGCATTATGGATCGTCATAAATTGGACGTCGTTTCTGCAGGCAAGAATTCGGTTCGCATACAGAAAGCTATATGTTCGGGCTTCTTCCGCAACGCTGCCAAAAAGGATCCCCAAGAAGGTTATCGTACTCTGGTAGATGCTCAAGTAGTTTATATACATCCATCGAGTGCTCTCTTTAATCGTCAACCAGAATGGGTTATATACCATGAGCTGGTACAGACCACCAAGGAATACATGCGGGAGGTAACAACCATTGATCCCAAATGGTTGGTTGAATTTGCGCCATCATTCTTTAGATTCTCCGATCCAACGAAATTAAGCAAATTTAAGAAGAATCAAAGACTGGAGCCGCTCTATAATAAATATGAAGAACCTAATGCGTGGCGTATATCGAGAGTTCGTCGGCGGAGAAATTAGAGTAATGGACTTAAGCGTTATAAATATGTGGCTACTTTAAGTAAATTTAACTTAATGTTTTTTTTTAATAAAATAAAAATTTTAATCGAAGAGAAGTAAACGATTGCCATTAATGTCGTTAGTGTTTAAATGAGCAAATGTTAAAAAGATTATGATTCAATGAGAAATGCAAAAAACATTTTATTTGTTGATATATGCATAAAATTATTTTGCGAATAATGTTTTTTTTTAAATTATCAATCAGAATTTTTTCAACGGTTTTCTTTTCTTTCTTCTTTAACTCACACCAACTGCTCTTTTCAGACATACATATGCACCTGTTCTGTATTCCGAGTGTGGCTTGAATCGTAAATTATCGCAAATTTTGTTCTTTTTGAACCCAAATACGTGTCTAATGTATCAAATATATTCTAATAGTAAGTATATTCTAATAATAGTAATAGCATGAAATCTGTGAACGTATTGTGGAATCCGCTATGAAAGAATGCCGTAAAGAGGAACCCCAATATAGGACATTAGTCTTATCCAGTTTGGGTGATATTCTCGAAGAATTGCAGGTGGATCGTTTCGAAGAAGTTTATAATATGATTTGGTATATCCTTGACAAAAAGGCTTTACGTAAACTGTCTACTTCCGATGATGACGGTGATGACAAGGAAACAGATTGAACAACAGATGAACGCAACAAAAGAGCAACAATTTTGAATAAACTTAAAGAAACTGTCTGCGAGACATTAGGTAAATCGTGGCCAAATTCGGTAGAGACTCAAACGAAATATCAACAACTTTTTGCCGAACGTTGTTCCACTATTCTGGTGGATAATACACGTCCCGTGCAGGTTAGTCTACTGGTAGCATTGGCCAAATTCACAAAACGCTTACTAATACTAAGCAGCCAAAGCAATGATGATGCAGCTGAGGCCGGTAATAAAGAGAAGAAAGTTAAAGTGGACAAGGAGGTGGAACGTGATGTTATAGTAGAGAAAATCTGTCGGGATGTACTGTCGACAGTGACCTATGCCTCTGGTAAGTAATATTATTACTATTAGTTAAACAAACAACGCAACGTCATGCAATGTTTGGTTTTGGATTTCAGGGTCGTTTTCTTCTCTTAGAAGCTTTGATCTTCAGCTCAACTACACAGCGAGAAAAACATAAAATAGAAACAAATTGTTCAAAAGAAAGGCCAAAAAAAAACTCAACATATTCGGAAATAATTATAGGCTTTAAAGTGCAGAAGCAAGTCCAAACTTATCTTGAAAAATCTCTTGGTACTTTCTTCCTTGCGGAACTTCTCTATGTAATCTTAACTTTTTTTAGCGGAATTTGACCGAACTTCGTTGGCGACTTCTTCCTTGAGTGTTCTGAACGTGATTGTGGAACACAAAAAATTAAAATGTAATAATTGAAATTTTTAAATTTATAAAATTTGAGCGACCCTTGGACCACTGTGCGTAGCTATTAAAATGAAAATTTTAAAATACAAATTTTAATTGCTACAATTGTCAAAGCTATTAAAATGAAAATTTTCAAATTTAAATTTTATAGCTACAATTGTCAAACAATTGAGAAAAACATAAAACCAACATTTTTTTGTGCAATTTGTGAATTGCAAAAGTTTAAAACGCGCAATGCATTTTCATTTCATTTCATTTATTTCGTACAAACTTGTAATTCAAAGCCGTCTGGCCAATTAAACATTAACCAAGGTGTTTGAGCCTATAAGCTTTTTTATAGGCTTAGCTTCAACAAAATGAAACAAACGAATTTAAATTTGAAATAACGAAATATTTCCCAAAAATGTACTTCTTTATTCGAAGGTTTGTTACTAAGTAAGTTTGAGCTTATTGCACAATTTGCAATAAACCTCGCATATTTTCTATGTTATATTATGTATAATTTCTAATATAATGTGCAGCATTACTCATATAAGTTCCTTATAGGAATTTCAGGAATAAATACATATATACATACATACATATGTATTGTTCATATGACGGGCAGCATGACTCATCGCTCAGACATTCACGCATAATTGCAGGAATTCCCTGATGTGCGAAAGGGCAGACAGCATTCAGACAGCAGTCAAAAAAATGCAGTGAACAAAAAACAACCACAGCAGAACGACTGCGCAGCATACGCATCGTTGAAATGTGCTGTTGTTTCTATATTGATGATAAATATGTATGTGTGAATGTGCGTGTACGCATGGCTAGACGAGTGAGAGCGCAGCAGAATGTGTCTAACGTTGATGTGCGTTAGACAAGTAAACGTATATACATAAGCTGAGGTTTTGCTTGGATTAAGAAGAAGCAAACTGTTGAACCCAACAGGGATGGATCAAAAGGGCGCGGTTAACACAAGGGTAAAAAACTACTCAGTGGTATATGATTTGTATAAGGAATACATAATATGAGTACAAATTGGGTATACGGAAAAGTATTTAGGATAATTAAATAACTACTCATAAATGGAAATAATCAAAATAGAGACAGAATTTATAAGAAATTTATTGAAGATGTTGAAGAAGCCGATTAGAGTAAGATGTAATTGATAAACTAAAGTTTTTTAATTCAGCAGGTAAAGCATAGTATAATCGTGCTACTCTTACAAGAAATGCGTCATCCAAAAGGTGAAATACCCTAGGTATTAATATCTGATTTCTTCTAGTTGAGTGACAAAACTCAAATGATCTCACCAGGAAACTCGGACACTGATTCCTAATCAGCTTGTAGAAGAAAATTAATAACCGGGAATTCAAAAAAGTGGAGAAACTACACCCTAGAAATTTTTCAACATAAGGGGTTATATGAACTCGTCGATTTAATCGGTGCACATAACGCACAGCTCTGTTTATAGCCAGATGTATCAGACTTATGTTTCTCTGTGTAGTCCCAGAATATATCTCCAAACAATACAAAACAGTTGGCATAACCAGGGCACGCTCCCTAACAAAAAGTGGCAGAGATAAATCTGTACCATACAGGTTTTGTAAGGTCAGATTCACCCTCGAAACTACCATATTAATGTGGTGTTCAAAACAAAGCTTATCATCTTACTGAACTCCGAGGCATTCCATGCGACGGACAAATTCAATTCGAGTGTTATTATATATTAACTGAATATTATTGTAGCAAACGGAAGAAAAATATAGTGCCTTGGTTTTTAACGGATTTATGCAAAGCTTATTATGCAACATCCAAACACTTAATGTTTCGAAAACAAGATCAATTTTAGACTGAAGAGTCCCCGCAAAATGATGGTGGCCTTTAAACAGCAACTGAATGTCATCTGCAAAAGCATAAGGAACACACCAATTTTGTAAACGGGGGAAAAGGTCGTTTATGTATATTATAAATAGCAACGGCCCCAACACTGATCCCTGCGGAACACCACTTTTAACAGGAAGAATATTACTGTACCTACTATCAACATATACCAATTGACGCCTATTAGAAAGATAAGAGCACAGCATGGTACATGCACTACTCGAAAAACCATATGTATCATATAACTTATACAACAAAGTGGAATAATCCACTCTGTCGAAAGCTTTTTCCAAGTCCAATGACACAAGTATACAAAATTTCTCATTGCCATAATTACCGCGAATGGAATCAGTTAGACCTAACAATAAAGCAGTTGTACTCCTGCTGTTTCTAAACCCACACTGGGCATCATGGATGAATCTATTATTTTCCATATATGTCAACATTTGCGATTTCATTACCTGTTCCACAACTTTGGAACAAATTGGTAAAATTGAAATAGGACGGAAATCATTCATTGAGTGTGAGGCTCCCTTCTTCTTAACGGGAACAATTTTAGACGTCTTCCAGTCAGATGGGAATACAGATGACAGTAAAATCGTGTTTACAAAATGCAAAAAATGGAAACAAATAAATGGGTATATGATTTTTAAAAATTTTAAGGTAAACCCATCTAAGCCAGCAGCATTAGATTTTATAGCGAAAAACGCCTTATCCAAATCTTCAATGCCCACACACTGAAAAGAAAAACCATAATCTCTATACGGCCAGCTCTGCAAATCGTCAACCATGCAAGGTGAATTTAACTGATTTTCAACGAATACTTGATTCAGGCTGTCAACATTCAAATTGCAATTATAGGATTTCGATTGTGATAGTCCATTGGTTTTGATAAGGTTCCAGAAATCCCGACCACTGGAGGCATTATTAAATAGAGAAGCGTGTGCATCCCTCTTAAATTTCCTTACAACGGACTTTGCCTTGTTTCTGGCCTTACAAAAGACTTTCCAGTTCGTGCTACATTTATTATCGATGTACGCCTTAAAGGCCAGGTCTCGTAAGGAAATGTAGTACGAAATCTGAGGGGAATTAAACCAATTTTCATTTCAATAATAAACTCTTCTTTTTCTTCTCAACGGAAAAATAGAATGTAGTGAACTAAAATGTCTTTCCAGCATTTCCCACTGGAAATCAACGTTATTTGTGGAATATAGGTCGGAGAAATCCATAGATGAAATATGGTCCTGTAAACAATCATGATTTACTGCATCATAATCTGTAAATTCATAAAATTGCTGCTCTGTACAAATTTCAAAGCGCAGGGATATAAAGATAAAAGAATGCTCAGAAACGCCTGGGCAAATAAACTGGTCTACCAATTGAATAGACTCCACCGAAGAAACCAGAAAGTAGTCTAGAAGAGAAGTTGAATTATGAGTCACACTGTAGTGAGTAGGACGGGAGTTATGAACAAGGGTGACATTTAACCTTCTACATGCTTCTCTAATACTATTAGAAGAAGCAATATTAAAAAGGTCTGTATTAAAATCTCCTAACATC
Source organism: Eudasyphora cyanicolor (assembly GCA_963930755.1). Taxonomy (NCBI): domain Eukaryota; kingdom Metazoa; phylum Arthropoda; class Insecta; order Diptera; family Muscidae; genus Eudasyphora; species Eudasyphora cyanicolor. The sequence continues at coordinate 8,739,540 of OZ005738.1, read as the reverse complement.
ACGACCTCCGAGTATTGAACCAGCAAATCAGTTATGTCATCTTCAAAAGACCGAAGATTCCCATGTGGCAGACAGACCACACCAACAAGAATTTTGCGCCGCCTTACTAGCAACTCTACAAACAAACTTTCTGAAATACCATATAGACTACCCATAAAAACTATGTTATATGTAATAGACTTAGAGAAATATAAGGCGACCCCTCCACCCCTTTGGTTTGGACGATCATTCCTGCAGCACGAATAGCCTGAAATTGAAATTTTACTAGAAGGTACACTTGGCTTTAGCCATGTTTCACTTACACCAATAACATCTAACAAGCTTTCTTCAAGCACGTTTCTAATTTCCGACAGTTTCGAAGGATCCATATATGACACATCAAGTTAATTCGAATTTTTGGAGAATTTCCATCGTTCAACTATGCATATTTAGTATAAAATGTACTGCGGGAGAAAACGTATTTCGACTCTACTGCACATTTTGATCTTTTAAAATGTGCTGTTATTCCAGAAAACCACAGATATATGTTTAAGCACAACGGGAAAATTACCTGTCACATTAGCACTCTTATCGAAAATCTTTGAAGTTTCGACAGATTACACTGTGTGTGCACCAAAATGTATCTTCGGTGTAAACAATTTACCCCGCAAAAATTTCGACTCGCTAATTCGAAAATTTGCTAGGTAAACAAAGAGTTTTGTAGATTCAGTCACAATTTTAGTATCGAATTCATCGGAACATATGTTACATGTAATATTTTTACACTGTTTTAACAGATTTTACGTATTAATGTACGTAGAAACCGGATGAAGACTATAAATGACCAAAAAGTAACGATACATAATAAACAAGTAAGAAAGTTTCAGTCGGCTAAACAGACTGAGGTAAACCCTCACTTTGTGGGTAATGTAATATGGAATATTACACGAATTATTCTGTAAATTTGAGTGGGAAGTACCAGAAGGGGTTTAACAAATACACCTATTTTTGCTGAACAGTAGATACTTTAAATACATTGCACTGTGGCGAATTATAATCGTTATATGTGAACTTGTATATTAACGTTATGAGACATTAAATTTTGGTATGATTTGGCCATTTTGTGTGGGAGGTACAATAAGGGGCGTGGTGATAACGCTAATTTTTCACTCAAAATTTTCGTGCATTGGTACTCACGCTGTAAGCTCTTAACTTTTTGTGCAAAATGGTACCTTTGTGTGAGAGGTACAAAAAGGGGCGTGGCAATAATGCAAATTTTAAACTGGAATCTAGGTTCTATAAAAGCATTACACTGTACAAAATTTCAAGTATTTTTATACGCTGGTATTAATATTATAAACTGTAAACTTTTGGTGCAAAATGGTACCTTTGTGTGGGAGGTACAAAAAGGAGAGCGGCAATAACGGCCATTTTCACTGGACTGACTGTAGGTACTATAAAAGCATTACACTGGACAAAATGTTAAGTGTTTTTATGAACTGGTATCAATGTTATAAGCCGTTAACTTTTGGTGCATTTGTGTGGGAGGTACCAAGAGGGGCGTGGCAACTTCGCCCATTTTTCACGAGGTGATAGCGACTTCGATGTGTTGCACTTTTTGTCCGTAGAATATAATATATACCCTCGTATCAATAAAGTGAGGGTAAAAAACGCTTCTTCATGTTTTAGGGAAATTACTATAGCTCTTGAAAAGCCGAACCGATTTTTACAAAGTCTACGTCGTTTTAAAGAGAACACTATGTATTTACCATAAAGACTAATAGGAAGAGATTTATTGAACCGATTTTGACCATTATATCAAAACTTCCATAACTTTTCTTAAATTTTTGTGTCAATTTTAAATTTAAATTGTAAATATCTCAAAGCGCCAACTTTGCAGAGGTTGACATTCGTGCGCTATCGTTTGCTGCAACTTTATCGGCTCAGCAATCAGCCGCCGATCGGTATTTTTCCATGCGCCGATGTCGCCGAAAATTTTGGTTCGCTTCGTTGCTTGGTACTGATTCACACGAGGCAAATTTACTTGTGTATAATCGGAAGATTATAGGATATGGGCAGGAGGAATAGAAAGGGATATTCCTGCCTTTCACTCTCTCTCCTCTGAACTTCCTTTTAGCCAGAACTAAATTTGCCTCGTGTGTATCAGAACTAATCGAGAAATATAAATATTTCCGAGAGAAGATGAGATAAAATATTTAAAATCGGGTAAGAAGGACAAACAATATTTTTTGCTGAATATTTAAGTATTTCTCATTTTTTCTGCAAAAATGTATATAGAAGAAAGACGTTCATTTATGATTACCGATTATTTGCACGTACAACCAATGCGAGTAATCGAAATTGTGGCAACACCACCAACAGAGAACGAAGCCGAGGTAAAATCGTACAACTTTGTTAGAACTTAAATGGTAATTTTAGGTACATGGGTAGACCTATATTTGTTAGTCGTGCTACACACGAGGTAATTTTTTCTTAGCAAATGTCAACGTTTTTAGAAGAGAGAGGCAGAGAGGTCTTTCCGCCTGCCTCTATCTCCCACAAACTTTGACACTTGCTTGGAAACAATTGCCTTGTGTGAATCTCGACTAAAGTCGCGAAAAAATAGCAACGGTGGTGATTTTAAGCCGGTGTGAGCCTACTACAACGGCGGTGATTTTAAGCCAATTTTAGCCGACCTGTCGGCGGCGTCGCTCGACAAAAAATGGTCGCTTTCGGCGGCTATCTGCTAAAACCTGGCTGGCATCGTTCTCTGCGACACGGTCATTATACATAAGGAAAAAGAAGGCATCAGTAGTAGTTTTAAAGTTTTAAATAGAATAAAAACATCGTCGTCATATTTGTTAGTGTGTCAACTATTACTTTGTTTAACTATCTCCCCCAAAAAAACTGCAAAATGCAAACAATTGTGATAAAAAAAGTATTTAAAATACATAAATGCTGAGTTGAGTAGAAGAGGAAAATGAATAAAAGCAAATTACAACCAACAATAAGCGGCAGCACCAGCCACCAGCAAATTTGTACATTATTAGAATAGGGGAAAAATTGAAATTCCTCAATAAAGAACGACGGACGGAGGCGGCTGTGGCGTACCAGAAGCAGTAAATTAGCGGGGGAATTGTCGACGAGGGAAAGAAGGTAAATATCCGAGAAACGGATAGAGAATCCATCCCATGAAGTATAGGAAATAGGAAGTGTTTTTCACTTCTTTTTTCGTTAGAATCTATCCAGATTTTAGTTTTTTCCTCGTAAAAAATGCTATATGCATAAAAAATGGAAGAGGTATTAATTGTTTGAGATGTAATCATACAGAGTAGTCGAATGTAAGCCGAAGACAAAAGTAACCGTTTAATTTTTTGGTCGGCAGTGGAGCAGAAGTAATTGGAAACATTGAATGTAGAAAAGTGTAAAAATATAGTGATTGGAATTCAGAGTGGGGGTGGAGGAAAGAAGGAAAGGGTAAATAAATCAATTCTAGACTATGCCAAAAAAAAGTACTAATGGTTTCTCATGATAAAATTGTTCCCCAACTTACTTTTTATTTAAAAAAGTAGATGCTATAGGATGTTTCACCAAACTAGAAAGTTGGCATTATTATTTATTATACCCGACCCCACAAATGGTGGAGATAGACCCATAGTTTATTGTACTGATCGGCTCAGAACATCATTTTGAGTCCATCGGTCTGCTCATACATTCTTGTGATCAAGTGCAGGTGTAAATATTAAGCGGTCTTTAGGAAAATTGGTACAGAGGCATTTCTGAGGCCAGGAAAAATCCCTATGAAAAATGGGGCATATCGGTTTTCTTTTTAAGATTTTAAAAATAATTTCATCTTGGTTGGCGTTAATTCTAAAGAAAAGGATGATTAAAAATCTTACAAAAAAGGTACCTATGTCATAAACAAAATTCTTATCGATTTTCTCGTTAGGGAACCGGAACAAACTTCGTCAGAAAAAATAAAAAAGGAGTTTATCTAAAGTTGTCTAAAAACCTATGTATATATGTACATATATTCAGGCAAATTCCTTTTTGATACTTTCTAAGTCATTAAGACAAGTACATACATATGTATCGGTCGGTGTGGAAGTTTGGTTGGAACATACAATGATTTAATGCAGTTGCCAATTTACTTTCGATAGTGCGTGTGAAATCTGCGAAATTGTAAATCTCTCATGTTTCAAAATAAATAACGAAATCTCTGCAACTTTGCCAATGACGAACCCTAGGAATATGGACCCTTCTAACCTACCCATATTAGTACCTCCCACATTAAAGGAACAAATAGTATTGAAAATCGATCTCATAATTTTAAACGAAATGCAGATAAAACGTTAAAATGTCAGAAATTGAACAACAATTCATTGACACATTACTTTTACCAATGATTTCAAATTAAGAAGAATATTTTTTCACAGACCAGCTGCCAAATTCTTTACTATATTTCTCTGATGAATGTATACTACAGTCCAGAGCTGGTCAGCCAATTTGGCTCTGAAGCACTGCATACAGTTTAAGCAAACATCCACATATAAAAATTCATTTTCAGCTGTTAACTCTTAACGGAGGGGCGAAACCTAGCTGATAGTCCTTGTTTTAATTGACTGAAACTTTTTTGTATTATTCATTCTTTTTTCCTTGGTTTTAGCAATACATGCTGGAACTTGTCACAGCTTCAACACGAAGTAAATACATATGTATTCCTAAGCATAATGTTTTAGCGTCATCTATCTTTTAATATATCATTCACGATTCAATCTTTTTTCTCTTACAGATTAATCATATAAATATTTGGTGACAGCAACAAGGTTTAGGCGGAGACTTTAAAATATAAGTTTTCCCAAAAGTATATTAAAACATTATTTTTGTAAGAATCACGAATATTTCGTATAAATACGTCCACAAATCATGGTCTCTACGCGACAAATGTCAACCAGCAGTGGTGCCATGTCATCCTCCATGGAGGAAAGTCAATATCAGCGTCCAGTCGTTACCAGACAATCGTGCACCACAGCTGCTAATAGCGGCAACATGCCCACGACGTCATCATCTTTATCAACGACGGCGACAGCGTCGCCAGTGGGAATTATCAACACATCATCAGCGGTAGTAGTGTCTACATCAACCAGTGTTCGACAAACGCAGGCGTTTAAGTCTTATTCCAACACAACTGGTTCTAATGTAACAACATTAGCAACGCACCAGCAACTACAACAACAGCAACATGGCGAAGACGACAACGATCGTCAAGAAATATCATCAATAAATTTATTAGATTTGCCCGAAGAAGTCTTGTATTCCATATTGTCATATGTTGGCTTTAAGAAAATCGGTCAATTGCGTGTGGTGAGTAAGAATATGTATAACAACACACACATCCTTAAATAACAACAATAAGAACATTGGCAAAAAACCAATTTCAATTGCATTTTTAAAAACAAAAACACAGCAACAACAAAAAACATCACTTTGCCTTTAGGGAACAAAAAAAAACGGAAAACAAAAAAACCGTTTTTGTACGGGACACCAAACTCGTTTTGTTGTCATGCCCTAACATCCCGCGTCTGGTGGTATACAGATTTTCCGTACTTACTACACTTACGTCTTTCCGTATGCATTTTGTTCTTTAAACATTTCTACTCTTTTTCGGATGTATCCATCCATATGAACAAAATATGAAACAAAATTTGATATTTGTCTTGTAATTTGATATATAACAGCGGAGACAATGTCACAGACATACACAAGTAACTAACGATGTGTACACTATGTATTTATATAACTACAGCAACAACATTGTACTAATTGAAAAAATAAAATCCTAAAAAATGAGGGTTATAATTAAATTCTAACTAAGGTATAATGGTTTGTTTACTACTTGATTTTTATAACCCACTAAAAATTGAATATATTTTTTCCCATATTTGTATTCAGCAGAAAAATTTCCCTTCTAGAGTAATTTTATTCAAAATCTCTATTCTATGTATAGCAACAATTGCTACAAAGTACGATTTTTGAAAAAAAAAAATTGTCTTCGTCCCTGGACATACACTCTACTATCGATATGATTTTTCTTTTGTAGGTGTAATAAGCATCGGAAGTCTGGAAAATTTGGGGACAATTTTCAAAAAGTGCATGTTAAAAGTTATGAAATTTGTATTCTTAAAATATGACTTCTATAAATGGAAACTTTCGACATTTTCTATGGTATAGAAAGTCGGAATAAATTTCCTGTAGTATAGAAATTTTATACCATAAATTAGAAATTTCGACGAAATTTTCTATCAAATTGAAAATTCGATAAAATTTTCTATCAAATAGAAAATTCGATAAAATTTTCTATGAAACAGAAATTTCGAAGAAGATATCACTATAAAAATGTATATTGCACTACATGCCATCTACCGGTTAGGATCATAAATACAAACTATTATCAAGATAAACCGCACATATATTTCGTCGAAATTTTCTATAAAATAGAAATTTCGACGAAATGAAAATGAAAATAGAAATGTCGACAAAATTTTCTATAAAATAGAAATTTCGACGAAATTTTCTATAAAATAGAAATTTCGACGAAATTTTCTATCAATTAAAAGTTTTGACGAAATTTTCTATCAATAAGAAATTTCGACGAAATTTTCTATCAATAAGAAATTTCGACGAAATTTTCTATCAATAAGAAATTTCGACGAAATTTTCTATCAATAAGAAATTTCGACGAAATTTTCTATCAATTAGAAATTTCGACGAAATTTTCTATCAATTAGAAATTTCGACGAAATTTTCTATCAATTAGAAATTTCGACGAAATTTTCTATTAATTAGAAATTTCGACGAAATTTTCTATCAATTAGAAATTTCGAAAAACTAATTCCTGAAATTCCTGCCGTCCGCCACCCAGGAAATGTCCTCATGTTGGATATTATTTTAGAAACTGTAATTTTAAGACGTTTTTAAACACATTTGAATTTGAACAGTATTATAACATTAATTAATCACATTTTTTCGCTGTTTCACACAGGTATCGCATAAAATGAATGATGTTTGCATGCATATGTTGAATTCCACCTTCTCCAAGCTGATTACTAAGACCTATAATCGTTTCCAAGCAATTAAGGCAAATATGCCACGACGCGAATCGGCCAGACGTAATCATCCACTTGCTTGCGAGTGTGATATTATTGAGACGTGCTACATGCGTTTATCGCTCTTACAAATGACATTTGGTAAACATATCGAACGTGGCCATTGCTGTTTCTTTCCGGGAGCAGTAAGTGTCTTGTAGTTTTGCACAAAACGTTCTGTTGCACTCACGCACTATACATGTAAATTTAATATTTGTCGCGTTTTAGATACTCGACGAGGTGTACACAATTTTAAATTATATTAAAAATACACCTTGCTTGGAAAGACCTTATCGTGTCACAGATGAACTCTTTGATCTGTCAACAATGGCCATGGAGTACTTTAGAGACCGCATAGAGTCTACATTGCCCGGCATTGCATACTTCAATAAGGAATTCTTTAAATTACCCACAACAACGAAAAGACGTAAGTATAACACTCGGGCTGGTGTTAAAAATACCCATTTGTGAATTCCTTTTTAAATTTTATTTCGTTTACAGCTTTGGTTATAGCTTCAGATTTATCTGACAATTCCACTAGTTTACCTTCCCCACCGCAAAGTAATATGGTCTTGCGCAAGGGTATTCGGAAGATTAAACAAGGCATGAAAATCTACAATAACCAATTGTCGGTTTTACGCAATGAATTGCGCACTTGCAAACGCAAATCTGTCGAACAGGGCAAACAAATAGCCGAACAGCAGAAATTAATGGCGGAGCAACGGAAACAAACATTGGAATATGCCAATCGCTTGGATGAGAATGATAAGAAAAACGAAGAGATGTCACGCAAATTCTCCACTTTGTTGCAGGTGAGAACAAGTTTTCTGAGGAAAAATAAAAACAAACTAAAAGCTAGATTAGTTGACAAAATAACAAAAACTTAATTTATGTTATTATTAGAATCTACCATACTATAAAAACTATTTGTTTATTTAGTAATATTTTCACTATTTTGAAACTGCTTAACTATTTTCAATGGCGCAAATCCGCTTTAGGACATTTTAAGTCATTTGTGCAATGTCCGTCCGTATGTGTTCCCGCCCCCTTTTGGTACCTCCCACACAAAAGTTTTGTACAAAAAGTAACTTTAATAATAGTGCAAATAAATACTTGAAATTTTGTGCAGTGTAACGCTTTTATAGTCCGGTAAAAAATTTACATATTGTGACACCCATTTCGGTACCCCCACACAAATTGACAGGTTCATTCATAAATTCTGCAGCAATAATCTAAATGTTTTCATAGACTGACAAAGAATGATCCCACCCCTTTGTAACATATTACATTACTCACAAAGTGAGGGTATACCTTAGTCGGTTTACCCGACTGAAATTTTCTTACTTGTTTCTGAAAGGCTGACAAGACCTGCTGTATACTCTAAATTTTGTAGATTTTTTTGGAAATGTTCCATAAAAACTGTCTTGAAATTTTGCTTTGTTACAAAATACAATTTTCTATAAAAGAGCTACTTGAAGGTGCTTAAAAACAAATTAAACCAGTAAGGAAAGGCAGAAAGTCGGGCGGGGCCGACTATATAATACCCTACACCTCCCTAACAATGCGATAAGGGTCATTGCCATAATAATTTGGAATAATTGGTAAATGGGTAGAAACGTATTCTAATTCTGAAACGATAATCGCTAAATTAAGCAATATTCGTTCCTAAAGTGAGAAACATCTTTCTGGAAAATTTTAATGATCGGAGTAAAATCAGGAGGAACATATATATGGAGCTTTAATGTAAATCTGAACCGATCTTCCCTGAATACTTATTCATGTAAAAAGACCTCCTTCTGTCGAATTTCGTACTGATCGGATATAAAATACAGTCTCTACAGCGCTTACATGTCAAATCGGGGGTAACATATATATGGGAGCTATATCTAAATCTGAACCGATTTTCTCCAAATTTGGCAGTATTCCTTCATGTAATAAGAAACCTCTTTCTGCCGAATTTCGCACTGATCGGATATAAAATACAGTTTTTACAGCGCTTACAGGTCAAATCGGGGGTAACATATATATGGGGGCTATATCTAAATCTGAACCGATTTCTTCCAAATGTAATAGTGTTCATCCATATAATAAGAAACCTCTTTCTGCCGAATTTCATACTGATCGGATATAAAATAAAGTTTTTACAGCGCTTACATGTCAAATCGGGGGTAACGTATATATGGTGGCTATATCTAAATCTGAACCGATTTCTTCCAAATTTAATAGTGTTCATCCATATAATAAGAAACCTCTTTCTGCCGAATTTCATACTGATCGGATATAAAATAAAGTTTTTACAGCGCTTACATGTCAAATCGGGGGTAACATATATATGGGGGCTATATCTAAATCTGAACCGATTTTAACCAAATTCAATAGGGATCGTCCTTGGGCCAAAAAAAAGATGTGTGTAAAGTTTCGTCGAGATCGGACCATAATTGCGACCTGTACTTTGATTACAAGAATACATGCACAGACAGACGGACAGACAGACAGACAGACAGACAGACAGACAGACGGACAGACGGACATAGCTAAATCAACTCAGAAAGTGATTCTAAGTCGATCGGTATAATAAACGATGGGTCTATTTTTTCTCCTTTTGGGTGTTACAAACAAATGCACAAAGTTATAATACCCTGTACCACAGTGTGGTGTAGGGTATAAAAAGGATGTTTTTATAAGTTTACAAATCTTTTAAATTAAAAATGCTAAAAAAAGAAAAATTACTAATTTATGAGTCACTTTTTTTCCCAGGAACTTAACAAGTGCAAGACCGAGTTGCAGTACTGGCGCTCTAAAAGTCCTGCCTTCCCAACATGTTCGTGCGGCCAAAAAGTGACACCCGCGTTGCCTGCTGAAGATTATCAAGCTCTGATAAATCAAGGTGTTAAGCCAGAAGACATTATACTTAATCTAAATGATGACACGGATACTGAAAGTGATGTTAGCATGAACGACAGTGGCTGTAATAATTTATCACTAAGCAATGAGTTTGTATTTCCGGATGAAACCACCACGGCGAAACTTTTGGCTGTTAATACGGCTTCAAGAAATCTCAAACGTCAGCATCATTTGACAAAAATAACAACGTGTAATATTACAAATGGCTCAACAGCTACTCTTGCAAATTTAAACAACGAAACGGAGTTAACAGAATTTATAGATTGCAATGAAGCATCTACAAGTTCGAGTGCTTTTTATGCAGCCACTGTTTGTCCGACACGTTTGTGCTATGGATCATCTATTTCCCCCTGCAGACCACCAACATCATCAATACAACAACCATTAAATAATATCCCAGTCAGTGGGCAGATAGCACAACATAAGAGTGTTATAGTTTCGCCACAATCTCAGCGTCTTGTAAATATGGAAACTTCAAAAATTGTTGAGAATATGAAAGTAAATGGTGAAAGTCCATGCGATGTTCATTCAGCAGTGGGAGCGGGAACGGGAGCTGCAGTAGGAGAGAGTAATGGTTTTAGCAATGACCAGGATCGGGCTATGATGGCAAATACCGAGGATGTTAACAGTCTAATGGCCATTTCATCTCATGAAACAAAGAAAGCACGTAGAGTACAAAAAGCTGCTAGGTGTTTAAACGGCTCTAGTGGTAAACGCAAATAATAACAATATTTGTAAACTTACAAATACACAACAAAACAACAACAAATCAATTCAATTTTCAAAATCAATAAATTTTTAAGAATGCCCCCTAATTTTAGACCACAACATATAATAAATAATTATAATATATATACATACACACATATATATACAAATATTTAGATGTATGCGATTTAAAAAAAATAACAAAACAAAAAAGAAAGTAAGAACATTTGATAATCTATTTTTAAAAAAAGCAACAAAGTTATTCAAACAAACAAAACAACCAACCAGCAACTCAGAAAAAGATAAATATACATCTAACATAGATCTACAGATACATACATACACACAAACAAATATTAATAATATGTATTACTTATTATATAGAACACAAAACCCTCCCAAATCAAGAAATAGTACTTTGGTTTTGTTTTCAATACAATTTTTTGAAGCATTCAACATCTTGTTGGTATGCTTTGAAAATTAAAGGAACTTGAAAACACACCTTCAATAAATCATCTCACCACACACACACACATGCATCTACAACTCTCGCCGAAGAATTTTAGCCTAGATATTTGTAGATTTTTGTTTGTTTTGAAAATGACTTGTAATACACAAAACGACGCCCCAACAACTCACACACTTAACCAACCTCCCCCTCCTATAAACCAGTAAAAGAAAAAATAACAAACGAAAAAAAAAACGAATGCATATTTTTAATTTTCAACAAACAAAAAATATGTTTATTTCTATTTTTTCTATAGGAATTTCATGCAAAAAAAATGATAATAAAAACATTAAAAAAAGAAAAATGAATTTTTATTTTTTTATTATTTGAAGTTATTTTCGATGAATTTGAAGTTGTTTGGCATAAAACCTTCTATGGGATTAAATCAAATGAAGAAATGGTAATGTTAAGTAAGATGCCAGTTAAGACAATTTATAACTCGGTTGTGAACCATGTCGAATGATCTCTGTTTTTGTGGAGGGTATATCCTTGAGGCCTAAATAGATATATTTGAAAGGAACTTTCAATAATGTAACATCAGAAGTAATGTAATATACGAGTATTAATTTATTTTATTTTATTATCAAAAAACACTACACGGGATGTACTCTTCTGGCAGAAAGTATCCGCAATCGCCCTTATTCCAGTTGGCGTCGTCGACGTCGATTCTTAGTCGACACTGTTTAGAATGACGACTTCAAATATTTTGAATTTTTTTAAATATTTTTTAGTTATAAAAAGGGTTTTTGTTTTGTGGGCGAATATGTCATTTAGAAGGGGTTGTCAAAATTCTTTTGAGATTGAAAGCGATCTATAGTTTAACTTGTTCGTAGGTCATACCAAATTATCTTACAATTCAATATCTATAAATAAATTTATGATTGGGTTGATTCCTGGGGAAGACAACAATATTTGGAGCACTTCAGAAGTTAAAAGTGAAATGATATAATTCGAAATGTTGTTGTTGTTGTTGTAGCGGCTTGGAGGCAATGACGTGATAATCTTTAAGTCATTTTTGTTACAGACTTCGTTCCGGCATATATAACCGATTATCGCGGGAACCTTAAGTTGTTTTTTTCCATCATACTCATTATTGTCCGAAATGAGTTCGAAATGTAACCCTCTTTCACGAAATGAGCGATATGGTAGATGTTTTTCTTACTTAGCTAACTCCTGTTTTTGAGGTATTTGGTCACAAAGTTTGGTAGGAAATCAGAAAGGTTAATTAACTCGGGTTGTCCAAAGAACAAAAAAGGCGGGTTTCAAGGTCGTTTCCTTTTTCCCTTGAATATTCCTTCCTTCGCTTAGAAAGAAAGAAACCCTTTGATCTTCAGCTCAACTGCACAGTGAGAAACATAAAAAAACATCAACTACTGATCAACGCCTCATAGGGAATCATCAAAATAATTGGTTCAGATTTAGACATTTTGAAATTTTCGGGGCGGCTGTTGTTATTCACACAATTGTATATACGTATATATGTGTACATATATTTGGATAGGATAAAACAAAGTGATCTAGTCATACATCATCTCATATAACAGCATACACGAACTATTTGAAATCTTTAGAAACATATACAGACATACATATTTGCTGTACATTAAACACGTCGTCACACTTGTTAGGGGAAACATGTTGAAATAACGAATGCTGCCATATGTACATCTTCTATAGGGGAAATTGAAAATGTACATGATTCTAAGGAAACTATAAATGGATAAAAATTAGAGACATTTTTTTATAGAACATACATTTCTGTAACATTTTCTAAAGAATAGAAATTTTTTCAAAATTTTCTATAGTTTAGAAATTTCTTGGTATTTTTCTAGAGAATAGAAATTTTGACAATTTTCGACGACATTTTCTATAGAATAGAAATTTCTCAGAAATTTTTAAAAATAAATTCTATAGAATAGAAATATGGACAAAATTTTCTTAGAATAGAAATTTGTCAGAAATTTTGTACAGAATAAATATTTTCTATAGATATTTTCTAATAGCAAATGCCGACGAAATTTTCTATAGAATAGCAAATGCCGACGAAATTTTCTATAGAATAGCAAATTTCGACGATATGTTCTATAGAATAGCAAATTTCGGCGATATGTTCTATAGAATAGCAAATTTCGACGAAATTTTCTATCAATTAGAGATTTCGACGAATTTTTCTATGAATTAGAAATTTCCTATAAAATAGAAATTTTGACGAAATTTCCTATAAAATAGAAATTTTGACGAAATTTCCTATAAAATAGAAATTTCGACGAAATTTTCTATAGAATAGAAATTTCGACGATATGTTCTATAGAATAGCAAATTTCGACGATATGTTCTATAGAATAGCAAATTTCGACGATATGTTCTATAGAAGAGCAAATTTCGACGAAATGTTCTATAGAATAGCAAATTTCGACGAAATGTTCTATAGAATAGCAAATTTCGACGAAATGTTCTATAGAATAGCAAACTTCGACGAAATGTTCTATAGAATAGCAAACTTCGACGAAATTTTCTATAGAATAGCAAATTTCGACGAAATTTTCTATCAATTAGAAATGTTGACGAAATTTCGTATAGAATAGAAATTTTGACAAAATTTCCTATAGAATAGAAATTTCGACGAAATTTTCTATAAAATAGAAATTTCGACAAAATTTTCTATAAAATAGAAATTTCGACGAAATTTTCTATAAAATAGAAATTTCGACGAAATTTTCTATAAAATAGAAATTTCGACGAAATCTTCTGTAGAATAGAAATTTCGACGAAATTTTCTATAGAATAGCAAATTTCGACGAAATTTTCTATAGAATAGCAAATTTCGACGAAATTTTCTATAGAATAGCAAATTTCGACGAAATTTTCTATAGAATAGCAAATTTCGACGAAATTTTCTATAGAATAGCAAATTTCGACGAAATTTTCTACAGAATAGCAAATTTCGACGAAATTTTCTATAGAATAGCAAATTTCGACGAAATTTTCTATAGAATAGCAAATTTCGACGAAATTTTCTATAGAATAGCAAATTTCGACGAAATTTTCTATAGAATAGCAAATTTCGACGACATTTTCTATAGAATAGCAAATTTCGACGACATTTTCTATAGAATAGCAAATTTCCACGAAATTTTCTATAGAATAGCAAATTTCCACGAAATTTTCTATAGAATAGCAAATTTCCACGAAATTTTCTATAGAATAGCAAATTTCGACGAAATTTTCTATAAAATAGCAAATTTCGACGAAATCTTCTATAAAATAGCAAATTTCGACGAAATTTTCTATAAAATAGCAAATTTCGACGAAATTTTCTATAAAATAGCAAATTCGACGAAATTTTCTATAAAATAGCAAATTTCGACGAAATTTTCTATAAAATAGCAAATTTCGACGAAATTTTCTATAAAATAGCAAATTTCGACGAAATTTTCTATAAAATAGCAAATTTCGACGAAATTTTCTATAAAATAGCAAATTTCGACGAAATTTTCTATAAAATAGCAAATTTCGACGAAATTTTCTATAAAATAGCAAATTTCGACGAAATTTTCTATAAAATAGCAAATTTCGACGAAATTTTCTATAAAATAGCAAATTTCGACGAAATTTTCTATAAAATAGCAAATTTCGACGAAATTTTCTATAAAATAGCAAATTTCGACGAAATTTTCTATTATATCTATCTATCTAGTATTAAGCTGTTAATACTCATTATATCTATCTATGTAATTTTATTCTTATGAGTTACTATTGACTTGGACCTAATGATTTGTTTTTGGTTTTTTGTTGATAAAATGGCTGGGGAGCCAAATATTAGTTTCTGCGACAGTTATCATTTAATGTTGTTTTAGTTTTAGTTATGTAACTTTATTTTATTACTCAGGTTTATTGAACTATGTAATATAATTTATTGGCCTTGTAGGCTTCATATTACTGAACTGAATTTAATAAATAAATAAATAAAAAAAAAATAGCAAATTTCGACGAAATTTTCTATAAAATAGCAAATTTCGACGAAATTTTCTATAAAATAGCAAATTTCGACGAAATTTTCTATAAAATAGCAAATTTCGACGAAATTTTCTATAAAATAGCAAATTTCGACGAAATTTTCTATAGATTAGCAAATTTCGACGAAATTTTCTATAAAATAGCAAATTTCGACGAAATGTTCTATAGAATAGCAAATTTCGACCAAATGTTCTATAGAATAGCAAATTTCGACGAAATGTTCTATAGAATAGCAAATTTCGACGAAATGTTCTATAGAATAGCAAATTTCGACGAAATTATCTATAGAATGAATAGCAAATTTAGACGAGATTTTCTACTGAATAGCAAAGTCGAAATATTTCATATAAAATTTCACATACATTTTTGACAAGATTTTCTATATAATAATAAAGTTTTAAGAAGAGAATAGAATTTCGATAAATTCTCCTCTTAGTCGATATATAAAACTAGCCGTTCCTCGCAGACGTTGTTCTGTCCCCGTTGTTTTACGTTGTTTTATCCCCTCACCTTAGAGAGGAGGGTATAAATCCTTTGCTACGAACCAAAAGTGTAACACATCGAAGGAGTGACCTAAGACCCTAAGTATGTTCGGCGGATATCCGTTTTGGGTCATTTTAAGTCGAATGAGCAATGTCCGTCCGTCCGTCTGTCTGTCTGTCAGTCAGCTGGCTGGTGCGCCCGATAACTCTCGAAAGGAGTAACCGATTGACTTCAAGTTTGGTATGTGGTAATATTTTCTTCTATCTCCGGCTAAGTTCGAAGATGGGCCATATTGGTCCACTCCTTCTAGTACCTCCCCCACAAAGCGTTAACATTTATTGAAATATTGATTATTTAGTAACTTCTATACTACTTATTTGATTCCTCTGAAATTCTACACATAGTATTAGTTTATTAGTCACTATTACCTCGAGAAAAATGGGCGAAGTTGCCACACCCCTTTTGGTACTTCCCACACAAATGGACAATTTTGAACCAAAAGTTAATAGCTTATAACTTTATTACCAGTGCATATAAAGACTTGAAATTGTTTACAGTGTAATGCTTTTATAGTACCTAGAGTCCAGAGAAAAGTGACCGTTATTGGGACGCCCCTTTTGGTACCTCTCACACAAATGGACCATTTTGTACCAAAAAAAAGTAGACATTTTTATATACGAGTAACGGTCCAAACAATTTTTAAAAATTTCCTATTTGAAATTTCTTCCCTATATATTAGCCTAATCTGTTGTTTAAGACAATTTTAGTCTATATTTCATTTTATTAGTTTGCTCAACCACTGTTCGTTCCTCCCGCATATATACATAGTACATATTATAAGTACAACAAAAAGTAGCAAATTCATTGCTAGTACGAGTGAGTTAAAACGGTCTGCTGCTGATTTTCAGCTTTTGTTTTTTTTTTCTTCTGAACACCACACACAAAATGCGAAGACTAACAATAAAATAAAATTAAGACATTTTGGCCCAACTTCAAAACACAAAACGTTGACCGTTGAACGTAGTGTATTCGGTTAATTGATCACAATACTCAATGCTCGCTCGCTCGGTGGAGGTACAAACCATTACGCCAAATACTAAATAGTTTTCCCCTAAGAAGAAGAAAATAAAAGAACGAAAATACAAACCACACGGCAAACGAAGAAGAATTACATTTTGGACCCATATAAAATGCAAAATTTCAGTGAAAAGGTTGTGTTTGCGGCCGCCAATGAGCAATTTGGCAGGTAAAAAAAGCGAATATTTAAAATTTTAATATATCGTTTACTAATTTTGATTGTTGCTAATTACACCACTTGAAGACATTTAAAGGCGGTAATTGACGTGGATGCCGGTGATGTGTTGATAGAAGAAACACCGCTCCTGGTGACAACACATTGGGAATGTGAACAGATGAAATGTGCAAAGTGCTGTGAAGATTCTTTCGTTATGTGCAAGTAAGTGAATTACGAATTACATATAGACATATGTACATGCGAGTACATATCGCTCATTTAGAAAAAGAACGTCTCATTTCGAGTTATGACATTTCACTAAAGTGTGATTTAAAAGATTTATACAAAAATAACTAATTGACAGAATGGAATGACTTAACTGCAGAAGTGGGCCAAATATTGTTGTCTTCGTCAGGAATCAGCTCTATCATGGATTAGCTTGTATATATTTAAATGTAGGACAATTTAGTATGACCACCTCAAACAAAATACATTTTGAGTTGTGACGTTCTTTTTCTAAATGAGCGATATGTAGTTACGTGCAAAGTTTTTTTAAAATGAAAGTAGCTGTTATTTAAGATCAGAATATGTACTTTAAAAACACATGTTCATTCTAATTCTGTAACCTTTAAAGATTTGGACTGGTTATGAATTACCGTTGTGATAAAAATAGCTATAAAAGTGTTGAAAAAAAATAAAAAAAAATGCAAAGATTACTTTTTAAATAAAACCAGCGAATAATGAACTAACAACAGAACAAAAATCCAAGCAGGAAAGTTCACGGAGATAGCGAAATGCGTATCATTAAGGAATTGGGGATTTGAGAAAGTGAAAATAAGTAAAGATTGATTAAGTTCTGCGATGCCGAATCTTATATAC
The DNA here is from genome assembly GCA_963930755.1 of Eudasyphora cyanicolor. Classification (NCBI taxonomy): domain Eukaryota; kingdom Metazoa; phylum Arthropoda; class Insecta; order Diptera; family Muscidae; genus Eudasyphora; species Eudasyphora cyanicolor. Next base: position 8,721,683 of record OZ005738.1, on the reverse strand, counting down.
GTTCCACAATGGATCGCATGTGAATGGTTTCGGATACAAATAAACTTATTGTAACAAATTTCAGCTCAATTCGTTAAAATTTGCGGTTGTTCTTGCATTAAGAAATCAAATCTAGAAGGACCTTTGGATGGGGGCTTTATCAAAACGTAGAACTATGACTACCGCTGTTCCTATGAAGTATTCCGGGTATAAATAAAGTCCAGCTACCAATTTTCAGCACGTTCAGTTGAAATCTGTGGTCTCTGTGGTGTTAAGAAGTCAAATCGGAGAGATGCTATATATGGGGCCTATATCAAAAAATGGACCGATATTGCCCATTTTCAATCCCAATATACCTTTAGATATCGATACCACCATTCTAAACTATGCTAAGTGCAAAAAGGTAGTTTTTCCGGCCAGGCCATTTTTTTTAATTTTGTGTGGAATTACTTTAAAATGCAAACCGAATGACCTGTACTATTTTGTGAATAACTTTTGATTGGGTTGACGGATGAACACCAAATTTTGACTGAATATGATTTGGAATATTTAGAAATTAAAAATGCGATGTCCCTAAAACTACGCTAAGTCGACTTAGCATGTTTTAAAATGGAGGTATCGATATAAGAAGTATATGTACCAAATTTCAGCCACCTACCTGAAGTATTATAGATTGTAGCTTAATTGCAACAGACGGACATGGCTAAATCGTCTTAGAATTTTACGACGATTGATAATATTCGGGGTTTTCCAATAGAGACATAACAATTTCGTATCTTTATGTCAATGCACCCTCAAACATTTTTAACCATCTTTCAGTGTCAAAACGTTAGTCGAAGTCAAAATTGCATCATGGTAAAGTTCACTTACGTGCAACGTTTGGAAATCATTAAAAATTACAGTGGTCGCAACTTTAAGAGCGCTTACTCCAATTTTCGGCCATAATAATCGTCCCACCCGAGAGGCTGTGCGTGATATAGTGGATAAATTTGAATCCAAATTTTCGCTTTTGGATGTTCCGGCGCCAAAGAGACGCCGTACCGAACGAAGCGACGAAAATATCGCAGCCGTAAGTGTATCCGTTTAAAATGAGCCAAATTATTCGCTTCCACGTCGTTCTCAGGAATTGGGCATCTCTCAAACCACACTGTGGCGTAGTTTGTGAAAATATCTTGGACTTCATCCTTATAACATCAAACTGACTCAAGAACTAAAGCCTCTTGATTGTTTGAAACGCCGAAACTTCTCCGATTGGGCTCTGGCAAAGTTAATGTTATGTCCTTAATGGAAACCGCTTTATGTATAACTTCAAAATGTCATAAGTTTTTTCTGAAATATGACATTTTGAATATTATATCACTGAGGAAATATTCCCAATTTTAAAGATTTTGTGCCAAAGACGTCCTACTCCTTAAAACTTCAGACATTTTACCTAATATTTGGAAAATTTTACTAAGTTACTCTGTAAAATAAGAACATTTCTTATTTAAACTTAAACCACTTTACCTAATATTTAGGAAATTGTCCTAAGTTTAGGCCTGAAATGTGTAATGAGCCTACTTTCATTACTAGAAACAGACAAATGGTGCTCGAAGCCACACATGTCTTCAAGAATGTAAGCGAAAGGATTTCTGAGTGGAAAGTTTTAGACGTTCATAGCTTTCCGACCATAGATATATTCGTTTTTGCATGAATGAAAAGCCTCATAATTCCGTCTTGCCATACAATATAAGAAAGGCAGGAACTGGGAAAAATTTAGATACACATTTAACAGGTCTGTTTCAAAACGACCTGAAATCTATCGGGGGATATACATAGAAGAAACCTAACCAAAAGATTTGGACGTCTTTGTAGGAAAATCTGTGAAATTTAATTGAGTGAAAATCAATTCTAAAAACATCTTATAACTAACTACTCGTATTACGAATAGCTCCTTTATTCCTTGCAGATTTAAACTAAAAACAAACTGCTCTTTTCCTCCTTATAGAAAGTGTCAGTTCTTTCCACTGTGCATCGATTGCACCGAACACGATCCATATGAATGTGAGTTTTTCTCGAATGCTTGTAAAAGCATCTCCAAGAATCTTCTGATAAATACATACGCTCTCAATTCGATTATTAAACTATTAATGGTTTTGGAAAATCCTGCCACAATGGAAAAGTCTAAAGATTTGGCGCCACACAATTTCAAATTGAACGAATATCGTGATACGGAAATGTGGATGGATCATGAAACGAATATTGTGCAGCCAATTATGGATTCTGGTCTAATGGATTGCTTGAGGAATATACAAAAGGCCAAGGGTGATATTCAGGATTCAGATTTCCTCCATAAATTATGTATTCTAATAGATGCCAATGCTTTTGAAGTTTCGAGTAAAGTAACGGGAGATTCGCTGAAAGGACTTTATGTGCATGCGTCCAAAATGCCACATCACTGTGTTCCAAATACAGCCACAGCCATCGATGATGATTACAATATGACTATCTATGCCGCTGTACCCATAAAGGCTGGCGAAGTCATATACAATTCTTTTACAAATCCCTTAATGGTAAATATACATAAATAGAATAACTACAAAATAAAATGTGTATATATGTACCTTTGAAATTTCATCCATTTAGGGTACAATTCAACGTCAGCATCATTTGCGTATGACTCGTCACATGGAATGCCAGTGTTTCCGCTGTAAGGATCCGACTGAATTAAACACTCACATGAGCTCCATAAAATGTAAAAATTGTCCGGATGGCTATTGCATATGCCAGGGTGGTAAATGGCTGTGTGTGCAATGTAACGTCATCACAGATGCGGCAACAGTGCAAAAAATCTTAATCCAGGCCTCCGAAGATATAGGAAATGCCAGCGGAGATGTAATGGCCTATGAAGAGCTGCTTAATAAATATGCCTCTGATTTACATCCCAATCACTTCCTTATGATTGATATAAAACAAAATATTGCCACTATTTTAAGGGCCGTTCTCATAAATTCCATGAGAGATCCAAACAAAGATGTTTTGAGACGACGTCTCGATTTGTGTGAGGAAATTCTGCCGGTGGTCAAAGTTATAATACCCGGCTATTCCAAATTATATGCCATAGCTTTGTATGAATATCTATTGTCATTTTTGGAATTGGCCGAATTGGATTTTCGCAGCAAGGAAATTCCAAAAGATCTATATGTGGTAAGTGTTCAATTAAAAAAAAAATACCATTTAATGTGTTGTTGTTATTTATTGTTGGTCTGTGCTTTTGTTATTCAGGCAGAAGACCATATGTTTCAGTTACTTTATGTCTATTGCAAAAATGTAATAGAAACAAATACAAAAATTGGTAGAGAGTTTTAATCAAAGAGGTTCAATATAAGAAGAGATACCATTTCATTCACCTCAACGAAAGGTGAATTCCGACTCGTGAGCAAAGATGAGTTCATGAAAAAATGTATTGAAAAATCGTGTATTTTGTGTGCTTTTCTTTCACTTTTTCACATGCACGTCAATAAACACACAAAATAAAATTATTATACGTTAGTTGAAACAAAGAAAACGGAGAACATATCTTTTTTTAATCAATTTAAAATTCCTTTATGTCCACCACTTCAATAGAAAAACTCAACTCTGCACATGAATTTTCGCCGTGCATACTCTTATTCTAGAACCTCTTTGGTTTTAATTGCTTGGTAGAATTGACTGCAGTTCAGATAGACACGACTCTACCATCTTCAGAATTCAAAGCAATAGTGTATGTCTTTAATTTAAATCAGCTGAAATACTTATGGAAGTAGTAAATTGAATTTAACAAGTGGCTCGCGAATTGTTTTTGTGGTTGGCAAAGCGAACCCAAGCAAAAAAATGTATTGCTATCAGAGTTTTAGTATGTTGACTTAGTTCGGCGAAATACGGGTTTGGTTATTAGTTCTTGTTACATTCAATTTACTGCTCCCATAAGTATTTCAGCTGATTTAAGTTAAAAACATACAGCATTGCTATTGAATTCTGAAGATGATAGAGTGGTGTCTATCGACACAGCACAGACCAACAATAAATAACAACAACACATACAAAAACACATGAGGTACGATGACGTCGGCATTAGCCGTTGACAAAACTACATTTGTTTTCGTGGCTCGCGAAGCGAACTCAGGTAAAAATTTATTAGTATGAGAATTTTAGTACGTTGACTTAGTTCGGCAAAATACGGGTTTGGTTAGTAGTTCTTTTTAAATTCAATTTACTACTTCAATAAGTATTTCACCTGATTTAAGTTAAAGACATACACTATTGCAATTGAATTCTGAAGATGACAGAGTGGTGTCTATCGACACTGCAGTCAATTCTACCAAGCAATTAAAACTCTCTACCAATTTTTATATTTGTTTCTATTACATTTTTGCAATAGACAGAAAGTAACTGAAAGTAAATTTATTGGTATGAGAATTTTAGTACGTTGACTTAGTTCGGCAAAATACGGGTTTGGTTAGTAGTTCTTTTTAAATTCAATTTACTACTTCCATAAGTTTCTCAACTGATGTAAGTTAAAGACATACGCTATTGCAATTGAATTCTGAAGACGACAGAGTGGTGTCTATCGAAACTGCAGTCAATTCTACCAAGCAATTAAAACTCTCTACCAATTTTTATATTTGTTTCTATTACATTTTTGCAATAGACAGAAAGTAACTGAAACATATGGACTTGAACCGAATAAATTCTGACTGAATAATACCATTTAATTTTATAATAAATATTTTGAATTGTCTATTTACTCACTTGAATAGGAAAAATTACACGTCGCCAAAGAGATTGCCTTGGAATCAAAGGAACTATTATCATTTGAGCCGTCCAATTCTCCCGAGGGTCACCTGGTAAGACGTATTGCCATACAGCTGGAACACATTGAAGAAAGCCTGCAAAAATTCGAAAGCAAATAAATAAATTTAAAATACTATAACAAAACATAAAACAATACAAAATTGTGAGAAATAAATACAGGATTAAATTCTATTATGGAGTAATCGCACTTAATGTTTTGATTCTATGCAATTCTACATACATTATTTATATTCAAAATTTAAATTCCAAAGAAAATTTCCAAAAACTATGTATCATACAAAAAATAAAGAAATTTGTACTATCTATATCAAAAACTTAGAATTTTCACTTTTACACAAAATTTCGTAGCATTTTCTACTCTATAAACTTTTTTTTGTCGAATATCCTATTCTATAAAAAATGTCGTCAAATTTCGTATTCAATAGAACATTTCGTCGAATTACCTTTCTATAGAAATTTATAATCAATTGATAAATTTCTTCGAAATTTATATTCTACATAAAATTTCGTCAAAATTTCTATACAATAGAAAAATTCATCGCAATTTATATTACAGAAAATTGCAATTCTATAGATAATATGTATAGTCAAATTTCCTATTCTATAGAAAATTTGTCGAATTTCCTACTCTAAAGAACATTTCGTCGAAATTCATACTCTATAGAAAATATTATTGAAATTCCTATTCTATAGAAAATTTTGTCTATATTTCTATTCTATAAAAAATGTAACACAAAATTTTTTTAAATTTCCTATTCAATAGAAAATTTTGTCGAATTTCCTACTCTATAGTCGAACTATTTATTCTATGGAAAAATTCGGCAGAAAATTTCGTCAAATTTTCTATTCTATAATAAATTTGTTATCGAAAAATTCATCAAAATTTATATTCTACAGAAAATGTCGTCAAATTTCGTATTCTATAGAACATTTCATCGAATCACCTTTCTATTTATAATCAATTGAAAAATTTCTTCGAAATTTATATTATACATAAAATTTCATCAAAATTTCTATTCAATAGAACAATTCATCGCAATTTAAATTACAGAAAATTGCAATTCTATAGATTATGGTCAAATTTCCTATTCTATAGAAATTTTCTCGAATTTCCTACTCTTAAGAATATTTCGTAGAATTTCATACTCTACGAGTATTGAAAATATTATCGAAATTCCTATTCTATAGAAAATTTTGTCTATATTTCTATTCTATAGAAAATTTCTTATTCTATAGTCGAACTATTCTATAGAAGATTTTTTTTTATTCTATAAAAAATTCAACACAAAATGTTGTCAAATTTCCTATTCAATAGAAAATTTCGTCGAATTTCCTACTCTATAGTCGAACTATTCTATGGAAATAGAAATATTTTCAATCGAAAATTTCATCGAAATTTATATTCTACATAAAATTTCGTCAAAATTTCTATTCAATAGAAAAATTCATCGTAATTTATATTACAGAAAATTGCAATTCTATAGAGTCAAATTTCCTATTCTATAGAAAATTTGTCGAATTTCCTACTCTAAAGAAAATTTCGTAGAATTTCATACTCTATAGAAAATATTATCGAAATTCCTATTCTATAGAAAATTTTGTCTATATTTCTATTCTACAGAAAATTTCGTCAAATTTTCTATTCTATAGTCGAACTATTCTATAGAAAATTTCTATTCTATAAAAAATTCAACACAAAATTTTGTCAAATTTCCTATTCAATAGAAAATGTTGTCGAATTTCCTACTCTATAAAAATTCGGCAGAAAATTTCGTCAAATTTTCTATTCTATAATAAATTTTTTTATTGAAACATTTTCAATCGAAAATTTCATCAAAATTTATATTCTACAGAAAATTTCGTCAAATTTCGTATTCCTATTTTACTGAAAATGTCTACACAAAATTTTTTTTCTGTACAAAATTTCGTCGAAACCTTTCTATTCTATGTACAATTTCGTCGAATTTTATAATCAATAGAAACAAAAAAAAAGTATAATTATTTAATCCATAATAATTCTATATACAATTTATATTCTATAGAAAATGTTGAAAAATTTCCTTTCTATATAAAACTTAGTTGAATTTCCTACAATCTATCAAAATTTCTTCGAATTTTCTATTCTGTAGAAAATGTCGTCGAAATTTTTATTCTACACTAAATTTTGTCGAAATTTTAATTCTACAATAAATTTTGTACGAGAGAAAATTTTTCGAATTTCCTATTCTATAGAAAATTTCGTCGAATTTTCTATTTTGTAAAAAATTTCGTCGAATTTCCTATCGTATAGAAAATTTTGTAGAATTTCCTATTGTATAGAAAATTTCGTCGAATTTTCTATTCTGTAAAAAATTTCGTCGAATTTCCTATTGCATAGATAATTTTGTAGAATTTCCTGTTGTATAGAACATTTTGTAGAATTCTTATTCTATAGAAATACTAAATTAAAAATTATTAAAATTTTCTATTATAAAATAAATTTCGTTGAATTCAATAGAAAATTTCGTTGAAATTTCTTTTCATAGATAATTTTGTTAATATTTATACTCATATATAATTTTTTTTAGGAATTTCTATTTATCGATAATTTCAGCAACAATTTCTACTTTATATAAATTTAGATAAAATTAATTTTTTATTCACTAAAATTTCTATTCTATTGAAAATTACTAATCAGAAATATTTTATAGAAAATTTCACAAAATTTCTATTTTATAGAAAAATTCCATTATAAAGAAATATTGTCATACTGTAAAATAAAATATAAATTTCAGTAATATCAGAACTTATGCCACTTTCCAAATTACCAAAATGCGCATACACATTAGATTATAAATAGATAGGGATGTCGTTCGAGACTAACATTTAATGGGATAGAGATTTTTAAGGTCTCTTAAGTTTAAATATTTTTCATAATCTCTTTTTTAAATTTGACAAATATTGAATTGAACTTTTGGTTCGTATTTTGATAACAAAGAAAAAATTTTAAAAATTCAATCTTTATTATTTATTTCATTATTATTGTCAGTGAACTTTTCTGAATAGTTTTTGGATTTTTCGTACGACAACCCTACATTCAGCACTCGTCGAAAATATGGCTCATAAAGCAACAAACGCATAGTTGGTGGATGCTTTTCATATTTCACTATTTTTATCCCGAATACACACTCCGACTCGCTCGAATCATTAACATTAAGACACCGGGGCCAACGGGCAGATATAAATATTTTCATTCAACAAAAAAAAAACGAAAAAACAAGAAACAACGAGGAATATGGGTGAAAATTTTAATAAAAAATGCAGTATAGAGACAAATGAACAAGTGGGAAGGTATGTACATCCATGAGATAATTTACATACTCGTATGTCATGGAAATGTATTGATATCAGAAGAACATTCCTGCAATAGTTTTCTTAAAGAAGTTTCCGAGAAATGTATTTTAATCAGGGTTGTTGTGGAATCCGATTGCTGTCGGGATCGGAATTGAAATCGAGAAAAAAAAAATAACTTTCTGTGACAAAAAAATTATTTTTTTTCTCGTCGTGGAATTCGACTGTTCGAATCGGAATTGAAATCGAAAAAAATAACCTTTTGTGACACCAAAGTTATTTTCTTTCTCGGTTTCAATTCCGATTCCGACAACAATCGGATTCCACAACAACCCTGATTATTTTCCAAATCACTCACACAGATATGTAAAAGCTAATGAAAATATAAGTACGGGCGAATGTATACTACTGGAACAGCCCGCCTTAATTTTGGCCTCTGACGATGAGAGACGTTGTAGTAATTGCTTTAAATTGGCCCAGAGTTTTTGCAAGTAAGTTGAAATAAATAAAAAAAATATATAAAACCTTCTTAAATGTGTTCTCCACACACACAGAGTTTGCAAAATCACAAATTTATGTTTGAATTGTCGGACACATAATCAATATGACTGCGAGAAATTGGCCTCCATGGACAATTTGGATTGTGATCTATTGAAGAGATTCAATGGGTGTTATGGAATTATTAAGTGTTTGTTACTGCAGGAGAATCCCGAAACAAAATCGTACTTTGATTTAATCCTCCAGGCGGAGTGTTATCTAGAGAAACGGCGGGACACCGACATATGGGACCACTATAATATTAACGTTGTAGAACCTATAATGAAATCAAACATTTCGGAATATTTATCATGCGGTTCTCAATTAAATGCCGATTTCTTACAACGTCTGTGCGCCTTGATTGATGTCAATGGCTTTGAGATACGCGCTCCAGATAGTGGTTCCATGAAAGGTGTTTATATTAAAGGGACTGTACTGACCCATGATTGCAACGCTAATACTCAAGTGTCGATTGATGATAAATATTGCATGAAGATCTATGCCAATCGCGCCATAGATGCCGGAGAAACAGTGACCAATTGCTATACTAACGTATTGTTGGTAAGTGATAATTATTATAATAATTATTATTTAGTTTTTGCACTTAGTTAGGCTCAAGATAGTTTTTTTTTTGTTTCCAGATATATGAAAACAAGTTTAAAAAAAAACTGATCAAATAAAACAAAAAAACAAGAATAATTATTATTATAATAATTAATTCCATATCTATTTTGTAGAAAATTTAATCCAAATTTCTATTTCATAGAACATTTTTTACTTTATGGAAAATATCGTCCAAATTTTTATTTTATAGAAAATTTTGTCGAAATTTCTATTGTGTAGAAAATTTCGTCGAAATTTCTATTTTATAGTAAATTTCGTCGAAATTTCTATTTTATAGTAAATTTCGTCGAAATTTCTATTTTATAGTAAATTTCGTCGAAATTTCTATTTTATAGTAAATTTCGTCGAAATTTCTATTTTATAGTAAATTTCGTCGAAATTTCTATTTTATAGTAAATTTCGTCGAAATTTCTATTTTATAGTAAATTTCGTCGAAATTTCTATTTTATAGTAAATTTCGTCGAAATTTCTATTTTATAGTAAATTTCGTCGAAATTTCTATTTTATAGTAAATTTCGTCGAAATTTCTATTTTATAGTAAATTTCGTCGAAATTTCTATTTTATAGTAAATTTCGTCGAAATTTCTATTTTATAGTAAATTTCGTCGAAATTTCTATTTTATAGTAAATTTCGTCGAAATTTCTATTTTATAGTAAATTTCGTCGAAATTTCTATTTTATAGTAAATTTCGTCGAAATTTCTATTTTATAGTAAATTTCGTCGAAATTTCTATTTTATAGTAAATTTCGTCGAAATTTCTATTTTATAGTAAATTTCGTCGAAATTTCTATTTTATAGTAAATTTCGTCGAAATTTCTATTTTATAGTAAATTTCGTCGAAATTTCTATTTTATAGTAAATTTCGTCGAAATTTCTATTTTATAGTAAATTTTGTCGAAATTTCTATTTTATAGTAAATTTTGTCGAAATTTCTATTTTATAGTAAATTTTGTCGAAATTTCTATTTTATAGTAAATTTCGTCGAAATTTCTATTTTATAGTAAATTTCGTCGAAATTTCTATTTTATAGTAAATTTCGTCGAAATTTCTATTTTATAGTAAATTTCGTCGAAATTTCTATTTTATAGTAAATTTCGTCGAAATTTCTATTTTATAGTAAATTTCGTCGAAATTTCTATTTTATAGTAAATTTCGTCGAAATTTCTATTTTATAGTAAATTTCGTCGAAATTTCTATTTTATAGTAAATTTCGTCGAAATTTCTATTTTATAGTAAATTTCGTCGAAATTTCTATTTTATAGTAAATTTCGTCGAAATTTCTATTTTATAGTAAATTTCGTCGAAATTTCTATTTTATAGTAAATTTCGTCGAAATTTCTATTTTATAGTAAATTTCGTCGAAATTTCTATTTTATAGTAAATTTCGTCGAAATTTCTATTTTATAGTAAATTTCGTCGAAATTTCTATTTTATAGTAAATTTCGTCGAAATTTCTATTTTATATCGATGCACACTTGTCGTGATAATACACGTCGAAAGTTGTGAAAAATAATCGCACGAAAATGATCACGAGTTAATTCCATTTTTTGCCAAATTGATTTTTTCAAGTCACTGTAAACAACACAATTGATGGTCGTACGTCAAAACGTTCTGAGTACGTTTATGCTAAAAAATGTCAAACTTTCCAAAGGAAATGTCAGAAGTCCAGTAATATATATAGCAACCCTCGTACATATGTATTTATATTCTATAAAAAAACTGCTATTATTTTTTTTTGTGCAGGGCACCGATGAGCGACGCAATGTTTTAAAAATGGTTAAATGTTTCCACTGTACCTGCAAACGTTGTGAAGATCCCACCGAATTTGAATCTCATCTATCGTCTCTACTTTGCTCGGCCTGTGATGGCAAAGGCTACATGTTGAAAAATCGCCAAGAGAACGAGAAATGGCAGTGTCAAAATTGTAAACACCAACAGGATTCGAAGGATGTTGACAAAATGCTAAATGATTTTCAAGAGGATATCTTGAAATCTCCCAATGATATTTATAAACTGGAAATGATTTTACAGAAACTCTCAAAGGTCCTACATCCCAACCATTACTTGATTGTTGATATAAAACAAAATATAGCCTCAATCTTACGTATGATTCTTAATAACCCATCTCATTGTCCCGGTCGCAAGGTTTATGAGAGGAAAATTGAGTTATGCGAGGACATTCTAAAAGTTTTGAATATCATATTACCCGGTACCATATCACGTTTGAAGGCTATAACACTTTACGAATTGGTTAGCACATTAGCGGAATATCATCGTATGCGATACAAGGAGAATGAATTGACTAAGTCACATTTAATAGTAAGTAAATGAAATGAGCGGAAGTTTAGAAAAAACATTAATTAAATGGATTTTCTTTTAACTTAGGAATTGCTTCGCGAAACCGAGCAGATGTTTCGTGAATCCGTACGAATGCTTTTATATGAACCCAAGGATACGCCCGAGGGTAATCTACTACAGACAATGTTGCAGGAACTCAAATATCTGCAAACTGATATGAAAATGTTAGAGTGATATTATAAAAAGCATGTTTATTGTAATTTAAACTGTAGAAATTTATGATAAAAGAATTTGTTCTTATGCCAGTTTATATACGAGTATATTTTTGTTACACTACTCACTATAAAGACTTTCGACTTTTTGATTTTAGGATATAATGAAACTATATTAGGATATAATTGAAACTATGTCGAGTCAATTAGTGGCCGACCTCTAAAATATTATGTATATGCAATAGAGTCGATAGCTACGATATTTTTCTACACTGAAGTCGATCTCTGAAGTCGTTATCAGTATTAGAACCAATCACTGAGGTATTTCTTTGTACTGCTAAAATTCACAACTGAATAAGTATATTTTAGTAGACAATAGGTTTTCTGCTTAAAGTTCATAGTTATCGTCTAGCCCCTTAAAGAGAAGTTCTTCGCAAATAATTTGGGTATCACTGATGCTATCGGAAGCACTTGATACCCATATGTCTTTAGCATCTTCTCCCCGCAAATGACAAATGCGGGGAGAAGATTTACATAAATCAGACAAAAACATTGTTCTCTCTAAACAGATTAAAGGAAACAAAAATAGGCAATTGCGAAAAAAGAAAAACACTTGGCCAAAAATAAGACTAGCTGCTGACGAAATGGCAGAGAGGTTGATTGAATGCATCCACTACATGCTTTATAGACGCATGTAATCAGTCTGCTCTGCAAGTGGTATAAAATGCAAATTGAATGCATATTCATTCAGAACAATCACCGGCTATAGGGTAGATCAAGGCACCGTCGAGACATTTGAATTTATTCTCGCATTAGTCAATTTCATTATGCTAATGTAATAGCAATGGTTAACAAGTGAAGCTCCCACAAATATCAAATATAAATCCCCCCCCCACAAGGTATCTATTTTATAATACTAACTTACTAAAGATGTCGGATGAATTTTGCAATAAATGCAAAATTTACGAAAATGAAACTCTCGGAAGGTAAGTTAGGTAAATTGATTATGATAACCTACGCCTACTACTTAATTGGAGTTTCAATTCCAGATACGTCAAAGCCACTGAAGTTATACGAGCGGGAGAAACTATACTATTGGAAAAACCCATACTAATATTGGCCTCTAGTGGCGAAAAGAGATGTAGTAATTGCTTTCGTTTTGCCCAGCAGTATTGTAGGTAAGAAGGGCGCTGGTCTTATATTAGAGAAGGGAATAATGATTATATATTTTTTTAGCAAATGTAATATTTCGCCCTTGTGCTTAGATTGCCGACAACATAATGAGTTTGATTGCTCAACATTTGCCACAATCACGTCATCACCAGATGTCCAGTTGGATATTTTGAAAAAACAAGTCGATACATATGGTCTCTTGAAGTGTTTGCTTTTGCATGAGAATCCCGAGACCCGTGAATACTTTGAGTCAATGCTCAAAATGGAGTCGCATCAGGAGAAAAGACGTAACTCCTCCATTTGGAAGGATCATAATAAGGAAATTATCCAACCATTGGTGAAATCGAATATTTTGAAAGGCCTTAAAGTGACCGATCGCATCAATGAGGAGTTTCTACAGCAGATACTAAGCATTTGGGATGTTAATTCACATGAAATACGAGCACCAGATTCTGCGGCCATGCGTGGCTTATATTTGAATGTCTCGTTGTTTTCGCACAATTGTTGTCCCAATGCAAATCAGGCCATTGATGATCAATACCGCATGAAAGTTTATGCCAATCGTGATATCGACAAAGAGGAAATGGTTACAAATTCCTATACAAATGTTTTGTTGGTAAGTTGCAATCAAATAATCAATATGTATGTGTGTGTGTGCGATCGATTTATCAGCGAAAGTTTGAGATAAATATATAAAATAGACCAAATGACAAAGTATATAAAAAATTAAGGTTTTTCCATCAGATATTCGGCCCTATTCTTCTGCACAAGAGAATAATGTAGAAAAACAAAGGTTTTAGAACATAACTTCGAATTCCATTGAGTGTCGTTTCAACAGAAGTCTTGTAATCAGACTTGTGCAGGATGTTTATCTGTTCTAAACACAAACTTTCTCCAAGTCCACCGAAGTAGGTTCCCTTGAGATAATGTCTCACCAAAACCAAGATTTTAGATATATTTGTTTTACGTTGTCAAATAAGATAAGTAGCCTACCTATTTGTTTAGCTTACTATATGAATCACTAAATCATTCGGGATTTAATTTAAACTTGCTTTAAAAATCGACTTGATGGTTATCGGACAGTTGATTTTCGGTGATTGCTTAAATATTTGTTAGGAGATATCGATCTTTGCCAAAATGGATATAATTAAAATGTATGCGTTTCAACTTCTATCGGTCCCTTAGGTCTCGAATTAATGGTGTTAAGGTGATTTTCTGTTTCAAATTGTTTAAATATTTGTTAGGTGTTCAAACTGATCCATTATGGTCTCATGTGCAGTTTATTGATTCGAAAAATCCTTATTACAATGGGTAAATACGCTTATAGCTAACATTTTTTCATTATTACGAGATAACTTACATACATTAGGTATCTTACAAGTTATATAAAATTAGTTTCTTAAAATTATGTATTTCTACATTTCACTTATACTAGTTACAATGCTTTGTCGATATATTTAATATTTTCCCACAAAATCGAATTACAAAAAGGGAATCCATTATGGTCTCGAAATAATCATGAAGGATGTTATGGTCATCGTAGGGATCTATAAATCGAGTTTCGACTAATCGATTAATCGACTTTTGATTGGAAAAAGTCGAAATCGATTTTCACCAAGCAAAAAGTTGAAAAATCGATTTATCATTTCGACTTTTTTCGATTTTTATCCGACGGCGGAATATCAACCGAAATCGATTACCATTTCGACTTTTGTCGAGTTTGGCCTTACTTAAATAGACGGCGGCTTTGAACTTCTCCAACCAGTTCAAACGCTTTTTAGGAAAGAGTCGGAAAGAGCTCTCTCCAACAAACTTTGACACTTGCTTGGAAAAAATTGCAGAGTATAAATTAATATTTAAGTTGTCTGATCGGAAAATATTGCCAGAAAAATGGTGGAGAAATGCGACCCTGTAAACGTACAAGGATGTGAACATACAATTTTGGTCTTGCAGCGTTAGCAGAACAAGTCATTGTGAGATAATTTGCAGATTGTTAGATGTGCGAAGAAAAACATTTTATTGGTATCACTGTCTATAAAATATTTGTATTATCCTGCATATAAATAATTACAAAATATATTGTAAATACATGAAATTGTATAGTTTTCTTGCAATCGTCTGAACTGTCAATTCACCTTTGCCTAACAATCTATCATTGTCCGTATATTTGCAGCACTTTAACAGGGTTGATAACGTTGTCCGATCAGGCAATCGTGAATATTTAGTTTTTGTTGCTTGGAATCTGCGTAATGGAAAAGAAACAAAAAGGAGACAAAAATCGGTTTAAGACAAAACCGTAAAGTCGAAAAAATCGATTTTCCAAAAAGTCGATTATCCAAATAATTGAAAAGTCGAAAAATCGACTTTTCACTAAATCATGAAAGTCGAAAAATCGACTTTTTGTCTCAACTATAGATCCCTAGGTCATCGGGCAGATGATTGTATATTTAGCCATACCTATATATTTGTTAGGGTTTCAATTGATTTGCCAAAATTTATTTTATGCGTTTCCACTTTTATCTGGTCCCTTGGGTTTCGGATAAATCATGCAGGATGTTATGGTCTTCCGTCAGGTGACTTTCTGTTTCACCTTGCTTAAATATTTGTTAGGTGCTCGATTGATTTGCTAAAATTGATATAATTAAATATTATGCGTTTCCAATTCTATCTGGTCCTTTAGGTCTCGAATTAATGGTGTTAAGGTGATTTTCTGTTTCAAATTGTTTAAATATTTGTTAGGTGTTCAAACTGATCCATTATGGTCTCGAAATAATCATGAAGGATGTTATGGCGATCGGGCAGATGATTGTATGTTTAGCCATACCTATATATTTGTTAGGGTTTCAATTGATTTGCCAAAATTTATGATTACATTTTATGCGTTTCCACTTCTATCTGGTCCCTTGGGTTTCGGATAAATCATGCAGGATGTTATGGTCTTCCGTCAGGTGACTTTCTGTTTCACCTTGCTTAAATATTTGTTAGGTGCTCGATTGATTTGCTAAAATTGATATAATTAAATATTATGCGTTTCCAATTCTATCTGGTCCCTTAGGTCTCGAATTAATGGTGTTAAGGTGATTTTCTGTTTCAAATTGTTTAAATATTTGTTAGGTGTTCAAACTGATCCATTATGGTCTCGAAATAATCATGAAGGATGTTATGGCGATCGGGCAGATGATTGTATGTTTAGCCATACCTATATATTTGTTAGGGTTTCAATTGATTTGCCAAAATGTATGATTACATTTTATGCGTTTCCACTTCTATCTGGTCCCTTGGGTTTCGGATAAATCATGCAGGATGTTATGGTCTTCCGTCAGGTGACTTTCTGTTTCACCTTGCTTAAATATTTGTTAGATGCTCGATTGATTTGCCAAAATTGATATGATTAAATATTATGCGTTTCCAATTCTATCTGGTCTGCTAGGTCCCAAATTATTCATGCAGGATATTATGGTCATCGGATAGATGATTTTCTGTGCCACATTGCTTAAGTATTTGTTACGAGATCGATTGATTTGCCAAAATTGATATGATTAAATTTTATGCTTTTTCAAGTATATCCGGTCCGTTAGACGTGTATGTTATATCTGTGCCACCAAAAATGTATATAAATAGTTATAATCGTTTTTATTTTCCCCACAGGGTACCGAAGAACGTCGCCACATTTTGCGAGAAGGCAAATATTTCCATTGCACCTGTGAACGTTGTGAAGATCCCACGGAGCTGGGCTCCCACATGAGTAGTTTCATATGTGCCCCTTGTGCTGCCAGAAATCAAGAAGGTTTTATTGTCAAACATTTGGCCTCAAAATCATGGAAATGTTTAAAATGCACCCACACTTTAAGAAACGAACAAGTCGAAAACATTTTGGAAAAAGCCAAAGAGGAAGTTTTTCATTCTCAAAACGATTTAAGACGTCTGGAGTACTTATTGGCCAAGCTTAATACGCTTTTGCATAAGAATCATTATATCATAGTGGACCTAAAGCAGAATATTGCAAATATCTTGAGATCAATAATAATGCAGAGTTTGCAGAGACCTGGTCGTAGACTATACGAGAGAAAAATACGCTTATGTAAGGAGTTGGTAGTGATTTTGCAAATCATACAACCGGGTATATCGAGATTGAAAGGTATAGCTCTGTACGAAATGGCGACAGCCTCAGCAGAACTCTATCGTTTGAGATTTGGCGAAAAGGAACTTACAGCTCAGGAGCTGCAGGAACATCTGGGACAGTGCGAGGCTATGTATAAAGAGGCAATACGTTTATTGCTGCACGAGCCTACAGAGACACCCGAAGGTCAGCTGGTAAAGAGTATAATGAACGAATTGAAGGATTTGCGTAATGATGTTCAAATTTTGGATCAACCTTTACCAGAGAATGAAAATGTTGAAGAATAAAATAACACTTATTTGTTAAAAAATAATAATTCATGTTTTATTTACCACTTCTTCAAATATATTCAACAATTCCTTAGCTACACTAAAACGCTCCCAACAACTGCCCATTGGACAGTCAACACACTGGTTTAAGATTTCCGAAAGCTGTGAATATATCTTGTTTATATTTTCCGGTATGGGATAAAGAAATCCTATTGTTTTATCTTTATAAAGATCCTCTCTTAGAAACTGACATGCTGAATAAATGTTGATATCACTGATTTTGTGGGATGTAATATCCTCCGGGGAATAGGCAAAACATCCAGGACATTCGATGTACTCATGTTTATGGATTGATTTATATTTGGCTTCTCTGAAATCCACCACAAAAACCGTGTCTAAATTAATGAATTATAGAAGATCTTTGTCCGTATCATATACTATATTATCCGCTGTTAAATCAGTTATATAGAGATGATAGTTTCCTAAACCATAGGTAAATTTTAGAGATGCTTCTAGCAACTGTTTGGCTATTTTTAATTTAGTTTGAAAATCTTTGCGATAAAAGTTGTATAAATTTAAACCCGCATATTCTTCATACATTGTAAATCCACAAACTCGATATGTTTTCGGAACGGGAAATTTCGATGCATGTAAAATTGTCATCAATATGGGTTGAATATTAACCAGCAGATACAACCATATAGTCTCCTTGCCCATAGTTCTATGATAGACCTGCATAGCATCTATAAATTCATCAATTCTATGAGAGGGATGAAACTGTACGCCATCCAAACGTTCTTGATGCAGGAAAATTCTCTTCAGTTCTTCAGAATCCACTGTCCATTTGAAGTAATCCTTATCATTTGCAAAGTACTTAGCCACGACCTTCGCTCCGGTATCTGATATGGTTTGAAATGCCACCAGATGGAAGCACCACTGTCGTCTGCAATTTTCGGGAGAAAAATCTGACACAATTGCCATTGAGTTTCAAAACATTTGCCGCAAAATTGTATATCCTCTGCGAAGTTTTCAATTTGTTGTTGCTCCCCATTATTTGTTTTGATATCCAATGTATTCAGAGCAGTTATAAGTAATATCAACAGGCGCACGTGAGATAGTTCTCGTTTGGTCGGGGATGGTGATGATGATGAGGAAAAAACTGGAATTTAATTAAATATTTTTTTATTTTCCATACATTAGTTGAAATAATTCTTAAACGTTTAGTTTTTATTATTATTATTCATATTAGTTTTATAACAGCCCATACACGCTGAAAAAATCGCATCTGTAGAATATTGTCCCAAATATATTCTGCTTGAAACATATATGTATTTAGGGTACATTCGAAATATATAATATTTGGAACACAAAAATATTATATATTTGGGATGTTGTGTTCTAAGCAATTCCTTATTTTCGTCCTAATATTTTTTTTTATTTGGGACTATTATTTCCGAAACAGATTTATTTGCATTTAAAAATTCAGAAAATGTTCGTATATCGATTGTATGCCAACTTTAAAGTTTTTCGGTAATTTAAATAGAAATTTTAAGTGCTAGTAACATTTCTTTGGTTGTTTTAAGTTTTTCAGTAATTCAAAGTCCACTTTTAAGAAATTGTTAATGTTTTTTTGGCGGCCACCCTAGTTACAAAGTTCAGAACTCTGTACTCACCACTGTTTTCTTGATTCTTGGTGTTTGACTTCTAAAGGAAAAAACAATTGGTGCTTCCTTCTATTTTTCTTTGCAGTTTTCTTCTGTCGAATGTTGGATAATTTGCTGCTAAACTATACATTTATTAAATAAATTATAGATTTATTAAAATTGAGAAGATTTTTTTGAAGTACTTACTGTAACTGAATACTGAGTTCGTGTTGAGTTTGCAGTTTGTGCAGTATATGGAAAACACACATTGAATGAGCGAGTGTTGGTCGAGACATGACATCTATTAAAAATTGCTTAAATTCAGCAGAAAAAAACCGTAACATTCGAAATGGCGTTTGAAGCGAAATCAAAATACACAAAGTTGCCGTATTGGCGTATTGCATGCGGGTGATATGTCAAAGCAGGGATGATAATTGAGAGTGACCAAATGGTACAAAAATCGTTCCAAAAGGTTAAATATTTGACCCAAAAAGTAACAAATTAAAAAAGTTGTTACATATACGGGTTACCATACTAACCAAAGCATTTAGTAAATTGTGAATTAAATAGATATTCGTACAAAAATACAGTCTGAAAATATTAAGATATAAATGATTGAGACCGAGTAAAGCTGAGTATAGACGAATGCCAGATCGGCAAACGTTATCAACCCTGTTAAAGTGCTGCAAATATACGGACAATGTCAGATTGTTAGGCAAAGTTGAATTGACAGTTCAGACGATTGCAAGAAAACATTATAATTTCATATATTTACAATCTATTTTGTAAATATTTATATGCAGGATTGCCAATAAAAATAGTGTTGCAAATAAAATGTTTTTCTGGCAATGGCGCCGTTGTCACATGCATAAACTTTTATTTTCTGAAAATGGGTTTTGATTAAATCAGAAGAATATGCATTTTAAAGTTATTAGAATTTTTGTGAAGCGCTTGCAGCTATTTCAGGATTTGTTTCAGAATAGAAGAGCATTTGACAAATTCATAATTCTATGAAATGATTTTGGGGAATACCTATAATTGGAATGTATTTTGAAAGACACGTTATTACATAAGTTTTTATAGTTATGGAGCAAAATCATGTCATATATCGTCATTTGAAACGAGAAAGGGCCTATCATCATATTTGACAATTTTACAGGAGAAGCCAAAAACTAAATAAAATAAAAAATGTTGTCGTTAGAAAAACGGGGTTTTTAGGATAATACCTAAACATTCACACAAACATGATTTTAAACTTGCTTGTGAAAATTGCGTGAAATATCAATTTTTAACTATAAATAAAAGGAAATAATTTTTTTTGAATTTTCCATTAGTCATTAATTTAATTATATTTGCATTAAATTAATATTATAAAAGAAAAAAAAATACCTTTTCAACTTAAAAAGTACCATTTTAGTACTTTTTGAGAAATCGAATTTTCCATCCCTGGTCCAGATTCACAATCGACAAATTTTCCAAGCAACTGCCAAAGTTTGTTTGAGAGTGAAGCAGGGAGCTCTTTCCGCCTGCCTCTCTCTCCTAAAAACTTTGACATTTGCTTGGAAAAAATTGCCGAGTGTGAATCTGGACCAAGAATTCTAATAAATTCAGCAAAAAAAAACCGTAATATTCCAAATGGCGTTTGAAGCGAAATCAAAATTCACAAAGTTGCCGTATTGCATGCGGGTTATATGTCGGTTAGGCAAACGTAACGTTAGGCCCGTATCTTTAGCGCAGCCGTAGTGCTGTCATATATCATTCACAAAAAAAAACAACTTAATTTTATTTTTTATTTAAATGTATAGGATTGAAAATTCCCCAGTTTCTAAATAATTCATTTTATTTATTTATCAACTAAAGCTCATACTTGTACTATTCATTTTGATAGAAATACAATTTATTGGTAAAAATTTCGTTAACTAGACTTAATACTAATGGTGATTTCGTTTCTGAAAAATAATGTCACCAGATCATGTTGCCTCTGCTAATTTTGCATGCGCATAATCGAACAAAAATCGTGCGGTGATTAAAACACATACCAACTTTATTGCGCTGCCATTTGGTAGGGTGTATGTGTGTGTCAAAAATATAGTTTCTTCTTCTTCTGTTGACACTTCAATTCGCTTCGCGCTTACGGTACTGTGCAATTACAGTTTTATTTTGTGGTGCTATTGAAAGTTTTCAATTGTGTTAAGATGTTGGTAGAGCGATCACCCACGATCCGCGCAATGAACAAATTATTTGCAAAATGTTTCTTTGTAAGTTTTGTGACCGAAAGCCATGGAATGATAGTTTTTGCAGCGGGAGCTGTAAGAGAAGGTACGTAAATAAATACATAAGTATCATTACTTAGTCCCGATTCACAAAATAAAAATACACACATGACATTAGTATGCCATGGAAAAATTAAAATGTACTCGTTCTACTCATCCCCCTACCCCTCCCCCCCGACAGCCTATAATTTTCAAAAAAATATAGCCTCGTGTAAATGTATGCAGACATTTTATATTTTTTCATGAAATTAGCATGCCATGAATAAATGCAATGCATATACATACATAATAAAATTTGTATTATTTTTCAACACTTTTTCAGCAGCACCACAAGCAAAAGGAGGTAAGTTTTAAGATTTGCCAATATGTTCACTTTTATTTTAACTTGTTTCTTCATTTGTACTTTTTTTTAGAAAAAATGATAAGAAATCCATTTGCTCATGTTTTCTCCCAGAAACAAAAGCGCAAAAACTTGTTGCTGCTTAGCGATGAAGATGTTTTTGATGAGGATGAGGCTGGGCCAGCTTCATACACATCGAAGAAACTGAAGAACATGAAAGATGGCCCACTTTTATCAGAAATGAAAAAAAGCAACAAGCTGCTGCTGGATGATGACCATGTTTTTGAGGATGAGGCTGGTCCAGCTTCATACACAACAAAAAAGGCCAAAAACATGAAAAGCAACAAGCTGCTGGATGAAGGACCTGTATTTGATGAGGTTGAGGCTTTCTCAGCTTTCTCTCCATCCCCGGACAACGAAGGCCAAAAGTAAGTACTTTTTGAGTAATTTTTTTATTCCCTCACCTTAAAGAGGAGAGTATATATCATAACTTGCTACGAAACAAAAGTGTAACATTTGATCATTTCAAGTCCGTCTGTGTGTCTGTCTGCTGGGTGGGTGCGCATGTTAACATTAATTCGTGCAAAAAAATTGAAAAATTTTATGATTTTTTGTGACGAAACGGTTAAAATTTGTTGATTGAAACCAATGTCGACGGCATATTCCACGACCTTGCAACCACAACGTTCTAGATCTAGTAGAATTTCTAGATCTAGCAGAATTTCATTCACCGCTAGGTTCCAAATTAGGGGAGACAGTACTCCTCCTTGTGGGTTCCCTCTGTTAACAAACCTTGTTAGAGTTGTGGACCCAAGACACGCTGTTTTGACATTTTTCGTGATATGTTTATATATTCATTTTTTACTCATGAACTTGGATTCATATAAAAGCTAAACATTTTTTCAAATAAGCAACAATCTGTTTGAATATACAAAAAAAGAATACATTCAATCTAAGAAAAGAACATGTCTGCATTGAAGGAATTAAATTAAATAGGTAGCAAAAATTATGTCAAACCCATTTTATCCACTTCGGACTTTTCATGGGACATTAAACTCAAGATTTTGAAGGCATCACGGATGAAAACTCGCTACGGAAAAAGGATCTTGCTGGAGCTTGAGAGCTACGTATCATTCCTACTATCACTTTACTCAACGTTGAGCTATGCTGTCTTATTAGAAATTAATTTAGGAAACTTATATATTTAAAAGATTAAGAAAGATGAAAGTGATCATTTTGTATTACATAAAATATAAATAAAACAAGATTTTTTTTAATTTTGTTCATTAATTCCATAAAGAATATATAACTCAAAAAATCAAAAAGATATAATCAAACAAAAAATTAAAAAAAAACACTTTTTTAATTTTTTTGTTGAGTTGAAAAAAAATATATGTCCTCTTCCAAATCAAAAAAAATAATTTCGATTAAGCTCTTTTTCCACTTTGAACGTCCTAAGACGTATTTCGCTCAAAGAAATGTAGGGTCTCCGAACACTCCTTCGAGGTGTTGTTTTTTGTCTTGAACCTCAAAAAAAAAACCCAATCCAACCAAAAAAAATTAAAAAACATTTTTTTGTTTTTTTTTATATTTCGTTTATTGGTAATATTTTTTGTCTTGAACCTGAAAAAAATCACAATCCAACCAAAAAAAAAATAAAAAACACTTTTTTAAATTTTTTATATATCTTTTATTGATATTTTTTGTCTTCATCTTAAAAAAAAATTCCACTCGAACTAAAAAATTAAAAACAATTTTTTTATGTTTCTTTTATTGATAATATTTTTTGTCTTGCACTTGAAAAAATAAAGTCCCAATCCAAGCTAACAAATAAAAGAACACTTTTATTAGATTCGTTTTATAAATTTTATTTTCGATTACAAATAATCTTCATTACGGAAAACTTTAATGGTTTCCACTTTAATATCTATATCAGCGTACACGGTCGAAGTGTTACACTAGCCAACAGTCGTTTTGTTATTTGGTTCTAGCATAGTTTTTCTCATTGATTTTGACCTACTGAACACGAAAATGAGTTTTAAAAATTTTTCTGTCGATTGGTTTTCGAGATACAAATTTTTGAACTTTTTTTTTAAATTTTTGGAGGTAAACTTACAATTTTCAGCATATCTTTCGTCTTCTTTGACGTATTTGATCCTACTACTACTCAAATTAAAGCAAATTGAGCCGTCTACAACTCATTCTCAGAATCGGGTGAGTAGTTTTGATGTTGGCGGCTTAAAAAGGTTAAAAAACTGCGTTTTTTTAGTAAAAATGTGGCAGAAAAATTCATATAAAAATTCATATAAAATATAAAACGCGATGCTAACAGCGATTTTGGTTTTTTTACGTATAGCTGGCATTTTCCAAAGAAAATAAGCACTTACTTAACAAAATCTGACAACAAATGGCGGACTTATAATTTTTTTGGTAAAAGACCGAAATTCCGCTATTTCACGATATTTTGATTTTCATTATTTGCACAGCTTACCTACCCAACGCAAACGAATAAATACATTTGAACTTAATTTAAAATAAACAAATTAGTCTTAGTATATTATTTTTTAATTTATTTAGAGCACTACATACTCAATGTGTGGCACAATTAGAAATGGATGTGCCAGGTTAGCTAAACTAACGAAATTAACCAAATCAACGCCCAAAAAAATGATTAGAAACAAAGATATAACTGTACATTTTATGCCATGTGGAAAAACAGCTGACTTCTTCTTTGTTTTTTGTATTCGCTGCAATTGGTCTCACGTATTAGGGTCCAAATGTAGTCACCCATCATAGCCGTGTCATAGATGCCCTGATAGCGTCGTTCCATAGCCTTCAATTCCTGATGAAAGCGCTCGCCGTGTCCGTCGCTCACGTCTCCTAAATTCTCAGGGAAAAAATCCAAATGAGAATGCAGAAAGTGTATTTTAAGTGACATGTGCACTCCTACCCAAAAATGAAAAAAAACGAGAATTAAAACGCTATTTAAATTAACATTTGTTTCAAAAAAAACCTACCCATTGCTTCATAGTTCTTTACCAGATCCTCAAATATGTCCTTATAATTATGGCTTTTGTTGTTCCCTAAAAAGTTTTCCACAACAAGCCTGAAGGAATTCCATGCTGCGGCTTCGATGGGTGATAACAGCTTCGGGAATGTTTCGTCTTTCAACATTTTTTTTATCTCGGGTCCTGCGAAGACTCCTTCTTTAATTTTTGCCAGCGAAAGGTAAGGGAAAATTGACCGTAAATAGGCAAAAGCTTCACCTTCTTTGTCCAATTTTTTGGCAAAATTTTTTATCAAACCCAATTTTATGTGCAGCGGCGGAAGTATTATATTTTCACGGTTCTCTATTAGTGGTTTGCGCTGAACATTCGCTTCTCCAACTACAGGTTTCGTTCGTCCCGGCCATTTTTTTTGAATATAATGCTGATCATCAGCGCGGCTATTCCAAAGGCACAGAAAACAGCAATGTCGCGTACAGCCTCCTTGGAGTCCACACAGAATGGCCAAAGGTTAGGTTTAGGTTTAGGTTAGGTTTAGGTTTAGGTTAGGTTTAGGTTAGGGTGGCAGCCGTATTTTTTTACAAGCTCACATAGACCAGTTTAGGTCCCTAGTGTTACCACGGGCTGAAATGCCCCTCATCGAAACCAACCTGTTTGATATATAAATTTATCGATAGTTCGAATATCAGTACTGGAAAGATCTGTTAGGCTGCCTAAAAAGGCCGACCCCAGTATATCCAGTCGTCGTTTACTCAAAGCGGGACAGTCGCAAAGCAAGTGCTCAATGCTCTCCACTTCTTCCTCATCACCACAGCTTCGGCAGAAGTCATTGGAGTCAATACCCAATCTTTTGGCGTGTTCGCCGATCAAGCAGTGTCCCGTCAGAACCTGTACTAACGTAGACAATCGTTTCCTCTCTAGTGCGAGGAGATATTTTGACCTTCTCAGGTCATACCTTGGCCAGATTTGTCTAGCTACCCTGCAGGTGCCGATTTCTGTCCATCTATCGTTGGACTGCCTGATTGCCTCTTGCCTAAGCCAAAGCTTGCACGTGGATAGTGGCGCACCAATATATGCAAATTCTTCGAGAATTTGTAATGTCGTCCCTTTCCTAGCAAGTTCATCGGCTTTGCAGTTCCCCGGGATATCCCTATGCCCAGGCACCCATATGAGGTGTATATTAAACTGCTCAGCCATCTCGTTAAGAGATCTGCGGCAGTCGAGGGCTGTTTGTGAATTTAGGGATGTTGCCTCCAGAGAATTGATGGCAGCCTGGCTGTCCGAGTAAATGACAACGCCATTGTTGGTTACTATGTTGCGACTCAGCCACTTGGCGACTTCCCATATTGCCATTATTTCGGCTTGATAGACACTGCAGGTATCTGGTAGTCTGTGAGCTATATCGAGACTAAGTTCTTCACAGTGTACTCCGAAGCCAACCTTTTCATCAAGCTTCGAACCATCCGTGTAAAAGTGGAGATGGTTTATATTACCTGGTATTCTGCCGACCCATTCATCTCTGGCGGGAATCATAGTGATGTAATTTCTCTCGAAGGTGTACACTGTTGGTATATAGTCCACTCGGTCGGTTACCATAGCACTACACTTTGATATCCTCATGTGACCATAGTTCTTGTACCTCCACATTGATAGGCAGTTTAATCTTATTGCCGCTTTGGTTGCAACTTCTCTCGCCACAATATTAATCGGCAGTATATGGAGTAGGGCTTGTAGAGACTCGGTCGCTGTAGTCCTTAAGGCTCCGCTTATGCTCAGGCAGGCAGTCCTCTGAACCTTTGTTAGTAGGTTGGTAATGGTTAGTTTGTCAGTTGCCGTCCACCATACCACAATACCGTATAACAGTATTGGACGAACTACTGCTATATATATCCAGTGGACGATTTTAGGAGAGAGTCCCCACCGCGACCCTACAGCCTTTTTGCAGGAATATAAGGCGACGTTGGCCTTCCTTACACGTTCCAATACGTTAAGTCTAAATAACATTTTCCTATCTAGAATTATTCCTAAAAATTTTGCACTTTCAGAAAAGACTAGATCTGTTCCATTTATCCGAGGTGGAGGGTCCACATGTGGGACATTATTCATCCTAGTAAAGAGAACCAATTCTGTCTTGTTGGGGTTAACGCCCAAACCGCTGCTTCTGGCCCATCTAGCCAACTTGTTCAGAGCCACCTGTAGGATGTCTCTGAGGACGTTTACGAATTTGCCACTCACTGCGATTGCCACGTCGTCCGCATATGCCACGACCTTGCAGCCACAACGTTCTAGATCTAGCAGGATTTCATTCACCGCTAGGTTCCAAATTAGTGGAGACAATACTCCTCCTTGCGGGGTCCCTCTGTTTACATACCTTGTTAGAGTTGTGGACCCTAGACATGCTGTTATGCGTCTTCTGGTGAGCAGACTTTGAATTAGTCTAATCAAACTAGTGTTAACTTTTAGATGTGAGAGTGCCGCAATTACCGCATCGGAATGAATGTTGTTAAAAGCCCCTTCTATGTCAAGAAATGCCACCATGGTGAATTCCTTGAAATGCAGGGACGATTCGATAGTGCTCACAAGTTCGTGCAGGGCTGATTCAGTAGACTTGCCCTTGTTGTAAGCATGTTGGTTCCCCGACAGGAGTTTTGTATCCAGGTTTTCCCTAATGAAATGATCTAAAAGTCTTTCCAGACCTTTCAATAGGAAGGAGGATAGGCTAATTGGTCTGAAGTCTTTTGGCCTAGTGTGTGATATCTTTCCCGCTTTAGGTATGAATACCACTTTGGTATCCCTCCATCGATTCGGGACGTATGAAAGCCTGATACAGCCTACATAAATTTTCTCCAGCCAGGGGATAATGTACTTTAACATTTTCTGCATTTCTGCTGGAGTGATGCCATCTGGTCCAGGTGACTTGAAGGGCTCAAAGCTGTTAATAGCCCAGCTTATTCTGGATCTCTCAGTCAAGAAGCTAGCGACGCTCGCAGTCCACTCGCACTCTTGTTGGTCCTGCTGATCCTCGGGTTCTGTTATAGAGTTCCCCGGGAAATGTGTGTCGAGCAGTACATTGAGCGACTGCTCGCTGTTTTTGGTCCAGTTATTTGCTTCATCCTGTAAATATCCCACTGTACAGGGTGAAGCAGATAATATCTTCCTCAGCCTAGCGGCGTCGGAGACCTTTTCCACTTCACCACAGAAGGTATACCAAGAGCGCCTTTGCGCCTTTCTAAGCTCCTTCTTATAGATCTTGAGGTGCTCTTTATAGGCATCCCAATCATTAGCGACCCCAGTAGATTTACAGCCTGTTTCTGTAACTTAAAATTTTGCTTTCGTGCGCTTGCCAGACGACAAACAGCTGATTTGGGTTTCACTAACTACCATCACAACGGCAAGTCGCACGATAATGAACTCGTACGAAAACGTAATCATTTCAGTGTACATTTTGGTTTCTCTATCTCTCTTTGCTGTCATCTGGGCGAACACAAGTGTCAGATCGAGTCACTTTATTTTATTTGTCGACTGATAGGAACAATGCAATAAAAACGTTATTAAAAGCAAAAAATAAGTAGATATAAGTATAATTATGGTAAAAACAATTAAAAAATAATAAAATTGTATACATATGTTTACATTTTTAAGCATAAAGAAGTCAACATTGGCAGCTCGCTAAGATGGAAAAATTCATCAGTGCACAATGAGAGAGAAGTGAGAGAGAGAGAGAAAGAAATGAGAGTGGTGGATCAGCTCAGCTGAACCACCCAGGGTTGATTATTGGCCACCACTAGAGTAAAGGATACAGAGTTGTATTTTCTAAGGTCGACCATACAAAAATGTATGCTTTTTTAGACCGGAAGTTGTGAAATTATTGACCTGGCAATTACATTATTTGCCAATTGGTAAATTGTTAACGTCATTGACGTAAAGCCAGGCGAACGAACGAACGAACCTTAGAGAAACCAAATTCCAGACAAAAGTGAGTGATTGGTTTTCGTTCGCAGAGACTTTCGTTAGAAATACAGAAACAGGCCGTTA
The DNA here is from genome assembly GCA_963930755.1 of Eudasyphora cyanicolor. NCBI lineage: Eukaryota > Metazoa > Arthropoda > Insecta > Diptera > Muscidae > Eudasyphora > Eudasyphora cyanicolor. The sequence goes on along the minus strand of OZ005738.1, from coordinate 8,693,011 downwards.
GCCTTATTGAATAGCTTGTTGCAGGTCTTTTTCATAGCCGTTAGCTCAGAAGTCCACCATTGGGGTTTAGTTTTACCCTTGTACCTTGTTTTTGGACAGGCTTCTTCAAGGGATCTATTGAATGATATGGTGATATGATCGACCAGATTATCCAAACCGGCTTTGTCATTCGGTTCGTACGGAAGTTTAGAGTTGAGGACTTTCTTGAAATTCTTCTCATACAGATGCCACTTTGTCTTCCTTACATTTCTGTGGACGGCGGGTTTAGGCGCTTTTTCCGCGAGTTTGAACTCAATATAATGATGATCTGAGAATGAGTTGTCGTCCAGTACATTCCACCCAATAATTTTGTCTGACAGCCGGTCAGTAGCAAACGTTACGTCGAGTACCTCTTGTCTGTCTTTAATTGTGAAGGTCGGTTTATTACCTATGTTACAAATACTAAGATTGGTAGTTAGAATAAAGTCAAGAAGCGAATCACCCCTATTGTTTATATCCGTACTACCCCAGATAGTATGATGAGCGTTCGTGTCTGCGCCAATAATCAGCTCGAGCTCGTCAGACGTTGCTTCTTCTACTACTTCCCTGAATAGAGCAGTCGGTACTACAGATTCATAAGGCAAGTAGCTGGAGACCACCCAATATATGCGATTACCGATCTCCAGGCTAGCAGCTGTTTGGTCTTTACCACTTAAATTAGTCAGGAGAAATATACTTAGATCTTTCCTGGCCAAAATGCAGGTTCTTGGAGTGCCTTCACAGTTGGCCACAAGCAGTTTAAAGTTGGGTGTCCTAATACCGCACACCCTTCCTCCCACTACGTAGGGCTCCTGTATCAGGACGATGTCTACTGCGCCTGTGGACAGGCGCAGCAATAGAGCCGCTGAGGCTGCTTTAGCGTGATGGAGGTTAATCTGTAGAATTCTTACCATCATTGGTAATTGACAGATTAACATCCACCCCAACAAGGGTGTTATCGAACTCTTCGTCCGTATCGTCGAGAAGCATGTCCCCGCCAGATGCGTCAAAGAGTCCGGAGACTCCCCTCAGCCTCTCTGTGTCAGAAGTAGAGCTTTCGTCCTCAGAGTAGGACGTTACAGATCTTCTGTTAGAGTTGGAGTCACCAGAAATAATAGGCGTGGCTACCTCCGCACTTACAGAAAGTGCCACGGTGGACGACTCACCTTCTGCAGTGGGAGCTATATCCTGCTTGTATATCTTCAAGATTATAGTCTCGAAGCCATATTGTAGGGTTGCACTCGCACTTTGTATATGGGAGGTGGATTCAGCGTTTAGGATAAGATTGACCTGCCGCTTTTTACCATCCGCCTCACCCACCTTGCTGATTCTCCAATTATGCGCCGGCAGACCAGGATTGGAATCTTTTATTATTTCTAAGATGTCAGCCGGGTTGGAGGGCTCTTCTGTAACCCAGGTGATGGCTCTAGGGTGACTAGGGATGTTGTTTTTTTCGACAACATCCAACTGGGCACCCGGCCACACCTCACCCGCTCGACTCAGAGCAGCCTTATAAAGATCTGGCATCACCGAAATATAAGAGCTTTACTCTCCCCTGATGCCATCCTGCATCGTTGCAGATTGGTGGTTTGCCCGGCATTTCTCTACGGACATCGAGGTAATGAGCCATAATGGCTGATTGTACATGACTCCATTTCTCCTTGAGGATGGATCCATCCTCACTACTTCTGTCTATAACAGCCATCACTAGACTCTCCTTCGCCACTTCATTGAAGGGCTTGGTGAGTGTCCTGTTGATGGTGACATTAGGGCCTCTTGCCTTTTTCGAAGGCAGGGGTTCATCAGGTGATCTGATTCGTTTTACTTTATTAGCCGTTAACACAGCTGAATTTGTGGCTCTTTCAGCCGACTCATTGGCCTTAGAAGCATCTATGACGCCTTTAGCCCAGGTAAGTGACTCTTTTTGTTTTTCGGTAAGAGCCGAAACCTCAACAGCCTCCAACTTCGTCAAAACTCTGAGCGCTACACGATGCTCATTGTGCTTCCGTTTTGACGGTCGGACATGACGTTTTCCCCTCACCGCACCACCTGTTGTGAGTACTTGGGGGAGATTTTCACCATTTTTGGTGTGGTCGGCTTTGGCCAAGACCAACGGACGGACAGTCGGACGACTGGGGAACCGCGCTCCATCGGAACACGAAGGCATCCCCGACAAGAGAATTTATTTTAATTTTGTCTGTATTAGACCGTAATAGGTACTACGATGTAGGCCTTACAGACTTTGTACAGATTTTTTCTATTGCGTAATAGGTACTGGTAACTATCCGCTATGTGATAAACACGTCCGTTCACTGCGAATGATATATCAAGCAGAATGGCCAAAACTTTGAGGTCGGCGCATATTTTCCAATTATATTTGCTATACTCTATGCATTTCAGCAAAATGTTCATAGTTTCATAGTTCTCCTTTGAATGAACCGCATGAGCAATAGGAAGAGATGGCTTTTCATTCCCATTATGTAAGAGAACTGCCTTCAAGCTCTCTTTGTTGCTGTCAATAAACAACCTCCATTCATTGGGGTTGTGAATTTGGTGAAGCTCTTGGAACAAGCCGGAAATGTCGCTGCAAAAACATATTTCGTCTTTCTTTGTATAAAATTTTGCATACTGCTGGTGACGCTTCCTGTACGCTGTTACTTTCACTTCTGAATCCGCAAATCCACACTGTACCATCCGAGACGCAAAAAGTTCGGATTTCTCCTTAGTGAGACCAAAATCGCGCACCCAATCGTTTAGTTCGGCCTGTGACAGTAATTTTCGCTTTCTGCACGCCCCAAATTCGCTTGCACTTGACTCGGACTCTTGATCTGACGATTCTGCTTTTTGAAGAGATGCACCAGGGCACACTGGATATGGTACATCATTCGAATGTAGTACTGGAAGTGCAAACGATCCCACTTGAGCGTAGTTCCATTTTAAAAATCTCCCTACCCCACTGTTTGTGGTGAGGCAAAAATAACAGTCTGTGGAATGGCATAGCGGCTTTTTCCACATCATTGGTGTATCGAATTTCATATGGCGCCTAAAATTAAAATAAATTACTATATTTGCTTTGCTTAATGTGTTTAAATAAAAATTCTTACCTTCCGCCAGCTGCCCAGTTGGTTAGGATTATATAGCAAAGATCACATAGCGACTTAGGTGTCCATGGTTCTGTGATATTTGGTGAAATACTAAAATAATTCAAATAGTGCAATTGCACTGCTGGAGTAAACGTGTGTGCGTGATTATTCTTTATAAACTCGCCACAAACATTGCAGAAATTGTCTGGATTGTTCAAACACTCGAACACACGTAGTCTTTTACTCATTGTCTTACTTGTTGGGTAGGTATTATATGCACTTAAATTCAATTTGTTTCACTTTTTACTCGTACTACTCGGGTTCGTAGACACTTGTTGAATGACAAAAAACGATAAATGAACACCTATAAATACTAAGTATGTTACAATATTTTACTGACAGGTACTTACTTATACCTGATTCAGCAAGTGTGCGTTTCAAATTGTGGAAAAGTTTCCAAATAATGACCACTCACAAATGTGGGGGGAATTTCTGTAAAAAAAATCCGATACAGGTAGCCATCGGGAAAACACACATCAATAAAAAAGTGTAATTCCCTTTTTTCCCTTTAATTGACTGTGAACGGAGTAGCAGTCATAAAGGAACACGAAGAGCGTCCACGCACATTCAGAAGCGTATATTACTCTGCAACCACAATCATAAAAATTAAATAACTATTTGTGTATTACTTATTTTTTTAATTCTGAGAATCATAAAAATTACGTAAACATTTTTTCCAAACAATTTTGTACATGTAAAGTGGGTTTGCCAAAATTCGTATCGTAAAATGCACCTGTGTTTCTATGTTCTGCATTTTCATTATACCATTTTCGACGAAACGTCCCTACGGTATTGTAAATAGGTTTTTTACAATTATGAAATATTTGTGTTATTAATATTAATTAAAAATTTTATCAAAACTGCAAAGTACTGTGACATTTGAAAAAAATTTCCAAAAAAAATTGCTGATTTCACTAAATTTTTGAAATTTCACGTCCCTTGCCAGAACAGAAGACATTAACCCAGGGTGGTGAAATTTTGAACAGAAGTAACTTATGTATAGGAGCAACTGTTCCGTTCTATTCCAAAAGGATTATAAAAAACTTGCTTTTTCGATCCCTCCTAGTCGGTTAGCTGTGCAAATAATGAAAATCAAAATATCGTGAAATAGCGGATTTTCGGTCTTATACCAAAAAAATTATAAGTCCGCCATTTGTTGTCAGATTTTGTTAAGTAAGTGCTTATTTTCTTTGGAAAAATGCCAGCTATACGTAAAAAACCAAAATCGCTGTTAGCATCGCGTTTTATATTTTATATGAATTTTTCTGCCACATTTTTACTAAAAAAACGCAGTTTTTTAACCTTTTTAAGCCGCCAACATCAAAACTACTCACCCGATTTGAAAATTTTCTGAGAATGAGTTGTAGACGGCTCAATTTGCTTTAATTTGAGTAGTAGTAGGATCAAATACGTCAAAGAAGACGAAAGATATGCTCAAATTGTAAGTGTACCTCCAAAAATTTAAAAAAAAAAAGTTCAAAAATTTGTATCTCGAAAACCAATCGACAGAAAAATTTTTAAAACTCATTTTCGTGTTTAGTAGGTCAAAATCAATGAGAAAAAGTATGCTAGAAACAAATAACAGAAAATTTTGTTATTTGTGACCTAGTGTTATTAGCCGGATCGATGGATGTCACTTCATACAGCGCTCTATTATGGCGTTGGTTTCCATTCCAATTATCCGAAGTAGCCATTTAGATATTATTTCTATATGACATCTAAAACTAAACTGATTTTGATATTAAAAAATATAACAAATTTATATAATTTTTTATTAATGTTCTTTATTTAAATAATAAGATGTATAATTTTTAAATAATATTAAATTTTTTACCGCACATATTTCAACGTTTTGCTTATGTAAATTACATTTGTCTGTTCTATAAAGATGTTCTAAATTTGGACAAAATATATCATCTAAATCTAAAATATAAACATCTTCTCCAATTATTTTTTGCAACCACAACAAATTTTCACTTCCTTTAATATATATAGTTGGATAATAATTTTCTTCAAGGTATGAACGTATATAATTTGTAAAGTATTCTAAAGTAGAACCACCGCCATTCCAATGAAGACCATGATGATGATTTTGCAAGCCATTATTGGTGGTTTTACCCTTAAAGTATAATTGGGAAAATTTGCATGGTGGAAGTATTAAAAATGTTTTATACTCAGATTTCGTACGGAGAATACACATTTCTTTTGGATAAAAATTATTTTCTATTCTAAATCCTTGATTATCAATAACTATTATATTATGCTTATTCATTTTTTTAATTAGAAGGGGTATATTAAATCAAATGAACAGTTTTTACACTTTCGAATATTCGGGTCTGTTCTGTAATCACGGCGATTTGTAATCACGGTGATTTTAAAATCACCTGCGACTTAACATCACTTTTGGAGTTCGAAATCACCCGAACATATTTCGAACCATCTTTTTTGGGAGGCTATGAATATTAAACCGGGCGATTTCGAACTCCCACTGTGATTGTAAGTCGCCGGTGATTTTAAAATCACCGTGATTTCAAATCACCTTGCTACAGAACAGACCCGAATATTTCATAATTTTCTCAGCTTTCTTTTCCACCTCTAGTTTTTTTTTTTTAATACTCGAACAGTTACAAGTGTGCGGTCCACGTGTACAATTTTCATTAGACCAAAGACAATCCTCGAAATTATCACCATATTTATTTTTGATTATATTCAAAATGTTTATATACTACAGTTGAGGTTGAATATTGAGCAGCTTCTGTTCATGTTCATCATAAATGAATCCAGAATTTTTTTTTAAAAATTCTTTAATTTTTTCCACATAACTATCCGAGAAGATGAGTTGTAAATAACTCTGTACGTTGATGATTATTTCAGTATTTATATCATTTCGGTTTCCGTCAAATAATGGACTGGTTTGAAACCCTGTTTTTATCTCCTCTTCATATGCTTAAAATGAATTAGGCTTGTATTCAAAACAATAAATATTTAGAGTGTGGTAATAGTAATTACTATAATAACTGCATCTAAAACGAATTTCAAAATGATCATATTTTAAATTAAAATGTCTATAAAAAACTGTCGAACTCTCGATGATACCACCCATATTACTCTCTTTTTCAATTAAATCTTTTCTAAATGCTTCGATAGCATCATCTATGGTGAATTGTCTTTCTTCGGTGTCATAAATCACTGTAGTGGTGGCAAGTTCTTCACTAGATGGTTTTGGTAGTAACTGTACAGAAATATGAAATTTTACTGTGTTTCTTTCATTAACCAATTTATATGCAAAATTTAAATATTTTCTGGTTTCACCACTGAATTTCACTTCACTTTTATTGAAGTTATTTATATCCGTCTTATTGTGTAAGGGATGGTAATGAGGTGTCTCATAACTTTGTAATATATTATTTAAATCAATTAATATTGTGAATAGCTTCAAAAATTTAATTTTTTGATTATTTGGAAATCATTTAATTTGCATTACATATGTTTGTTTATAAGCTTTTACATCAATTATTTGAGTGTTCTCCAACTCCTTTTTAATTAAATTATTTCGAAAAGCTTCTATAGCTTCATCAACTGTAAAGTATGTTGCTGGCGGTCCTTCTGTTGTTGTTCTTATTGTGGATAAAGCTTGATCATCCTCATAGTCATTATAATGAACTAAACCATTTATTTCATCCTTATTTTCTAATGTTTCACTAAGCTTTAACATAACAAATGACAAGACATCTTCATTTGGAAGAGTTACATTAAATTCCAAAGTTTTTGAATTAGAGTCCGCTTCAGGAGCAGTAATAGATATTGGTAAAGGATTAACAAATACTAATTTCAATATCAAAAAAAAATTTAATTTTAAATTGTTTCAATTAGACTGTTTGTTTGCTTTCTTTAAACTAAATGCAGCTAATGAACTAAAGGGTTTTATATACCATGTATTTCAAATATAATCAAATTTTTCTTCTTTGTTAAAAAACTAAAATGTTTCTTTGTGTATTAAACATTTCCATTATGCTGCTTGCTTGCTTTTATTCGGTCTGCAAATTTGGATAATTCTAATACCGAAAATCCTATATAAATTGGTTTATTATATACTATACGAACTCTTTCCATTTTAATAATTCTCATATCATCGGAAATTTTTACTGACCTGTGAAAATTAGGTTTAGCAATAAGCGCACGAGCACCTAAATATCTTCCTCTACTTTCCCATTCGCTTACTATTTTAATATCGTCCCTTTACAACGTTCTCCATTGTCTTTCCGTATACAGCATTGTTCATAAATTTGAAGACATTTTGTTCAAAATCGTTTTTAGATAATGTTCTATGTTTAGTATTCAAATCAATGTAACTCTTTAACCAATTAGACTGATTACATTGAATAATTCTATATATTTTCTTAAATACCATTTTATATTTTGAACATTGTTGAAAATTTCAATTTCACGTGATTTGATATCACGGTGATTTCAAAACACCATTGATTTGAAAATCATTATTAGTGTTCGGAAATGGTATGATTTATTGATAATACTAAACCACCGTGATATCAAATCGCGTGATTACAGAACAGGCCCGTTTGTAAGTTTCAGATACGCATTTTTTGACTTACTAGTAGAGCCCGACCGAATGTTCGGCTTCGGCTACGGCCGAAACTCGACATTCGGCCGCAAAATCAGCCGAATTTGGCCGAAGGCCGAATTTTTGTTCAAAAAGTACAAACAAATATAATTAAATGACTTTTTAAAGAAAATTCTATTATGGCAATTTTTATAAGAACAGCGAAGTGTACAGAAGTGAACAATACTACAAAAATAATTGGAGAAAGGAAGACAGGACAAAGATAAATTTAACTCAGTTCCTAACCTAAAAGCTCTCGAACTACTGAAAGCATTCTTGTACAAGTGGTAATAGATAATAATGAGCCATTGAGTCCAAGAATCATTAATATGTTTTAATACTGTAACTCGAGACTTTCAAAAATTTGGAAATGGGGGCAGAAAAGTACTTGCACCCAAGTGTGTTAGAAAATAGTTAAGGTATTAATTCAGAAAAAATAATTTTTTTGTCATTATAACATTAAAGTTTTTAAGTTTATGTGCTGAGTAAATACATTTTGGTGCAAAGTAAACAATTCTTTAACTAATGTGAAGCATTAGGCTACGGCTTCGGCCGAAGGTTGTAAATTTAGCCGAAGTTCGGCCTGAAAATCCGACTTCGGTCGGGCTCTACTGACTAGTAAACACGCTAGAAGTGGTAGATACGACAATTTAGCTTAACGTTTTTCAGCCATTCGCTTATATGAGGTTTTAAAAGGCTCTAACACCAAAATAAGGATATTGATGCAAAAAATTATTTTGGCATACATGTTTTTTTGAAAACCTATTGCAAATGATAAAAATCTGTTCAGATTTACATATAGCTGGTATATTTTTGATTAGAATGTGGATGAACTGTTTGAATCCGGATGATATATTTTGCCTTCGATCATCTTTGCATACATGTGTTTGTTTCTTGGTACTTCGATGAAACCTATAAAAAACTTTGAAACTCGATTTATGGTGTTTTCTTTTCTAACAAAAGATTTTGCATGTAAATGTGCGAATTGGTGATTTTTTTAATTTTTTTTTAGAAAAATGAAATGTTTGAGCCTTACAAAGGCAAAATTAAACCGCCCACTACCACCACCACCAACAGGAACACCTCCTCCGCCGCCGGAAGAAGCAGAAAGACCGACAACCAGGTAATTTATATAATTTTAAATATAAATTTATTAAAAATTTAATTTAATTTTAATTTTTCATAGTAAAATGGCAAAAATTAACACCTCCACCTTAAGAGGCACAACTTCACCGCCGCCGACACCGCTGCCGGCAAGATTATTTACGTATGTTATAATTAATTTAATAATATAATTAACATTTATTAAACTACTAATATTTTTAATTTCAGGGAACCAGCTGCAGCAGTTTCCACAATTGCTGGGTATGTCAAAAACGATTATGAATCGCTACGGCAAGGAGCGCTGCAAGATCTTTCGGAGGACAACTCGTCAGCAGTGAAGAGGAGGAGCTAAGCGTGGCAGAATTGGAGATGAGGAAGAAATATGTTGGGTATAAAAGTAAGAATAATTATATTTTGTATTTCTTTTCTATTTGTATAACAATATATAATATTTGCAAAATTTCTTTTTTAGAAAGGCTAATGGCGACCCAGAAATTTGTTTTCCAACTTATTGAGTTGTACCATAGACAACGAAATATGTGGGATTGCTACCACAGATCATATTTAAATATGCAAATTCGGGGAAAGTCGTTGGACAAGATCGCCCAGCAATTATCCAAATTATATAAGGGTGTTAATATAGAGAGGAAAGATGTGCAAAACAAAATAAAAAGTTACGCAGTTCAATGTTTAGGTCATATAACATTGCCCAAAAGAATGGCACCGAGCCAAAGTTGTTTTATTATGATGCTTTTGCCTTCATATTAACAGGCTTGGAACCATTAGAAAAATAAATATGTTAATCTCGAAAATAATATATATAATAATAATATATATAAAATATATATAATAATATATATATAAAATATATATAATAATAATATATATAAAATATATATAGTAATAATATATATAAAATATATATAATAATAATATATATAAAATATATATAATATATTAAAGTAGAATGTGTATGTTTGTTAGTTCCTTTGTAACAATAACTATTTAATTAATATTGGATTCATAAATAAAATAAATTTCATGAATATTTACCTATTCATTCCTAAATACTAAAAGATGGTATAGCTCTGTACGAAATGCCGACAGCCTCAGCAGAACTCTATCGTTTGAGATTTGGCGAAAAGGAACTTACAGCTCAGGAGCTGCACTGCTGGGACAGTGCGAGGCCATGTATAAAGAGGCAATACGTTTATTGCTGCACGAGCCCACAGAGACACCCGAAGGTCAGCTGGTAAAGAGTATAATGAACGAATTGAAGGATTTGCGTAATGATGTTCAACTTTTGGATCAACCTTTACCAGAGAATGAAAATGTTGAAGAATAAAATAACGCTTATTTGTTAAAAAAATAATAATTGTTTTATTTATGTTTTATTATTTGTTTATTTAACACTTCTTCAAATATATTCAACAATTCCTTAGCTACACTAAAACGCTCCCAACAACTGCCCATTGGACAGTCAACACACTGGTTTAAGATTTCCGAAAGCTGTGGATATACCTTGTTTATATTTTCCGGTATGGGATAAAGAAATCCTTTTGTTTTATCTCTATAAAGATCCTCTCTTAGAAACTGACATGCTGAATAAATGTTGATATCACTGATGTTGTGGGATGTAATATCCTCCGGGGAATAGGCAAAACATCCAGGACATTCGATGTACTCATGTTTATGGATTGATTTATATTTGGCTTCTCTGAAATCCACCACAAATACCGTGTCTAAATCAATGAATGTTAGTAGATCTTTGTCCGTATCATATACTACATTATCCGCTGTTAAATCAGTTATATAGAGATGATAGTTTCCTAAACCATAGGAAAATTTTAGAGATGCTTCTAGCAACTGTTTGGCTATTTTTAATTTAGTTTGAAAATCTTTGCGATAAAAGTTGTATAAATTTAAACCCGCATATTCTTGATACATTGTAAATCCACAAACTCGATATGTTTTCGGAACGGGAAATTTCGATGCATGTAAAATTGTCATCAATATGGGTTGAATATTAACCAGCAGATACAACCATATAGTCTCCTTGCCCAAAGTTCTATGATAGACCTGCATAGCATCTATAAATTCATCAATTCTATGAGAGGGATGAAACTGTACACCATCCAAACGTTCTTGATGTAGGAAAATTCTCTTCAGTTCTTTAGAATCCACTGTCCATTTTAAGTAGTCCTTATCATTTGCAAAGTACTTAGCCACGACCTTCGCTCCGGTATCTGATATGGTTTGAAATTTATTACTTCTCTTGCAGGAACGTTGTGGTAAAATTTTTGCGAAATGCCACCAGATGGAAGCACCACTGTCGTCTGCAATTTTCGGGAGAAAGATCTGACACAATTGCCATTGAGTTTCAAAACATTTGCCGCAAAATTGTATATCCTCTGCGAAGTTTTCAATTTGTTGTTGCTCCCCATTATTTGTTTTGATATCCAATGTATTCAGAGCAGTTATAAGTAATATCAACAGGCGCACATGAGATAGTTCTCGTTTGGTCGGGGATGGTGATGATGATGAGGAAAAAACTGGAATTTAATTAAATATTTTTTTTATTTTCCATACATTAGTTGAAATAATTCTTAAAAGTTTAGTTTTTATTATTATTAGTCATATTAGTTTATTGTCCCAAATATATTCTGCTTGAAACATATACATATGTGTTTGGGGTACATTCGAAATATAAATATTTGGGACACAAAAATATTATATATTTGGGATGTTGTGTTCTAAGCAATTCCTTATTTTCGTCCTAATATTTTTTTTATTTGGGACTATTATTTCCGAAACAAAGATTTATTTGCATTTAAAAATTCAGAAAATGTTAGTATATCGATTGCATGCCAACTTTAAAGTTTTTCGGTAATTTAAATAGAAATTTTAAGTGCTAGTAACATTTCTTTGGTGGTTTTAAGTTTTTCAGTAATTCAAAGTCCACTTTTAAGAAATTGATAATGTTCTCAAAAGTCCTTTATAATTTAAATCGTATAATCTTGAATTACGATAAATTGACAACAAATGATAACTTGGAATATTTAGAAATTAAAAATTGTTTCTTATAACAAGAGTTAATGTGACATATGGGCATTTCCGTTGGTCGCGAACGTACGTTCGTACGCTTTTGATGTACAAAAAATATAGAAAACAAAAATTTTCCCCGCATTTTTTTTTGTGATTTGATAGCATATTGGTAGCTCTATGTTAGGTGCAAAAGATGTGTTTCATCGAGTTTTAGTTTTCATAATGATAGCAATAAACTTGTGGTCACGAACGTACTCGAAATAGAAGTCAACTTTGGCTGAATCTAGTAACATGCAAAAATCTGCGAAAAGGAACGGAATATTATAAAGCTATTATTTTATTTTAAAAGAGGATTAATGTAGCTTTCTATCGAGTATTTACACAATAAATTATGTCTATTGGTTTTTTTTTCTAATTGCGATTTTTCCATCTGTTTTAACCGCTAAATTAAACGTTAATCGAACTTTTTTGTTGGTCTCCTTACATTTTTCACTTCTTAATTGATTGTAATAGAGAAATTTTGTAGTAAGAGTGCAATCATAACATATGTTTTTATATGTATAATAATTAAATATAAAAATGTCTGTAAAAGTAGCTTAAATGGAAAAAATACAAATTTTCAGTTTTTAGGCAAATTTTCTCATGAAAACAACTGAGATATGCTATGAAACCATTATATTTTAAAAATTTAGACATTTTGTATTCATTTTTTTATATTTATTCACAATAAAATACGATGATTACAAACATTTTATCTTTCGGCCCTGGTTGACCATTCGGCGGAAATGCCATTTTTAACTGTATGATATAATTCGAAATCCTAGAAAAATTAAAACTGAAAATCGAAAAAATCAACAAAGTTTTGAAAATCTTTATTAAATAAAATATTTTTGGCGAAATTCCCAAATAATAATTTTAATTGAATTTAAACACATATTTTTGAGAAAATTAGTTCTGAAATATATCTTGTTGTAATATATTAACATATACGCTTCAAATAAAGTTTCTTGATTTTCAAATAAAATGTATTAATATTTAAAATTGTTTGTTCCAAATATATTTTCTTTGACCTCAAACATACCAAAGTAGTCGATTTCCCCATACGGGTATACCTTATAAAATTAATTATTGGTCAAATAAATAGTCAGCAATATTCCGCGTTCTGGAGCAGTGTAGCGTAACATTGTTTATTAACTTGTATTTCGCATGTGTTTACTACACAAATGTCAAAACAGAACTGACATTAGGGGCATCGCAAAATTTATAGCATTTTCTGATAGGAGGATTACTTTTGCGCCACCTGTTATAAAGAATTGGATTATTTAGAAAAGGTAACATATTATAACATAATTTCTGTAACTTAATTAAATATTTCCCCGTTGTTTAAGGTAATCTGCGCCGAAACTCCAAAAAATAATATTGATAAAAGAGATATTCAAACATATTTTTTGCAACGTAAACATAAAATATTCGCACAAAAATATATTGTATTTATATTTTGCACTCAAACTAATTTTGTTTTTTATCTCGTTGATATGTTACGATCTAATGAACTATCTATCAACTTTAATTATTATCAAAAAGTTTCATCAATGACTCATTTATTCCAGGTTTAGGTCCCTTAATTCCCGTATACGAACATATAGGATAAATAACCGTTGCCAAAATTGATATGATTAAAATTTTCTATGCTTCAGGATTTATCTTTTCCTTAATTCCAATGATGAAATATTTGAAAAGATGATGAAATATGGATATTTAATCGTGTTTTGCGGAAGAGTTGTCTTTTCGTCATTTTGCTTTCCGTACACATTTAGGGTTGGCTACTTCAATATGAATTATATATTCACAGTGACCAATTACTGAAATTACTGTATATTTGAATTCTTTATGATCATAAAGACTCTACCATTCATGATTTTGCAGAATTTTTTGCTATCTGAATCTATACTATTTTTTGGTATCTTGCCACCGTCCATAGGGTTTTACTATTGAAGCTGCTGAAGATCGTTCTAAAAATAACTAACAGTCCTTGGTGGTTAATTCCTCAGTCAACAGTTAAAATACACTGGTATGCCTCATGATGTAGAAGATGCCTCTTCGAAGAGAAGTTATTATTAGTGGTGTAGTGGTGGTAGAACATGTTACAAGGCACAAATAAAAACAACAACAGAATCTAAATGAACTCAACGGTCTGAAGAAGACACAAAACATTATTGCTGATAAGGTATACCCAAGGCAAAAGAAAACAGGTTCAAGGCTTTTCAGAAGAGCAAAAAAAGAAGCATACAAAAAAAACGCGAACATCAAACACATGGTCAAAAGAAGATGGCCAAGAAATTAATAGGACTTTTAAGATTTCGCAATAAACTGTTGTCGGGGATAACATGAAGGAAGATGGATGAAAGCCACAAAGAGACATTCTTTGGTATTTATGGAAGATCAGTCAGTTTGAATAACAATTGAATGAAAGAGAAATAAAACACATGTCTATAAATAATTACAGATATGTATAATATGTACGTGAGATTATCCCATAAATCAGAACAAACATTTTACATAAACTAATATTTTTGGGTAAATACAAAAAACATTCTTCCTTCTAGCACTAGTATTAGAACATCTACAATTAAATAACTCTGCAAACATCTATGATTAAATGTTCCAAGCTACCCGTTTTATCTGTTTCTTGATTCCTGTATTACTTCAAAAATTATTGTGCCAAAATTGTCATGATTAAAATTTCTTTGTAAATTAGTCACTTCATATTTTTGTTCTCCTTGTAAATTATTAGATTTTGTAGAAATATGTTAGACTTCCCTTCATTACCATGAATTTTAGCTTCACCTGGTTCTTCATTTTCATATTAGTATATGGGTATTTCCAGGATCGAGAACGCGACATTCGTACGTCTTTAAACGAAAAAAATGGCAAAAATTTTCAAAAATGTTTTTACGTGTTAAATGCATTTCATAAGCACTATTTATCTTATAAAAGATAAGTTTTGAGGATTTTTCGTTTTCAAGTTATATACATATAATGGAAGTCACATTTGACTCCATCTTTAAAAATGTGAAAGTCAGCGAAATGTAGCGAGTAATTTGGAAGACAATACTGTTAAATATAATAATAAAATAAAGCGGTTTTCCATTTATAGACATTATTATGATATATTATTATTATTTTATTTTACTAGTTTTATTAACTTTTCCCGTAACAGAGCAATGGTTTCGTTGCTTGTGTGGCACGTTGATTGTGTGACCGTCTTGTTGAAAGTAAACGTTGTCCAGATCAATACCATCCAACTCCGACCATAAAAAAATCATTAATCATCTCTCGATAGCGCAATCCATTCACCGTAACTGTTGATCCAACCTCATTTTCGAAAAAGTAAGGTCCAAGGACCCCGCCGGACCATAAACCGCACCAAACAGTCACACTTTGAGGATGGAGAGGCTTCTCAACAATAACACTTGGGTTTTCCGAGCCCCAGATGCGACAATTTTGCTTGTTGACGTAGCCACCGAGATGGAAATGGGCCTCATCAGTCAAGATGATTTTCGAATTTTAATAATTTCAATGCGTTGTTGAATCGTGTATCGTTCCAGTTTTAGTTATGGCGTAGTCAAATGTCAAAGAATAAAAGCTTCAAAAGTGACAGCTACCGAAATACCGGGTGATTCAAAATAACACCTCTTGTTGGAAGACCCTGTATCAGTCGCTTAAGTTTCATATTAACCCATGAAAGGCTAAATACTTGTGTCAAAACTCGTATGATTAAATCTTTTTTTACACTCCATATAAGTTTTGGCTGTAAATGTATTTCAGTGGCTCCTCTAATAATACCACAATTTCCATACAAAAGCATGAACTTCATCTTGTGAACTTAATTTTTTTAAACGGCGTTTGTTACCTCTTCTCCAAATTATAATCAAAAATCCTTTATAGACAGGAACAGAAATGTTTTTTGCGCTTATAAAAAATGTAACAAAACAAAAAATAACCGAAAACAGCTGCACTGTTTCTACTTGCATTATAAATGTGTGAATTCTCTTCGTAAAAATACTCTTTCTTACGATCTCTTAAATTCCGCTGAGAAACAACGCGAGACATATAATCTTCTCTAAGAATAGTGAGAGCCCAAAACAGAATATCATTATTAATCGAGAATGGTGAAGATACAAATGTTTGAGACAGGCACTTCTTGTCGATTAGTTGTTTGGAGAGAGTTGTCGGGAATACAACACATCGTCGGATAAAAGATAGATCTGTCCGTAATTTCGTGACAAAGACGTAAAAGCAGCAAAAACAAGTTGAACATTTTTTCTGCTTCACTCGAGAGATCAGCTGGTAAAGCTTCAACGACATACGACATGAACAAATAAATAAAAATATTGGTCAAGTTCAATAAACATTTAAAAAAAGTAAAAAGCACACGTTATTTTCGTATGTGAAACATTTGAGAATAAACATTTAAAAATCATGAAGATAAACAATCGATTGTGTCACCCCGTTTTGTAAAAAAAGAGAAAGAAATAATAAAATACTTATGTATTTGTGCGCAATATTTATTTATAATTGACCATAAAAACAAACAAAAACAATAAAAGAAAAACTCAATTGCTTGGATGCATCGACGTCGCCCAGCAAACCACGACAACAATATCAGCTAATATTATAAAAACAATATTTTTACAACATTTCAACAAATATTTGCAAAATGGTAAGATTTTCTTATATAAAGCCTTCTATTGTAGTAGACTGTTTCTACATAGATATTGAGTATGTATTAATTAGGGATGTAACGAATATTCGCATATGCGAACGCGAATTATTCGCTTCATTTTAACATTCGCTTTCGCATTCGCAAAAACTATCTTTGGATTATTCGTTTTCGCAAAAATATATTTCCGTATTCGCTTCCATTTGTTAAAAGTGTTAAATCTCCTTATTCCCTTCACACAATTTTAAGATATTAATACCAATGAAAACCTCAACCACTTCTCTTCAAAACAGTTGAAGAAATATGTTTGTCCTCCTGGTAACAGGAGCTAAAACTATGGCAAACATTCTCAATACATACTTGAATATGCTGGAAAAGTATCAATTCAGTTCCTTAAATTTGTTGGTACTAAAGGGTCAAACTCGCATTCGCTTTCGTAAAAATGCATATTTCACTATTCGCATTCGCAAGAAATTTCAATATTCAATATTCGCTTTCGCTAAAGTCACTTTCGTTACATCCCTAGTATTAATTTACATATGTATGTATGAGAAGATATTGTCAAATCGCTTCAGTTTTCAATTGTATTAAAAAAACAAGTCAAGTTTTCAGACTTATAGTCATCACATGGTGACACAATTCGATATTGGATATACATATATGTATGTAGATATTTCCTCAATTTAAATTTTGACTATTAATAACACAGATCAACAAAAATAATGTTTTTGCTACGGCTCAGGGTTTTGCACTCAATTTGGATATATGAGTTAATGCACTTCTCAACCTAAAAGGTGGTTTATTGACTCTAGTTCTCTTGGGAAATATTTTATTTAGCATATCTCGAGAACCATTTATGCGAATTGGTTCTAGAAAGTTTTGAAGAGCCTTCAACTTTTTCCAGAATAATTTTTTCATCCGTTCGGCAGTTTCGACGATATCTTGCATTACATAGCGAAAAATCGTATTTTTTAAGAAAACTTTTCGATTAGAGATAGACTCATAGTTTATTATACTGATCGGCATAGAAACACTTTTTGATTCGATTTAACCATGTCCGTCTGTCTATTCGTCCGCCAGTCTGTCTATTCGTCCATCCGTCTGACTGTCCATATATTCTTCTTCTTCTTGTGATCAAAGTATAGGACGCAAATATGAATAGATATTTACGAAAATTGGTAGAGGCATTTAGGACTTATACTAGGGATGGTCTCTATTGAAAGTGGGGCATACCGTCATATAAATGACCCCACCGATGTCACTTCTAGGACTCTAGAGCAGACCTTCCCAACTGGGGAACCGTTTCTCCCAGGGGACGTAGCGATCTTTTAGGGGAGCCGTGAGTACATTTATATTATTTTATTTACATCTATTCTTTGAGAATTTAAAAAAATGTGTATAAATAAATTTATTTATGCGGATTTTGTACTTTGCAAATGTCGAAAATGACTTGAGAAGGTCTTACGAAAAAGTAATGACTTAATTGTATTTGAATTTATGCAATTTTAAACAATATATGGGATTATTTTAAGTCAGTTTTTTAATTATTCTTCAATAGTTTTCTTTTAATTTCAAAACAAACGTATTCTTGCTAAATTCAATGCAGGATTGATTTAACTTCTTTATTTTTCCATGGATTTGCCATTCAGATATGGCTGGGCTAAGACATGCATTAGAAAAGTTCGAGGAAATATGATTTTTAAAAATTGTAATTTTATTGAAAATTGCTTAGAAATTGTAACTATCGCTCTTGTGCTGGCTTTCAAATCCACAAAAATTTTGTGGATTCGGATTTGCCAATTCGTCGGCTTAATGCTATTTTGTTCCATACGCCATTTTGTATGATCGGAGAAAAACGCAGTTTATTGTTTGAGTAAAAGCGGGACTGAAGAGTTACACACTTTTTATTCCATAGGGTTCCCAAGAGTGTTTGTATGATTCTCATGCATTTATATGCCATTACATCCAAAAATAAGCAAGTTATAACATTTTGTGTACTTGGCATTTTGGTCCATATCCACTTTTATTTTAATATTTTTTCGTATTTGTATTACATGGACCACAAAAAGGGTCGGTATGGAAGGACACTAATTTACATATTGTGATCGAAAGAACGTAAAATACTGAGTGAAAAATATAGGGCGATAGAAAAATTGAGACATAGAAAAAAAATATCGAAATTATTTCCCGTTATTCAGAGTAAAACAAATTTACCCTACCAATATCTCGAAAACTAGGCGAGATAGGAAACAAATGATTGCAGATTGTGAAAGAGCATGCTTGGAACCCATATTATCAACTCCTAACTCAAAAAACACAAAAATGGCGTATGGACCAAAATAGCATTATGCCGACGAATTGTCCTTTTTCTCGTATGGTTGAAAGGGTTGGGAAGCCCTGCTCCAGAGAACATATTTTTCAACTGGTCTGGATACAATTTAAGCATTTATACACATTTAAGCATGTATATACAATTTCTTCAAAATTTAATTTTTTGAAAATTTTGTCGAAAATAAATTTTTATTGAAAATTTCGTTTTTTTTTTCTTGTCAAAATTATATTTTTCTAAAAAAATTCTTCAAAATTAAATTTTTCTAGAAAATGTTGTTGAAATCGCCTTTTTTCTTTAAAATTTCTTCGAAATTTAATTTTTCCAGAAAATTTCCTTCATCGTTCTTAAAACAGTCAATGATCTTTAATCAGGGGTCATCGTCATTTAAATGTCTCATCGATCTTTAATACCTTCAGTGACCCATTTGAAATTTAAAAAAATTAAATTTTGTAGAGAAATTATATTTTGATAAAATTATCTAGAGAAATGCAATTCTATTTCTAGAAAAATACAATATCAAAGAAATTTGCAGAAAAATGCAACTTCAAAAAGTCAAATTTGATTTCAACAACATTTTTTTAGAAAAATACAAATTCAAAAGAATACAAAACAAAAACTCAAATTTGAAGAAATTTTAGAAAAATGTAGTTAAGAAAAAGAAAAAAAAATAATTTCAACGAAATTGTGTAGGAAAATGCAGCGTAATTTTGTAGAAAAATGACATTTTTAAAAAAAATTACATTTCGATGAAATTTGCAGATAAATTAAAACAATCTATCTGGCTGAAATAATTGGCAGTATAGTTTTGTTTGTCCACTGCCACCCATTGTAAGCATTTGTCATATCTTTTCACATTTTAATATAGGGCCTGTTTCTGTAACTTATTTTCGTTCGTCTACGGTGAACGATCAAAAATCACTCAACTATTACTTGAATTCTATAAAACGCAGGTTAGAAATATTTTAGGTACGAGCTTTTTACGTGATTTCCTATAGACACAACGAATTATAAACTGCTGTGACTTATAGATTTCTAAGAATAATTGAGTGATTTTTGATCGTTTGCCGTAGACGAACGAAAATAAGTTACAGAAACAGGCCCATAAAAAACTATTCCGGCATCAAAGACGAATCGTATTAAAATTTATTCAAATCGGATCCGATTTAGAAAAAAATCATTTTGGTTCATTTTTAAGAAATTTGAAAAGAAAATATAAATTTTGCAAGCGTTTGCCTTTCTTTAAAAATCGAGTGTCAGCTAAAATTGAATAATTCCCTTTTTGAAAAAAAATTTTTGGTTGGTTTTATTTGTCATCATGTCTACCATATTTTTAGTTTGCCAAATAAAACACTACTTATAGCATTGATCAATGTCATCTATAAACTCTCATAATCTCTCTTGACAATTGTTGATAAAATCTATAAACAAATATAAATAACGAATTGAAATATAATACTGCTACCGAAGAACAAATACATATTAAAAAAAGCGCGAAAATGTTTTTTTTTCTGTTTGCAGAAAGTGTGTGCGACACTTGTTAAACAAAATGAAATAAAAAACTGAAATTACTTGCTTAGCCAGCAAATGGATATTGAAAAATTCGAGTTGGAAACAATATAGTAAGGGCAATATAGTTGAAGTTAACCTTGCAATATATACGTAGAGCATTAATGTTCTTATTTGAAAACGAACTGAATATTGTGTTTTTTCAGTTAAATAGAATATTGTGTTTTTTCAGTTAAATTTGTCGGTGTTAGGAATTCAAAGTCATAACATTTTATAAATATTTTAGTTCGAAACAATTTACCGCCATGTTTGAATATATCTTTAATCAACATTATTTTGATTGTCCCAAAAATAATATTTTCCAGCAAATATACTAGAGAAATGATTTTTTCTTATGCCATATGTGAGAATTGTTAACTGGTTGATATACATATATCTCTTAAAAGTTAATGGCCGATTTTTCATAACGAGGTGATATCTTATCTCTTTCAGATTGTTTTATTCATATATTGTAAATACTTGATGTGAAATAAGATGTATACTTGTGTTTTGACAGTTCCCAATCGTTATCAAATTGTTTAAATTATCGCATACCCGTATTCCAAATCAATAAACATACGTTGCGACAATAACTTAACAAATTTGTTAATTCATGTTAACTGCTATACTCGTAGATTCGGTGCAGATAAACAACCAACGCAAAAGGTCTATTGCACTTCGACATTCATATACTAATTTCACAAACAAAAATATTTTAAAAACTTCGATAACTATCTGTGTAAGTACTATATGGGCTATGTTCAAACATCGTAGCGTAGTGTACCGCGACACAGCAGGTAGGTTGCAAAATAATAATTAGAATAAATAAATACGTAATAGATATTCATGGGATTTGTTAATGATTTTCACAGTCAATGTTAACCAGACAACTGAGGATTATTGGATAATTAAGGTGAACATCTCAATTATTTTTTATTTGAAAAATAATCAGGAAGGAAATGTAAATTTCACCAGTTAAAGAACTCAATTTCAAACACTTGATTTCAGAGTTCACTGACGACTATTGAAGTTAAATAAATTATATAGTTTTTATTCTTATAGAGTACGTTAAAACTTCGACAAGTGGTAAATTGTATTCGAATTCGAAATGACAATTCCCCCTGTTCTGTATTCCGAGAGCGGATAGAATCCGAATTTCTAATTGATAAAATTGTCTATAATTTCTGTTTGAGGGCTTTTGAAGATTATCTGTAAACGCAGTTTAACTTTATTTTTCCATTCGAACATATTTGACAGATTAGAAACATATTTGGGTCCAAAGAAACAAATTTAGAAACTCGAATCCGAGCGGAAATTTCCGATTCAAGCCACATTCGGAATACTGAACAGGGGCGAATAATTGTTTTATATTTTAAACAATACAGTCAGAATTTATTTGGTTGAAGACCATGTGTTTCATTTACATTCTGTCTATTGCAAAAATTTAATAGAAACAATGTTACCTTAGAAGCGAATTCAAAACCTTTTGCCAAAATGTTATGTCAGCAACCAATGAGAAATTATTGGGAAAATTTTGCCGTTTTTTCGGTTTTTGTCTGCTAAAAAAGCAGACTTGTCTGCTGTTTCAACAAACTTATGTTTGCTTTTTTAACAGAAATGTAACTCTAATTCGCTTTCACCGAAAATAAAGTGAAGTGGTTTTGAAAATATTAAATATTTTTATATTTTTTAAACTTAAACGTCAATTAGAATAGTTTTTCAAGTTTAAAGTGTTGTTTAATCTACCATAGCATTTCGTGAATTAGAATTTAAGTATTTAATTATTTTTTAGAGTTTTTTTTCATTTATAAATTTAAAAAGATATCTTCCTCTATACTAGAGTCGACCTCTGAGGTCTTCAACTATATTAAGAGCCGATAAATTGTTTTTTTTTCGACTAAAACTAAATAATATTTTTGGCAAAAATTTAATCTTTTATATCATTTTAAAGTTTTCTAGACTTTTAGGATTTATCAATATATTTTTTGTTTGTTTAATAGACATAAATTTTGTAAACAAAGAAAAAATGTTTCATAAATATTTTACAAAAACAGAAACTTTGAATAAACCCCTTTCTCCATCGGAAATTGGCTGTACATTAAAGTCATTAGCAATTAAAATGTGTGTTTCCAAATATAAGAATTATGGATCAATAAAAAATATACAAAATTTCACTTTCACTGAATAGAAGTGAAAGTAATCTGCAATCTTCCCCTCGTTCACACATACCCGTATAGTTTTAAGATTAAATATTCACATTTCGGGGGGAAAAACAAAACGAAGTATGTATTATAAAATGTTACGAAATAAATAAAAACCAATAAAAACAAAGGGACGAGTTACCAGAAGAATTACTATTTTATATTTAAAGCATTACCTGGTTTTATAACCTATTGATTTTATAGTTTCAAAGAATATACATATTTTCGTGATTTGTATTTTTTTGTATAGAAAACGACTATATTTTCAATAAAATTAATTAAAGATATACATTTTTCTTGTGATTTTTATTAATTTTTGGTATAGAAAACAAACAAAAAAGTGCCAAACAAAAAAACAAGCTTCAAATGAAATACGTATTTTTTTTAATAAACAAATGAAAATTCTTTAAAAAAAATTATCAACAAATGTACTGTTGTGGAACTCATGATACTTTAAGCTGGTCTCCTTAATATTATTCTCATTGAACCTCGACACTGAATGACGACAAACAATAAATAAATATGTGTCTATGTACTTCTATTCGTCTTGGGTGTGTTTGTATAAATGCAAATTTAAAATTTCACATGAAATGTTTACATTTTTTCGTGTTAAACTTGAGATCTACTCGTTATTTATTGTCATTTGTGAACACACAATTATTGCTGGTTCTATTTTGATTTTTTTAATGTTTTATCATCATCACATTGTGTTTGTGTTTTATTATTATTTTATTTTAATTGTTTTTTTTACCGGCATCTTAACTGGGATTAGAGAACGATATGGAAAAAACACACACGCAAAGCAGATTCAAAATAAAGTAAATACAATTTTGAAATAAATTAATGACTAAGGGTTTTGTGAAGTCAAACAATTTAATGATAAAAGTAACAATAACAAGCGAAGAGATTTTAGGTAGCCTCAAATGTGCGGGTGCTTTATAATAATTTACAAAAGTTTTTACGTTGAAACTCCATGCTATAAACCAATCACAAGATTTTTAATTAAGGTTCTTAGGGAGAAAGAAATTGGAACGTATTCCTCCATCATATAGTCGACCTCAGAGGTCCTCCTCTATACTAGAGTCGACCTCAGAGGTCTTCCTCTATACTAGAGTCGACCTCAGAGGTCTTCCTCTATACTAAAATCGACCTCAGGGGTCTTCCTCTATACTAGAGTCGACCTCAGAGTTCTTCCTCTATACTAGAGTCGACCTCAGAGGTCTTCCTCTATACTAGAGTCGACCTCAGAGGTCTTCCTCTATACTAGAGTCGACCGCATAGGTCTTCCTCTATACTAGAGTCGACCTCAGAGGTCTTCCTCTATACTAGAGTCGACCTCAGAGGTCTTCCTCTATACTAGAGTCGACCTCAGAGGTCTTCCTCTATACTAGAGTCGACCTCAGAGGTCTTCCTCTATACTAGAGTCGACCTCAGAGGTCTTCCTCTATACTAGAGTCGACCTCAGAGGTCTTCCTCTATACTAGAGTCGACCTCAGAGGTCTTCCTCTATACTAGAGTCGACCTCAGAGGTCTTCCTCTCTACTAGAGTCGACCTCAGAGGTCTTCCTCTGTACTAGAGTCGACCTCAGAGGTCTTCCTTTATACTAGAGTCGACCTCAGAGGTCTTCCTCTTTACTAGAGTCGACCGCATAGGTTTTCCTCTATACTAAAGTCGACCTCAGAGGTCTTCCTCTATACTAAAATCGACCTCAGAGGTCTTCCTCTATACTAGAGTCGACCTCAGAGTTCTTCCTCTATACTAGAGTCGACTTCAGAGGTCTTCCTCTATACTAGAGTCGACCTCAGAGGTCTTCCTCTATACTAGAGTCGACCTCAGAGGTCTTCCTCTATACTAGAGTCGACCTCAGAGGTCTTCCTCTATACTAGAGTCGACCTCAGAGGTCTTCCTCTATACTAGAGTCGACCTCAGAGGTCTTCCTCTCTACTAGAGTCGACCTCAGAGGTCTTCCTCTGTACTAGAGTCGACCTCAGAGGTCTTCCTTTAAACTAGAGTCGACCTCAGAGGTCTTCCTCTTTACTAGAGTCGACCGCATAGGTTTTCCTCTATACTAAAGTCGACCTCAGAGGTCTTCCTCTATACTAGAGTCGACCTCAGAGGTCTTCCTCTATACTAGAGTCGACCTCAGAGGTCTTCCTCTATACTAGAGTCGACCTCAGAGGTCTTCCTCTATACTAGAGTCGACCTCAGAGGTCTTCCTCTATACTAGAGTCGACCTCGGAGGTCTTCTTCTTTACTATAGTCGAACGCAGTGGTCTTCCTCTTTAGTAGAGTCGACTTCGGAGATCTTCCTCTATACTAGAGTCAACCTCAGAGGTCTTTCTCTATACTAGAGTCAACCTCAGAGTTCTTCCTCTATAGTAGAGTCGTCCACTGAGGTCTTCCCCTATACTAGATTTGACCTCAGACGTCTTCGTTTATACTATAATAGACCTCAGATGTCTTCCTCTATAGTACAACTAAAATCGACCAATTAGGTCTTTCTCTATATCGGAAGTATTTTTAGTAATCTTCATTAATTAGGAAATAACAAATGTTGTCAGGCGGTCTATTTTTTTTGTATATTATTTATTTTATATTTGTAGTTATGTTACATACGAATATATGTACGAATATATAGCTAATAGGTTTTTGCTACTCTTTATTTGATTTGAATACAAAAGAAGTGCCGGGCAGCAGCTCACGTGTTTCTATTTAAAGCGTAATAAATTAAAAAAATTTCATACGTTCATTTGTATGTACCCATTACTATTATTATATCTATGTTTATTATATATGTAGATGCTTATATGTATTTGTGTACATACCAATTTACTCGTAGTTTATGCTCGTAGAAGTTCAATAAAATCAACATAGCAAAGTATTGCTCATGGACGAATATTGAATTTAAATAAATGCTATTCTTTTTATTCGTATAGAGTACGTCACACCTTCGAAAAATGCAAACAATGTTATCTACAAAAACGTCTTCCTGAGCGTTAAAGAGTTACAACAAATTACAAGTGTTAAGGTATACGGGTACATTTGCGCATCCCACCTGTGTGGAATAATTTTTCTTAAATGTATTCTATCTAGGAATACCCGTACATATTAGATCAACAATTCTTAGCCAAGAAACATTCTCTGATAACTAAGACTATTTTTTGTCCTATTCTAGAACTATTGTTTCAATACTTTACTATATTGCAATTTAATATGTATATAATTTAAGTAGAACAAAAATTCAATGAATAATGTTTGTTTATACGAATTATGAAATTGTTGTTAAAAACCCAGTCAGAGAAAAGTTCAAGGAATGTTTGTAAAAATTACTAAATTGTTGTTAAATAGAGACCGTCCCTGAAATCTTAAGAGTAAGAAGATAAAACATCCCAGACAAAGAAAATTTCAAGGAATGTTTGTAAAATCGTATTTATTTGCATTTGCGTTTGTAACTCCAAAAAATGTCAACATTTTAGAAAACAACAGTTCCTTTTTACGAAATTTTGAACTCCTTGCTCAATCAGTAACTCTAAACTATTTCACATATATTCCCAAAAGTCATATTCGTTTCCGTTTTTATAGCTTCCAATGACCCAATTTTAACAAGATTCAAAAATCTTCGAAACTAATCCGTTTTAGTCGTCTCCTAAAAAACATTTTAATTACAAACACGTGCGGTTGGCAAATAAATCATAAGAAACATATTCTTTGTAACAAATATCTTTGTCGAATATTCAAACATACATACACATATTATGAAATTCTTCTTCTAAAATAAGCTCATATCCGAAGGCTATTACCACGAGACTTGTTTTTACGTCTTAAGATGAACTCTTTTTACAAACTTGTTTAGATTTGTTTATAGGATTTACTAAAATTGTTGGTAGACAGAGACGAGCCTTCTTCTTTAGTATTTAGGAATGAATAGATAAATATTCATGAAATTCAAATGTAAATGAGTTAAACTGTATTTGTAGTAAATCTAACATGTGAGTTTCTTATTGAATTCATCAATTTAAATATTTTCGAAATCTGTTATAAAAATTTTATAATAGTTATTCCGACAAAAACTAAACTTTCTCTTCTTTTTTTTTTTTTGCAGATGGACTCCACACCAACTTTAACCCTTTGTACAAAGTCCAATTTTCTTATGGACAATTTTAAAAAATCCTCAGACCTGCCAGCCCCGTTAGCTTTGCGTTATGAACAATTGTTGACAAGTGAAAAATACTACGATTGTGTCTTTCTGTTGGGAGGACATGAGGTTAGGTGTCACAAACTGATATTGGCCACCTCTAGCCCAGTATTTGAGGCCATGTTTTATGGACCCATTAGTGAGAAACAAAATTTTGTAGAGATTTTAGACATGAGCAATGATATATTCAAACTAATGATTATCTACATATACAAAGGATCAGTGGATTTTTGCAATTTGTCTTTGGAAGAAACTATCGAATTGTATTATGGAGCCGAAAAATATTTATTGAATGACTTGAAAATGGAATGCTTGGAGGCTATACAATTGAAATTACGCTTCTCCAATATCTTGGCGGCTTTAGAGTTGAGTATATGTCTTGATCTCAGCAGTCTACTGGCGATTTGTTTTAATTTCTTTACCCGTTGCTGTTTGAAGGAAGCCCAATTTGTGGCCCATTTAAAAACCCACTATTATCATGTATCCAAGGATTGTATAAAAACTATAATATCCATGTGCAAAGAACAAATACCGGCCCAGAATTTACTTTGGTTCATCTATGAGTGGTGTCAGCAGGAATGTCTGGAAATGGGCCTGAAACAAACCGAATGTTCGACCATTATCGAAGATCTCAATATAAAGGAATGCAATAATCTCATCGAAGATAATGTAGCGATTCTTAAGCCTCAGTATTCTCAGTCCGTAGAAAGATGCTACTACAAGGCATGTCGTCCCTACACTATCGACTATGAAAACTGCGAGTGGTCCACGTTTATAAAGTCAAATCGTTTCATTTCCCTGCAAGGCTTAACACTACATAGTCGTCTGACGCCCCATTTAGCGCGATTTAGTATACCCAGTGATTATTTCGAAAACTTGACAATCGAAATTACAGCACCCGATTATGATGACTCTCTGCTGTGGACTCATACGATTAGCAAACAGTTGACCAAATACAATTGCGATGTAAATGTGAAATGGTCCAAAGGCATTGTACTTTCGCCAGACATTGAATACCATATTAAGTTATTATGGCATCCCTCCCAAACCCAAGGAGCTGAATATCCCTGTAGTCTATTCTCATCCAATGTTGAGGGCATACAATTCCGCGACTTGGACACACATAGCGGTAGTTTAATTAAGGGTATACATTTTATAAATTTAGTTTAAGCCAATCATCCATTCACTCGAACAAACAACAACCAATGTAAAACCATTTAAAATCAAGCGAAGCAGCTCGTCATACTACATATCTACCTAACTACCACTCATTTAATAATAATAAAAATAAATTTCTACAATATATTCAAATTCTTGCTTCGATTTTATCTGTATTTTGGGGCTTTTGATTTCACAAGGGAAAAGGTTCATTAAACTTTCTCGCAAGTCTGAGATGAGTACGTTGTGTGTAGTATAATAATAAAGAAAAAAGTTTTTGTGTTATCGGAATGATTTTGGCATTTTTGTGAAAAACTGGTTTCAAATGCCCAATAGAAATTGGATGTCAATGCTGCCGCTGTTTTTTTTGGTAGAATACACTAAGCAATGATTGATGATCGCTTACGAGTAGTGTTTGTATTCCATATAAAGTGATAGTTGTGTATATACACAGATACCTAAAATACGCTAGTATTGGCGTTATAAGAAAACAATGCAGAGATGAGAAAGAAATTTGTTAATGCAGATTTGAAAAATACAAATTCATAAAAAACATATTATATGTATGTATACTCGTATAAGAAAAAATACAAAACTGAAAATGAATATGTTAATTCATATCAGAAAAATTTCCTTTTAGTTTAAAACTTTTTACAAATACGTACTATTTTTTGGTTTGTTTCTGTTGTATTTATAACAATATATGGCCTAAGGCTCGGTTTATTATTAAATAAAATAAAAAACATTTAAAAAAAACTTCTTAATTCATGCAAAAAAGTAATAGCCTACGGCAATGTTCATACAGATTTATTATGTATATATTTAAATATTTGTTAAAGAAAAATTTCTGTAAAAACAAAATCCGTATACCTTTTTACATGTTTTTAAACAATATTTTAAATATTTCTAAACACAAAATATCAGTTATACAATCATTCGATCAAAAATTTCAAAAGATATTTTGCGCTTAAATTTTCTCTAATGATTTTAGGTCTCTGAAAGGATAAGCCCCAAATACAAATCCGGTTTTAGGTGACTTCTTGGATGAAATGTTACACTTTAGGACAAACTATACACTCGTATACCCTCTTTTTCTTTGTGGTGGGGGAAAACAATTATGAAAAAAAGTAACTATATGTATAGGAGTCTGACAGACATATATATGCTACGTGTCTTTATCTAACCTATGCATATATATGTCTGTCAGACTACCAGTTAGGGGAGGTTAGTTATGAGTTTATAAAATAAATAAATAAAAAGATATAAGAAGACAGAAAGTATAGTGATTGTTCTTAGAGAGATCCTAGAGTGATGCTTTGAGATTTATGAGATAGATGTGAGTTTATCAGCTGTTTTTCACCCACAGCCATTTGAGACCCTTGACCCTAAGAAATGTTCTCACGTCAAAATTTACAATAGAATTAATGGAACCGATTGTGAAAACTCCGAAATAGCGTGCAGGCCATTGTCATAAAAGTCGCTTCAATCTCCACTTCGTCTTCACACATGCGACAAAAATCTATGATATTGTGTTGCCCCTTTGATATGATGTCGTAGTGACCGTCAAAAAGCTGTCATCAGTCGTATGTCTTTTTTCCCCATCTTTAGAAAGTTTTCTGTCCTGGTACGTGACCTGGCTGGCCACAGATAACGTGGAATCTTGCACTCGAACAAACCCTTTCAGTTCTGGTTATTTCTAAACAAGATCTCGATTTTGGCGAAGAGTTCGCACTTGGAAATTCATATTTTAAGCATCAGCCATAAAGATTTTCATTGCAGATCCTCCACGTGCCAACTCATCAGCAATTTCGCACTATGTTACTGTGACCAGGATTCCAACATAGACGAACCATTCCTTTAAGATGCCGCAGTGTAATTTTGCATTCATTCACCTCCTTTGATTTGGTAATATATGATTTCAAAGCTTTCAGAGCTGCCTGACTATCAACGTAGATGGTAGTTGGCGGGTTAGACAAGATGTTCAGTTGATTGACCAAAGGAAGTGCATTTGTTATCGAGAAGATTTAGAAAATCCAGACACTCACTTAGTGTATATAGCTGGTCCTTGAAATGGTGGAGACCCATTTCTCCAGGCCGACCTATCTGGAATGATTACGTCAGAGATAGAAATTGAGAAAAAGAAGCAGTCCGTTGTTTGCTCAAGACAACTAAATCCATTGTCCCTTTCAGTCCCCAATTTGAGAATCGCCAGGAACCTGACTCGTTCGTAGAGCGCTCTTTGTGGCAAGTCATTGACCTAGTGGTTGATGTTCAGAATTGTATATAGTGCTTAGTGCTTCTTCTTGCATACCCAACAGCTCCGCTTATCCCCTTACCATTGAAAATCTCCCTCCAAAAATAATGATATATCAAAAGTCGTAGAAATTGATGGATTTATGCGTTGATGTATTCGAAAAATAGATTACTTGTAAAAAATTACTATAATTTCCCACAATAAGCTCTGAGATAATCACCATCCCAAAAATCAATCGATCTCTTCCTCTTTTTATTTATATTTTTTGGAGGCAGATTTTTAGGGTGGGTCGAGGTGTCGCGTGTTTTAGGAAAAAATACTTCTTTTTGTTTTTTGACATGGAACATCTAATCCGATGCCTTCTATATTGTGTCTGCATTTACTAACCTCAGTGATTACCCAGCAAACTTGGTGGCTAAATATCTGGAAAATGCGATTTCACAGCAAACACAAGTCGAAATTATGCGAAATAAGTTGTTTTCATCGATCATACCATTTTAAAGTGAATTTTACACACACATTGGTATTAGAGAAGTTATGCATTTCAAAAATGCACAACATTTTTACAATTTGTGGGTGGTCGTTTGGTCTATAGCAAATCGTGCCTTACGACGACGATATGTATATGTACAGACCTCCATATTGGAGGCAATTGGAATATAAAAGAAAATTGATATTACTGGAATACTTAACGATGCTTTTGAAGTGGGCAGTTCTTTACAAATGGAGAGAACTTTGACAACTTGGGATAGCCCGTTCCGCCTTCATTTTCTTCCTCAAAGAAAAAAATTATTTCCAATTGTTTGGTCTCACCTCACGTCCTTGAAGTGATACAAAAAGGACATTTACCACTCAAACCGATAAGGCAGCAAGTTTTTGATCATCCTGTCCATACAAACAGATAGTATGCTCCTTTTGCTGCTCATTCAAATAATTCTTATGAAAATATAGTTACCGCAGCTAATAAGATTAGCCAGACCTTTCCAATAAAAAATGCATGGATATTCAAATACGGGGTGATGAAAATTTTTGCATGTTTACCGAAACCCGGCAAAACGATTCACAAGTTCTTAAACCAAAGTTTCTTTCCAGTAAGAAGCAAGAAGTAGTATGTATTCATGTATTCTATATTTTAAATACAATCTTATTGTTAGTTTTTACTTTTTTCTACTCACCCATATCAAAATTACTGCAAAATTTAAACAAATTTGCGCAAAAACCCAAAACAAAACACCGATTTTTTGTTTTTGTCATAACAAAAATCATATGTTTTCCAAGAGTGGCCACAGTGTCATGTTATTGCATTGAGATACGCGAAGCGTATGAGAGAGAGCGATGTGTTAAAAAATTAAATTTTGTAACGAAAAGAAAAAAACTTTTGATGTATACGTATAATTGTAATTGTTACGAAAGAAATAACAATCAGTAGTTTATATTTACACACTATAATAATGTAAATTTGCACTGTTTTGTCCTGATTCACATGGGCCATTTTTTCAAAGAGTGGCAGAGAACTCTTTGTCTAGATTCACAATCGGCAACTTTTCCAAGCAAGTGTCAAAGTTTGTAGGAGAGAGAGGCAGAGAGCTCTTTCCGCCCGCCTCTCTCTCCTTCAAACTTTGACACTTGCTTGGAAAAAGTTGCCGAGTGTGAATCTCGACTTTCCGTCTTCCTCTCTCTCTTCAACAAACTTTAACACTTGCATGGAAAAAATTGCCTTGTGTGATACAGAACTAAGCATGAAACGTCACAATAAATGCTTTTATTTAGTAGTACTGAAAAATTGTATTGGCAATACTAAAAGCGTCTGACAATAATAGTTGGCAAGGCAATCACTTGGCATACAGCAAAATTTTCATATTTACTAATATCAATATCCGGATACGACGAACGGTTAAACATTTTTGCCCTTTAATAAATCTCCTGTTATCTAACGCAAAAACGCTATTTTAAAACAACGATTAAATAGAAAAACAATATGAATTTTGGCCATTTACCAAATTTTAATGTTAAAAACCTTGTCAAGGAGGCAGGCAGTACTATTTCCAGGGTTGTACAGGTATGTGTGTGTCGTTGGTTGGTTTGTGGGGATTGTATGTATAGATATGTATATATGTATGTATGTATAGAGGGGATGATTGCTTGGAGAAAATTCCATTTCTTAAGTGTTTAGTGTTTATCTATTAACACTTGACCATTAGGAAAAGAAAAAAATACTTTTACACTATATTAAAAGTTGTATAACAAAATATCCTTGAATTTTATTTCTTAATATGTTTCTAGATGACCGAGGAGAAATGGGGTACAGGAGAACGCACGGAATATGATACGGAATTTCACGATTTGGCCGAGCGGGCCGACGTTACCAAATTATGGACTGAGAAGATGGTCAAAAATGTTGAATCCGTTTTGGTACCTAATCCCCAGAATCGTGTTGAAGATTTCATATTCGAGAAAATAGATAAAACGAAACCACAGCGAAACTCCAATTTGGAGCATTTGGCTTTAGATATGATAGAAGCTGGGGCAGATTTTGGCCAGGACAAACCTTACGGTCAAACGTTAGTAAAAGTCGGTCAAGCTGAACAGAGGCTGGGAAAATGCGAAAGAGATTTTATTGCCTCGACATCGATTTGTTTTACAACACCGTTGCGTAAATTCTTGGATGGAGAAATGAAAAACATTACCAAGGAAAGGAGTACTCTGGAAAGTAAACGGTAAATGTTTGTATACATAGCCATTAGGGCGGGTCGATTTGTGGGGAGGCAAAAAAAGTTGCCATTGCTCAGTGAAAATCGTATTCTAGGGATCAAAATAAGAAACTTTGCCGATGGAACCATACCTCTAAAACGAATTCTGATGTCCCGGAATTTGGGTCGGCAAAGTTTGAAAAGTTTGACCCATTTAGAGTGCTCCAATCGAGTCCAAATGTATGACCGACCGCCACTAACTTTGGAGGCCCGACCCACCCATGCCAGTGGCACACCCCCTGGAACCCCCATTTCGCTGATTTTGTCATGTAAAGTGCCAAAAATGGTGATTTTTTTGAAATGTTTGTATGGGGAACCCCCAAGATGAGTTCCAGGGGGTGTGCCACTGGCATGGGTGGATCGGCCCTCCAAAGTTAGTGGGGGTCGGTCATACATTTGGACTCGATTGGCGCCCTCTAAATGGGTCAAAGTGGGATTTTTCAAAATTTCTCCCTACGGGTCAAAAGTGGGGACATCAGAATTCGTTTTAGAGGTATGGTTCCTCGGGCAAAGTTTCTTATTTTGATCCTTAGAATACGATTTTCACTGAGCAATGGGCGACTTTTAAAACGACCCGCCCCCTAATAGCCATATATACCTACGTATGTTAATGTCTTTTAATTGTCATTTTATTGGATTTGTTTCTTTTTGCTTAGTCTTGATTTGGACGCATGCAAAGGTCGTGTTAAGAAAGCCCGCAGTATGTTGGGTCAACAAGCGGTGAGTAGCATTATGATTACAGGTTTTAGATTTTATTTTTGGAAAAAAACTGTTTGTAATTTGAAAATGTAGGAAGTTCTTCTCCCGATTTCACGGACAATTCTTTACTAATGCGACTTTGAGATCTAATGGCTATTTTCCAACTGCTCCGTTTTTCTATACATCTCAAATGAGCTTTTAGTGTACGTTCTTTAAATTATAATAGGACAAACCCTGTATTAGCGGTCGATTTTGGCAAGTAATAATTTGGATACAATTACTGGATCCATTCAAGGTCATACAATATGACTATTATAAACGTGTTTACTACACTTAATTTGACACACACTTTGTTGCCAAAAAATGAATCATGATACACCTATTACCTGCAAAGTAAGAACGACGAAATAAAAATCAAATGTAATACAAATGAGGAACAAACTGAACATTGCTGACATCATTGATATTGATATTGGAAAATATGACTACACGAGGGTTTTTTGTGGGCGGACATGGTGCTCTAATTAACGGGATGCATTCAACATATTTTTTTATATTGCAAATTTGTGGCCTGCTGCTCTTGATCGGGGACTGCATATTTTCCACATCTACTCGATAGTAAGACGACAGAGAATGAAACTTTATATACGACTGAGATGAGGAGTCTTTATAGGCTATTTTAATTTCTGTTACTTTAGAATTTCAAAAACTTATTGCATTTACGAAATTTTGTCTTCTCTTTTTTTAATTTGTTTAATAAACAGAAAGATGGTATAACTCCTGAAGCAGTTTTGGAACAGGTAAATCAATGACCTTTTCAACTAAAATAATTTAAAAATGCTTTTGAAATTATGTTGTTAGGCTGAACGTGACTTGCGTGTTGCTCAGTCGGAATTTGATCGTCAATCGGAAATCACAAAATCTCTTTTGGAAGGTATTAATTATCATTTTATGTATTTGTAAAAAAAAGATTTTGTGACCATTTTTTTTTAATTTTTTTGCAAGGTGTTAGCACCTCACAGGCATCTCACTTACGACATTTACATGCCTTTGTTGAAACGCAAGTACGTTACTATAAGCAATGCACGGATGTCATGAATCAATTGCAAAAGGAATTGGCCAAGTGAGTATCATGAATTGGTAGCTAATAAATAATCCTTAGTTATAACTATATATACATATATGCCTGCAGTTTGCGTTTTTTTTTTAAGTAGAATGTAGGAAGCACCCTATAGAATTAGTTTTTACATGGTAATTAGCGATTTGCACGCTACTCTAGTTTGCACTTTCCTTCTATGAACAACAACAATAAAAATGAAAAACATTGAGTTTGTTTTAAAGAAAAGAAAAAAACTTGGTTTGCAGAACACGTCCTGGACAACCACTTCTGCGCATTAATAGTGAAGATATTGACACAGGGCCTCCCAATGCAAAACAAACCTCTATACAGTCATCTGCCACAGTTAATCAAAATCACAATCAACAAATCACACCTATAGTCAATGCCACCCAAGATGTGGTGGCCGCAAAATCATTGGCCTCTTATTGCCAGTACGATAGTGTAGATTTAGAAACTTTGGATTCAGTAGACGATAATATTAATCAAATACCTCGTACTACAACTAAAAATCAGGTTGATTCAAGAAATCCTTCAAAGATTTTGGATGAATTTGATTTACAATATGATACAACAGCTATAACATCGATTTAAAAGTACTCAGTAGATTTTTTACATTTAAAATACGTATTAGCATATACAATTCAAATCAAATCGAAAATTATGCATGATTTTCTATAAGGATAGAAATGGTATGGGTTTTATTTTATCATATGAATTTTCTTAAGGGTAACATCTAACATTTCCGTTAGGTACAAATAAAAAAAACTAACAATATCTACTAAGTATGTATTTCCTTGTGTCTAAATATATTTTGTTTTTTATTCTTTATTTTCCGGGGATACTTGTGAAAATCATTACACTAATCCAAAGTTCTTTTAATTGCTCTCTAGTCAAATGTTGTATCGTACATAAATACCTATACATATGCTTGGTTATTTAATATATAAAAACATGGTTTAATGCAATTTCTAACTTGTATTTTATAATAATGCATAAAAATCATTACTTTTTTCATACACAAACTACCACCACAAATAAAATCCTAAAAAATCGTACCATAAACAATTTAAAACAAACAATATCAAATTGTCAAAAGTTTGGGAGGCCCTGCTACTTATACACCAGTTGAACTTGACGATGGACCAATGGCAGAACAACAAATTGGAAATCCATTTGCTCCTAGAAGCAGTAATGCGCGCAATCCTGTTCCCGTCAGTGTTAATGCAGATGAGATGAAACGTGCTCGAGTGCTATGTGCATATGATGCCAAAGATCACACAGAATTGACTTTATCTGCAAACGAGGTGAGATGCTACATATACTATAAACTTTTCAAAAATTCTATAAATAAATTAATATTAATTTTTCATTTTCCAGGTTATATTGGTGAGTGAATGTTCACCCATTAACACCGATTACATGTATGGCAAACAGGGCCTGTTGAAAGGCCTAGTACCCAGAGCCTTTATTGAAATGCTAGACGATGAAGAGGAGCCAGCCGATGAGCAGCCAGTCAGTGGTGACAGTGATTATTAAAAGTATTACTCAGTATTGAGCACAGATGTTAACAAAGCAGCCAACACAAAATTAACAAATACATAGATATTAGCATAAGAATGCATAAAGTAATGCCCATAAGAAATTCCTGGAGACAAAGAAATACTTTTACTAGTAAAATTCAATAATAATATATATCTATATACATAGTATATAATGTAGGCATATGAACAGTGAGATAATAACGAATGGAAGGATGGATTGATTACCTTAAACGAGTACAATAATTTATCACGTAGCGAAAATACATTTTTTGGTTATTTTGTAATTTATTTAGCCGAGCAATTAAGAGAAATGTACGTATGTTTAACAAATAGCCATATTTATTGATATTGATTTATTTATAGCAAATTAACCAATCCTAACACATAAAGGGAGATCAGCTAGAGAAGGAAAGAAAGCATAGTTTTGTGTTTAGGGCTTTTTTCCTAATCCTAGTGCAATTAAGAAGAGTCAATTAAATTTAAGTCAACAATAAACTCACACATACACACTGTTACTTGAAATGATTATAAATAATGCTTATTAACGTTGAACTATTTTTCCTAGTACACACAACAACAACAATCTACTTACTAAACTATAACTTGTAATCAAAACCAATCCCCTATTATATTAACTTGAAATATTTTAATTAACTAAAATTTATTCCAATTATACAACGAAATTAGGTTTTCAAAAATATTTACTTATTTGTTTGGGTTATTTATATAATATATATATATAATGATGATAATAAAAGAATCTTCCCGTTAAATATAATTGCAATTTTATATGAATATTTGATAAGATTAATAGATTTACAGGCAAACCTCACTGTCTCTGCTGCTGTTCGACTATTTCTGGTTGAACTACCACGAAACGGTAGGCTGGTGTTATCTCCAAATATTTTTCTTTTTTTCTCGACATAATCTTCTTTTAGCTCGACACACCTTTCTCAGCGATCATTATTTTATTTATCCACAAACGACACGTTCAAAACATTAAGATTAACCGTTGTTTCAATGCCGATATAATGATATCTACCACCACCACCAATTATCCCATAGCGCCTTACAATATTCAAGAGAGCTTTAGGATTGACGAATCCATTGAAAGTTGCTGTATGAGATTCCCTTTTCGTTTTATAGTTTTTGCACGGTTCCTAGCTCATCACTCCTGTCACGCATAAATGCATTAAGTGCCAGGTCAGCTAGTGACTGCAGATATCGAACCAGAGGCGAATTTTGCAAATTATCATGGTCATTTCCACAAATTTTTCTTGGAAAAGAAGTGTGGATGGCATTGACTTCTCTCATAAAAATGTCAAATTGAGCGTCTACATCCGTTGTAGAGAAGACCCCAGCAAAGTCTGAGGACGAAGTCAAACCATGCAATCGATATTGATGTTGTAATCAACATATTCAAAAAAGTTTTTATTCCGTTGTACTGAAAAATCTAGGGAAACCTATATAAAAGCAGGTTTCGATATATCTGGACATATAAATTGGCCGGAGAGTTTCACATGATTTAAAGAAGATAGTAGGAAATAGTCAATAAGTGAGAAAGATTGATGAAATACATTAAAGTGCGTAGACTTGGAAATAGGATAGGCATTATGCCTATCCTACAGCAAGTTTCCCGAACTTGACCAGCTTTTGTGAAGTCCAATAAACTGTCATTAAAGTCACCCATAAGAACTTTATTGGAATATCGGACAAGTGAATCTGCAATTTCAGATTCTAGATAGCTGAAAACCCCACCAGGCAAATATATAATACATACCAACCAGATCTTTTTCGGAGTTCTACAACTTATTTTTTCTGATACGAAGAGGCGGGGGAGCTCTTCGATTTGGATGATCTCTTCTAAAGACAGAGTAACCTGGGACACTAACTACATTAGTGTTTGTCGGCTTCTGCAACGTCTCGTTCACTCCCACCTCATCTAAGAGGCTCCCATTTTCTGTTTTCAATGCTCCTTATTTCTGTTAATTTAGAGGAGATTGGGTTTATGTTAAAATGGTGTATACTCAAATGCATAATGCCCAACAAAGTCGCGAAAAAAAAGTGCGAAATTTTTTCGTTTGTGGTACTATGTTTATTTCAACGTGACAAAATTTACGTTTTGCACCGCTACAAATTTAACGCCGTTTAAAATTGAGCGCCGCAACA
The DNA here is from genome assembly GCA_963930755.1 of Eudasyphora cyanicolor. Taxonomy (NCBI): domain Eukaryota; kingdom Metazoa; phylum Arthropoda; class Insecta; order Diptera; family Muscidae; genus Eudasyphora; species Eudasyphora cyanicolor. The sequence continues at coordinate 8,654,392 of OZ005738.1, read as the reverse complement.
AATTGAATGCCGCAACCCTCGCACTCCCTTTTGTTTATATATATTTTTGTCCGCAAGAAATTTAACTGTGTAAATATTAGAAATAAAATTTCGTAATCTTTATATATAAAATCCTTTGTACGTTTGTTAGTAACGCATGATCTCCGAAGCCATAAAAGCGAATGGGCTGAAAAGTTAACAATATATTCAGTTTGGGGTCATTTGTGTTTTAGAATTGTTTACATCGCGATAAATTGCGGATTGGTCAAGTTATTTGCAAAATTCGCATTTTCAGAGCGATTTGACTGCAATTTAAAATGTATGTGTGGTTTGTCTTGATAATAGTTTGTATGTATGACCTTAACCGGCAGATGGCGCTGTAGTGGACATATGGTCAATATACATTTTTTTTATGATTTTTTCCTGAAACTCGGGATGTCTGCATTTTTTAATGAAATATCAATGAATAACAAAATGGAAACGGGACGGGCAGGACAAAGTCTGCTGGGGTCAGCTAGTAAAGAATAAAATTTCAAAGATGTGAAAGGGAAAATAATTATGTTTATGGAATAAACCAGAATAGCGAAATTCCAATTGGATTTGCAGTACAAAAGCAAACAAAATGACCCACGACCTTGACACCCATGAGCAATATTTTAGCTCTCGTTAAGAGCTATCTTTTTGCCATTGACCCATCCCGATCCGACGTACCGGAATCATCGGTCCATATTTCTTCAAAAATGATGTCGGTGAGAACGATCTATTTGATGCTGAAATTGAAGCTCGTGATCTCGGCGACATTTGGTATGATTCCGGTACGTCGGATCAGGAATCGGTCAAAGACAAAAAGCTCTTACGAGAGCTAAAATATTGCTCATAGGTGTCAAGTTCGTGGGTCGACTGGAAAGTGTTTTTTTGGATTTAAAAAAAAAATGGACTTAGCGCAATTGGCGAACGATTATTTTGATAATAATACTGAATAAAAAATGTACATACATATAAAAGTGACACTTACACACACTTCCAAGTGCAAGGCGTCTTTCGAAAAAAGCGTTCCATTTTTCCATTTCGTGCCGAAAAAACATAGTACCCACCTTAACTTATCGACTTATTCTCTTTTGAACTTGTGTTTACGTTCATACACGTACTTTTTTTTCAATACTTAGTCCAGATTTACACTTCGCAAGTTTTTTCAGCAGCTTATCATCAAATTCTCTTTTGAACTTGCACAAAGAACTCAAAACGTTCAGGGAGAGTTTTTTTTTCCCTCTTGCCGACTGCCTCTCTCTCCAACAAAACGCCGATAATCTGCTGAACATTCAGCCAGTGTAAACCGGAACTTGAAGAGTGTGAAGCAGGACTTACTTGGAAAAAATTGTCTTGTGTGAATCAGAACTAAGTATTAAAATGAAAACAAGAAAATAAAATAAAGATGTTACAATTTTTGTTGTGAATGTCTTGAGTCATATGGCACGTTTTTCAAGTTTTGGGTAATTGCCTCAGCGGTCAAAGTTACGGCTGCGCTAAAGTTAAATTACAGTTACGTTAGCCTAACCCGGCCTTTAATGAGTGAATTGGCAACACTGTATTTGTCGAAGTCCGGTCGCACATTGGATACGAATTTAAAGCGTACGTAAACGTACGATACTGGTCGTACGTTCAGTGCGCTCACTGATACCGCACTCGTAACATTCTATTTTGGTAATTCGATTTTTTGGGAAAATATTAAATATACCTTTTTTTTTTCTCAACTTTTCGACGAGAACTAGTGTATACGTATAAAAATCCAAATATGTCGGGATTGAATTCGTACATCGAAAGCTTTCATAGTACCGAAGTAAGAATTTTTGCAGATGCCAATAACTTAAAAGGCCTCTTACACCTTTTACATTTGCTTTAAATTCTGTGGTTTTCACAAATAACCAATTAAGTCGAGTTATAACTATTTAAGAAATGCACGAAAAACCGTCCCCAATAAAAGCATATTAGCCCAATTTCTAAACTATTTTTATATATGTACATACATATTTCTTGATCAACAAATGATATACAAAGAGATATTTGTCTAACATGCATGAAGGTGTAAGGGCCGCTTATGTCTGCATTTACATGATACTTTTTTTTAAGTATAAAAACAAATTTGATACCAGTGATGCCATTTTGAACGCTGCTTTTCGCAAAAATTATAAATTATGAAGATAAGTCATCCCGAGAACTGTCAAAATCTATCAGTTACGGACGAATAGGAATGAAATGTCACACGCGAAAAAACACTTTTCCGCGAAGGTGATTTCAACTTTTTTTGCACTAATCGATTGATATTAATTTTTTAATTGTGACAATTACAAAAAATTCGGGAAAATCGGTCCGAAATCCGCGGAAAACCTCACTCTTTGAAGTCCTACTCGTTGAAATTTTTATTCGTTCGTATCTGATAACTTACTCGCTCCGGGATGACATATCTTATTATTCATTATTTTTGGCTTTTCGCGCCTCATATCAGTCGTCTCTGGCAACTCTTCTCTACCATAACACTATTTGGCAACTCCAAACTTTGCTGCTGTATTTTGGAAAATTTGATACCTGAAATTTCGATTTCACAAGAACAATAGAGATTATCAGTCTTCCTGTATAAATTTACCGTTTGTTATCCCAACAAAACAATTGAAATACAAACACACGCGCAAACTAATTGTATCACATAGAGAGCAGCGGCATACAGCAGCTGTCGCAGGAACAACAAAGATCAAAGATGGGTTTCGGAGACGACGGTAAGTAAATTGAATAATTGTACATCACTTTGCATATTGCACTCGCGACTGCAACACGTTTGAAACAATAAATTCGCAATTAAGAAAATGTGGCACATATTTTATGGTGGCCATGGACATGGAACCAAAAATAATCATCATTCTCAATACATAGGCAAGGAAAACTTCAGCATCAAAAATGGGAAGGCTTTTACTGAGGATAATGTGCTTGTTTATAATGTCTTCGTGTACAACATTCCGAAAGAGGTACGTATCTAGGGGAAGCTTGTAGTTTAATGCCATGGTGCTACTGAAATTGTATTGTTTATGTCCAATGTCTTATGCACTTCTATTTATTTGTGTAGATCACACGAGAGCAGACTTGCGGATATTTTAAGAAATTTGGTGAAATCAAAAGTGTTCGTCTGATGAACGATCGAAAACGTAAAAACGCACATCAGGCAAACAAGATAGGATTTGTGAACTTCTGTGATCCCACAGTTGCAGCCAAGTAAGATGGAAATATTCGTTGTTAATGTGTGAGTTTTTATGTTGTATTTTTCTCCTGTATTCCCTCCTTAGAGTATTGCAAAACAACAATCATCTCATAAATAAGAAAAGGATTCGGGTACGCGCCTGCGATAGCTGGCATCAACCTGGTGCCCAGTGCCATCTGGACGCTGATGAGGCATCCGGAAGTGCCAATGATTCTACAGGTGAATTCGTGCAGGAATCACAGCTACTACAGCTAAACGATGACTGCTTGGAAAATATCTTTAAATACTTGCCTATGGTTGATAAAATAAATACCGCTCAAGCTTCTCGACGTCTAAGAGATGTGTTCATAATGCACTCCAAGATCGAGTACAAAAAATTTCGTCTTTACGAATTGGATTTACTCACATTATGGCAGACGCGCCAATTCCTCGAAATGGCTGGGCCACATATTGAGTTTTTGGAAGGTCAGGTGCCGTACAAACAAACAAAACGCATCATCGAATTCTTGGGAACGTTCTGTACTAATGTAAAAAATGTTAGCCTTATTGGTACTTGTTTGAAAGCGCCTTTGTTGCGTAAACTGTTGAAAAAAATGACCAATATCAACACACTGGAACTGAATAATACAGAGTTGTGCGATTCATGCATACCAGTGTTGAAAAGCTTGCCCAACTTAAAGGTTCTTTCGTTGGAGGACAACTGTGAACTCACAGGTAAGTTAAACAAGATATGTCTAATTAAAAGGGAAAACGCAATTGCTATTTGGGTAACGTTAAAACTGGTTTTTGATGGGCATGTGTACAAATTGGAACGCAAAATGGTATGCGTTCTTTATTTTAAAGTTCAGCGTAATTGTTGCTGTTGTGAAGCATATAGGGTGATCAAAAAAACCGGTTATTTTGAAAAGGGGTTTCTTCGAAAATTCAACTTTTTTAGAAATTGGTTTTCGGTTTAACCGAAAATAAAAAACCGGTTAGCCGGTTATTTTCGGTTTTTTCTTTTTAATAAAATTACATATAGAATTTTGATTTCTGGAAAACAATTACTTAAAATAAGCGTGAAATTTCTATATGCAAGCATGTATTATGTAAACAATTTAGTTTTGCGCCTGAAATGATAGTACAAATTCCTCAAATGTATAGAAGGTTGAGGAACGCTTTAGCAGTGTTAAAGCGTTCTTCAAACCTTCATTAAAATTTTATGAATAAGGGCCTTAATTTTGAGGATTTTAAAACCCTCGACATTTTTAATGATAATTTTCATTTCAACGAGTAAAATTTTCAAATGAAAGGATTTCTTAATCATCGTCATTGATCCTTGATAAAACCTTGCTGAAGTGTGCAGATAAATTAGTAATGAAAATAGTGTGTATCAGTGTGTTTACAAAATCGAAGGATGGGCACAAGGTACTTTTAATTTTGATTTTTCTTATAATTTGTAAAGTGAAAACACGTTTAAAAGCTATATTCTCTTAATTTTTTTTAATTTTTAAAAAATCGAAAAAGTCGAATAAACCGACATAAAAAAACCGACGGTTAGAGTTATTCGAGAATGCAGGATAACCGAAACCCGATTAATCGGTTAACCGGTGCGGTATTTGATCACCCTAGAAGCATAGCATATTGCTAATCGAAAACATCTTTGTTGTTTATGGAAAGATCAGAAAACATTCGATAAATATCGGATTTTACGTTTCCTTGCGCTTCCCAAAAAATTGATTAACACTCAACCTAAGGTTTTTTTATATACATATCTGTGAGCACGATCGATAACCGTCTATGTCGACTTAAGACATTTTTATGGATGCTATATTATGCTGCTTATAATACTTTATATTTACGTGAAATCTCAATTTCTCTAACAACGTTTTTTAAAAAGATTAATAAAATGAGGCCCAATTGGTTGAAATTTGAGATATTTTTGGCGTTACATGTATAGAGGGACCTTTGTATAGGGGCTATATCACAACATGGACCAATGACTACAGTTATTCGTGTGAAGGATTCAGAGTATAAATAAACAGTTACAAATTTTCAGCCCGATCAGTTGACATTTGTGGTATCTATGACGTTAAGAAGTAAAATCGGGGAGATGCCATATATGGGGGCTATATCAAAAAAATTACTGATATTGTCCCTTTTTTTAATCTCAATACCTGCAGATATAAGAATTTCAGCCAACTAGTTCGATTAGTGTAGACTAGAGTTGTGTAGTTCGTGAACGAACTAGTTCAATTGAACGGGTCACTATACTGAACTGAACGAACAAGTTCACTCTACTCGCTCATTTCAGCTCAGTAGTTCGCGATGTTTTTTCTTCAATCATATCATTTCGTTCTCTCTTCTCAGCTGTTATGTGTTGTTTTCATTTTTATGTCATCATAAATGTATGATTCTCATCATGAATGTATGATTCTACAAACGCCTTTGTATAATTTGTTTCCACTCATTCCATTCATATTTCAATCAGATTCCTTTAATAGCGGCTGATTTGAACTGAACGAAATGATCTGTTTAAGTAAAGTGAGCTGGTGAGCTTAAGAGCCGGTGAGCTAAATGAACGAACTAGTTCACTCAATTGTACTGAACTAAAAAGAGCGATCACTTAAAAGAACTATAATGCCCAACTCTAGTGTAGACTGTAGCATGATTGCAACAGACGGACATGGCTATATCGTTTTAGAATTTTACGACGACTAAAAATATATATACTCGTACTTGTGACCACAGATATTTATTTATTTATTCATATGAATTACAATACAAAGTAATTTTATATTCTAATTTTATGGTCCAGGGAAAAGCCGGGTGACAAAGACCATATTGCTTGTTATATTTTTCTAGCGACAGCCAGAGCCTCTGGTTGGAATCGAATCGACGACCCCCAAACTCATAGGCTAGCACGCTACCAACTCATATACTGGGGCGCTCGTGACCACAGATACATGTATAAAGAATTGATTTATCATATATACATATTTAACATGTTTGTTCTTCCTTTTATTTTCACAGGACGTTTCATAAAAGATCTTACAACCATTGAGAGTCTACAATTAAACGGTTGCCGTCGTTTAGCTTCTCGTCATTTTGCAAAAATTTGCGAAAGTCTTACTGAACTAAATGTCCTGAAAATTCATGACTGTCCCCTTTTGAAGACGGCAGATTTTAAAGAAATTGTCCAACATTTGCAAAACCTGGAAACATTAAAAATCAGCAGTGATTCTCCCCAATTGAGTTTGCTCGCCCAACTGCCTAAACTAAAGCATATTACGCTCTTCGCCGAGTTCCACAAGCAGCCCACCTTTTTTTCAGAGTTAGCCAAGCATAAAAGTAATATGCTGGAATCTTTAAGCATTGATGATGAAAATTGGTTGGATTTGGATAAATCAACTAGGATTTCTGAATTAAAGAAGTTGAAGAAACTCGTTTGCCGCAACAATGCAAGGCTTACTGACGAGTGTTTGGAGAAATTAGCTATGTTGCCCGATCTGGAGATACTAAATGTGGGAAAATGTACTAATTTCACTAGCAAGGGAATGTTGACATTAATAAAGTCTTGTCGCAACTTGCACACGCTAAATATAGGAAATTGCAAACAATTAAAAGAAACATTTGCCAAAGATGTTTTGAATTTGCTAAAGACTACACAGGTACAGCGTGATCAAAAGAAACCACTCACAATTACGGCATGTCGTTCAGGAATAGAACCATTTGTAGTAAATACACCGGAATTTGAATCATCCAGTGATTTGGTGAAATTTAGATTCGACATCCAATTCGAAGCGTTCGAGGACTTTTTCCTTGACGATTACGATGACGATGACGATGATTACGATAACGAAGATGATGCTTTCTTTCTGGGTATGGAGGATGATGAAGATGACGATTATTACATGTACTATTCAGATCCCGACGAAGAAATCGTAGATGATGTAGGATTTCATATACTTCGTCAAGCCTTATTCGGCGCATTTCATCGTTATGGAGATGGTGAGTAGTGAGCCTTGGCGAATTATCTGCCTTATAAATATGAGTTAACATTTATTTTTCTTTTCTTTATTTTTAGATATTGACATTTTTTAAATCCTCCTCCAATCACCCAGTATTTGCGTATTTGCTGCAAGCAGAGCTACTACATAATTCTCGGCTATTTATTAAGACATCGAGGATGCTTATATCTATCATTGTCGTCAGTAAATCGACTCTGATAGGATTTTTTTTAAAAATTTTTGTTACTTGTATTCATTTTTATGTTTCTCACGTTTCTCGTTTCTTATTGAAGAAAGCATCACAGAAAAGAACTTGTGTGATGTTAATCATTAAATAAACTATACTACATACTTATTATATAAAATGTACATATTTTATTTTTTTAATTATTTTAAAGAAAGCATAAATTATTATTGGCAAATCATTAAATCATCCATATATCTGAAGTCGTTGGCATTTCAAAAAGTGCTATACATCGCATATTGACGGAAAATTTGATGATGAGAAAGTTGTGTGCAAGATGGGTGCCGCGTTTTCTCACAATCAAGACAATGCACCAGTTCATATATCCACCATTGCGATGGTCAAAACCGAATCAACCGAACTGTAAGCGTTTACATGCACTGGTATATAACTTTCACCATAGTGATGACAATCGCGTGAGATCAAATTGCAAAACGCAAAAATTTCCCCTTCAATTTTAATGGTCTTCGAAATTAAATTTTAATAAAATATGTGTACATTTTGTAATGTAATTATGTATCACTGTAATTAATAATTTGATTCTTACAACCCACAGATACTCCACGAGACGGAATTGCATCAACTTCGTGTCACAGTGTGGTGTGCAGTTTCATCACGCTGCATTGTCGGGCCCTACTTCTTCGAAGAAAACGGCCACACCGTTACGGTTACTGGAGACCGTTACTTGAGCATGTTGAGAGAGTTTTTCTAGCCAGAATTACGCCGAATGATAATTTATTTCAACTCTGTGTGGTTTCAGCAAGATGGTGCAACCAGCGCTGCCAGTTTAGGGGATTTATCCCCAATTTGGGGATTTTTCTTTGTAAATGGTGTTTTTTTTTTGTTTTGGGGATCCGGGGAAATGGTGGGGATTGCAATTTCTTATAATTAAATGTCTTCATTTATGTTAAAATTTGTATTTTGTTAAAAATTGTGTCAAACGTTCGTACAAAAAGAATCTTTGACTAACGCTCTCGCAGTGTATTAGAGTACGACTTAAATAGACTACCTGTAGTAATTTCAATACGCATTTCTATAGATATTTATAAATCTCCACAAGCTGCCCAAAATGTAATTTATAAAATAGTTTCTGGGGATTTAGGGGATAAAAAATAAAAATTTGGGGATTCGGCACTAAAAAAAAAACTGGCAAGCCTGGGTGCAACTTCTCACATATCCCGGCCTGTTATGACAGAATTGCAACGAAAATTTCCCAATAAGCTGATATGCAGAAACTCCACATTCCGTTGGCCCTCCAGGTCGCCTGACCTTACTGCACCTGACTTTTTGTTGTGGGGTTATTGCAAACAGGAAGTCTACAAAGCAAAACCAACAAATTTGAATGAACTAAAGCAATCCATTCGAGAAACAATTGCGGCTATTCCTACCTTAACTCTCCAACTTATTGGTAAGATGCCACACATGCATTAACGAGCAGGGGTTGGCATTTAAATTCCATTATTTTTAAAATTAATTAAGCTAAAATTGAATGAGCTTTAACATGAATAAAAGAAAAATGAATTCCATACGCTGAAAAAAAAGTTATTTGAGTTTCTTAATATAGCAATATTTATCAGCAACCCAGGGGTCTAATTACCGCATCCGTTTCGTATCGTAAATTGAATTTTCGACAGCATAAAACGAGTAATTGGGAAACTAACTTTTCACTTATTTTTGTATAAATAAGTTATAAATCCCGTTTGAAACGATATGCTAATTTGATCAACATATGTCGTCGCTCGATTATTGGAGTGACCCAAAGACTATTTTAACAAAAATGAGTTAGGAATCGATTATATATGATTGATGTGCCCTCTTTCTGAATCTGCAATCCGTATTTCTATATCCCATATGAGTAAAGAGATATCCAGCCCCATCTTTGCTTCACATTCCCATTTTTCAACTTAACAAGATATTCGGGCCTGTTCTGTAATCACGCGATTTGATATCACGGTGATTTTAAAATCATTATTGGTGCTCGGAAATGGTACGATTTATTGTTTAAAGTAAACAACAATCAATTTAAACCAACTATACTCCCTCCAAGAGTGATTTTAAAATCGGAGATAATACCATACCACCGTGATATCAAAACGCGTGGTTTCAGAACAGGCCCGATTGTTTAGTTCTACATCCACCTTTTTGGTCTTTGCACCAAAATGGACATAGAAAATAGAAAACACTTTTCTGCTATGTTGTTTTGCCGCATGTCATTAATGAACCGTAGAATACAAGAGAAAGACAAAAATTCTCTTCATATTCATAAAATAGTCGATAACAAATTATTAAATCGATAACAAATTATTATTAAAAAAACACAATACCAAACAATCTCTTCGTAAACATGAGTAAAATGTCAAGTTTTAATAATTAAGCAAGGGACATCTTAATTTGTGATTATTCAAAAACTTTATATTACTTTGACCCACCTGTAGTATGTGACACAAAAATAGTAGTGAATAGTGTGACATGGGTCACACAATAAACATTTTCATTTTTTAGTAAATGTGTAATAACTTTAAATATATGTATTGTATATTTGTTTATTATAAATGTAGTTATTGATGTCTACGCTAAAAAAGGACATCTATCGTGTAGATATCGAAGAAAATATACGTAAACCTTCTTTATCGTTTTTCTCGAAAAGAGGTTTTTGGGTCACTCCAATAATCGAGCGACCATGTACATAAATGTTACGAGTTATTAGATCTCACGTAATGGAATTACGATACGAAACGGATGCGGGAATTAGGCCCCTGTATCATCATTCCGTCCAATTCGGTTTGTTTTCTGTAGAAGCTAAAAACGTTTTCGATTTCTAAAACGATTTTGCACTTTGTGACATGCCTGGTTGTGGATAACGACTTTTTCTCTAAGATATGTACTTCTTTGATGGTTCATTAAGATTTCCTTTCCCAGTCCACAGAAAAAAGCTAAAATGTTCTTTCTATACGACTTTTTATTACTTGTTACAATATTTATAATAATAATAATTGGTTGTTGTTGTTGGTTTAATTATCTTTTATTATGTATTTTTAATTGTGAATAACTAATTCTCAATGTTTTTTTTTTGTAAATTTTCATTTCTTATTCCTTCTTGTTGTTTTTGAAGAGAAGAAATGTTGTTGTTTAGATTAAAGTTAAATGTTAGATTTGAATAAGGAATTATTATTTTAAGGGATACATGTCTTAAAACAATCAAAAGAGAAGTGCGGCGGCGTCTAGGCCTTAGTACAACTATTTAAATACGTTACGAGACATCTCTTCTCTTGTTTTGTATTGTTTCGTTTTTTTCGTTCTCAATTTTTGTAGAACAATTGCAGCTTTTGTAATTGTTATAGGTGGTGGAGAGGAGATGCGTGATGGCAATTCCAACTAATGTGCCCCCATTAATCATCCTTCATTCATTCATTGTTCAATGCGCGGATATCATTCTTTTTATACAAACAATAAAAAAACTTAAATAATGATATACTCATATTGGGACTAAAATGGAAAAATATATAAATTAAGTCTACAACATTTGTAGAAAAACTCTCTTAAAAAAGTTAATCTATGGATGTATTATATATATATTTATGTATGTATATATTATATTCATTTTTATAATGAACAACTATTTGTAATCAACTTGTTATAAATGTATGTGTGGGCGTGCATGGAGGAGGTGTCAATTTGAAGGGATGTTTTTGAACATGGCAAAGTGAAAGTTCGTTCCAATTGATGATGTTGTTTTGTTGCTTTGATCCTTCCTTTACGTGTAATGACGTTTATGATCCATAAAATTAATATACAGTTAAAATCTCGTGTGAGTTTCTATGCAATACCGATTAGGCTTCAGTGGCGGCAGCAGTTGATTATTCTGTTGCCGGGGCTGATGAAGTTTCCGCGACTGGAGCAGGTGTTGCTTTTGGTTCTGATGCTGATGCTGTGGCTGTTACTATTTCTGGTGATTTTGCGGGTGGTTCAAACACTTCTGCTGCTGCTGATGCTGCTGGTGGTGGAGGCTTTTCATTATTATTGCCCTTATTTTCCTCATTGTTACCGTCAAACTCGCGTTCACTCTTTTCAGCATTGCCGCCGCTGCTACCGCTTCCACTGCTCATGTCCTTTGACTCAGTTTTCTCAATATTTGTCGCTGAACTCTGTGTCGCAACTGCTGGCGGAGGCGAGTCTCTGGTTTGTTCGGGTTTCTCACTTGTCGTTATAGGGCGATTGTAGTCCTCATCGTCATCCCAATTCTCCTCATCGATATCTGCTTTCTTGTTGCCCATTTGTACCTTCATGGGTGTTTCTGTGTCTGAATTGTTTCGTTCATTCTTGTCATTATCTTTGACCGGTGGTGAGCTATTGCGATTATTTCTGTCGTCACCTTTGTTAAATGGGTTATTCCGTTCATTTCTGTCGCCTCCTTTGAAAGCGTTTGAACGCTGCTCATTTTTGTCGTCACATTTAAAAGCGTTATTGCGGTTGCTGTTGTTGTTTCCGCTTTCATTGGATTTCTTGTTCTTGCCCTCATAATCGTCCAATTCTCTATCCCAATCTTCCTCGGTATCACTAATTGGAGGTTTTGATATTTTCTTGTCATCACGTGATACACGGCGGCTGCTTTCCTGCGACAAACCTCGGCTTTTACTTCTACTGTCACGGTCTTTATCGCGATCACTGTCTCGACCACCGTCACGGCCAGCGTCTCGACCACCGTCCCTACCGCCAGGACCTCCACCGCGTCCGCCACGACCTCCGCGATCGCGAATTCCATGACGATCGTGATTATCATCACGATCTCGGAAACGATTACCACCGCCCCCACGCCTTTTGAAGCTGTTATCATCAGCCTCGTCGTCACTCCAGTTACCGGGACCTCCTCCGGGACCATCTCGGTCTCGCCCTCCTCCCATACCTCCCCCACGGCCACCACGACCACCTCGACCTCCACGTCCTCCACGACCACCAAAGCCTCCCATATCTCCGCCGCCGCCGCCACCTCCTCTATTATCAAAGGCATTGTTTCTATTGAAGAATCCTAAAAATATTAGAAATGTAATTAATTGTCACTCTTCTCGGTTTGTTTTGAAATAAAGCTACATACCTGGCCCTTGTGGTCGTCCACCTGGACCACCGGGTCCGCCTTGGCCACGCATAAACATGGGAGGTCCCCCAGGACCACCGGGTCCTCCGTGTCCTCCTCTCTGATTAAATGCATTTGGTGGTGGTATACGCATTTGCATCAAATTCGTAGGTTGATTGAAACGGTTTTGCATATTGGGATGAAATTCACCGCCACCGCCCCCATTGTAATTTCCCCCACCACCTCGAGGTCCTCCTCGATTATCAAAGTCTAAAAATAAAAGAAAAATCAATTAAGAAAATATGTACATATCTACATATGAACTGTTTATTTTAAGTGTCGTAAACGACATTCTGCTTTGCTCCAATCACCATTTGAAAAATGGGGTTAATAAAACTAGAATGCGAACATTTTCAGTGAATATAGAATCATTGGAGTCTTGAGATGAATTGAATGTAAATTATATATATCTATTATTCACATAGCCTTTTAACGATACTAATACCTTACTTAAAAAACAGAATGGCGTTTACGCCACATTCAAAATAAACGGTTCATATATTTCGAGGGCTGATAAATTTGCAGGCCAAATTAATTAAACTAATTAATATTTCACCTAATTAATAATTTAATTGGTTCAATGGAAATTAAGACGCTAGATTAATAAATGCTTTTTTTAAATTTAAATATTTTTGCATAGCATTTTTTCCTGAGAAGATAGTATATATGATTTAGACGAGAAAATGTATATTGATATAACCGTTTCAAAAACTTACCGTTCATGAAATCTTGTCTGTTGTTACGACCACCACCACCTTCACCGAAATGCTGTTGTGGGGGCCCACCACCAGCACCATTTTCACGCCATCTTCCACCACCACCTCCTCCTTCGTTGCCTTCATCGTCACCAGCGCCTCCATTGCCGCCACCGCCTCCACCTCGTCCACCCCAACGTGAACCGGGACCAGATCCAGGGTTGCCGCCCCCACGATTGCGATCACGACCAAAATTATCAGCATTCGAATTTCCACCACCACCAGATCCAGGATTCTCATGAGTATTAATATTGCCACCAATAAAGGCGGGTGGAGGTTGATTGAATTGATTTAATGGATTGGGAGCACCGGCTGGTGGTGCCGTCGCTGTGTCTGCCGATGGGGCTCCGTCTTCATCATCCATTTCAATATCCATTTGATCATCACTGGAAACATTGGCTGCTGGCATTGGTGTCACAGGCGGAGCAGTACCCATGGGCGGTGGAAACTGAGTTGGATGTCGGTGAGATGCTCCCATGGGTGGCATGTGTGGCGGTCCCATCGGAGGCGGACCTCCGCCGGGTGGAACCTGTCCTGGCATGCCGAAACCGGGCATCATCATCATAGCCGCAGCATGGGGAGGTACAATATTCGGCGGCATGTGCAACATACCCATATGAGGTGGTGCGCCCATCATCCTTGGCGGAGCCATAGAGAACTGGCCCGGCACCATGGGCATCAATGGAGGTGGACCACCTGTCGGTGGGGGACCAGGTGGTGGCTGGGTGGTGTCTATGTTAAACAACAGCGGGGGATTGCCTCCCGGTGGTGGTATATTTGGAGCACCTGGCAAACTTATGCCCGCAATGGCCGTCTCCTTTGCCTTCTCCTGCAAATTCTTCAATGTCTGTTTTTTCTCCTTCATCCAGCCGGGCATGGTGTCTTCGTCAAACATGCCTCCCTCCTCCAAAGCATCAAAGTCAGTACTCTCATCCAATTTGCTCCACGGTATATAGGTTACACCCAATTCCAAATCCCAAAAGTCTTTCCATTCCTTGCTCTTTACACCTTTGCCGGCAGCCCAGGAAATGGTTATAACACGTCCCTGCAACTTGTGATTTTTCAAGCCCTGCATTGCCTTATAGGCATCTTGACGACGATTCATAACGATGAATGCACAACCACGCGGTACTATCTGATCGATGCTCACAATATCACCATATTCACCAAACGTGTCGGAGAGTTCCTCCTGATAGACCAGTTTGGACAAGTGGCCAACCCATAGAGTTGTACTACAAACTAGAAAAATGAATATTAGTTTAAAAATACATACATACATCGCAATGAACAAAAATTCATGTGATAAAGAGGAAAATAAAGCTCATGTGGTAAGGACTTGTTGTGCAGTTGTTATTGTTATCTTGATGCAATACAAAATGGAAAAGAAAAATTCGAATACATCAATTATTTTCTATTAAATTTTAACTCTCTTCAAAAATCCTGACTCATAACTGTGAACAAAAAATACCATAAGATAGACGGACGCTGCCGTAAAATCAACCAAGAATATTAGAAGAGAAAAATAGAGACGGTCGCCGCCATAAAAAAATTTATCTAACAAATCAAATTTTTCATATGAGGAGATTGGGTCTGAAATTGAAGAATTTCTTCGAAAGTTCCCAAAGGTTCCACTCTTACTCGACCGAGAGGGCCTTATACCCATAACGTTGGGATTGCGTACGTACACACCATAAACCGAACCATGGCGGGTTAGTAGTAGATGCGTAAAAATAATATTATTATTCAGTCAGAATTGATTTTGATTTTAGACCATATGTTTCAGTTATCTTCTGTCTATTGCAAAAATTTAATAGAAACAATACAAACAATGGTAGCGAGTTTCAATTGATTGGTAGAATTTACTGCAATTTCGAATTCAATAGCAATAGTGTATGTCTTTAACTGAAATCATTTTGAAATACTGATGGATGTAATAAATTGTATTTTGCAAGAACTACTAACCAATCCTGTATTTTAACGAACTATGTAGAAAAAACCCGCATACCAGTACATTTTTCTTTTTGCTTGGTTTTCGGACTGGCCTAAAACCCTTTCATCAGGATAACTACAGAATTGGATAATGAAAGAACTTGTTCTATGTTTTCCATTTTTTTATTCTAGGATATTAACATTGAAAAGCCGATACACCCAAAACGAGCCACTGTTTGGTGCGGATTTTGGTCCAGAGGCATAATTGGGCCATTTTTCTTCGAAAATGAGCAAGTGGCCGTTACAGTCAATGGCGATCGTTATCGGGCCATGTTGAACGAATTTTTGTTCACAAAAATTGAAGAGGAGGATATTGGCAACATTTGGTTTCAACAGGACGGCGCTACGTGCCACACAGCCGAAGCTACACTCGATGTTTTCAAAAAAAAAAAAGAAGTTATTTGGCGGACTCTTTATATATGTACACATTTTCTTTTAAGAAAATTACCCAATTGAATTGTTTTCTTAAAAAATTTTTCAACGATTTTTTATAATGAAATTTTGGCAGAAATTAAATTGAAAAATTCCCTTTTTTGTTAATACTTTATGTGAGTAATTTTGTTTCTTATTTTCTGAGAAAATAATGCAATTCTTAGAAATATCCTCTTATACTATATGTGATGCAAATGCTTGACAAATTTCCATTCAATTCAGAATCGCATTATTTTATAAATATTTCGTAATAGTGTATATCTAAAGTTCATAGAAAATTATCGAAAAGTTTCCGAATAGGACCTAACAAGTCTAGCGTTGTATAGGCTGGAATAGAATAGGTCATTTTTACTTATACAGTATATGTATAAAGAAACATTCCAAAATATCAACAACAAAATTAAATCTTTTCTGTACCTATGTTGTTTGCTTGCTTTTATTTGGTCTGCAAATCTTTGTGATTCTAACTAGGATATTCTCCCGGCTTCAAGACCATTTTGTTTCTATATTATTATAGAAACAAGTATTTTATACATGGCGGTGTATAAATATGTATTAAACATATTTTAGGGAGTTACATTTTTATTGCCTTAGATCAAAGTTCATGAAGTGAAAAAAGAAGTTTATTTACCGACTCATTTTTAAGAAAATAGACTTCCGAATGCCCAGGACAGAGAACATATATTCATAATATCATAAGGATTATTAACATCTAAAAACAAAGCAATGATGAAATAAATGAATCTCGCAGTGATATTTTACAAACAATAATTTCTCATCAAATGATTGTGAGAGGTTTTATTTGTAGTAATTTTTCAGAGGGTTGCAATTAAGCATAAAAACAACAAAGACCCAACAAAATGCTAATTGCAGTTTCAACATACTTCAAATTTATTCATTTTTCAATGAGCTGTCTCGTGGAAATTTTGAGTATGATCACAACAAATGAGTGAAGATAATAAACATCTTTCGTAACGTTTAAACAATGTAATGTTGAGACTTAATATAATATTGGCATTTTTGAAAATTTTTTCCAAATACGACGATGTTTTCTATGCTAAAAGTTAGTAAAAAAACGTTTCATGGAATTCTAACTGAAATTTCTCCAAGAAAGCAAGAGTGACATTTTAGACTGAACTTTAGGGTTGGTCGTTAACTGTGGAAATCCCAGTCTTGGTTTATACTCTAGTGCCTTCATTCCAATGGTGCCATTAATGTTTCTATTATGAATAGGCTAATTGATAAATTACAGATCGTATAGTCTCATACCAACGACAGATCTTTGAAATATATGGGATTAGTTTCTTAACTCAGGTTAGAAAGTTTTTAATATCATTCTTCCCTGTTCTGAATTCCGAGAGCGGAATGAATTAGAATTTCTTGTTCATAACTTGCCATAATATCTGTTTGAAGATTTTTGAAGATTCTATGCAAATGCAGATTGCATCAATTTACCCATTCTAAGCGTATTTGCAGCAGAACCATTAGGATTTGAAGAAATATATTTAAAAAATCAATTCCGAGCGGACAATTCCGATTCAATACACATTCAAAATACAGGACAGGGGCGATTTTGTAATTTATTTTCACATTGATCGACTGCTTTGAATTACAAATTACGGTTATGAAATGTCTGTCCTCTCAACACTTGAGAGATAATCTTATATTCAGGACTAAAGGTTTTGAATTTGGCAATAGGAATTTGATTTCTAGAAACGAAATATGTACACAATAAATCCTTTTATGTTGGACTAAGTTTCGATAAAAAATAAAAATTCCGACATATCTATATCCTTTTTAAAAATTCTAATACTTCGTTCCAAAGAACATACAAATTCTTGGAAATTTCGGAATATTTCGTTCACAATAAAATTGCAAAACGTTTTTTACAGCGATAAATTTAGATATTTGACCAACATTTATTTACTAGGGGAGCAGATTCTTAGATTCTTGGTCAAGAAAGCAGTTTTATATGTGCGAAGAATCGTTTAGCTATTTCTGGAAAGCTTTTACCAGGAAAATCGCCAAAGTTATTTATTGAAAAGATTATTCAGTTATGTGGAAATTTCCAAGAAAAGAGTTTGTGATTTTTCTGAACCAATCTCGCAATTTCAGGAAACGTTTACTGTGAAAATCACCAACGTTTTTTAATCCGAAATTGATGATGGGGAACTTCTCAAGAATAAACATTCTTATGAAAATCGGTTTAATAAATGAAAATCTTATTAAATTTTCTTTAATTACACAAAGCTTTTTTTGAAAATGCCCTAGACCTGATTTTTTCAAATACCTCCTAATTTTTTTTTATCCATGAAGACATCTTTTTGCAGTTCATTTATTTTGCATAACAATATTGAATGATTTAAAAAAATAATGTTCGGGTAATCAGAAATTTGGTACAGAAAAATACTTCTAATACATGTGTCCTACAGTTAGCAACATCTTATAAAAATTGCAGCAGTTATTCAATGAAGGCTAATTTATTACTTTGCATATTTGTAAAAGAATGCTTTAGACAAGTTTTTTTTACGAAAAATAAAAAAATGGCTAAAGAGTTTTTGTTCAGAATCGTCCTCTCTATTCATCTATGAAAGCAGTATTTCTACTCAAAAAGAAGATCGTAAAATATAGAATAATGAACTGATCATTTCTTAAGTATGAGAATTTAGAAGACGTGGCGATAGTTGAAATTATTACTTTGCTAAATTTTTTACGAAGGAACTAATGGTTGATTTTTTGGCAACTTTCTTTTTAGCTCCACTGTTTTTGGCAGCTCAGCTGTTTTCGTGTTACTGTCAAGCATGTTCAGTTTGGTCTATAATGTAACCATAAATCTTACAAACGAACAACGCTTGCAGATTATTGATTTATTTTTATAGAATTTTGAGTTCGGTTAACAGTTTATTTCACGTTTTGGGCCGGTCAATTTGCCGCCTAGATCGTACGATTTAATGCCTTTTGATAATTTTTTGTGGGACACTGGAAGTCAATATTGAAGAATTTATTCGTGAGATACCGGCCGATATGTTGGAGAGAGTATGCGAAACTTGGACCCACAGTATGAACCATTTAAGGAGCAGCCGCGGTCAACATTTACATGAAATCATCTTTAAACATTGAATTATGTAGACCATTCTACCGACTCAAATGAAGATTTCATACATTTCTCTAAATTGTATGTGTTTTCTTTAAATCAAATCCACTCGTTATTTTGATATTCTATTCTAAACAAAACCTTAGCTGTTTTTTGCGTCAATTTAGACCAATTTTCTAGTGCTTGAAGGACATCGTGAAGAATACTAATTATGAAGATACAAAGCTGTATTACAAATGTGACTTGGAATCAGAATTTTTCGCATTTCTAAATTTGTTTCCTTGGATTCAAATATGTTCGAATGGGAAAAAAAGACAATATGCGTTCACAGAGAATCTTCTAAATTCATTAATCCGCTCTCGGAATACAGAACAGGGAGGGATGTTTAAAATTTTTTGAAAATTTTTTCTAAAATGCAAATTTTTAAGTTATTTAACAAAAATCTCAAACAGCACGAAACGATGTATTATCAGTTCTGGGCCAGCTTTTTCTGTAATTTGAAAAGAATATCTCAATTAGAACGCTACCTAAATATCTGAAACACGCCTCAACTTTGGGCGTCGGCGCTAGGGTAGACTATTAAGTATTGTCTCCTGTTGATAATGCTCCGGAACCAGTACCGGGAAAGTATTATTAACAATATCATCCGACCGTCAGACCATTAAGAAATGTTGCAGAGCAAAATCACTGAGCTAATGAAAATTCTATCCAAAAAAATAAATTTAAAGGAAATTTCGTTCAGAAGTAATTTTGCAAAATGCACTTTTTAAAATAAAAAAAAATTTATGAGTACAGAACAGTGTTTGGAAATACTATTATTGCACGAAACTCTGGGGCAGTTTGAAATGAAAAAGTGAGAATATCCCAGATATAAAGCTAGCCAAATTATAAAAACCCAACATAAATTTGGGCGTCAGCCCTGAAGCATTCTCCTATTGAGAATGCTTCAGGACCAGTACCGGGAAGTATTATTAACAATATCATCCGAAAAAAGCACACAACAAATATGTTTTGGGATATGAAACGAACAAGTTGCTTGTCGAGATTTTCTCTGGCAGGATTGACTGATTAATTAACCGTCGGATCATTAAGAAATGTTGCAGAGCAAAGGCACAGAGCGTTATTGCAAATTCTATCCAAATAAAAATGATAAATAAGTAATATTGCAAAATGTGTTTTTTAAAATAAAAAAAGTTATGTACTGAGTTCTACGACCAATTCTCTTGGATTAAAAGAATGGCTACGTGGTCAGCATTATGAAGAATACTAGCTAATGGTTCTAATGCAAATTCCAGCCAAACCTTTCTTTTGCAAAACTATGTGGAACTTGACAAAGAATAGATAGAATATTTATACAAATATAATATTTATTCAAAAAGAATATGTTTCTGACCGTAATATTAAAATATTATTGCAACGTCTCTCTAAGAGCAAAGCTAAATACATAACAATTTTTTCTATATGAAGATTTGGTATAAAATTTATATTCTTTCATATTAAAATTTCTGAAGGATATATTGAAAATTTCAGCCAATACTGGAGAAAAGCTAGTTCTTTGCGAAAAATAAACATTTTTTTTCTTAGGGAAGTTTTGTGCAGAAAATGTTGGCAATTTTTTCTTATTAAAAAACGTCGAAAGATTTAATGAAATGAATATATACTGTCTGCAATGTTTTGGAGATATGGGACTTTGAAATCAGTTCTCAATTATTTCATATTGAGCTGCTCTCATATTGTGCCAATTATTGACAGGGTATTTTGTCCAAGGTGCCGATGAGGTTGCTTGGTAGCTTCCGAAACGATATCGTCCACCAACCAGTGACCACCCTTAATACATTTCACACATTTCTTATTCTTTTTCAAAGAAGGTTTGTTTTTTCGGTTTAACAGGAAACAAAAACAACGATCTCGAACTCAATAGTCAAAAACAAAACTATGAAAAGTCACAACAGATCGAAAAACAAAAACAATGATGAATGAGGCAGAGTACGGCCGAACGTTTGTTGTCGCTGTAAGAAGCGACAATAACAACAAATCGTGTGCCTTCCCCGCAAATTGCAGGGACACACAAATAACCAAACAAGAGGTGTGGGGATGTATTAAGGTTGAGAAATACTGTCTACAATGTTTTGGAGATATGGGACTTTGAAATCAGTTCTCAATTATTTCATATTGAGCTGCTCTTATATTGTGCCAATTATTGACAGGGTATTTTGTCCAAGGTACCGATGAGGTTGCTTGGTAGCTTCCGAAACGATATCGTCCACCAACCAGTGACCACCCTTAATACATTTCACACATTTCTTATTCTTCTTTTTCAAAAAAAGGTTTGTTTTTCTTTTTAACAGAAAACAAAAGCAACGATCTCGAACTCAATAGTCAAAAACAAAACTATGAAAAGTCACAACAGATCGAAAAACAAAAACAAAAACAATTTCTGGGAAATGTCATTATATGCGTTGCATTAGAGAACATGAATTCGCTAATCTAGAAACATTGGCCTGTACACGATGTTTTGCAGCATCGGTCTTAGGCTAGACTGTTAAGAATTTTCTCTTCTTGAAAATATCCCAGACCCTGCACCTGGGCAGCTTTATAGCCCATGAAACGAAAAATTTGCTTTGGTGCGTTTTTGCAATTATTGTTTGGATGATTTTGTTGACTGCCGTTCTTGTTTAATTAGAGTGTTAGGGATTTTTTTTTTTGCTACTTCCCCTCAATATTACTAAGGAAATTGAGAGTTCTATTTACACACACACACACACGACCGTACACCATGTACGCGATTTAATCTAGCCACACACACACTTTGATAGATTTTTCCAAGCAACCCATTTCCATTGTTCTTAATAGAGAGCGCATTGTAAAGCCATATAATTGTTTGTTTATAGTGTAAGAGTCGCGTAAAAATTTGCTCAAAAGTGTTCACAACGAGATAAGAAACCACCAAATGCCAATGCGTAATCAAAACGCAAACGAACGAAAGCTTGAAGTAGTTTTTGTATAGCCACACGACGACAACACAACACACGTTATTCCACACCACAAGAGCCACAACTGGAATTAAGAAAATAAGAGTATAATGTTAATCTCGGTAGGGTAAAACAAATAAACAATCAACCTTATTGGAGGGAAGTTATTAAAGCAAAAGGAGTCATTTTTTTGTGAATTTTCAATATTAATCGCGAATTTACAACCTATTACTCTGATATGACTCCTCTAATGCATTATGTGCTGTATTTACATTGTTTAATCAGACAATGCTTATTTCGACTTTCGTCTGTGCTATACAGTGTAAATGTAGCATTGGGATTAGTCTTGATTGATTTTAAATAAAGGTGAATATTTTAAAGAATATTCACTTTTTCATATATGTATTTAGAGCAGAATTTTAATGTAAAAACTTGCTATAAACATGTATGAGAAATTTTACAATTTACGTTTTACATTGAAAATTAGCTCTATAAAACTCCAAAGCTTTTTTTTCGTTTTAATTCGGTTTTGTTTAAAATTGTTTCTTTTCTGTTCATATAGGACTTGTTCATATTTCTTAATGAAGGTTTATATTACATTTTTATGCACATTTTAGGATCTTATTCACAACCAATTATAGAAGCTTTATAGAATGTTTTTACATTGCAAATCAGTTCTATAAACCTCACATAATATTTATGATTAAGTTCCTTTGTCTATAAACCTTTCAGTAAACATTATGAATCAGTTTCATAAAGGCTGTAATAGAGCTTAAAGTAGCATGTATTAGTTTGTGTTTCGAAAATTGAAATTTACCACTCAAATGATCCTTTTTCATATCTGGAAGACCCTTCTTGCGGCGTTCACGTTCATGTTCACGGTCCTTCTCCTTGTCACGATTGGTACGCTCTCTATCCCTGGAGGTGCGTCTGCGGTTGGAACGTGGTGAACGACTGCGAGAGCGTGAACGGCTACGTCTGCCACGACGACCACCACGATCACGCGAACGGCTGCGACTGCGGCGCCTCTTGTAGCGATCTCTGTCAGGGGTGGGACTACGAGAATCATTGCCATCCAAATTGATAACCTGTGTTTAAGAAAATATTTAAAAAGAGATGGCAAAAAAGAAAAAACAATATAATATAAAGTAAAAAACGTTGAGAGTAAAAG
The DNA here is from genome assembly GCA_963930755.1 of Eudasyphora cyanicolor. Classification (NCBI taxonomy): domain Eukaryota; kingdom Metazoa; phylum Arthropoda; class Insecta; order Diptera; family Muscidae; genus Eudasyphora; species Eudasyphora cyanicolor. The sequence goes on along the minus strand of OZ005738.1, from coordinate 8,631,389 downwards.
AAAAAAAGAGGAAGAAGGGATAAGAGGAAATGGAGGAAGGCAAAGTAAAGTTTGGATTTTGGGGAGGAATTAGAAAATGTTTGGAGTTTTTTTTTTGGGAGAGTAGGTATTTGGGAAGGAGCAAGTGGAAGGAATACTACGCAGTAATGAATTCAAGTTTTTTAGGAGAAGTAAAGAACTACTTTTGTTTGTCGTTTATGCTCTCTCTCTCTTGAAAGACGTTGGTGTTGACGTGTGTGCTTGTTTCTTAACATGGAACTATACTGGCTTTCTCTCTCTCTGTTTCTTTCGCTTTGTTTGTTTCATTAAAAAATATACTTTTTAAGGCATTTTTGGTTTTTGAAATTCATGGCATTTGTTGCGATTTTTGTCTCGTTGTTTGGACTTTTTGAGCAAATTTTTTCGTTTTTCTTTAAGTTAATTTTAATTGTGTTATCAATTATTTTATTTAGAGGAAACTTACCAGCTGCTGTCTACGCAAACGTTGTTATACCTTCAGATCCCGCGGAATTTCTTGGTGACCTTACCTTTGTTATGGTTGCTTATTAGGGATTTACTATGAAATTCCGTCGCCGTCCTTTATATTTGGTATTTTAGCATAATAGTTATAGGGTTTTTAAAGAAATAAACTGATTCTAACTAACACATTTAATACTCATGTCTTTAGACATTTGGAATTCTGGTGAGTGTTCACATACATTTATGGTCTTCAATAACATTGTCAATTTCAGCTTTGGTTTGGATTTGTTCCGTTTTGATATTAGTTTCTCCGAGACTTTTTGATTTTTTAAAAATACCAATAATGGTAGGTAGGTATGTATGTCGTTGTCATTTCAAAATTCTCAATCCTTTTCATGTTCTCTCTTTTTATTGTAATTTAAAATCGTAAGTGTATTGCAATCTATTCCCTTTTTGCCGTTATTAATTCCTTTTTTAACTTATTTTGACTTTCTTTTAATGGATTTTTGTTGAATTTAAACGTATAACAACATTAGGTATAAGTGCTGATTTCTTTCATTCTTTCTTTTTTGGTAGTATATCAATACACATTTACAACTGCACGTCAGCACAGATAAAGAGAGATTATTATTGCTGTTTTAGGCCAGATAACAATAACAAAAAGTTTGAGACAAGAATAATTTCTCTTTATTGTGTTTATATGGATGACTTTTTATATATAAAAACAACAAAAACAAATGAACTTAAAATTGTTTAAGAAAACTATATACTTTTTAATTTAAATGCCAAATTATAATCAATTTTAAATTCATTTTCATGAAGTAAAGAAAATAAAAATATAAAAATGTAGCATAACAAATTTCGGTACATACCTCTATGCCCTCCTCGGAAACAAATTCCACCTCTTTGGACTCTTGATTTGAAGGTCCCGCAGTGGAGCTCTGAAATGAAAAATAATAATAAAAAAAAGTTTAAAAAAAGCAACGAATTTTTTAGGTTTGCAAATCCTTTATATTAAACTCTCACAAATTGTAATGAATAAGGATTTTAGCTTTTATATGTGACGAATGATGGCGAAATAATGCTGATAATTTACCTTTAAAACATTTTGCAAATGTTTCTCAAATGCTTCTTCTTGCAAACGTAAATTGTGCTGTTTGTCCTCTTGTTTGAATTTTGTAAAATTTTGCAAAGTTTGTAATTGTCTTAGCACATTTGGATCATTCAATAATTGTTTTAAATTGTTATTCTGAAATGTAAATTAAAGGAAAATTAGATTTGGAATTAATAACTGGAGTTAAAAAAATATAATAAAAAAATATATACGAGTAATTAGAAGATATAATGATAATAAAACAGAAAGAAAACAAAAATAGAAAAAAACACATACAATATTTTTTTGATCAGAGAAATAAAACTATCCTTTTTTATCCTTGCTAAGAATTTGTTCTTATTGAATTTGAATTTCTAATTCATAAAATTGTCTATAATTTCTGTCTGAGGACTTTTTAGGATTCTCTGTAAACGCGTTCTCCGTAACTGCGTTTATTTTATCATTCGAATATATTGAATACAATAGAAACATATTTGGGCCCGAAATAACAAATTTAGAAACTCGATGTAGGCATCGGAAAATTCCGATTCAAGCCACATTCGGAATATAGAACAGGGGCGAGTGTTGTTTTTGACTATCGAGTTACTAAAATGTAATACAATCCTGGGTATTACAGATAATTTAAAACTGCAACAATGATCAATCAAACCTTTATCAATTTTGATTAAAAAAAGAGCATCTGCATAAACATCTTTGGATAAAGTCTATTTCTGGAGCTTTTAAAAAGTACGGAAATAGGGGTCCATATCAAGACCTATTCAGGATTTTCTTAAATCCTTGGTTCAAAAAACTCCCCTGTCAAATGTCATTAAGAATGGTTTGATATGTGAACTGCTCATAAAATCCTCAAGAGCAAATAAAATAAACATTATTCTCACATTTTTTTCAAAAAGAATTGAAAATATAACTTTCTTAAAATTTTGCCCGGTCAAAACTATTTAAATTTTTTTTTACATATATTAAACAAATCTTCAAATATTGAGCTAAAGTCTTCCATTATTAGGCCTTTTAGTTGCTAAAATGTCACTCAAAAGAGAAAAATGTACTCAAAATTCAACTTTCCATCGAAAAAATCTGATTTCGTTCTTAACATTTCCTTGTCTCTTCAAAATTACATTAAAATGTTTTGAAAAAATAATATTTTATATTTTAATTGTCATAAAATCTATCCTACAAATAATTTTTTACTCAATTTAAGGAATTTTAAATAGGAAACCTTGTTCTTAACATTTTCGCATTACAAATAAAAATCTTCCAACGACGACAAACCAAAATCTCAAAAAATACTAAATTAAAAAAAAATACTGTATAAACTTAATATGCATTACATCCAAAATATTATTGGAATTTTTCGTTGTCGTTTCACATTCCACACTACTGGCATCGTCATCATCCATCATATGATGACTATCATCATAATCATGTGAATTGCGTTGATATTTGTTGTATGTTTCCGGGTGGTGTATTTTAATGGATTCCAATGTGGACTTGGAATGATCACGAGATTTTGCAGAGGATGTAGAAGCCATATTAGCATTATTATTCGACCTTTTGCTGTGTTGTTTATGCTCCAGCTGTCTGTTGCTGGAGGTACGAGCTCTTTCATGTGGACTTACAGACTATATATGAAATCAAGTTCAAGTTGTTTGTACACATATTCATTTCCAAAGGTAAGCAGCATTAACAATAATAGAAACTTGTTATTAATTTTTTTTTGTTTTTAAAAAAATATACACCTAGTGAAAGTTTAGAATTGCATAGTTTATGTGAACGGGTAGTACTTACCGATAAATCGGCCAAGCCACCCGAACTTCCTGGCATTTTCTCATCTCCCGTTTGGTTTCCTCCACCTCCCATACTGACATCCATTGATGACGTCGATGTGTTCATACCATTTGCTTGTGCAGATTCGCCTGCTCCTGAACTGCCCAGACCACTTGAACCAGCTCCAGTGGCGGGTGGCATTGAATATATGGGATGATTAGGGTCGGCCAAATCAAATATGGGTTGTATTACTTCGGGGGCAAAAACATTATTCTTTTGCCACAAATTTAAAACACGTATGATGCGACTCTTATCCTCGGGCGCACAGCGAAATAAATTCGCAAATGTATCCTTCATATTGCGTGCGAAACGCGGAGCAAATACATCTTTTTCGGGACCAAATTGATGGCGCGATTGACGTACTATCGAGTCGATGACATAGAGACCAGGTACTTTGTACTCTGGTTTGCATTTCAGAATAAATTTTTCAACACTTTGCACAACATGCTTATAAAATTTAATAGCTTTCATGGCCGACCGGGTAATGGCAGCCATCTTGGCTTTGGATATGGGCGGTTTGCCTTCATAGAGACCCGAAAGCTGAAAATGAAATAATAATAAAATGAATAGAATAGAAAAACAGAAGAATTCGTGAAACTATTTTTTTAATTAATAATATGATTTTAGAAAAACAGTAAAAAAATATAACGAAATTTGAATAAAAAAATATTTGATTCGGAAACCATAGATAATTTCCTTATGCCAATAAAAAAAGTATTGGAAAGATCAATAAGAAATTATCGTCAAATGAAAGAAATTCCCCTACCCAGAATTTGCTCAGTTTTCTCAAAATTGCTATCAACTGATTTGTCGCAAATGTTATCGAAACTGTTTAATTTCAATTGCAGGATTGTACAATTATTTGTAAGATTTGATAAAATTGTTAATATTCAACTATTCTTTATTATCCTGTAATATGGATGTTATTTGGCCTACAAGGCTTTATATATTACAATAAAATGAAATTGAAAAATCGATCAAGGAAGTTTGGAACACCAAACAACTCTAGAAAATTTGATTGACCTAAACAGGAGCCCAACCTACAGGAGAAGGAAAAAACAATTAAAGGTGATTTAATTGCAGACAAGATTTATGCATTTTCAAACAAATAATTCGAAACCCAATACCTGCATTATTATGACGTAATCAATAATAATAATAATCAAAAATTAACTCGGTTTAAATTTGTTTAATGTTTGAGGCGACGGTCGGAATTTGGGCACCAGGAAAAAGCACCCCAAATTGAAAATTATGGTGAACCCCACAATTGGGGCCCATTTTCGTTACAAAAATTTATTAGGAAATTAAGCCGCAATTTATAATAGATGAAATGAAAATACACCCCAAAAAACTAAAAGTGTATAGAACATAAAAATGTGCGACGGCGAACTAAATTTTCTAAAAATACTCCCTTAATGCGTGGTCGGCCTTCCGATGAATATTTAGTATTTTCTCCTCAGGATGTAAGGCAGGATTCAAATCTGTCTACGCGTAGCAAAACTTGTACGCGAAGATGCCTCGTTTCTAAATCCATAGATGAAGGTGGGCCCAAAAAAATCAATTTATGAAATTAGTTCACAAAAAAGCTGTTGTTGAATGACACGTAATTTTTTGGGGCCCTTATTTATACAATCTCCTTATTTATAAACGTCTCACCGTTTGAGGCCCTATACTCCACTGGGAGTCAAGCATAATAGATTTTTTTTATTTCAGTTGACGATTGACGATTATCTGACAATAATTGCAGTCTCTAAGAGCTGAGAAAATAAACTACGTTTTAGAGCTAGCTATGGTTTATAGCTTTCAATTTCCATACTATTGCTTTGCGTTAATGGGGGTAAGAATGGTACACTAAAATAGAACAGCATATCTTTGTTTGTATATCTGCAAATGTTTGGAAAAAAGCTCAGGAAATAAACCATATAGTGTAATTGATTCAATTATTTATAAAATTTAATATTATTCCAATTGGTCAAATAATTATATCTTTAAAAAATACGATTCGATGCAAGTAGCATTTGATTCAGCTAAAAAAAAGTAGTTAGTCAAGTCATAAACTAATGTAAGAATTTGTTAAACAGAAGAAAATTAAATTATTAATAAAACGAATTGAGAAAAACATTAATTATTAATAAATTAATTTTAAAAGTTTAAAAACATTTCTGTTAAAAATATAATCATTCACTCAATTAATTAATATGTTGAAACCCCAGTTAATTAGCCAATAACCGAATCTATTATAAAAACAGATAATTTAATATTATTTAAATTAGTTAAGAAATATATGATTCGACTAAAACATAAATCGATTAGACAATTAAAATATGTTAGCAAATAATAATAAAATGTTTAAAAAAAAATGTAAATAACTAGATTTGTTCCTTTACTTTTTTAATAGTAAAACTAGCAAAAGAGAAATAATTCAAAATTCTCTCTGAGTAAACATATTTTGAAAAAGTACGGGAACGGAAATCTGGTAAAAATAGCAAGCACAGAAAAATTTCTTCCATTTGAAGTTTTTGTTATATTACTTTCAATGTATTTTGAAAGCTACTACTTTTACTCGGAAAAAATTGTCGAGTAAAAACTAGTAAAAAAGTAGTAAAAGAGAAAGGCATTTTGAAAATTCTCTCTTAAATTTGTCTACTATTTTTACTAGTTTTTCGAGTAAAGGAACGCTTTTTGGAGTAAAACTGGTAAAAATGGTAAAACTAGTAACTTGTAGTAGGTAAAGGAACAAAGCTAACTTATAGAAAGCAATGTAATATTTCATTTCATTTCATTTATTTCATACAAACTTGTAATTCAAAGCCGTCTGGCCAATTAAACATAAATTACAATATGCATATAACTAAGCTTTTTAACCAAGGGTAAAAAACTACTCATTTAATTAATTATCGCTATGATTTATATGTGGGTTATATTTACATTTTTTATATTGTGCCAATTATTAACGGAGTTTTTGCCCAATGTTCTGATGAGATTGCTTGGTAGCTTTCGTAAAAATATCGTCCACCAACCAGTGGACGCCCTATACACATTTTTTATTTTTCTTTTTCAAAGAAGATTTCATTTTCTGTTTTTCAGAAAGCAAAATTATATAGATGTGCCGTCAGCCCGAAACGTCAAAATCTGTAGGTTACGAACGAATAGAAATGAAATGTCACACGCTAAAAAACAGTTTTCTGCGAAGACAGTTTCAACTTTTTTTGCACTAATCGATTAATATTAATTTTTTAATTGTGACAATTTCCAAAAATCGGGAAAATCGGTCCGAATTCCGCGGAACAACTCACTCTTTGAAGTCCTACTCGTTGAAATTTCTATTCGTTCGTAACTGACAAATTACTCGCTCCGGGATGACATATCTTATTATTTATTATTTTTGAAAGCTACGATCTCGAAATCGATAATCAAATCCAAAACTATGAAAAGTCATAACATATCGAATAACAAAAACAATTTGTTAACAATACGTATTATCTGAAATTGTCTGATTATCGATTAAACATTCAATAGAATAAAGTCAACTAATATTATTATATAAATAAAAAAAATATTTTTTTATTATTTAAAATCTAATAGAAACGATTAAAATTTAAATCTTTCAAAGAAATTAAATAATTACAATGTACTCGAATTAGACACAATAAAAATGTAACATAAAGGAATCCACATTGGTAAACACATAGATCTCCTTTTTGAGGAGTTCGCTGGGAAATGTGAAAGATTAGTAGACATCGGATTTTTGCATATTTTTCATTTTTCATCCAATTGGAAATAATTAGACACCGGATTTTTGCATATTTATCATTTTTCACCCGATTGGAAATAAATTTTCTATTAAGATGATTTATCGTTCAAATCCTATAAAAAATTTGAAAATATGCAAAAAATATATTTGAACGATAAAACAACTAATGAATTCAAAACAGTGTTGGATATTTAAAGCAACAACAAAATTCATGTTTTCCAACTCCTCTTTGTTTTTACACTTTTACTTTACCATTAGAATAATAAGTCGACATTTCCACATAAAAATTTGACAGCTCTTCGCGTGAACTTGAGATACGCCCTCTAAAATTTTACTTTGGGCAAACTTTGGCTTAGGCTGGAGGCAATCAGGCAGTCCAACGAAAGATGGACAGACAAATCTGGCCAAGGTATGACCTGAGAAAGTCTGACGAGACACTGCTTGATTGACGAAAACGCCATAAGATTGGGTATTGACTCCAATGACTTCTGCAGAAGCTGTGGAAGCGAGGAAGAAGTGGAGAGCATTGAGCATTTGCTATGCGACTGTCCCGCTTTGAGTAAACGACGACTGTACGTACTGGGGTCGGCCTTTCTAGGCAGTCTAACATATCTTTCCTGTGCCGATTTTCGTACTATCGATAAATTTGTGTATCAAACAGGCTGGTTTCGATGAGGGGCATTTCAGCCCGTGGTAATACTAGGGACCTTAACTGGTCTATGTAAGCTGTCAAAAAAAAACGTCTGCCACCCTAAACCTAGAAGCTGTAAAACGCAACTGATTTCTTCAAAATGAAAATTAATTCGTTATGACTTGTGAAACCCTTCACTGTCATAAAATTGTTTGCGGGAATCAAAATAAAAATTTTCGAGTCCCCAAAATTGATGGGCTTATTTGTATGAGTTACAAAAATTCACGGTAATATCGTTTCGTAGCAATATAATTATTGTTTACTGTTGTAACGTGGTGTCTAAAGCTATTTACACACGGTGGTCAGATCTTACAATATTGTCAGCAAAATGTCAATAAATGCAACCCTATAAAACTTACAATTTTTGTCTTGCAACGTTTGCAGAAAAGTGATCGTCAGTAAATTGTAAGATGTGCGAAGTTTATGCATCTGACAATGGCGCAACACTGTCTATAAAATATTTTTATTGGCAATCCTGCATATAAATATTTATAAAATATATTGTAAATATATGAAATTAAAAGGGTTTTCTAGCAATCGTCTGAACTGACAATTCACTTATTGTTAACAATTTGTTATTGTCTGTATATTGGCAACACTTTGATAGAGTTAATAATTGTAATACATGGCTCGGACAGATTTATCGTCCAACTTTTAAAAATAATTATGTTGAAGAAAATTTGTGGGGAATTTTTTTCAATAACATTTCGACGTCCTTGCCTATCTATTAGACTGTGAGATTTGCTAAACCGTTTGGAAGTTGCCAAAATGATCAGATTTGCTACATTATCGGGGCTTTACCGGTTAATAAGTCAGCCGCCTTTGCCATGTTTAAACGTCAGAAGCGTTTTTACCATGCCATTCGAATCAGTAAGAAAAATCTACGGGGGTGGTAAAAATGACCCGCGCAAAGGTTGTTTAAGCTACTTCAGTTTTCAAGTTAAACGATATATCTTATGAAAAATTAGCAGGCACAAGAAACAATGTTTACCGTGAAATAGTAAAATAATATCGGCAATTACTAGCAGATCCAAAAAAAAAACAGAGATCCATGTGAATATGGTGATTTCAATGTATAACAAGTTCAATTCATGTAGAAATCCATTCATTTAGAATCTGGCGCTATGTTTCCAGACAACGAGTTGTTTATGTGTGAGAGGAGATATTTTATTGAAGCAAAGCGCAGAAGCCGCTAACAACAATGACAATTAATGAAACAAGACTATTGCAAATATTTGGATTCAACGAACTACAATTATGCAGAATATAGGGTCATTTGTGCAGGCATGTGTCCCAAGTTTATAGCGATATATTTTCTACTCAACTATAAGAAATGCATTACAGCTAATTACGATGTAATCCACACATCGTGAACATACTTATTACTCATTGACCATGCAAATATTAATATGGCGCCTGCATGTATGCTTCGGAAAATATTCACTATAAAATTGACACAGAAATTTGGCCATGAAAGAAATAAGAAAGACATATAATATTTTCGTAACAAAAAAACAAGTAATATTAAAAATTCACGGTATACACCGGGTGAAACTTTCTCGAGAGGCGAGACGCTAATGCAAAATTCTATCGGTGGTTTGAAGTATCCGTAACATACAATGACAATAGGGAAGGAAGGCTGGAAGTCTTATTGCACACACATATACAAACGTGGCCTGTTTTTGTTCCAATCGTCTGTCTTTTCGGAGGCTTGCAATTGTGGGCCACAACCAAAACACAATTTATGTAATTGATACTACTTCATCCAGAACACGGTTTTATTCAACTCAAGTTTTTACATTAGACTTAATTTACAATCAGACTTACCTCGGCATTAAAAGCTACTACGGTTTCCATTTTTGTTCGTATTTCTATCTCGGCTGCCGCGACACTTGGATGAAGCCTCTCTGCGTAAAAAAGCACTTTTCTTCAATCGTTTACAGTTCACGAAACTACGGCACAATTTTTTTGAGTTTCATAGTAGTTTTTTATATTATATTTTTGTAAAATTATATGCACTGTTGGTCAAAGAAACTGCATTTATTGTTGTTAAATTATTATTAACACCTTTATGGGGATTTTTATAATTTTTTCAACAAAAGTTCTGGTTTTCACGATTTTTCACGATTTCTGACGCAAAAGGAAGAGTGAGAGAGAAAATGAAAGGGCAAAATGGCGGCGGTAGAGTTGTATGAGGCGACAATTAGTTGTACAAACGTCAACGTATCGTAATATTCGAGGAATGTACTTATGCGATTACTGGCTGAACGTAATGTGATCCAACCTACGTATGGGATTATGTTATTTTTTCTATTTATTTTATAAGGCGTTCACACCAACCCGTTTTGGCTCATTTGTTTTGGGAAAACATCTCACCGTTCACACATGTTGCCTGCTTAATTATGACATTTATTATGTTTTCAAATGGCATATGTCAACTTATTGTGTACAAACAACGTTAACTGAAAATATAAAAAAGAAACATGGAAAGTACAAAAAAAGCATTGTTAAATTATTTGGTGCTCACAAATCAATGCACAACGAGAATTCAACTATTCGATTCCATTTCAATTGTTGCTTCCATTTTTATTGTTGACAAAATTTGAAATGTATATGTTCAGTGTGCGACAGATTGACAACTTAAGGGGGTTCACATACTTCAACATGCAGTTTTGGGACGTGTTATTGAGAAAAACATGCCGATTGAGACGGTTTCAATTGACATTTCTATAAGGGGAAAGCAACTCGTTTTGGCTCGAAAACATCTCAATGAGCCAAAACGGGTTGGTGTGAACGCCTTATTAGGCGTGTTTTCGTTACACCATAAGTGCTTAATTTGTATGGGGAGCTAAGCACTATTAGTTCCCGACGAAGTTTGGTGCTTGTGTTCATGTCTTAATCGAGTATGATAGGCGTGTTTTCGTTACACCATAAGTGCTTAATTTGTATGGGGAGCTAAGCACTTTTAAGCACTATTAGTTCCCGATGAAGTTTGGTGCTTGTGTTCATGTCTTAATCGGGTATGATGTTGCCAGATTGGGCACCCTATATTTAGCAATATGGCATCCAATTTTTGGAGAGATTTTATCAATTATTGTGAATTAACGGGAAGAAGAAGAACAAAAATTGGGAAATTATTTTAATATTTGCAAATGAGTGTAAACAATTGAACATAGAATAGTAAATATATGTTTTATAAATACTTTTCACGAATTTTTTGTCTGTTTCGCAACTCATGACACCATTGCTACCAGATAGTGAAAATCCGCCACTTATTGCTTATGTGCCAGTTAGTGGAAGTCATTTGTTTTCGTTGCAAAGTGCTAAACTAAAAGTGCTAGCTTGTAACGAAAACATGCCTGATGTTGCCAGATTGGGTACTCTATATTTAGCAATATGGCATCCCATTTCTTGAGAGATTGTTATCAATAATTGTGAATTAACGGGAAGAAGAAAAAAAAGGGAAATGTTTTATAAATACTTTTCACGAATTTTTTGTCTGTTTCGCACTGTTCTTTCTTCGCAGTTCAGTGGTTTATTGATTCGAAAAATCCTTATTACAATGGGTAAATACGCTTATAGCTAACATGTTTTCATTATTACGAGATAACTTACATACATTAGGTATCTTACAAGTTATATAAAATTAGTTTCTTAAAATTATGTATTTCTACATTTCACTTATATGTACTAGTTACAATGCTTTGTCGATATATTTAATATTTTCCCACAAAATCGAATTACAAAAAGGGAATTACTCATCATTTTATTGTTTTTTACTTAATACTATGACTTAAAAATAACACTTAAATAATATATACAAATGGGTGGGAGTGCAAAGGCAGTCCCGATTATTGGCGCGTACTATATACGGTGTCGTCAATATCGTAGGTACCTATCCGGCGATGATAGAATAGCAATTGGTCGCCCCGGTATAGCCCGCCGTCTCTATTCAGAGTTAAAAGACCAGCAGGAGGCTGGTATTTTAATTCGGTTAACCTGTCTAGGGTGGTGTCTAGATTTAGGCATGTCCTCATCAATTCATTATCTAGAGAGGATGAGCTCTCAAGGTGCCGAATTGCTGTTTTGGTTAAAAACACATCAATACGATCGAAGTCAATCGCGCCGTAGATAGACCGATTCGAAGGTTTCCGTACCGTACTGTCGTCCGCGATGGTGTTTCGAAGACCGAGGGATGTAACGAGAATTCGTCGTTCCCATCGCCTAAGCCTTTCCATTTGGCAGGAAGAGATTCCAAACCAGGATGGAAAGGCCATGATGGGTCTGATGATCTGTTTATAGACCAAAAGTTTAACGTCCTTGCTGAGTCCTCCGCGTCGCCTCAGCAAGGGAACGTAAAGGGCAAATAAACGATTGACTTTTGCCAAAATGTGATCCATATGTCTCACAAATTTGAAGTCCATCGAAAAGACAACGCCAAGGTATTTTATACTGGCTGATGTCCGAATTATTTCATTTCCTATTCTAATAACAGGAATATTGTTGCGTGGGGAAAGCGAGCCCTAATCCCAGCGCACCAGCACGTTCTTGCAGTAGATTAATTACCATGTAGGTTGTCGTCTACATGCAGTAGCAACGACTGGCCGACAACCCCCCCCCCCCCCCCCACGTACACAAAGAATTACTATTTTTGTCAATCCCGTCTATTGTCAACATTGTCCTGGCGTATATACGGGTATTCCGACTCCAGATTGCCTCACTCACTCAATGGGGGTGGCCTGTGGTCGTTCTGCCCAAATAATATTTCCATTTTGTTGGCAGACATGAAGGTTCTTCTGATGTATAAAATTTGCAAAACAGCCATGGCAAAATTTAGAACAGGAAATGGCATGTGGTAGGCGATAAGCCACAGGCCATAATATTTTTTTGACGCCGTTACAAGGATGACGACTCGGCGATGATATTTTTCTAGAGACGACCAGGCATAGCGACGCGCGCGGCCTCAAAATGCTCGAAACGCCAATACGCGCGCGGCGTCAAATATTAAGGGGGGTTGACACGTACATGTACAACAACACTGGAGGAAAAATATGGACGACTTGATAGGCAAATTGTTGGTAGGGAAAAAGTAAATAATGAAAAGAAATGACAACACAATTTTAGAGGGAAAATGCGGAAAATTGTGGGAAAATCTAGTTTGGTTCGGAGTGACAGCTTATAAAAAGCGATTCAGAGAGAAAGCCTAACATTGTCTCAAGTGCCTCGAAGAGTTAAAGTTTACTCCTAATTAAACCTTCCCCAATACTAAAGTAAAACACTAAGTTTCCTTCGGAAAAAAAGTTTATTTTTTGCACTTCAATCCGTAATCTATGGTTTGACAACAAATTAAAATAAAAATAAATTAATATAAAACTGATACTTGCTAATTGATGTCCGTTTCTGGCGTAGAAATTTAATTGTAAGTGTTTGTGTTCTGTGCTCGATACATTTGATGTGTGAAATGTGCTTTATTTAATTTAAAGTTCGTCGAAGTACGCCGTAAGAAGTTTGTTCACTGGCCTCCAGGATCTCTATCGCACGGAGGCCAGAGATTTATGTGACTATCTGTCGTATTATTTGTTGGCCAGCTAGTGCCTCCAAAGCCGAAGGAAGGCAGCCTGGAAAGTGTTTCATGCCCCAAGACTCGAGATTTGAAGTCGGATTGGCCATTAGAGAAACTATAAGAACGAGGAAGATCGTACATTATTATATGCCGGAACAAAAGGTAACAAGAGTAGAAAACTTACCATATTTCCGTGACTTTGAATTGAGAATCCCTGGGAAAAGATCCGTGTCCGAGTTTTCATGTCCAATCCTTGGGCAGAAGAAAGGAATGAGGCTCATGAAATGAGAAAGAGAGTCGGAATAGTTTCATATTGAATCAATTGAGAATTTATATTAGTTTTAGGTTTGTGTTTGTGTTGTTCTGTGTTGATTAATTTTAAGTTAAGTTCCTTTGTATGTAAAGGTTATTAATACCAGCTAAAGTTTTGTTAGTTGTAGTGAGCGTAGGGTTTACAAAAAGGCGACCTAGACAGCAAGTTTAATTCTAATTTCTTTTAGAGATCCGTAATTTTTAGGATTTAATACTATTCAAGAGAGCTCTTTTGGTTAGGTGATTTTTTTTGTGATATTGTGATTGTGAGGCGAAAAGGCCTGTATGTGTGGAGCGTCTAGTTGTTTTAGTGTAAATCTGAGCGACTGGCTCACAGTTAGTTTAATAAGGAGATACTTGTGTTAGTAATTTTGTTAGGATTAATTTTGTTTAATTATTAGGATTAAGAGTTTTTTTTGTTAATTGTTTGTGTAATTAGTTTTAAGAGAAAAACAGAAATATGTCAATAAATGTAATTTTTGTATGAATCTGTAAGAAAAAATGTTGGGTTAGATTTTGTGTAAAGGGGTTTTGCGGAATGTAGGAATTTTGTGAGGTAAGTGTGTGGAATGTGGGGTCCTTAATAAATTAAAGGAGGAAGTTTAAGGACCATGGAAGGGAGGGCTAAGTGTGGGAGCAAAGATCAAGCTCCCTTGTCATTGGTGGTGTATTTAGTGTTTGTAATGATCGTTTTTTTTTGTGTTTGAATAATTGTAATAGTGACCTTTTCAAAATTAGTGTTCGTCCCTCTGGGCTAAGTGTGGAAGGGTTGGGACCTCCCTAAGTGTGAGTCTCCCGAGCTGTCGGAAGCCACCTTAGCCCCCTCGTTGTGACAAGGGGGCACGTAACAGTATGGCGCCCAAACAAATGCTAATGCCTAACCGCCATTTAGCCATTTGCGCATGTGCACAAGCCGCGCGAAGCGAGGAAGCCGCACCATTCCGCGCTCTTAGAGACGCCACAAAACTGCAAATGGCGGCAAAATATGGCGGTGGCATAAAAAATTAAGACATGTGTAGTAACAGCTAAGCACAAAATCAATAGTAATAAGAACGCAATAGTCCGGAATGCGAACTACCGCAAGTTTCAAAGCTTTTGCTAATATTGCAGCTACATTTTTTTTATATAAATGAGTTATTTGTGCAATATTAGTTTTAGGAACATAGAAATTTTAGGGTATTCGTACAAAGTGCCAAGGGTCAGTGCAATAACACTTGTTCGTTTAATGTGTAACAGTGATTGTATTGTGTATGACCAGTATATACATATATGTTTTTTTTTAATGTTAACGTAAAGTCCATAGGTGTTAGAATGTGTAAGGCGGGAAAAGTGCAATAGCTGTCGTAATGTGTAATGTCTACGATCTGTATTGTCCTAGTACCGGCCGTCGCGAGGTCTTTTTCTTGATTTTCTTCAGAGAAAATGCCGTGGCACAAAACTAGCTAATGAGATATGTTCAAAATCGTGTTTTTTTATGTCTTGTCTTTCGATACACCAATCATGACAACCAAATGGACACTTTAGGAGAGAGATCTCGAAAAATCTAAGAAAAAAAAAATAAAAGTAACCCACACAAGAAATCCTAACAAAACTCTGAAAACACATTCAGTAAACCCCTAATTTGTTAATTGTGAAGAAATAATCTATCGTGTTTGTCTTAGTTCAATATAAGTGATTTTTATAAATTGTTTTTCTTTGGAATTAGTAATTATTATTTGTTTATTGTGATTTTTGTTATTGTTTTTTTTTGTCGTGTGATTTCATATCAATTATCGCTTATATTATTATCGCTAAATAATCAATTTTTTTGTCGTGAACTAATGAGCGAATTTGCGGAAGGAAGAAGAAGAAGCAAAAGGAATCGCTTGTTAGCTTTTGATATTAGCAGAATTTCGGTACAATCTCAACCTAAGTTTCGAAAGAACAAAAAAGGAAGTAGAATGTCAAATCCTATGCAAGTCGACCCGTCAATAGTAGATATGTCGCGGACGATTAATACTTCTAATCCGAGTACTAGCGCAGCTGCCCGAACGTTTGCTAATAGGGCACCACCTGACCCAAACGCAATTGTAAATCAACCAGGGGAAGTAGATATTATGATTAGGGATCTGGTAACAGAAAGTGTGAGTAACACCCAACTTAATCTGCAAAAACTTGTCCAGGAAAGTGTAAGCAAGGAGATGGAAAAGGTTTATGAGGCAATAGGGAAGCTCAGCGAGGTTGTGACGAATATAGCTAATGGACAGAGTAATATGCCCAGAAATACAGAAAACAGATCTGATGCAGCCGGGACGTCCTCAAACAGACAATCCACATCTCCTCCACCAACATATAGACAGAATAGAGCCTCAGAGACACCGATGAATAATATAATGCCCAGCATTATGAATGGTGGTGGACAGAGAGGAATAAAAGTGGAAAGATTTGGGTTATTATTCACAGGAAATCCTAACGGTTTGCTCGTGGAAGATTTCATCTATCGTTTGGAGTATTTCCAACAACATTATAAGTTGCTCTGGGATGATATATTAAATGAATTCCACATTTTGGTATCAGGACCTGCATACGAGTGGTTCTGGCTTCAACAAAGAAGCAATAATGTTTCGAGCTGGCCATCTCTAAAACACGCTCTGATGGAGAGATTCAAAACTCGTCGTACATGTTTTGAAGAAATGAGAGATATTCTTGAAAGGAAACAAATGCCGGGAGAAAGTATCGACTCTTTCTTCCACGACTTAAACTTAATGCGTTCGAAGCTAGATCGTCCAGTCTCAGAATACGAGATGATAAGTTTAGCTAAGAAAAATTTAAGGAAATCTCTCTCTAGCATAGTGTATTCGATGCAGGTGTCCTCCCTAGAACAACTTCGCGTAGTATGTCTAGAGGTGGAAAGAACTTTTTTCAAACGCGACCTAGTCCCAACAGTACCGGTAGCAAATAGGGCAATGCGAGTAAGCGCTATCCAGGAAGATAGAGACGACTTTGAAGTTTTTGAAGTGCTCGATGATGGCGAAGAGGTCGCTGCATTGAGTGCGGTAGTAGTCTGCTGGAATTGTCAGAATCAGGGTCATGTTTTTAGAGACTGTCCTGCTGCACAGGGCACACTATTTTGCTTTAAATGTGGCAAACAAAATACTACTAGTCCCAAATGTATCAATTGCCGTTCGGGAAACACACAGAAGAACGTGGTTGTTGCGGGGAACCAACGTTCTGTGGAACAACCCGCAACATCGACACAAGCGAAGAATTAGAAGAACAAAATAAAGTTAGAATAGATTACCCTGCCATTCGTCATTATTTACCATTAGAGGTTAGAGAAAAAAATTACGAGATAATAAGAAATAGAATCTTTGAAGATAAGCCAAGTAAGGACTCTCCAGGAGTACAAAATAAGGTGATTGTCCCAAATAATGTAACTTCAAGTGCGAAAGAAATCGTGATGGTCCCAAATACGAACTCTTCTAGGAGTCAGAAATTAATGAAATCCAAAGAAAGGATATATACGGGTCTGTTCTGTAGCAAGGTGATTTGAAATCACGGTGATTTTAAAATCACCGGCGACTTACAATCACTGTTGGAGTTCGAAATCGCCCGGTTTATTATTCATAGCCTCCCAAAAAAGATTGTTCGAAATATGTTCGGTTGATTTCGAACTCCAAAAGTGATGCTAAGTCGCCGGTGATTTTAAAATCACCGTGATTTCAAATCGCCGTGATTACAGAACAGACCCGATAAGCTAAGAAAGCGACAAAAGGAGAACAAAATTTTGAGAAATTCCATTAGCGAAGCTGTTCTAAAATTTAATACCAAACAAGACCAACGACCATATGCCGTAGTGAAGATCGGCGATAAAGAGATAAGAGGCCTGTTAGATTCAGGTGCTTCGGTCAGTCTGTTAGGGAAAGGCTGCCGTGAACTAGTTGAAGAGTTAGGATTGGAGTTAACTAGTTATTCCTCGACTATTCGAACAGCTTCAGGGTACCCTCACCGAATTTTAGGGAAAATTAATGCCCTGGTAGAATATAATCAGAGAAAAGAGCTAGTGTGCCTATACCTTTGTCCTGATCTAGAGCAAGCATTATATCTAGGAGTTGATTTCTGGAGAGCATTCGAGCTGGCCCCAGAAATAATGTCAATAGCCGAACTAAATTCTGATTTACAATATCAAATACATGGTCATTCCCACCAAGATAGGTCAAAAATGCATATTTTATCGCCGGCACAACAAAAAGAATTAGATGAAGTAATTAAAATATTTCCTACTTTCGAGAAAAATGGATTGGGTTGCACCACGATTGAGAAACACGCTATAAAATTGGTAGAGGGTGCAAATCCGGTCAAGGATAAACATTATCCTATTTCTCCCGCGGTCCAAGACATAGTTTACAATGAGATAGATAACATGCTAGCGCTTAACGTAATAGAAGAGAGCGATGGACCGTGGAGTAATAGGACAACTGTAGTCAGGAAACCGGGAAAGAATAGGTTTTGCCTTGATGCGAGAAAACTGAACGCAATAACGGTAAAAGACGCATACCCCTTGCAAAACATTGACGGAATTTTAAGTAGAATAGATCAAACGCATTATATAAGCAGCGTCGACCTGAAATACGCCTTTTGGCAAATTGAATTAGAGGAAGAAGCAAAGCCCTACACGGCCTTCACTGTTCCAGGTCGACCACTGTACCAGTTTAGGGTAATGCCGTTTGGTCTATGTAATGCGGCGCAAAGGCTCTGTCGCCTAATGGATAAAGTCATACCAGCTCGACTTCAGTCCAACGTATTTATTTACTTGGACGATCTTCTCATAATAGCCGATGAATTTCACACTCACATGAAGATCTTAAGAGAAGTTGCTGAGTGTTTGAAGAAGGCTAATCTAACTATAGGTTTAAAAAAATCGTTATTCTGTTTCCGCGAGCTCAAATATTTGGGATTCATTATAGGGAATGGCATTCTGAAGACAGATCCAGAGAAGGTGACCGCTATTCAGCGAATACACTTACCCAAATCTCCTAGAGAGGTACGTAGTTTCTTGGGAACCGCGGGATGGTATCGACGGTTCATCAAAGACTTTGCCTCGATATCCGCCTCCCTAACTGATACCCTCAAGAAAGGAAAAAAATTCGAACTGACCGAGAAGGCAAATGAATCATTTGAAATGTTGAAACAAGCTCTGACCTCGGCACCAGTCTTACGACATCCCGATTTTGGCCGAGAATTCTATATCCAATGTGATGCGTCGGAATTCGGTATCGGGGCAGTTCTTTTTCAAAAGAACGATAGTGGTGGCGAGAATCCGATAGCCTTCTACTCTCAAAAGCTGAATTCTTGTCAGAGAAACTACTCTGTAACAGAGAAAGAGTGTCTGGCAGCAGTTTTAGCGGTAAAACGATTCCGACCTTATGTTGAGATGAAGTTTACCATCATAACGGACCACGCCAGTCTGAAATGGCTGATGTCCTTGAAGGATTTGAGTGGCAGATTAGCCAGATGGTCACTTCAACTCCAAGCATACGATTTTTCGATAGAACATCGTAAAGGTTCGGAGAATGTGGTCGCTGATGCACTGTCTAGAATGCCTGTGGATGGATTGAATGAAGTAGAAGAGCTAGATCTGGAAGATGTGTTGGGTTTTGAAACCAATGCATTTGACAGCGAGGAATATGTGGAGCTTAGAGAGGTTATTTTAAAAAACCAAGAAAAGTTACCAGATCTTAAAGCAGAGGGGGACAAAATTTATCGCAGGGTATTCTCGGATGATGTTCTTACTGAATCAGAATGGAAATTATGGGTTCCGCAGGATATAACTCATGTGCTGATAGAAAAAGCTCATGCAGATATAACGTCAGCACACGGGGGTATAGCTAAAACGCTGGGACGCCTAAGAACACACTATTATTGGCCAAAAATGACATCCCAAGTCAGACAATATATTAATAGTTGCCAAATGTGCAAAGAGGTGAAACCAGCGAATCAAACTCTACACCCTACCATCGGAAATGAAGTAGTGACGGAAAGACCTTTCCAAAAATTATATATCGACTTCCTAGGAAAATACCCTAGGTCCAAAAGAGGCAATGCGTATATTTTTATTGTTGTCGATCATTTTTCAAAATTCACGTTTTTACATGCCATGAAAGAAGCTACGTCTCAGAATGTGGTAAACTTTCTGATAAATCAGATATTTCACACATTCGGAGTACCAGAAATAATACATAGTGATAATGGCAAGCAATTTACGTCAAAGGAGTTTGGGAAAATGATTGACAACTACAAAATATCCCATATAACCACAGCATTTTACTCGCCTCAGTCAAACGCCTCGGAGAGGGTAAATCAGTCGGTATTAGCAGCGATTAGAACCTATGTCAATAATGATCATCGTGACTGGGATCTATACCTCTCCGAGATAGAACGCGCTCTGAGAACAGCCGTGCATTCAGCAACTGGGGTGAACCCATTTTTTGCACTTTTCGGATATAATATGTATTCTAGTGGCGTAGATTACAAATTGGCCAAGAAGTTGCAATCTTTGACGGATCACCAGATTCTTGATCTGAACAAAAACGATCGTATGGAGCTTTTGAGGGAGAAGATCAAGAAAAACATGCATCATGCGTTTCAAATTAGTGCTCAGAGGTATAACAGAAAGGCTCGTGTAGCCCGATTCCTTCCTGGCCAAGAAGTTTACCGACGAAATCACGTGTTGTCAGATTTTAAGAACAATATAAATGCAAAATTTTGCAAGAAATTTCTGAAATGCCGAATTGTCAAGCCAATTGGCAACAATATGTATGAGTTGGAAACTCTTCAAGGAAAGCCACTAGGCCGTCATCATGCCAAGGATATCAAAGTGTGAAACAACGTGCAATAAAATTAAACTGTGATACAAATAAACGAATGCAATATAGGATAAGTTTATGTTGTGAATCCGTCCCTTCATACAACAATATCCCTGTTATCGTATATTTGTGTCATAGCTGTAACGAACGAGTGCAATATAGGATAAGTTTATGTGGTGTACCTGTCCCTACATGTAACTTTATCCTTGTCCTCGCGAAATTGGGTCATAGCGATATCAATGCATTCACAAATCATACAAACTAACTCAATTAGAAGCCGCAGGTGGTTGATCCGGTTACACATGGAACTTTGAAATATTAAAACCATGAGTGGCGCTCCCTTGATAACAGCGAATGTTGCTATGAACCGCATGCTGGGGTGCGTTAGTCCACTGGCAAAATAATCATAATCAACCGTGCGGTGAATTGAGTCAACGGTGAATGACTAGAATACAACAGCGAAGGCACGTTGGTCTAAAATAAACGATGAACCTGACGATAGATGCCCGGCTAATGAGATTTCAGGGTGTGGGAGTTCCCCACGTATAAAAATAAAAAAAAACGATGGATTCCGAAAAAAAGTACTCAGGTATTGATATCCGAAAAAAAAAAAAAAAAATTAATTAAAACGAGAGAAAGGGTACGAGATCGGTATTGCAACCAGATATGGAACAGAAATCCTAAATATTGGGTTTCGGTAATGGTATCACCCAAGGGTGTCAACTAGAGGCTCGCCGGAGTCATGCGAAATCATTTATATATCTTCTCGACAAAAGATATCAGTAGCTGCACATATAATTATTCCTGATTGGCACTATTAACCACGAGGGGGTTCAATTATATCAACTCAGCACAAAGAAAAAATGTACAGATTTGCAAGGGTTCAGAAGTTTAGAAAGTCAATTGATCTGGACAAACGGAGTAGCAGTCGCATCAACCCAACATTTATATACCAAAACACCTGGACACCAGCAGATGATCGAAAGGGCGTACGAACAGTTTCAGATAACAGTCTTATAACGCGGTTTCGGGCCACGGGAGATCCCTAAAGTTCAGTGTGTTTTTTTTTATGTCTGCAGTTTATTAACAGAAAACATGGGTATAAGAAATATTAATTTAATCTAATCTTAGATATGAACCACATTTCACTGAAATCTGTCCAGCCATTTCTTTCTTGTAACAGACGTGGTTACATTTCGTGCAGAAGGTGTTCTGCCTATCCTATTGAGGAAATATTGAAATAATAATCATGGATATCTGCTTTTAAATGTTCCAGAAATTCCAAAAAGTAGGCAACGTTGTAATATCAATTAAAAATAATTTCAAATCAATAAACCAATCAGAATCTTCTACCTAAAGTAAAAATTAAACATACATATAATATCTTTTTTTAGTCAAGGTAAAAGTAATAAATTCAGCAGAATGAATTCACGTCCAATATAATTCAAAAACACCGATCCCAACAAAAAGATGGGCATCTGCTTATATTTTTAAATTGTTCTGTTATTGTACGATTACAAAGGAACACCGAAATAACGTTGGGGTGTACTGTGCGATTACAACAACGTCTGGGAGAACGTGTATGGGCAAGCGTTTACTGTGGTTGCATAATAGCCCCAATTAAAGCTTGCAAAATAGTTCCATGGCAGTTGCAAGAAAAAGCTATGTATAGTTTTGTGCATAATTGCATACGAGTTGCTTCATCAGATTCGTATAGGATAATCTAGCTACTTTTTGGTCGACGTAAAATCTAAATATTCTTAAAAGGATCAAAAAAAAAAAAAAAAAAAAAAAAAAAACATAAACCAGCAGTTTAAAATTTGAACCTAAATTCGAATGGTTGCCAAGTTCCAAAAATAAATGCCCCAAAATTATGTTTTTTTTTGGTTACGGCGTTTTCAAAATTGGGAATAGAGAAATTTGATCTTGATTAGGCCTCTTTATAAAAATATGGTCACAAAAACGTAAACAAGTTTTGGGGAATAAAAAAAAAAACGAAGAGGAAAGAATTTTTTTAATCTGAAATACAGACGTCCTTAGATAAGTAATATTTCACTAATTTGTAACCCTTTGTGGGTGAGAAACTAGAAGGAGTGGACCAATGTGGCCATCTTCAAACGTTGCCTGAGATAGAGGGAAATATTACCTTGTACCAAATTTTAAGTATGTCAGCTACACATTTCGTGATGGAATTAATTTTTGAAATTGGATGTTTTTTTTTAAGAATATTGGTTGAAAATTGGAGATGAATTCAGACAATATTATTTTGTATTCAAAACTTTCAAGCCTTCATCCCAAATCTCTTTCGAAAATTTATTTCTAAAGAAAAACGTTAAATTTGAAAGTTCGGATAAAACAACGTAGAGTTACGATGGACACCATGAATGTACCTTTTTCGGAGATGATTCGTGTTAGCATTGTCGTATTATTTAATATTTCTTCACGAATATTTTTTAAGAAATATTCTTTAAATGCTAGATTATAATAGGTTTTTAGAAAACAGATCGTGACTGAGTC
Organism: Eudasyphora cyanicolor; assembly: GCA_963930755.1. Classification (NCBI taxonomy): domain Eukaryota; kingdom Metazoa; phylum Arthropoda; class Insecta; order Diptera; family Muscidae; genus Eudasyphora; species Eudasyphora cyanicolor. Next base: position 8,608,310 of record OZ005738.1, on the reverse strand, counting down.
GACGAAGAAGGAATTAAAAAAATGAAGTATTTTTTTCTTCGAATTGACATTGTACTCCGTGGTGAAAATTTCCGGCAAAGACAATTGGATGTTCGACAATTTTAAAGAGCCTGATAATTCCATTTTTATTTTCTCGTTTAATAACGCGGACAGTTCATTTTTTTAGAATTAGTTTCGGTATCACAATATCGCTAACATTTGAATTTAAAATTATAGAGCCTCAGTACTTCAAGGTGTTTCAAACATAATAACATTGACAATGCATATCACCGGTACTGACCTTTCCTTGACCTTGAAACAGGTTACATTACTAGTGAGACAAGTTACCGCAAGTGGCAGGCTATCGGCGGCGACCTCCAAAAGAAAGAAAGAATCACGTCCATATTCGATTTGACCTATGTAGTTCCGTCCGCCTTGTATTCATATGTATTGTCCATTGTGAGGTTTCCGGCACCTGAAAAGGAAAGTGCGTTAACATATTTGGTGGAAATAGGGGTAACCTGAGATTCTTACTTTATACACGCACATCGTCCTTTCTTTTGAATTGGTCGAAAGTCCGAAGTATTGTTGCGTGGGGAAAGCGAGCCCTAATCCCAGCGCACCAGCACGTTCTTGCAGTAGATTAATTACCATGTAGGTTGTCGTCTACATGCAGTAGCAACGACTGGCCGACAACCCCCCCCCCCCCCCCCCACGTACACAAAGAATTACTATTTTTGTCAATCCCGTCTATTGTCAACATTGTCCTGGCGTATATACGGGTATTCAGACTCCAGATTGCCTCGCTCACTCAATGGGGGTGGCCTGTGGTCGTTCTGCCCAAATAATATTTCCATTTTGTTGGCAGACATGAAGGTTCTTCTGATGTATAAAATTTGCAAACCAGCCATGGCAAAATTTAGAACAGGAAATGGCATGTGGTAGGCGATAAGCCACAGGCCATAATATTTTTTTGACGCCGTTACAAGGATGACGACTCGGCGATGATATTTTTCTAGAGACGACCAGGCATAGCGACGCGCGCGGCCTCAAAATGCTCGAAACGCCAATACGCGCGCGGCGTCAAATATTAAGGGGGGTTGACACGTACATGTACAACAACACTGGAGGAAAAATATGGACGACTTGATAGGCAAATTGTTGGTAGGGAAAAAGTAAATAATGAAAAGAAATGACAACACAATTTTAGAGGGAAAATGCGGAAAATTGTGGGAAAATCTAGTTTGGTTCGGAGTGACAGCTTATAAAAAGCGATTCAGAGAGAAAGCCTAACATTGTCTCAAGTGCCTCGAAGAGTTAAAGTTTACTCCTAATTAAACCTTCCCCAATACTAAAGTAAAACACTAAGTTTCCTTCGGAAAAAAAAGTTTATTTTTTGCACTTCAATCCGTAATCTATGGTTTGACAACAAATTAAAATAAAAATAAATTAATATAAAACTGATACTTGCTAATTGATGTCCGTTTCTGGCGTAGAAATTTAATTGTAAGTGTTTGTGTTCTGTGCTCGATACATTTGATGTGTGAAATGTGCTTTATTTAATTTAAAGTTCGTCGAAGTACGCCGTAAGAAGTTTGTTCACTGGCCTCCAGGATCTCTATCGCACGGAGGCCAGAGATTTATGTGACTATCTGTCGTATTATTTGTTGGCCAGCTAGTGCCTCCAAAGCCGAAGGAAGGCAGCCTGGAAAGTGTTTCATGCCCCAAGACTCGAGATTTGAAGTCGGATTGGCCATTAGAGCAACTATAAGAACGAGGAAGATCGTACATTATTATATGCCGGAACAAAAGGTAACAAGAGTAGAAAACTTACCATATTTCCGTGACTTTGAATTGAGAATCCCTGGGAAAAGATCCGTGTCCGAGTTTTCATGTCCAATCCTTGGGCAGAAGAAAGGAATGAGGCTCATGAAATGAGAAAGAGAGTCGGAATAGTTTCATATTGAATCAATTGAGAATTTATATTAGTTTTAGGTTTGTGTTTGTGTTGTTCTGTGTTGATTAATTTTAAGTTAAGTTCCTTTGTATGTAAAGGTTATTAATACCAGATAAAGTTTTGTTAGTTGTAGTGAGCGTAGGGTTTACAAAAAGGCGACCTAGACAGCAAGTTTAATTCTAATTTCTTTTAGAGATCCGTAATTTTTAGGATTTAATACTATTCAAGAGAGCTCTTTTGGTTAGGTGATTTTTTTTGTGATATTGTGATTGTGAGGCGAAAAGGCCTGTATGTGTGGAGCGTCTAGTTGTTTTAGTGTAAATCTGAGCGACTGGCTCACAGTTAGTTTAATAAGGAGATACTGGTGTTAGTAATTTTGTTAGGATTAATTTTGTTTAATTATTAGGATTAAGAGTTTTTTTTTGTTAATTGTTAGTGTAATTAGTTTTAAGAGAAAAACAGAAATATGTCAATAAATGTAATTTTTGTATGAATCTGTAAGGAAAAATGTTGGGTTAGATTTTGTGTAAAGGGGTTTTGCGGAATGTAGGAATTTTGTGAGGTAAGTGTGTGGAATGTGGGGTCCTTAATAAATTAAAGGAGGAAGTTTAAGGACCATGGAAGGGAGGGCTAAGTGTGGGAGCAAAGATCAAGCTCCCTTGTCATTGGTGGTGTATTTAGTGTTTGTAATGATCGTTTTTTTTTGTGTTTGAATAATTGTAATAGTGACCTTTTCAAAATTAGTGTTCGTCCCTCTGGGCTAAGTGTGGAAGGGTTGGGACCTCCCTAAGTGTGAGTCTCCCGAGCTGCCGGAAGCCACCTTAGCCCCCTCGTTGTGACAAGGGGGCACGTAACAATATATTTTTAGCATTAGGATAAAGGAGCTTGCGCCTGCCTTTAAATATAATGCTATCACATGTTGATATATTCAATCTGAGTCTCCATCTGTCGAAATAGTTCGATAACTCTAAAAGATAAGAATTTATCCTAGAGTTTACAGTTGAAGCTACTGGCCCGGAAGAGGCAATGAGTATATCATCTGCGTAGATCAAAAGCAAGTCACCAGCTGCGGAATGTCACACAGAAGAATATTGTAGAGGACTGGACCGAGGAGAGAGCCCTGCGGAACCCCAGCCACTACATTTTTTCTCTCAGAGAGGTCGTTACCAACCTTAACTCTATATGAGCGATCTCTTAGAAAGTTCGCTACCATCCGACAGGTGTTGCCACCAAAGCCGCGGGTCAACATCTTGAATAAGATGCCGGCGTGCCATGCAGTGTCAAACGTCTTGGAAAAATCAAGACTAACTGCAATGGTCACATGGCGCTTATTCAAGGCCCTGGCTACATGGTGGGATAGCACAGAGAGTGCATGGGAAGTGGAATGACCCTTGCGAAAACCGAATTGGTTGTCCGCAAGTATTCCGACATCTTCTATTGTGTCCCTTATTCTGCGCAACAGGAAGTGCTCCAGAAGTTTGCCAAAGGCTGAAAGTAGGGATATTGGTCGATAGTTGCTGCTTTGCTTGGGATCAGAACCAGGTTTTGGGATAGGAATCGTGAGTGATTCCTTCCAAGCCCTGGGGAAATATCCCAAGTTTAGGCAATGGTTGAAGATTATGGACAAATATGTCCAAATCATTATATTGGTCTTTTTCAAGACAATATCCGGAATTCTGTCAACTCCGGCTGATCGACGGTTGCGTTTACCTCTCAAGGCCTCTCCGACCTCTTGAGGTGTCACAAAACCAACGTTTCGCCAGATCGTTCCCTCACCGCGGATTGAAGCATCCGCAGTGAGTTCATCAGCGAAGTTGAGGATTTGGCTCAAGTCGTTCAGTTCGGAGACTTCACTATCAATGAAGTCATTGAATGTGTTGTCTCCGGTCTGGTTCGAAGTCCCAGACGACTGAACGCTGTCAGCGAGAAGATTCGCTTTACCCATATCATCGGATACGAGAGTGCCATTAGCGCTAAGCAAGGCAGAAATAGGTGCTCGGGCTTTTAGCCCGGCTGCACCTTTTATTTGTCTGAATGTTGAGTTGTTTACTCGGATGGATTGCAGGAAGGCAGTCCAATGTAAGCGCCCGAATTCAGCAATTTGGCCCTGGATAATTCTATCCAGGTTTCGAATTTCAGCCTTTAAGGTGGGATATCGTCCAGGGTCTTCCGACCGATGAAGAATCCTTCGAAGGCGTTTCTTCTCCCGTATAAAATTAATTATATGGGGTGGAAGATGTCGAAGTCCTCTATGGTTGGAGTTCATTCGAGGAATGTTCTCTTCCATAGAGTCGCGGAAAGCGGTGGTCATGATGCCCACACACTCATCGATTTCGTCGGTCGTAACGTTCCGATTGATCGGAAGTTCGCGATTTTCAAGACGAGTTTCGAGGCGTCGATTAAAACGATTACGGTAAATTTTATCAAAGTCAAAGTATTCTTGTCTTCTGTTGTCAGAAGCAAGTCCACTTTGACTTAGTACGATCTCCACAGCTTTGTGGTCAGATTCGAAATCGAGAGTTCTGAGTCCAGAGGCCTCAGTCTCTCCCGCGAAGGATAATCCCGAGGAGACCATGAAGATATCTATGTACGAATTCGTACCGTATCTTGTAGGCCCCTCGGTGTTAGCTATCCTAAGTTCCGTACACTCCAAGAGGTAGTCATAGAGAGACCTGCCTTGAGGGTTGGTGACGTCACCTCCCCAACTTGGGTGTTTCGCGTTAAGGTCGCCGCCGATAATAATATCGTCTTGACCGAACATGTCAAGTATCGGATCGAGTTGATTCGCGTTCTTTCTTCGCAACTTATGACACCAGATAGTGAAAATCCGCAAATTATTGCTTATGTATGTGCCAGTTAGTGGAAGTCAGTTGTTTCGTTTCGTGCTAAACTAAAATTGCTTGCTTGAAACGAAAACATGCCTACCGTAGGTGCTTAATTTGTGAGGGGAGCTTAGCACTGTTAAGCATTATTAGTTCACGATTAAGCATGTGATTTATTTTAATATTGGCAGAAAGAGTGTAAAAAATTGAACATAGAACAGTAAATATATGTTTTAAAAATATTTTTCACGAATTTTTTGTCTGTTTCGCACTGTTCTTTCTTCGCAACTTATGACACCATTGTTACCAGATAGTGGAAATCCGCCACTTACTGCTTATGCGCCAGTTAGTGGAAGTCGGCCGTTTTCGTTGCAAAGTGCTAAACTAAAATTGCTAGCTTGTAACGAACATGCCTAATATGCGGAATATTTTGGCCTAACACCATAACAAATGAAAATCTGTGGAGCTTGACCCGGGAGGAATCCATTCACATACAAATAAAACGCAGAAAATGGAAATGGATAGGACATATCTTGAGAAAGCCAGTTGAAAGCGTAACCAGGATGGCCTTGGAATGGAACCCCCAAGGAAGTAGACAAAGAGGAAGACCCAAAAACACTTGGCGCAGAACAGTAAGAAAAGAGCTTGCAGCAATAGACCAATCATGGGAAGAAGCTAAAATTATTTCATGTAATAGATTAAGTTGGAAATATCTTGTTGAAGCCCTATGTTCCTTCGAGGAATAAATAAAGGAAACAAAATTTCGCAGTATGGCATCTCAGTTTTGGAGATAAGGTTGTCAATTATTGTGAATTAAAGGCATGAAGAAGAAGGAAAATGGAAAATTATTTTTATATTTGCAAAAAGAGTGTAAACAATTGAACATAGAATAGTAAATTTATGTTTTATAAATACATTTCACGAATTTTTGTCTGTTTCGCACTGTTCTTCGCAACTCATGACACCATTGCTACCAGATAGTGGAAATCCGCCAATTGGTTCTGATTCACACTCGGAAATTGTTTCCAAGCTAGTGTCAAGGTTTGTTGGAGGAAGAGGCAGAGAGCTCTTTCCTGCTCCCTCCTTCCTGCCTGCCTCCCTCCCCTCAAACTTTGACACTTGCTTGGCTTTGTTTGACCAAAGATATAAATACCAAGGTACAACGGTATCCATTCACAACGAATTCTTCACAACTAGTTTGTAGATGGCGTTTTGAAGGTTGCAACTAGTTTGCAGATGGCGTAAATAAACAATAGGGTAGCCATTTACACATGAATTCAAATATTAGGTGTTGTCAATTATCAAATTTGAAAAGTTTAATAATTCAGTGAATACAATTACTACCCTTAAAACTTCACAGAGTCAAGGTTTAAGGAAACAACACACGATGTATTTGGGTTAGAAGTAACTATTTATTTCCAAATGATGATTTACGAAAAAAAACGATGTTTGTTTGAAAAGAAAGTATTTTTCTAATGGTATATTAGGAATATTCCAAATTGTACCGCAACTTAATACAATTTTACATAACATACAAAATAGACAAATAGATTTTCCATCTTCTTCTTCTCTTGCGCCTAACTCCTTGGATAGCAGGATGTTCTATCATTTGCGGTTGCTTTTATTTCGTTCCAACTTCTACCGGTTTTTTGTTTTCCTTCACAGGCTTCTCTTTCAAGAGTTCTTTTGGCCGTCCTTTTCTTCTGCTTCCTTGGACATATTCGATTTTTAGTTACGTAGAAATTTCTGAAATAGACAATTTTATTATAAAAATTAAAACTACTTCACCGAAATATAAATAAGGAATTATTAGATTCAGAAAATCATTGTAATGCAGCGGACTATTTGAAAAAACTAGAATTATTTACATAAAATGTTCCAATTAATTTTGGTAGTTTCTGAGATAATTTTGGGCGTGAAATATAAAATTGCTAACGGCAACTCTGGACACTGAAAAGGTGCCTATCGACATATATTTTCCATTTTTAACAATGTGCTACGACATCTTTTGGAAATTGTGAACTATTTATTGTTGTATCTTGGTATTTATCTTTTGTTTGACTCCTACAACAGGCATGTTTTCGTTACAAGCTAGCAATTTTAGTTTAGCACTTTGCAACGAAAACAACTGACGTCCACTAACTGGCACGTAAGCAATAAGTGGCGGATTTGCACTATCTGGTAGCAATGGTGTCATGAGTTGCGAAGAAAGAACAGTGCGAAACAGACAAAAAATTCGTGAAAAGTATTTATAAAACATATATTTTCTATTCTATGTTCAATTGTTTACACTCTTTTTGCAAATATTGAAATATTTTCCCATTTTTGTTCTTCTTCTTCCCGTTAATTCACAATAAGTGATAAAATCTCTCCAAAAATGGGATGCCATATTGCTAAATGTATGGTGCCCAATCTGGCAACATCATACTCGATTAAGGCAGGAACACAAGCACCAAACATCATCGGGAACTAATAGTGCTTAAACGCACCAAATTAAGCGCTTATGGTGTAACGAAAACACGCCTAACATGTGTGATCGTGCCGAAAAAACATAGTACCCACCTTTAGCAGAAAAGTCATTGCGAGATAATTTGCTGATTGTTATATGTGCGAAGTTTATGCATGTGACAACGGCGCCATTGCCAGAAAATCATTTTATTTGCAACACAGTCTATAAAGTATTTTTATTGGCAATCCTGCATATAAATATTTACAAAATATATTGTAAATATATGAAATTGTAATGTTTTCTTGCAATCGTCTGAACTGTCAATTCACCTTTGCCTAACAATCTGACATTGCCCGTATATATGCAGCACATTAACAGGGTTGATAACTTTTGCCGATCTGGCAATCGTCTATACTCAGCTTTATCGGCGTTTTGTGGGCGAGAGAGGCAGTCGGAAACGGGGGGAAAAAAAGTATGCCGTACTCGTACTTATCGTACTCATCGTTATGTGTTTTTCGTTCAATGACAATTGAATACTATAGACGTCGCATGGAGTTTGACAATTCGTTTAGTATGTCTGCATATTGAAGATGGCGCTTTGTCTGCGTTCTGCAAAGAGGGGATAAATACTTTTATTTCTCTGCAAAGAGAGAAAAGATTTTTATCATTAATTTTATTATATTACAAATTCGAAACATTCAACAACAAAACAAACTGAAAAACTCTCTCCCTTCTCAGAAATTATCTGAGAGTACAAAAAAGTCTGCATGTTTTGACAGAGATAATTGAGAGAGGAATTTGAGAATGAGAGAAAGGCTGCTCGGACGCCACCTGGCGGATGAAGTCTGTAAATACCATGCGACGTCTATAGTATTCAATTGTCATTGTTTCGTTCGTACTTGGAAACAACAACAATTCACTCAGGAAAATCCGAAACAAAACAAATGAAAATAATTATAAGTATTGAAAAAAAGGTGCGTGTGTGAACGTAAATACTTTTTCAAAAGAGAATAAGTCGATAAGTTACTTAAAAAAAGTACCATGTAAATGGGGACTTATCGACTTATTCTCTTTTGAACTTGAGTTTGCGTTCACACACGTACTTTTCTCAATACTTATACTTAATTTCATTTTTTTGTTTCGGCTTTTCCTGTGTGAATTGAATTCCTGAGTGAATAGTTGTTGTTTCCAAGTGCGAATGAAAAACACAAAACATTGAGTACGACAAGTACGAGTACGGCATACTTTTTTCCTCCCATTTGGCACTTGCTTGGAAAAAATTGCCGAGTGTGAATCAGGACTAACAAGTGCGAAGTTTATGTCAGAGAAATATTTTATTTAAAACACTGCAAATAAAACATTTTTATTGGCAATCCTGCATATAAATATTTACAAAATATATTGTAAATATAAGAAAATGTGAGGTTTTCTTGCAATCGTCTGAACTGCCAATTCACTTTTACCTAACAACCTGTCTTGTTCGTATATTGACAGCACTTTAATAGGGTTGATAACGTTGTCCGATCTGACAATCGTGTGTACATAGCTTAAGTGCGATTGGTCTCTCCACGTACGGCAACGTTAGAGCGTATTTATGACAGACAACCTACTCTCTCACTTGTATCTATTTAAGTAGCACTCTGCAACAGAAAAATTAACAGTTCTTTTGACTTTACCTATTTTTAACAGCAATAAAAAAGAATCAAGCTCAAAAATAAAAATGCAAAAGTATTAATTTTTTTGAACGTTTATTTAATTTTAAAAACAGGTAATACTTAAGTTATTAAAAAACCGCCTTTGTGTGAAAATCAAAACAATTGCAATTCCGGACTAAAGTAAAGTGTCGAGTGTTTTTCGTTTCGGTGTCCTCTGATTGGAACGCGGAAGAGTCAGTGGAATAGGTAGATCGGTAAGTTTGAACGGATTCTTTAATCAATTTATACATTTAATTTAAAATTTTTATTGATGTGAGAAATATCGACAAAATTATCTTTAGCCTGCAATTGCTTGCCCAGGATATATATAGGCATGTTTTCGTTACAAGCTAGCAATTTTAGTTTAGCACTTTGCAACGAAAACAACTGACTTCCATTAACTGGCGCATACGCGATTGGTGGCGGATTTCCACTATCTGGTAACAATGATGTCAAGAGTTGCGAAGAAAGAACAGTGCGAAACAGACAAAAAATCGTGAAATGTATTTATAAAACACATATTTACTATTCTATGTTCAATTGTTTACACTTTTTTTTTTGCAAATATTGAAATAATTGATAACATTCTCTCCAAAAATTAGATGCCATACTGCGAAATATAGGATGCCCAATCTGGCAACACCATATTCTATTAAGACAGGAACACAAGCACCAAACTTCATCGGGAACTAATAATGCTTAAAAATGCTTTGCTCCCCATACAAATTAAGCACTTATGGTGTAACGAAAACACGCCTAATGTCGGTTACTCTATTTCAAGATATTTATATGGACTCAAGTTATCTACGAATTCTAGGTGTATTTTGCGTACAAATTAAACGAAGAGTCGATTTATTTACAAAACAATCCAGAAAACGAATAAATATAAATACAAACGGGTTTTTTTTATTAAAAATTACATAGAGTTACGATGTAACCAACCAATACGCCACGAAGTTGCCTCTGGATAGTTATATTTTCGATCCGGTGTAAGTAAATATCTCTGCGTTAAATAACCTCGACGTTGGCCAGTTTTTAACAATTGCAACTCTTGTAAGGCGAGTGGTTTCATGGGATTTTTAAAACTTTTAATAGCGTTCAGTTCATCTGACGATAAATCATAGGAAAACTTAGGATTTTGAAACTTTCGTATATTTACTCCCCGAGTAGTGATCCTTGTGCAGTTGCAGGACGATGATTTCCAAAGGGGTGTTTTTTGACTGAGTTTCTTGTTGTGTGCTTTCGCAAATAATCCCCTGGTTGTTGAGAATTTTGATGTTTCTTTGCTAGAATTCTCTGAGTGACGAATGGTGATGTTACCTTCACTGTTTCCTTTACTTCTCAATGATTTTAAATTATTTTTCAGATAATTTTTCTTTGTAGATTTGATTTGTTTTTGTCTGGACTGTAAATTGTTTTCATTATTCTTAATCTTCAAAGGAATTATTTTTTTGATTATTTCTTTCCCTACATTTTGACATAAATATTCCTCGACAATTTTAGACTTGTTAGAATCTCTTGAAACATTAGCATTGTTTGCATAATCCTCTAGATGTTCTTTTGAAGTAAGCCTTGGGTTTAATAAGGAATCCTCCTTCAACGCTACTAGCGGTTTTATATCTTCCAATAAATGTAACTTACAAAAAGTCTCCAATACAGGTTCATCAATTCGTTTGAATTCTTTATTGTCTTTGTCTTCGTTTTGATGTGTTTTTCTTTCAGAATTTTTATTATGGGAATTTTCTTTAATCCGCTTTTTTAGGATATTGGATCTAAGACAAAATTTGAAAGGATGATATGTTGAATCCTCTGACGTAGAAATAATTTCATCTGCAGCTTGATTAATTTTAAATTTAGAACTCATTTTCGGAAAACTTTATCATTTCTGTAAAATAAATAACAAAATAAAAGAAATTCAATTCAATCTTGTGATAGAAGTGACATAATGAAAAATTAATATCTGAAATATTTATTTAATATGAGTTTAATATTTTATTATGCAATTATTTACAATTTAGTCCTGGAGTTTCATTATAGCAATTTTATTAACATCTTTATTTACGTATTTTTACGTACTTAATATATGCATACACTAATTGTTTATGGACCACTTTATCAAAATTCAATTACAACATTTTCTAAAACCTTGTCACACATACTCGTAAACTGCAATTGAAAGTTAACATCAGTGAATATAATTTACATTAAATTTTTCACACTTTCTGATGATGATGCACTGTAATTGAAATGAAACCGAAATTTGAAATTCAAAATTATTACAATGATTGTGCAAATTCAGGAATAAATAATGACCACAATGAAATAATCTCTTCCTCATCCGGGATTTTGTAGTCAAGTCGGTCATATCATGACAATAGTTTATGTAATAATTTCCTAAGAATGTTTGCAATATGAAATTAAAATCAAAGTATGTCAACTATACAGGGAGGGCAAGGAAGTTTTCAGACACATTTTATTGCATGTATTTCGTCGAAATTTCTATTTTATAGAAAATTTCGTCGTCGAAATTTCTATTTTATAGAAAATTTCGTCGTCGAAATTTCTATTTTATAGAAAATTTCGTCGTCGAAATTTCTATTTTATAGAAAATTTCGTCGTCGAAATTTCTATTTTATAGAAAATTTCGTCGTCGAAATTTCTATTTTATAGAAAATTTCGTCGTCGAAATTTCTATATTTATAGAAAATTTCGTCGTCATTTCTATATTTATAGAAAATTTCGTCGTCATTTCTATATTTATAGAAAATTTCGTCGGCATTTCTATATTTATAGAAAATTTCGTCGGCATTTCTATTTTTATAGAAAATTTCGTCGAAATTTCTATTTTTATAGAAAATTGAAAATTTCGTCGAAATTTCTAGTTTTATAGAAAATTGAAAATTTCGTCGAAATTTCTAGTTTTATAGAAAATTTTGTCGAAATTTCTGTTTTTATATAAAATTTCGTCGAAATTTCTATTTTTATATAAAATTTCGTCGAAATTTCTATTTTTATATAAAATTTCGTCGAAATTTCTATTTTTATATAAAATTTCGTCGAAATTTCTATTTTTATATAAAATTTCGTCGAAATTTCCATTTTTATAGAAAATTTCGTCGAAATTTCTATTTTTATCGAAAATTTCTATTTTTATCGAAAATTTCGTCGAAATTTCTACTTTTATTGAAAATTTCGTCGAAATTTCTACATTTATTGAAAACTTCGTCGAAATTTCTACTTTTATAGAAAATTTCGTCGAAATTTCTACTTTTATAGAAAATTTCGTCGAAATTTCTACATTTATTGAAAATTTCGTAGAAATTTCTACTTTTATAGAAAATTTCGTCGAAATTTCTACTTTTATAGAAAATTTCGTCGAAATTTCTATTTTTATAGAAAATTTCGTCGAAATTTCTATTTTTATAGAAAATTTCGTCGAAATTTATATTTTTATAGAAAATTTCGTCGAAATTTATATTTTTATAGAAAATTTCGTCGAAATTTATATTTTTATAGAAAATTTCGTCGAAATTTATATTTTTATAGAAAATTTCATCGAAATTTATATTTTTATAGAAAATTTCGTCGAAATTTCTATTTTTATAAAAAACTGAAACTATAAAAACAATACTTTGTAAACCAAACTTTGTAAATACAATCATATGAACTTGGTGACATTCTTTTGCATTAAAAAAAAGAAAAACTATATGATGAAACTTTTGATTCCTTTTCTATAAATTTAAAAATGAGAGTATAAATTTAATATAAAAAATAAGAGTAATTTTTTGTTCTTTAAACACTTTTTCCACTAAATCAAGTCGTATGTCATGAATGGCACGTTCAATATTGACTTGTAAAGCTTGAATAGAGTCTGGTTTATTTCGAAAGACGAATGATATCAAATAATCCCCAAAAGAAATATTCTAATTGTGTTAAATCGCAACTTCCTGGAGGCCATTCAATATCACAATTTCTTGAAATAATCGAATCTCCAAACTGGTCTCGCAACAATTCTATTGTTTCATTTGCTGTGTGGCACATACCCACAATCGGTCAATGGCAAAAATATAGCTCTTTACGAGAGCTAAAATATTGCTCATGAATGTCAAGGTCGTAGGTCGACTGGAAGGTGTTTTTTTTTTGATTTTACAAAAAAATGGACTTGGCATCATTTTTAAATGTAAACGGAAAGTTTATTTTTGCTCTACCTTAACGGTGTGTCGGATCGGGATTCGGTCAATGGCAAAAAGATAGCTCTCAACGAGAGCTAAAATATTGCTAATGGGTGTCAAGGTCGACTGGAAAGTGTTTTTTTTTACAAAAAAATGAACTTGGCATAATTTTTAAATGTAAACGGAAAGTTTATTTTTGATTAAATGCGTTAGGGCTCATTTTCTATATAATAGATGATGAACCTTAACCTTAACATTCTATAGAAGAGATGATATGCCTTAAGGACATATTCTATGGAATAGATGATTATATTTAAGGCTATTTTTCTATGCTTCTTAAGACCCATTTTCAATAGAATTTTTTATTATATATATTAGAAAATTATTCTAAAGCCCTCAGGAAGCTTGAAATTTTGATATATATTGAAAACTTTCATAGCCATCTACTTTGTTATATTACGCACTTGTAAATTTTACTTATGCATTCCTACATACATATAGAACATTGAAGGCAAGAGTGGCATAAGTCACTAAGAAAATTTAATTTTGACATTTTTATTTATTTTCACAAGATCTAAAGAATATATAAAATCAATATTGTATTATTATTAGTAGAGTGCAGCTGTTTCTTTAAATAAGTATTATATAAATTAATAATAACTATACAATAATTTAGCTTATTTTCACAATTATGTGACTTAAGTTTGTTTTATAATTAACACTTTATAACACTCATAAATTCATATATTCTTAATCTTATAGTTTGCATTGTACTACATACTCACAAACCACTACATGCTCTGATTATAGATATTCTTATGAACGTGTAGTTATGCCAGATTTGTAAACATGCCTATATAATATACACATACATATATGTGAATGTACATATGTACTCGTATATACGAAAGTTTGTACAGATGTGTGTATTTATTCTCACCATCTATGAAGAATATCCTCTCTGAATTAGATGGTTTCTTCCTGATAATATGTATGTGTGTGTGGTGTATATGCTTTCACCAGCATTTCCGCATATCTCAATAAAGATTTCACTTGCTAAGCCGACACCACTTTAGTGTTGAAATTTATGCCATTTATGCATAAATTTTGTTGTACGAATGGCCTTGTGCCATTAATGTAAGCTTTAAATTATGAATATGAAATTTTGATTAAATATATTTAACCAATTTGGCTAAAATAAAATCAATAAATTGATTTGAAATTTTACTTAAGGGATATTGGGGAGTTTGTGTAACCTTTTCTCAATAATTGCGAATTAATATTACTCATACGTACGAATATTATGAAATATGCTGGAAATGACTGACATTCAGATATTTATTAAATTAATCTCTAAGATTTTAATCGAATATACATTAATGTTACTCATAAGACCGGAGAAAAACATTTTTCAGTTTAAAGAACAATTTTGCATTAAATTAGACAGAACTGAAATTCCTTTTTAATATTCTCGGAATAATGCACTATTACGGTTTCTATATATTTCACAAACCCCTTTTTTCCATAACTGTCTTACTCGCAAAGGATAACGTAGGATAATAAGGATTAAGAGTTTATGCTATTACCAATATTTATTTTGTCATATAAGTATTGCCAATTGTATAAATATGCTCTCTTTCCGCTTCCGCTTTTTCTTCGAGATAAGCACTTATTTCTCCTTAAAGTTTTTTAATTTTTCCATTTTCTGTCTGAACACAATCAAAAATATTGAAAAAGTGCCTTATTTTATTGTCGTTCTTGTGAATAAGTATAAAATCGATTCCAATGAAATTCCGTGAGTAGTTTCAATAACTGAAACTTTCAAGTAGTACACATTCACATACACATATTATAGGAGAGTATTTTTCTGGGATGAGGATACGGATACGAATATGTATCAATATGTGTGTTTTTTGTACGCTCGAGATTGCATTGCATTAGGATTCGTTATAATTTTATGAGTTTCTGTTTGAAAAAGTCTTGGGGCATATAAAGTTTAACATTGTTTATTTACGATGCCATTGAGCTCATTTAAGAGTCAATTCCATAATAATATTAAAGTTGTTATTGAATATTTTTCAAAATCGGAAAATCTCACCAATAGGCTAAAAATAAAAGTTAAAATAAACCTAGGGATATGTTGGATTATCTCCACAGATATTATGATCTTCATCAACGATAATCTTTTTGTATAGAAAAGTCACAAACGCTGATCTTTTCGTATGGAAAAGTCATCAACGATGATCTTTTCGTATAGAAAAGTCACCAACGATGATCTTTTCGTATAGAAAAGTTATCAATGATGTTTTTTTCGTATAGAAAATGCATCAACGATGATATTTTCGTATAGAAAAGTCATCAACGATGATCTTTTCGTATAGAAAAGTCATCAAGGATGATCTTTTCTCATGGAAAAGTCGCCAACAATGATCTTTTCGTATAGAAAAATCATCAACGATGATCTTTTTGTATAGAAAAATCACCAACAATGATCTTTTCGTATAGAAAAATCATCAACGATGATATTTTCGTATAGGATAGTCATCAACGATGATATTTTCGTATAGAAAAGTCATCAATGATGATCTTTTCATATAGAAATGTTATCAACCATGATATTTTCTTATAGAAAAGTCATCAACGATGATCTTTTCGTATAGAAAAGTCATTAACGTTGATATTTTCGTATAGAAAAGACATCAACCATGATCTTTTCGTATAGAAATGTCATCAACGATGATCTTTTCCTATAGAAAAGTCATCAACGATGATCTTTTCCTATAGAAAAGTCATCAACGATGGTCTTTTCGTATAGAAAAGTCATCAACGATGATCTTTTCGTATAGAAAAGTCATCAACGATGATCTTTTCGTATAGAAAAGTCATCAACGATGATCTTTTCGTATAGAAAAGTCATCAACGATGATCTTTTCGTATAGAAAAGTCATCAACGATGATCTTTTCGTATAGAAATGTCATCAACGATGATCTTTTCGTTTAGAAATGTCATCAACGATGACCTTTACGTATAGAAAAGTCATAAACGATGATCTTTTCGTATAGAAAAGACATCAACGATGATCTTTTCGTATACAAACGTCATCAACGATGATCTTTTCGTATAGAAAAGTCATCAACGATGATCTTTTCGTATAGAAAAGTCATCGACGATGATCTTTTCCTATAGAAAGTCATTAACGTTGACCTTTTCGTATAGAAAAGTCATCAACGATGATCTTTTCGTATAGAAAAGTCATCAACGATGATCTTTTCCTATAGAAAAGTCAACAACGATGATCTTTTCGTATAGAAAAGTCATCAACGATGATCTTTTCGTATAGAAAAGTCATCAACGATGATCTTTTCGTATAGAAGAGTCATTAACGATGATCTTTTCGTATAGAAAAGTCATCAACGATGATCTTTTCGTATTGAAAAGTTCATCAACGATGATCTTTACGTATGGAAAAGTCATCAACGATGATCTTTACGTATGGAAAAGTCATCAACCATGATCTTTTCGTATAGAAAAGTTATAAAAAGCAACCCCCACATATGATACGAGTAGTCAGTCCTTGATGGCTGGTTTTTGTTTCGTTAAATTTTATTAATTTTTAACATGTTTTCTTAACTAATCTACTTAATTAAAACGCAACAGTGTCATTTATTGTGCCAACCTTTTACAAAATCGAGTCCGGTCTCCATAGTTATGTAGTAAGACTTCGCCACACAAACACAAACCACCCACAATGGACATTGTAGCTAAAATGAGGAAGATCAAAAACAAATGCTCCAAGCCGGCCGATGTATGTTCATGAGATTCCCTCAAACGTTGTATATATCCAGCCGTTAGGGAATATTGCAAGGCTTCTTGCTCGTACTTTTGAATCAAACCATTCGAGTGGGTGCGAAACAGAAAGTATTCCAAGTCACGCCATACCGCTGAGTCCGTTTGTATGGGATACGCCAAGTGGTATGATCCAAAGCAGATGTCGGAGAATTTAAAAACACGTTGTTTCAAGTGCTTCTGGGTTTCGTCGAGAAAATGCCAGGTGTCATCGGTCACAAAGTAAGCATAGCTGGTGTTGAATTTCAACTGATGCTGGGCAAATGTCGCCGTATCTACTGGCCTTAAAAGTTTTCCAAAATTCGGAGGCATTTCATAACCCTCCGATAACAAGAATTCCAATTCATAATCCACCACCATGACCGGCAATTGAGCTGCCACAATATCATCTATGGAATTAATCTGTTCGCGGAACAAAGTCACCGTCAAAAAACTGCCCAAATATGAGGTATAATTAGCCGACAGGAAGAAGGCAAAGAAAAACACTTGCGCATAGAAAACGAAACGTAACCAGGAACTAACCTGGATAGTTGTAGATGATGCCACGCCCAGGACATGGCAAAAATCATCCAGCCAGGCATCACTAAGCAGGGAAAGGAATTTCTGTCTCATGCCATTTAAATAAGTGCTCCAGAAAATTCTCCAAAAATCCAGACAACACAATAGGAACAAAACCCCGCAGACTATGAACCACACCTTCCATTCGAATGGCTGAAAGGGATACAGAAACGTAGATATGCTGTTTTTCAGCGGGACCATGAGACACCACTTCACCACCATAATGGGATAACTTTTATCCAAATCATCGTCCGTAGAGAAAAGAGCATAGGCATGAGCAGCCATATCAATTTCTCGACGACGTACCAAATCCAATATAGATTTCATATTTACAGACTCTCCGCCATAGATGTCTGGCGGCATTTCATACTCTACCAATGACCCATTCAGTGAATCCACAAATTCCTGCAGTATCTGAAATGTTGTTCCTCTCTCGAGTTCTCGGCCATTTTTGTCGTGGTACTTAATGACATGCGGCAAGTCCTGTCGTAATGGTGTAAAAAACTTATAACCACCCACATCCTGTGTGGCCGATAACACCTTCTGATATTGGCTGCGTACATATGCCATGAAATCTGTACGATTTTCGGCCACAAATTTCGGGTACTGCGCATAGCCATAGAGCTGGTTAAGACCAGCGACTGTCTGAAAATGCACTATGCCGTTGACGAAGCTTCCCCTATACAAGCCATAACAGACCTTTTCAATGGGGCTTAAATCCGAGACTTTCGAAACATAAACTACGATTGCGATGCCAAAGTGGCGACCCGTCATAACACGATTGTGAAGCGTCATTATAGGATCCGAGTCGCCTGTGGTAAATACCATAGCCAAGCTATTGCGATTCGATTCCATATTCTTCATACGAATATCGCTGCGGTTTGTCCACACAAATTGTGCTGTTTGGGTAAATTCGTGCAAACGTTTTATGAAACTGTCCAAAGGTTCCGTATGTTGTGTAGTCAAATTTTCACTGAGAAACCAGACAGTCTCTTGCGATTGAAGCATCTGATAGAATGTTGTTATGAATGTATAAAGGTAAGTATCATTCCATTGCCAGGAGGGAACCAAATAATTCAGAGCAACCGCTGCGACAACTAGTTTTTTAATATTCATTGTGGAACGTTTAAAGTGCAACTGACTGGAGGAATTGGGCACTCATTAATGGAAGCCTACATATTTTATTTGTTATTCTCTTGTATACCCAGGAGGGAATGAACAACAACAGCGAAGACAGTTGTAAATACTTGAATAAATATTTGAAAACATGATTTAGTTAAACATGGTAATATGGGAAGGATTATTTCCGCGGTTTTCGGTTGCTTTAGGAGAAATACTTCTAGAAGCGTTTTCTTTTATTTTGTTGTTCATTGACATGATGCATGTATTCCGAAGACTTATAACAGGTGGCGCAAAAGTAATCCTCCTATCAAAAAATGCTATAGATTTTGCGATTGGCCCCTAATGTCAGTTCTGTTTTGACATTTTAACACGTTAATAAACAACGTTACGCTACACTGCTCCAGGAGCGTGTAAAAAAGTTCCCCATTTTCCAAGTTAATCTGCTTTGTGCCTGTGACCCGGCACCAGAGTACGAAGCCGCTGCTCCGACCCGCCGATTTTAACCGCAGCTGAACTTTTTTCACTAGCTGGCGCCGCTGCAGATCTTAGCAGCCAAAACGGCTGAAACACAGCCGCCGTATTGCAGGAAAATTCAAGAATATTGATTGATACAACTTACACTCTTGATAAGCAAATAACCATATAGCGGATATATGAAAAGTGTTTTCCGATTTAATTCGTTTTATTGTCACAAGGGGTCACCTGTATTCAAAATAAAAATTTTGATAGTAATAGAAAAATAACACTATGCAACAAAAAATGCATTTTTTGTGTCCTAGACCTAAAAATTATTTTTTTGTATAGATTGTGGCATACTGTTATTTTTTTATGGATACATTTTTTTTAAAACATTTTTTATTAAAAATATTATTGTCGAAGGTACCCTTAGTATTTGCACTATAATTTTTGGAGTATATGCCCGATCAGGTCGACATATACGTTAAATTGAAGCTATTAATGTGGGCTGCCAATGTTGGAAATATATCTTTCACTTAGAAACAGTGGTTAAGTAACAGTCATTAAACAAATTGGAAAAAGTAGATTTTTCTCAAAAAAAAAAAAAAATCCTGCGACAAAAAAAAACATAAAAAATAGAAAAAAAAAATATTTTATTTTATTTTTGAAAAGTTTGCATCCTAGCGAAGAAAATAATGCCTATTTGAAAAAATCTATGTATAAATGTAGAAATTATAGCCCTTTTGGTGGAGGTAAGAATTTTCAAAAAATCTTTTTTTTCAATTTCTGTTTAAATAGCGATTTTATATATTACTTTTATTTATATTATGTACATTTGCGAAAAATAAGTTAGAAGAATACATATATATATGTGTTATATACATAAATATCGAAAAATATATATTTCTTACCAATTTTTTAATATTTTTCTAACAAATCATTAATCATTGTTTCATATTGCGGGCTTTTATTGGATCCAAGGAAATTTGAAACTACAAGCTTAAACGACCTACATGATGCAATTTCATCCGACGTCAAATAGGATTCGAAATTTACATCATTCTTCAGTTTCATTATTTTAGGCCCATCTAAAACGCCTTCTTCGATTTTTTTGAAAAGATAGACTTTTAAATAAACTTTTTAAATATGAGAGTGAATTGCCATCTTTCTTTAAAGCTTTTACAAAATGTTTAAAGAGCTCCAGCTTAACATGCAGTGGTGGCAAAATATCTGCTATCCCAGAGGCATAACATACCAACTACTTTTAAATCGCAACAAATTTTCCAGACATGTTCATATTTTATGTATTTTATCAATTTAGCCATTGTTTCGTATGATTCCTTAGTGTTGACAGCATGAGCAATGGGAATCGACGGTTTCTGATTTCCGTTGTGTAAAAGTACTGCTTTCAAACTTTCTTTACTGCTGTCAACAAGTAACCGCCATTCCTTTGAATTGTATGTTCGATTAGGTTCCTCGAACAATCCGGGAATGTCCTTGCAAAAGCATCTGTTATCCACAGTTGTATAAAATTGTTTATAAGGTATATCACGGACTCTATAATATGATATGTTAACATCTGGGGCCAAAATATTGTACTGTTTCATCCCAGATGCAAGCAGTTCTGCTTTGGTCAGTTCCAAATCTCTCACTAGATCAATGAGTTGAAACTGAGTTAATTTCTGACTCTAACTTGAATCGCTCAGTGTTGAGTACTCATTTGAACTTGATGATGTTTCCGTTATTAGGCTGTTAGCTATACTTGGACACTTCCTACTCCAATCTATTAACTTAGACAAAAATATCAGTCCGTATCGTGAATGAATGGTTGCCTCCAAATCATTGGCATTCCAAATTGCACGTGAAGTCTAATATTATTTTATTCCACAAAACATTGTAATACATTAATTTTAAAGTACTTACCGCATTCTTCCACTAGTCCATCGAGTAAGATTTACATGGCACGAATTACACAAAATACTAGGTGTCCACGGTTCGTTCGCATTTTTAACTCGTATACCGAAATATTACACATATATTTCTTCTATTATTTTACTAAACGCACGTCGATTTTTTTAATTACATATTTTCCGCAGATGTAGCAAAAATTGTCGGGATCATTTACACATTGAAAAGTTCTTTGTCTTTTACTCATACTTCGAAATATAACTTTGTAATATTTTTCAGAAACTCGACTTTTCTCTTTAAGGCGCTGAATTACACTAATTTATTAATAAGAAATTTGATTCATAAATTAAGGGTTTAAGGTTCATAAGCAAACTATATGTCTGTAGCTGACATATAGTTTGCTTCGAAAGTAGACACCCAATATTTTCAAGACTGCCGCGTACTACTTTGTATTGCGTACATATAATTTGACTACCTGTATGAAGTTGAATGACCCTCTATCTGAGCGGATCTCATCCAATATAGCTCTCACATTGCATATCATGTTTTATGGAGGGTTACGAACGGCCATAAAACTTCGTCCTCTCTATAATTTTATAATGTCTGACATCAATCCTCATAAAATAAAATGCAAGTGCAATGTCTCTCTCACATATAACGAATTCAATATAAGCAAAAACATCATTTAAAAACGAAAAAATATGAAACAGTGTTTTCTTCGTTAGCATGCTGGGTTTTTAAAAATGTGATAAAATATTTTTTTTCTATTTTTTACGGTTTTTTTTGTACCACGAAAGTGTTTCTTTAAAAAAAAAATCATTTTTTTCTCATATTTGTGACGACTGTTACTAAACCAAAGATTCTACGTGAAAGCGATATTTTCAGCATATGTAGCCCTCATAATTCCCTTTAATTTGAGGCATAACACAGCTCAATAAGGCTTTATTATGGTCCAAATACTGAATGTACTTTCCATGAAAGCTGGAATTAAAAAAAAAAATTAAAAAAAAAAAACATTTTTTATAATATTTGTTTCGTATTTGTGACACCTAATTGCACCAGAAACTGTTATCCACATCCCTTGGACAAAAATTTTGTTGCATAGTGTTATTCGATGCTCATCTTACGGTTGAATGAGAGCCTGCTGTATCTAAGAATACTCTCAACCTTCCCTCTAACAGCTATTGCCACATCATCTGCATAGGCAACAACTCTGACACGCATCATCTCCAGAGAAAAGAGAATATTGCTCATGGAGAGACTCCTTAGTAGAGAAGTTAGAACAGCTGCTTGGGTTGTTTCCCTGCTAATAAATCTTTAAAGGTCAGTTGACCCTAAGTCAGCTGAAATGCATCTCTTAATCGGAAGGTTGTGAATGAACCTACGAATACTGGTATAAACCCACAGGGTTGCTGGAGTCGTAATTATAACGGCTGGATTTATGTTATCGAAGCCCCTATATCTTTATATATAAAATCCTTTGTACGTTTGTTAGTAACGCATGCTCTCCGAAACCATAAAAGCCAATGGGCTGAAAATCGAGCAATATATTCAGTTTGGGGTCATATGTGTTTTAGAATTATTTTCACCGTGATAAATGGCGGAGTGGTCAAAATATTTGCAAAATTCGCATTTCCAGAGCGATATGACTGAAATTTAAAATGTATGCGTGGTTTGCCTTGATAATAGTTTGTATGTATGATTCTAACCGGTAGATGGCGCTGTAATGGACTTATGGTCAATCAATATATTGTTGATGATTTTTTTCCTGAAACTCGGTATGTATGCATTTGTTAATGAAATATCAATAAAGAACAAACCAATACATCCCAAACAGAACGGGCAGGATAACGTCTGCTAGAGTCAGCTAGTATATATATAAGAAAGCTACCATAGTCTACTTATATTCCTTAACAGAGAACGATATCATTCAATCAAGCTGACTAGATCATGCAGGACGGTTTCGGTGGACTTGTCCTTGCATCCTGTAGGCATGTTGTTGATTGGATAGTAGTCTGCGATCAAATTTAGTCCTAAGGTCAATCTATCTTTTAATCTAACGAGGATTTTAAGGAGAAATGACGATAGACTAATTGGACGGAAATCCTTAGCTCCAGTGTAGGACGGCTTTCCCGCTTTTGGGATGAAAACAACCATGATTTCTCTCCAGAGAGACAGAGAGTAATAGTAGCAGTAAATATTCCCACTGTGCTATAGTTGATATTGTCCCCCACTGTGCTATGTATATGATATTGTGTATGAAATATACTAGCAAAATATACAAGAAAGTGTAAGTGTAATAACATATTTGTGTGTGTGCCTAAGTTTTTTTATTTACAATTTAGTTGTGGTTTTTCTTCGTCTCATCATCAAATGGTAATTCAAGGAAAATAGGACATACAACGCACATCATCATATAATAACAATCATATTTGTTCTTATTAGTAGGGAACAAATATATCCTTCTAGATTCGCCAACAAGGACATTGTGCGTATGGGTGTGCTATTCCGTAATGATTTCGTTTGTCGAGGAGATTTCATCATATCATTGGCCAGAAATTCGATTGTATAGTTTTTTTTTATCTTTTCCTATGTGTAATGTAATACTCACACATACCAGTACATACACATATAGAAAAACAGTCGGATTAAATAAAGTTATTGAAGCAAAATAATTTCGTAGTTTAGTCCTTCCAAGAAATTTTGTCATTGAAACGAACGAACGAATGAATCGAATCGAACACTGAACATTGTTAAGTGAAGTGGCTGACAAACAGTCATTGATGAAAGCCAATCGGAAATGCTGCTGCTGCTGCTGCTGCGGTGACATGTGGAATGAATGGAATCAATTCAATTGCGAACAGAAGGTTATTCAACTATTCATTAAATCACAGATCTTTGATTTGTTTATTTTTGTTCAAAGAACAAAATAATGATACCAAAATTCAATTTGGGGTTTTTATTTGTGAGATTTTATTTTAAAAAAATAATGTTGTTCAGCAGAAGAGATCAATTTAAGCACCGACAATTTAACGGATAAAATAAAATATTATATATTATAAACGTTAAGGCAATTTATGGACGTGTTTGTTAGCCTAAAATCCTCATAAGTGTGTTTTGCGCATTTATATAAATATAGCTTTATTACATTTTGAATTATATAATTTACAAAATAAAAAAAAGGATATTATTCTGCACATCTTTGAAAGAAGCTATTTCCCCTGATAAAAATATTATTAATATTTGAGAACATTGGATGCGCTAAAAGTGTACCACAAAACACCGTTATTATAAGAATAAAATAACTTTTGCTTTTGTAGTATTTTCGATTATAGAATTTACCAAAAATTACTATTCCGCACATCTCTGGAGAAATAGCTTTTCTGTGATATACATACTATGAATATTTGAACTTATACAAATTCATAAAGTGTACCACAAAATATAAATTATTAAACCTGCTGACACTGCAGATGTCTTTTGACTCTATATATAACATATATATTCCCAATGGACCGGTACGATACCAAACGCGAGATAACAAATCACACACAGTGTACAGTTATACGAAAACTGGCGACAACTATAACATCTATTTATCGTTTGAGTTAGGCGGCGACTTTAACATGTATTTGTAGTTGGAGTTAGAGATATCCAAGCACTGGTCTAAAAGAATACCTACCGTGCATGACCCTTCAATGTCCGAGAGCAAATAAATATTCATTTGATCGTTAAACTTAAAAAACTTCTTCCAACTAGCCCTACACTAAGGAGCAGATAAGCCAATTTGTTGCACTAATGTGAATATAATCTAACTATATAGCTACTAGGAATAGATAACCCAAATTATCGTCAGCTATAGCGTAAATAACTCTCAGCCCCTGTGAAAAGGAGTAGTGAACCAAACTTGTCCTCTACTAAGGATTAGATAACACAACTCTATATATCTTAAGTAGTAGATAAACCAAAATATCACCAGATATAGCGTAAATAACCTAACTCGTCCGCTACCAAGGAATAGGTAACCCAACTGGTCGTCTACTAAGGAGTAGATAAAGCAACTGGTCGTCTACTGAGGAGCAGATAAAGCAACTGGCCGCGTACTGAGGCGTAGATAACCCAACTGTAAATATACTAAGGAGTAGATAACCCAACAGTAAATAAATATACTAAGGAGTAGATAACCCAAAATATCGTCAGATATAGCGTAAATTACCCAACTCGTCCACTACCAAGGAATTGGTAACCCAACTCGTCGTCTACTAAGGAGTAGATAACCCATCTGGTCATACTAATGAGTAGATAACCTAACTGTATTGCTACTAACCCTCGGGCCCTCTAAAAGTATTAGATAACCCAACTCGTTTTCTACTAAGGAGTAGATAACCCAACAGGTCATCTGCTAAGCTGTAGATAACCCAACTGGCCCATTAGATAAATAAACTGTATATCAGCTGAGGAATAGATAACCCAAACTATAGTTAGCTATAGCGTGAATAACGCAACTCGTTTACTACTAATGAGTAGCTAGCCCAACTGGGCGTCTACAAAGGAGTAGATAGCCAAATTGACCGCGTACTGAGGAGTAGCTAACCAAACTGGTCGTACTGATAAGTAGATAACCCAACTGTATATCGACTAGGAGTATATAACCCAAACTATAGCGTATATAACCATCAGCTCCTTTAATAAGTAGTAGATAACCCAACTCTATATCTATAAAGGAGTAGATAACCCAAAATATCGTCAGCTACTGCGTAAATAACACAACTCGTCCACTACCAAGGAATAGATAACCCAACTGACCGCTTATTTAGGAGTAGACAACCCAACTGACCATGTACGAAGGAGTAGAAAATCCAACTGTACTAAGGGGTAGATAAGCCAATTGTATATCTACTAAGGAGTACATAACCCAAACTATCGTCAACTGTAGCGTAAATAACCTATCTCGTAAAATACTAAGGAGTAGATAACCCAACTGGTCATACTAATGAGTAGATTATCCAACTGTATAGTTACTAAGGAGTAGATAACCCAAACCCTCGGTCCCTGTAATAGATACTATATCACCCAACTCGTCCGCTA
Source organism: Eudasyphora cyanicolor (assembly GCA_963930755.1). NCBI lineage: Eukaryota > Metazoa > Arthropoda > Insecta > Diptera > Muscidae > Eudasyphora > Eudasyphora cyanicolor. The sequence goes on along the minus strand of OZ005738.1, from coordinate 8,582,258 downwards.
CTAACCCAACTGGTTGTCTGCTAAGGTGTAGATAACCCAACTCGTCCTTTGCTAAGGAGTGCTAATCCAACTGGTAGAGAAGATAACCCATTTGTATATATACTAAGGAGTAGCCCAGCTGGTCGTCTACTAAGGAGTAGATAACTCAACTGACCGCGTACTAAGGAGTAGATACCTATACGGTAGTAGTAATGAGTAGATAACCCAACCGTATATCTACCAGGAGTGGATAACCCAAACTATAGCCAGCTATAGCGTAAACAACCCTCGGGCCCTCTAATAAGGACTAGATAACCAAACTCGTCCTCTACTAAGGAGAAGATAACCCAACTGGCTATCTATTAAGGCAAACTATCGTCAGCCATAGCGTAAACAACCTAACTCGTACAATACTAAGGAGTAGATCACCCAACTGACCGTGTACTAAGGGGTAAATAGGTTTAGGTTAGGGTGGCAGCCGTATTTTTATACAAGCTCACATAGACCAGTTTAGGTCCCTAGTGTTACCACGGGCTGAAATGCCCCTCATCGAAACCAACCTGTTTGATATATAAATTTATCGATAGTACGAATATCAGTACTGGAAAGATCTGTTAGGCTGCCTAAAAAGGCCGACCCCAGTATATCCAGTCGTCGTTTACTCAAAGCGGGACAGTCGCAAAGCAAGTGCTCAATGCTCTCCACTTCTTCCTCATCTCCACAGCTTCGGCAGAAGTCATTGGAGTCAATACCCAATCTTTTGGCGTGTTCGCCGATCAAGCAGTGTCCCGTCAGAACCTGTACTAACGTAGACAATCGTTTCCTCTCTAGTGCGAGGAGATATTTTGACCTTCTCAGGTCATACCTTGGCCAGATTTGTCTAGCTACCCTGCAGGTGCCGATTTCTGTCCATCTCTCGTTGGACTGCCTGATTGCCTCTTGCCTAAGCCAAAGCTTGCACGTGGATAGTGGCGCACCAATATATGCAAATTCTTCGAGAATTTGTAATGTCGTCCCTTTCCTAGCAAGTTCATCGGCTTTGCAGTTCCCCGGGATATCCCTATGCCCAGGCACCCATATGAGGTGTATATTAAACTGCTCAGCCATCTCGTTAAGAGATCTGCTGCAGTCGAGGGCTGTTTGTGAATTTAGGGATGTTGCCTCCAGAGAATTGATGGCAGCCTGGCTGTCCGAGTAAATGACAACGCCATTGTTGGTTACTATGTTGCGACTCAGCCACTTGGCGACTTCCCATATTGCCATTATTTCGGCTTGATAGACACTGCAGGTATCTGGTAGTCTGTGAGCTATATCCAGACTAAGTTCTTCACAGTGTACTCCGAAGCCAACCTTTTCATCAAGCTTCGAACCATCCGTGTAAAAGTGGAGATGGTTTATATTACCTGGTATTCTGCCGACCCATTCATCTCTGGCGGGAATCATAGTGATGTAATTTCTCTCGAAGGTGTACACAGTTGGTATATAGTCCACTCGGTCGGTTACCATAGCACTACACTTTGATATCCTCATGTGACCATAGTTTTTGTACCTCCACATTGATAGGCAGTTTAATCTTATTGCCGCTTTGGTTGCAACTTCTCTCGCCACAATATTAATCGGCAGTATATGGAGTAGGGCTTGTAGAGACTCGGTCGCTGTAGTCCTTAAGGCTCCGCTTATGCTCAGGCAGGCAGTTCTCTGAACCTTTGTTAGTAGGTTGGTAATGGTTAGTTTGTCAGTTGCCGTCCACCATACCACAATACCGTATAACAGTATTGGACGAACTACTGCTATATATATCCAGTGGACGATTTTAGGAGAGAGTCCCCACCGCGACCCTACAGCCTTTTTGCAGGAATATAAGGCGACGTTGGCCTTCCTTACACGTTCCAATACGTTAAGTCTAAATAACATTTTCCTATCTAGAGTTATTCCTAAAAATTTTGCACTTTCAGAAAAGACTAGATCTGTTCCATTTATCCGAGGTGGAGGGTCCACATGTGGGACATTATTCATCCTAGTAAAGAGAACCAATTCTGTCTTGTTGGGGTTAACGCCCAAACCGCTGCTTCTGGCCCATCTAGCCAACTTGTTCAGAGCCACCTGTAGGATGTCTCTGAGGACGTTTACGAATTTGCCACTCACTGCGATTGCCACGTCGTCCGCATATGCCACGACCTTGCAGCCACAACGTTCTAGATCTAGCAGGATTTCATTCACCGCTAGGTTCCAAATTAGTGGAGACAGTACTCCTCCTTGCGGGGTCCCTCTGTTTACATACCTTGTTAGAGTTGTGGACCCTAGACATGCTGTTATGCGTCTTCTGGTGAGCAGACTTTGAATTAGTCTAATCAAACTAGTGTTAACTTTTAGATGTGAGAGTGCCGCAATTACCGCATCGGAGTGAATGTTGTTAAAAGCCCCTTCTATGTCAAGAAATGCCACCATGGTGAATTCCTTGAAATGCAGGGACGATTCGATAGTGCTCACAAGTTCGTGCAGGGCTGATTCAGTAGACTTGCCCTTGTTGTAAGCATGTTGGTTCCCCGACAGGAGTTTTGTATCCAGGTTTTCCCTAATGAAATGATCTAAAAGTCTTTCCAGACCTTTCAATAGGAACGAGGATAGGCTAATTGGTCTGAAGTCTTTTGGCCTAGTGTGTGATATCTTTCCCGCTTTAGGTATGAATACCACTTTGGTATCCCTCCATCGATTCGGGACGTATGAAAGCCTGATACAGCCTACATAAATTTTCTCCAGCCAGGGGATAATGTACTTTAACATTTTCTGCATTTCTGCTGGAGTGATGCCATCTGGTCCAGGTGACTTGAAGGGCTCAAAGCTGTTAATAGCCCAGCTTATTCTGGATCTCTCAGTCAAGAAGCTAGCGACGCTCGCAGTCCACTCGCACTCTTGTTGGTCCTGCTGATCCTCGGGTTCTGTTACAGAGTTCCCCGGGAAATGTGTGTCGAGCAGTACATTGAGCGACTGCTCGCTGTTTTTGGTCCAGTTATTTGCCTCATCCTGTAAATATCCCACTGTACAGGGTGAAGCAGATAATATCTTCCTCAGCCTAGCGGCGTCGGAGACCTTTTCCACTTCACCACAGAAGGTATACCAAGAGCGCCTTTGCGCCTTTCTAAGCTCCTTCTTATAGATCTTGAGTTGCTCTTTATAGGCATCCCAATCATTAGCGACCCCAGTAGATTTAGCCTTATTGAATACCAGTAGATTTAGCCTTATTGAATAGCTTGTTGCAGGTCTTTTTCATAGCCGTTAGCTCAGAAGTCCACCATTGGGGTTTAGCTTTACCCTTGTACCTTGTTTTTGGACAGGCTTCTTCAAGGGATCTATTGAATGATATGGTGATATGATCGACCAGATTATCCAGACCGGCTTTGTCATTCGGTTCGTACGGAAATTTAGAGTTGAGGACTTTCTTGAAATTCTTCTCATACAGATGCCACTTTGTCTTCCTTACATTTCTGTGGACGGCGGGCTTAGGCGCTTTTTCCGCGAGTTTGAACTCAATATAATGGTGATCTGAGAATGAGTGGTCGTCCAGTACATTCCACCCAATAATTTTGTCTGACAGCCGGTCAGTAGCAAACGTTACGTCGAGTACTTCTTGTCTGTCTTTAATTGTGAAGGTCGGTTTATTACCTATGTTACAAATACTAAGATTGGTAGTTAGAATAAAGTCAAGAAGCGAATCACCCCTATTGTTTATATCCGTACTACCCCAGATAGTATGATGAGCGTTCGTGTCTGCGCCAATAATCAGCTCGAGCTCGTCAGACGTTGCTTCTTCTACTACTTCCCTGAATAGAGCAGTCGGTACTACAGATTCATAAGGCAAGTAGCTGGAGACCACCCAATATATGCGATTACCGATCTCCAGGCTAGCAGCTGTTTGGTCTTTACCACTTAAATTAGTCAGGAGAAAGATACTTAGATCTTTCCTGGCCAAAATGCAGGTTCTTGGAGTGCCTTCACAGTTGGCCACAAGCAGTTTAAAGTTGGGTGTCCTAATACCGCACACCCTTCCTCCCACTACGTAGGGCTCCTGTATCAGGACGATGTCTACTGCGCCTGTGGACAGGCGCAGCAATAGCGCCGCTGAGGCTGCTTTAGCGTGATGGAGGTTAATCTGTAGAATTCTTACCATCATTGGTAATTGACAGATTAACATCCACCCCGACAAGGGTGTTATCGAACTCTTCGTCCGTATCGTCGAGAAGCATGTCCCCGCCAGATGCGTCAAAGAGTCCGGAGACTCCCCTCAGCCCCTCTGTGTCAGAAGTAGAGCTTTCGTCCTCAGAGTAGGACGTTACAGATCTTCTATTAGAGTTGGAGTCACCAGAAATAATTGGCGTGGCTACCTCCGCACTTACAGAAAGTGCCACGGTGGACGACTCACCTTCTGCAGTGGGAGCTATATCCTGCTTGTATATCTTCAAGACTATAGTCTCGAAGCCATATTGTAGGGTTGCACTCGCCCTTTGTATATGGGAGGTGGATTCAGCGTTTAGGATAAGATTGACCTGCCGCTTTTTACCATCCGCCTCACCCACCTTGCTGATTCTCCAATTATGGGCCGGCAGACCAGGATTGGAATCTTTTATTATTTCTAAGATGTCAGCCGGGTTGGAGGGCTCTTCTGTAACCCAGGTGATGGCTCTAGGGTGACTAGGGATGTTGTTTTTTTCGACAACATCCAACTGGGCACCCGGCCACACCTCACCCGCTCGACTCAGAGCAGCCTTATAAAGGTCTACTGATCTGGCATCACCGAAATATAAGAGCTTTACTCTCCCCTGATGCCATTCTGCATCGTTGCAGATTGGTGGTTTGCCCGGCATTTCTCTACGGACATCGAGGTAATGAGCCATAATGGCTGATTGTACATGACTCCATTTGTCCTTGAGGATGGATCCATCCTCACTACTTCTGTCTATAACAGCCATCACTAGACTCTCCTTCGCCACTTCATTGAAGGGCTTGGTGAGTGTCCTGTTGATGGTGACATTAGGGCCTCTTGCCTTTTTCGAAGGCAGGGGTTCATCAGGTGATCTGATTCGTTTTACTTTATTAGCCGTTAACACAGCTGAATTTGTGGCTCTTTCAGCCGACTCATTGGCCTTAGAAGCATCTATGACGCCTTTAGCCCAGGTAAGTGACTCTTTTTGTTTTTCGGTAAGAGCCGAAACCTCAACAGCCTCCAACTTCGTCAAAACTCTGAGCGCTACACGATGCTCATTGTGCTTCCGTTTTGACGGTCGGACATGACGTTTTCCCCTCACCGCACCACCTGTTGTGAGTACTTGGGGGAGATTTTCACCATTTTTGGTGTGGTCGGCTTTGGCCAAGACCAACGGACGGACAGTCGGACGATTGGGGAACCGCGCTCCATCGGAACACAAAGGCATCCCCGTCAAGAGAATTTATTTTAATTTTGTCTGTATTAGACCGTAATAGGTACTACGATGTAGGCCTTACAGACTTTGTACAGATTTTTGCTATTGCGTAATAGGTACTGGTAACTATCCGCTATGTGATAAACACGTCCGTTCACTGCGAATGATCAGCAACGAGCTAAACCTAAACCTAAGGGGTAAATAACCCAACTACTATGGAGAAGATAACTCAAAAATTCGTCATCTATAGCGTAAAAATCCGCGGACCCTCCAATAAGGACTATATGACCAACTCTTCCTTTACTAACCCGACTTGTCGTCTGCTAAGGTGTAGACAACCCAACTTACCGCATGCTAAGGAGTAGATAACCCACCAAGCTATCGTTAGTCTTAGCGTAAATAACCTAACATGTCCACAAATAATGAGTAGATAATCGAACTGTAGCTGTAGCTACTAAGAAGTAGCTAATAAAACAGGTCGTCAACTTAGGAGTAGATAACCCAAACTATCGTCAGCTATAGTGTAAATAATCCTCGCCCTCTAATAAGGACTATGTAACCCAAATACTAAGCAATGGATTACTCAACTGTATCTTTATTAGAGTAGATAACCCAATTTGTCGCCAACTAAGGCGTAGACAATCCAACTGGCCCTCCACTAAGGAGTAAAAACCCAACTTGCCCTGAGGCGTAGTTAGCCCAAAGTTT